>CM021101.1:432686420-432848486 GCA_007115665.2 Sequoiadendron giganteum | reverse complement strand
ATACGCTTTCGCTTGATAGCTCGTTGAAAAGCCAAACTAATCCTGCAAAGACTGAAACCATCAACACACACATGCATCTAGATCTAGGCCTTCAAAAAGAAAATCGCCCTTGGGCTAGAAGGGAGTGGATCTGCATTTCTAGACTGCTTCCTTGATGAAAACACTCTTCGTAACCTCTGCTTCTGTCTTCGTTTGCCGGAGTTCTGCAACTCGGATGATCCTGCTTCATGGCTAATCGGAAAGCTGATTGAAAACTGAACATAATGAATGTATCCTTCATCCAAAACACTCAAATCTTGACCTTCAAATGGAAGGGCGCCCCTGAGCTACAGGGGAGCGGATTTGTTTTGAATTCATTGATTTTCATCATTTTATGCTTTGCAAACGCTGTATCCATCACTGCGGTTGACCATGTCGAAGCGTTGTGACTGCTGAGGTGTGTGGATGACTATACTTCATCATTTTCACATGTACGGACACTATAAAGTTGATTTGCACGTTGATTGCACAAGTGTCTACTACGTTACATAGTGAAAAGTTCCCAGACTTAGAATATTTCAGCACTTTTTGCAAATCTGATAATCCCCTCCATCAAAAAGCATTATTTCCAACATCTTTTATCGTAGAGCGTTCCTCTTTGAGTTTCAGGCTTAGATATTACCTGGTATTGGCCGACTGCCATTGATGACCTCGAAGATCCTAACTTTTCTCCTGAAAAAGTGAAAACTACCCACCAGCTTTAAACCGACTTTTAACTGAAACTGACTTCACCACTGTGATTATGATGTGAAATAAGCCAATCAAAATTAATTTCATCCAATTCTGACAAGTTCCTATTTTTTAGGGTTTCGGGCTAAAAATAGATTTCAGAAACCCTAATTTTCAAAATTTTCAAATTTTGCCAGTATCTTCCTGGCATCACACTGACTAAAAGCCCATACATTATTTGCCCAAAAACTGAGTTTTGACCCCACTTTTACAAGGTTTAGACCATTTTAAGCAAAATGCCTTAATGAAGCAAAAATTTTGGTTTGGGTACAACACTCCTCATGGGGTCGTCCACTTTTGGGGGCATAATATTTGTTTTAAAATCATGAAATAAACCTTAATACAATGTCCCCTCTTTTAAAACAACATTAATCAACTAGGCCAAGGGGTCCTTTTTATAACCCATGCTTATATCCTCACTTTATTTAAAAAACAACTTTAATACTTGAGTGACAAATTAACCAATAATAATTTAGACCATTGAGAGAGCTCACCCCTACCAAGAATGGAAACTTTGCACTACTGCCAAGACTAGTTACTAAATATAACACTTACTAAAAATATTAAGTGAGCCAAACTCCAAAATTGGTCAAAAAGAAGCTCCATTGGAACTTGCTAAAATAGTAAGCTCACTGAAGATAGTAAATTACTAAAAATAGCCGTCACTATTGGAAACCCCAGAAAACTCCTCTCAAGTTGCCAAAGTTCCCTAACAAACAATCCACTTAGCCTATGGGAATAAGAATAGGCTAATGGAAACTTAGACTGGCCATGAACGAGAAGGGGACATTACAGTCCTCCTTCCCCAAGATTGCTTGTCCTCAAGCAATCACAACTCAGGATGTTGCAAAATCTGCTCATTCTCCCACG
The DNA here is from genome assembly GCA_007115665.2 of Sequoiadendron giganteum. NCBI lineage: Eukaryota > Viridiplantae > Streptophyta > Pinopsida > Cupressales > Cupressaceae > Sequoiadendron > Sequoiadendron giganteum. Next base: position 432,846,848 of record CM021101.1, on the reverse strand, counting down.
TGGCATTCTCTACTGGCAAATTCTGCCACTTCACCAAATACTCTGTGATAACCCTCATCTTGATGGTACACTCTCTGAAATTGATCACCGCCTTTGGAACAAGTACCAATTTGCTCTCATCCTTTGGAGGTAGCTTTGCTGAAGAGGTCACATTATGCCCGAGCGCCTTCTTGAGGTGTGACACATGGAAAACATTATGCACTTTACTCCCCTCAGGTAATTCGAGCTCATAAGCCACCTCCCCAACTCTCCTGATTACTTTAAATGGACCATAGAATTGAGGTTTCTGTTTCTTTGACCCACTCTTCTTGAGAGTGGACTGTCTATATGGCTGCAATCGCACATAAACCATGTCTCCTGCCTCAAATTCCTGCTCAATACGGTGCTAATTAGTGTACAACTTCTGCTGATTTTGTGCATGTTGAATGTTATCCCTCAATGACCTCATAATATCCTGACTCTCTTGCAAGAAATCCTTGGCTCTGGACACTCTACAATCTCCAAATAGCAAATCAATAAAGGTGGGGGCTTCATAGCCATACAAAGCCATGAAAAAGACATCCCTATAGACATGTGAAATGTGGAGTTGTAGCAAAACTCCCCCAAGTGCAACCATTTAACCCATGCTTTTTGTTGCCTTGAAACATAATTACGCAGGTATCCTTCCACCCATTTGTTAACTATCTTAGTTTGTCCATTAGTTTGGGGGTGGTAACTAGTGTTGGGAGTCAACTCGGTACCACATAGTTTGAACAACTCCTGCCAAAACAAGCTCATGAACTTGCTGTCCTTGTCGCTGATGATGTTCTTAGGTGCCCCATGAAGTCTAAACACTTCCCTAAAGAACAAATCTGCCACCTGTAACACTGTATACCTTGCTGAAATCGCAAGAAAGTGAGCGTATTTGGTCAAACAGTCCACCACAACATAGATACAATCTTTCCCCTACACCTTGGGAAGCCCTGTGATGAAGTCCATTGAAATTCTCTCCCACTTCTGAGTAGGAATAGGTAAAGGCTGCAGTAGAAAAGCAGGGTATGTATGTTCATTTTTATTTTGTTGGCACACTTAGTAATGTCCTCCTTCATCCCTTTCCATGAGAACCTCTCACGGATCTTTTTGTATGTTTTGTAAAATCCAAGGTGACCAGCCATTGGAGTGTCATGGAAGGTCTTAAAAATCTGCTCGCTCATCTTGGATTCAGGAACCAACATTATCCTCTCCTCATAGAAAATCAAACCAGCTTACCTTGTACCTATCATCTTGCAAAGTACCATCTAAAATGCTATTGGCAAGGGCATTCTTAGCATAATCAGCTTGTATTATTTTCTTCCAATCTGCTGTTACCTCAGAAAATGAACACAAATGAGGTCTCCTAGACAATGCATCAGCCACTACATTTCTCTTCCCTTTGACATATTCAATGTCAAAGTCATAAACTTGGAGTTTACTAACCCATTTCCATTGCCTTTCACTTATATCCTTCTGATTCAAGAAATATTTCAGACTATTATGATCAGTTTTAACAAAAAATCTTCCCCCAACAAGGTTATGCTTGTATTTACCAGTGTTCCACAGAGTTTCCTAACGTACGAGTTTCAGGGACGGGGGGGCCAAAGGATCTAAGTTTAGGGACGTTGGGGGGATGGTAGCGGGGGGTGGGAGGGGGTGCTGATATACATATAGTACTTGAAAAACTAGTTATAAAAAGATGTTTAAGAATTATGTTTCAAATCTAAGCTTTGGCAAATTAGTAAAATAGCAAAATTGCAAATACTAACATTTTAAATACTTGAAATACTATTACTAAAAGACAAAGTAAATAAAATTTGACAAATGAAATTGTCGAATTTGAAATTTGTATTATATCGAAAATATGAGATCATAATATTATATCATAAAGATGATTACAATGTGTAGCATCATACATTGATATCAAAATAATTACAAAATGCAAAAATGTAGTGAAGGGAGGCCTCTAGTCATCCCCAAACTCCTCATCATTCGAACTACTGGAATCCTCATGGTCAAGCTCTGCCAAACTAACACCAACTAGCCCTACATCTAAAGTCGAAACATCCTCATCAATCTATGTTGGCTCTTCTGGCTCTACATCCCATCGTGCTGTTGGACTCTTTTTGTACACAAGTGTTTTGCAGTCAATGAGACGCAAAGCACTATGTACAGCCACAAGCTTCTTTGCTCTCCTAGAGGTAAGTCTGTTCCTCTTAAGAGAGTGGATGAAGCTATATGTAGACTAGTTCCTCTCAGCAGGTGAAGAACTAGAGACCCGAGATAACAATTGGATGGCTAGAGTGGTAGTCAAAGATCCCGATCAATGGCAAGTCCACCACAAAATTGGGTCCTCCTGCGCCATAGTTGCCATATCCATCTTGGCCGTGTTGACGTGATTTTTTATGACGACATCAACACAGAATAAAGTTATCCAACGGTCACTCTATTCTCTCTTGATCAAAGTATTCTGCATGCTAAGATTGCGTGAAAGTTCATGCATTCAACTCCAAGGTTCCTTTTATCGCGAATAGACTCAGTTGGTTGATGTGTATATGCTGGTTATTTCAAGGGGACTTACTTAGTTGTTCAATCACAGTGAAACAATGAATGATTTTGACGATATTGCTCTGATGTTCGAATCGATCGGGAAATACTGAATTAAAGGGAAAGGGATAGGAATCCTACAATCTATTCCTAAGGATGGAAGGCAAAACTAGCTTTAACAATCTCCAAACCAAACTTTGTATCGTCTCCTCCTCGGACAACTCTGACAAAGTTGATGCAATCTTCAAAGGATAGGTAGATATTCAGATCGAGATTCAACATGCACACCCCTTCACCACGAAGCAAGTGGACACACAAATCGCAACCGAAGTTAAGTGCTGAAATTCCAGTTGACCACGCAGGGCAGACTTACCGTCAGCAAGCCTGCTAGTGGTATGGATATAGGGAGATATGCTCAAACCAATGTTGCATTCCACAATTAACGCTACTTGCATGGAAACAAAATCTATTCTACTTTACTCTATTCGAATTGGAAAGACGAACAAGCCTTGCTAGCTACTCACAATAGAAGATAGAACCACCAAACAATGATAAATCTTTATATTATGAGAGTGTTCACAACAACTTCTTACAAAGTCCTCAATGGGAAAACTTCCTTTCCTCCTCAATCTAAGCTAACCTCTAAGCTAAATGCTATATGCCTTCTATTCTCTAGCTCAACTCTATGTCTGATTCAATTCTAGTACTAATGAATTACAAATGAGGGGGGATACCCCTTTTATAATAAACCCAGTCCAGTGGACGGTTCAGATCTGATTACAATAAAGGGCTCAGATTGAGCCACCCATGCCCTAATTAGGGTTTATGCCCTAAAAACCGCCACTGAGAGGAGTGGGGCAATGAATGTGCAGAATATTCTCCACTCCTCTGCAGGTCCACTACCTGCAATCAATGCACATCGTCCTCCTGCAGCAGATCGTCATCCAGAAGAGCGTTTCCTTTCTCCTTCTCGCTGGCTGCAAATCTGGTGAACCTGGCTAATACTTCCTCAACTTCCTGATCGGAGATAGGAGGAATGTGATCCAACTGAAACTCTAAAACTGCAACTGTTTGCCCATGCCGGGCACATGATTTCTTCCAGGCAACAAGGGCATCCTGGGTGTTCTGTATGATACTAGAGAACGTGGCAGTGTTCTCGAAATCATCCTGAGTGAAGGTTTTCACCTCAGAGAAGAATGGCGTCAATCTGTCCTTTAGTCCATCTGCAGTTATCTCTTCAGAAGTCAACCTCCTGGCAAAGATTGCCTCCAATGTGTTGAGAACTCCATCCAAGATGTTCGTCATGGCCTTCCTGACCCTGACCGAATCTGCTTGTGATGCATCATAGAATCCCCGGCCTGTGACTACTGAAGAATACCATCTGGCAAAGTCGTATCTATCTCCCTGCTGGATAACACCTCCCTCAACCAAAGTGTGTTGAGGTATGCTCATCAAAGCTCCTAGACGGAGAACAACTCTCGTCTGATAGATGCGAGCCTCACCCCAAGCATGGTTAACTGCCTCCACTCTAGCCATAATATCAGAAGCTTGCCCATAAGCATGTGCAAGATCTTCCATAAAATTTCTTGTCTCTGTATGCACACTGGCAACCCACGTGTCCGCCTGCTGTGCCATTCTCTTTAAATCTTCTAATCCACTGATTGACTCCCTGGAAAACTCAGTTGGGAGCTCGATTGCAGGATTTTCTTGCCCACAAGGACGGGACAAGTGCTGCACGTAGCCAATCAGTGTCCGATGCTCTTCCTTCAACCTTTTGTACTTGCCCTCAACATGGGACAATCTGTCTTTGAGTGCCCGATAGGAATTATCACACTCCTCTACCACCTGTGCCCCAGTAGGGCGGCCTAGTTCCATGGTTGTCACAATGTAGTTCTCAGGAACGGCCTCGTCTCTATCACATTCCTCCCGCGGAATTGCCATATGCAAGGTTCGGGATCCATCCTCATCTGTGGATATTCTGGAAAACTTCCTAGCCTTCTTCTTCGTGGGAGGTGCATTGATCCTTCGCAGCAATTCCTCCATCTCGACTGCAGGATCAGTCTCATCCACAGGATCACGCCTCATCCTATCCCTCAGCCAGTCTGGCACCTCCTGTCGTGTGTCTGTCATGATGAAAGGCTGCTCTACCTTGGCCTCTACTTCATGGCCCTCGTTCTGACGAGGCTTATCATCATCTATGGGCTCAGTGTCTCCTGAGCTCTGGGCATCTCGATCGGAAGCAGCATCATCCTCGAGAGCTACCTCAATCTCATGCTGAAACTGAGTATCTGTGGCAGTGCCTTCATCGGTCTCTTGCCGGTTCTCCTGTTGATTATCCTCTCGGGGCACGTTGATGCTTTGGCCCACGGACTCCCTACGAAGTGGCTGGCTCTCTATTTGTACTGCTTGTTCCGCCTGTTCTGCCTGCAACCTCTCCCTCTAATCAGCAAATAGGGACACTTCCTGTATGCTTGGAGAATGTGTTCGAACCGGCATGTGCAAGGATTCTTCAACTATCACAGGCTCCGGTCGAACCGGCTCTTTTCCCCTAGGCTCTGGAGTTGGATTACTCCGTCTCCTCGGATCAGTTGTCTGCAATCTGCTGTCTCCCATCAAATTGTAGGTAAGGGGAATTGACCTTCCCTTTAGTCGGCTGAATGTCTCTCTATCCAACTCCGTGTAAATGTCAGGATTGGGATACAAAGTGTATCCAAGTCGGTGATCTCTGGCTCTGACCAATCTGGGAGTGGCAAGGGCGTGTTTCTTACTGTGTCGTAATCAGCTTGTACAACGTTTATGTCCTCCTCAATTTGATCTAGCATAGGAATAATCTCGCACTCTTTGATCATTGCCAATGGTATCCGGGAAAACATCCTCTTTTTGACTTCGACCTCATCTACTGCACTTGCCCAGAAATCTTCTATTTGTGCCTTGTGCCTAAACTCCTCTGTCAATACCCATCTGATATTTCTATGAGGATCGTAGTAGTGTCTGCTGGAATGGTAAGAAAGCTGAAAGAACTGGAGCTCCGCCTCTGCCTCCCTTGCTGCCTGCAGTGATGGGCACACTTCGTCTGAATTTCCCATAGCAATCGGGAACCCAAGTCCGCCCTTCTTCTTCTTCTTTTGAATCTTATCGTAGGCAATTAGTTGCCTAGAAACTTCCAGCATCACTACCCTGTTCGTGGGATATCGGGGCAACCTGTATGGGTAGGAAGAGAATCCCTGCAGCCTTATGTAAGTGAATTTTGGGAATTGGATAAACCAACATCCAAATTTCTCAATCATTTCTTGTGCCTCCCTCGATATTCTGTGATGGGTCCTTTGCTGCAAGGTCCTCGTGATGTGCATAGTAAAGGCATCGTTGACTCTTTTGTAATTAGTAGTGCTTGTCAAATGCAACTGCGGACAAGCCTCGAATATCTTGAATTGTTGAGAACCGCAACCGATTGGTTCTTTGTAAGAGATCCCCCTATATCTTGTTATGCGAGCTAGCATATAGACGAGGTAGGAGCCCATATAAAATGTTTTAGTCTTCCTCACATTGCGGAGCTACTCATGTAGACCATCACTGATTAACAGGGCCCAATCCATGAAATCCTTGCCCTCCAGTACCAAGTTGATAAAGTAAAACATCCAAGGTTTGAAGACAAACGCTTGGGGACACCCTCCAACTCTACTCAACATCATAATCAGGTCACCAAACTCTTGCTTCAAGTCTTCGGAAATTATCTGTTTGGGCAACTTCGTACGAGTTGGTTTGGGCTTGATCATCCACCTAGTGTTTATTACATCAGCACACAGGTCTGTTGTAGATCAATACATTCTGTCAGCCCTGTCCTTTGTTTTGAAAATCATTTTCTCGTGGGCGGGGATCCCGAATGCCTCTCCGATTGCTTGTGGTGTCAGGTTAGCCAACACCTTGCCATCTGGCGCAACGATCGTCCTCTTCTCTGAATCGTAGTGGTGAGAGCATTCCATAATGAGCTCCGGGCACCGGATGGCTGGTGGAAAATTTGCAGCTGCATATAATCCACTTCTGACAATGCTATGTGAAGTCACTGATGGGCGATGGCCTCCGGTCCCCATTATCCTTCTTTTGAACGCCTCCAGGTTAAACAGGCCCAGGTTTGTGTCTGCCAGCCTGCCCAACTTTGATGTGAATTTTGATTCTGGCAGGAAAGACTTGCTTAATTTCTTGATTACTGCCTGTCTGGACTCAGCGTGGACGTTCTTGCCTGCAGCTTTTCTGCTTGACTCGGCCATTCTGCAAAAAGGGTAAGATAGTCAGCAAACAAGATTTCATAACAATAAAATATCACTTTTGAGGGTGCCAGCAGATTTTTAAATAAAAAGGCTGCAACGCTTTGCCACTTTCAGCTGCAAACCTCAACTGCGCCTGTTTACTTCAAGGTTTTCTTAGAAGTTTCTCTACTTGCAGCAACACAATGTCAGATGCTGGGAAATGTTTGCCTGCAGCTATTCGCCCTCAACAGATTTGAAACTTCTTTCTTCAAGTTCGTACTTCACACTTTACTTCTCAGCAACTTAGAAAGTTTCTCTTCTTGAATTCGTATCTTTCATCAAGTTGAGGATTCAAATCATCCTTTCAACCTTTAGCAACTGGAGACTTAGAAGTTAGCACTTGCAGCAACTCACTCCTCTTCACAAGCTCGACTTCTTCAGCAACTTCAAACTCTCACTTTGCAAGCTTGTACTTCAGCCTTAGCAAATATTTTGCACTTAGCAATCTGTGAGAAGAATGAAAAAGGACTCAGAATCTTATAGCCAGGTCGAAATCCAGTAGAGGCTATACTTAGCACATTTTCGAATTCCATTTTCCCTCTCTTTTCCAGTCGCAACACTTGTCATCCGGAGTATCGGAATCTTGAGCTTCTAGAATTTCGAAATTCCATCATTCTTGCACAGGCCTGCTTCATCATATTTGCTTTCTTAAAATATTAAACCAATCACCCCTTCGAACAATTTTACTTTATCCGGCTAAGTCATTTGATTTCATGCTGTAAAATCACTCAAGTCATCCAGTTCAATTCTTGAGCTAAAACATCCTTCGAGAAGAGATATTCATCTCTTTTGCCTTAGAGAAATTTTAAACTTGTCTTAGGAAATTCATCAAAACAGGCACCGAGTAAAATTCTCTATCAAAACGACACAAGCGAGGTGTGGAGTAAGTTCAAATCATCTCTGAATTGCGAACATTCAATACCCAGAAGAAAATTCCCTTCAGAACTTATAGTTTTCATGTGTATCCGGATGAAGGGGTACGTTTAATTTTTATTATTTAAAATAATAAAAAGGCTAATGTTTATTTTTTTTCCTTCCGGATGTCTTTCATTCCTGCAATTTCGATCTTCTCGGCCTTGGCAAATTATCTTGATTTTTTCTGAAGAATTTTCCTCTGAAGATTTTTTTTTTTTGTTCCTCTGGCAACTGGCATCATCCTCTAGGCGTCTTCTCTATTTTCCCTTAAAAAAAATGCCTTAGGAATATTTTATTAAATTAACTCACCTTTGTAGCCTTGGGCGCAAACCTCATGTAGCGGAGGAAATCTTACCTTAAGAGTGCACTTCACACCTCATGATTCCATTTAAATTTAAATCCCTTAGGCCTTCCCACGCCTAGGCCTTTTTATCACATTTTTCACAAACAAGGGCGCATTTCCTAGCATGAGAAAGAACTTTCATACTTAGAACAACTTTCAAAATCACGCACCTCTTAGTATTATTCCCTTCTAGGCATGTTTCACAAGGTGACCCTTCATATCCTTCTAGCGCATCCCTCAAGTGTAGCTTCCACCTTCACCCTTTTACCTTTTACTTGGGGCGCAAATGACATGAAGAACTCTCACGCCTAGGGTGACTCTTCACCTCCTTTAGGCGCCTATAGGCCAAGCAACTTCCATTTTAGGCGTACCTTATTGTGGTCAATGAAAATCCACGCTTTCTAAGTGACTTTTCAGCTCCTTTAGGCGCATATGGGGGAGGGGTAGACTTCTATTTCATCCTTGAGCGCATTTCCTCATGTGAGATGGAAAATCCACGCCTAGGACATGACTCTTGACCTTCCTTGGGCGCATTTGCTAGTGCTAGGAGGAAACTTCTTTATCTTAAGCGCATATTGGCTAGTGAGGAGGAAAGTGCCATGCCTTAGTGAATTTTTTTACATTTTGGTGACCTTTCAGCTCCTTTGGGCGCATTTAGGCCAAGCAACTTCCATTTTCCAAGCGCATTCTCCTATGCAAGATGGAAAACCCACGCCTAGCTTGACCTTTCACCTCCTCTTGGCGCATTTGGCCCTGTAGACTTCCATTTTAGGCGCATTTGAGGATGCCTCAGGAAATTTTGATGCCTTGGGGAAATTTCGATGCATTTCTGGTGACCCTTCACCTTCCCTGGGTGCATATAGCCCTTGCTCAAGGAAATCTCACACTTAGAAAATTTTGAAGCTTTCACTCCTCCTGGGCGCATATGAAGGTGTTTACTTGTCAGTTATGTTTGTAAAGTTTCCAACGCCCTTTATGCCCTAGCCTGGCTTTCTATTTTTAGTAAATTCGGAGAAATTAGGGTTTCATTGATTTTCACCTTGTTCCGAACTGGAACTGGCGTGGTTGTGCCTCCATCAGGTGCTGTCATCCTATTCATATCTTATCTGGCGCAATACATGCTATTTTTAGCCATTTGCTATTTTTAGCAAACCCCAGAATTGACCAATTTTGTATCTCTGTTTGCTTTGAAATTTGTTCCACTTGTACTTGATGCTGAAAGAGACTCATTCACACATTTTTCTTGATGAGGACGTGCTATTTTTAGCCGTGAGGTGACTTGCTAAAAATAGAAAGTATTCAGATCGTGTTCAAATTTTACCAACCGGTAGCCTGAAGGATGCTGATTCCGGTGGTGTGCTTCCCTTTGTCATTTTTGCATTTTGCTTCATCTATTTTTAGACGTGGCAGGGGAAACCCTAATCTGATCTGCATGTGCTCCGATTTGTTCCTTGTTGTCCTTGATCGTGCCTGATTGCACCTGATTGCTGGGCTGGAGTGGTGGGTAGCTGCTGGGATGATACGGCTATTTATAGTAAGTGCCTGGGAAGTGGTCGCCCGGATGTCGGACGAGCTTGCATGTCATAGTGCCTGTGGGATCTCAAAAAACCCAGAAAAACCCAGAAAACTGGTCAAAGTTTTGGCACTGGCTAAAAATAGTAAGTCCTTGAAAACTGACCCGATCCATCTGCATGTCATATCATTGCGAAGGCCTCGCAAAACCCACATGGAATATCTGGACATGCACTGAAAATTCTTGCATGCAAACCCTAAAAATAGCCTCGGGAGGCTGAACTCTGAAAGTCACCATCTCGCCTTGCATGTTACATCATCGCGAAGGTCTTCGAAAACCCAGATCAATTCCCCTGTCACTCACCGGAGAATTGCTTGTTTAAATCCTGAAAATAGCCTCCGAAGGCTGAACTGCTAAAAATAGCCAGTTGTCGGAATCCATTCAAATTTCGCGTGTAAGCATTCCGAAGCTGCCTGATTGTGGTGGAATTGACAGAATTCCAAAATCTTGATAAAATAGCCCCAAATTGAATACTTACTAAAAATAGTAAGTTGCCGGAATACAGTGAAAATTTAGTGGGACCCTGCTGGAAGTCTTCTGACTGCTGTATTAAGCTCAAATTTCAATTTTACAACTCAGTTTGACCTTTAATAAGCCTGACAAATGAAAACCCTAATTTCACAGTCTTGAACAATACTTCAACCTAGGTCAAACGACGAGACATCCCCAGAAGGACCAGAGATAGAGAGAGAGAGAGACACTAACCAAAGCCAAACGACCAGAATGGAGCAAAAAATTAGGGGGTCCCCATCTGGATGGGGTGATGTGTGAAAAAGGTCACAATAGGCCGCATCTGAATAACCCTTATGAGTGGAAAATTCGGTCCACTCAGTGTGAATCGTGCTAGTATCTACAACATCATACATCCTCTCAATGCACCTGAAGAACCCTACCTTCACCTCCACATCCTCTATCGGTGTCACTCTACTAGGCCTAGTCTTGTACCACTTAGGATTCAGTGCATATGCTGGCATGTGCAAGGGAGTGTTGAGCTTCTCCCATCTCCTGTGAATGATTGGCTGAATGTGCTCGTGGTAGAATGCCAATGTGGAGTCCTTTTGCACAACAACCCTTATGTGATCAAGCATAGAATCAATGCACTCATACACCTCTCCAAGGTTAGGTGCATCCACATCCCCATACCTGATGACCTGGAAACCTGGAGTAATGATGGAGACAATATATTTTGCATCACTCCAAAACACATCACTCTTCATCGTATCCTTCACCCTCCTCCCTTGCTTTGTCTTAGACTCAGCCCACCGTTCCATTATGCTATCATAACCATGAGTTGCAGTGCCTTTTGCAACTCAATCATTCTCTCAAAGAGAATGAAATAGGGAACATATCTTGTATTAGTAGGTTTCAGGAACTCCTTCTTAGAGAAGGTCTTGAAGAGTGCAACGTGATGTGTGGTGGTTGTAGATAAACATCTGCACATCTCTCGCATCATTTACCACTGCTCTAATCCAACCAATCTTCCCCATGTCCTTGAGTGCATTGTTCATGGCATGCATAGAACATGGAGTCCACCAAATATGCCTATAAGTTGCCTCAACAAGTCTTCCCACAACTTTGCACACATGTGCTGCATCTGTCACTATTTGGACCACATTTTGTGGCCCAACCTCCTCAATAGCCTCCTTGAGGACCTCAAACTGAAAATCAACATTTTTGTGATGCCTTGAACAATCAACTGCCTTAAGAAAATATGGGCCCTCTGTACATGTAACCATGATATTAATGAGTGGACGATGGCTAATGTTCCTCCACCCATCCATGACTATGTTGCATCTTGTCTTAACCCAACATTCCTTCATCTACTCCATCAACAAATTGATCTTAGAATAGTTCTTATCCAAGATCGTGGTCCTCAATTTTGTCTAACTTGGTGGCACATATGATAGTCCTCCCCTTGCCACCATCGATATCATCTCCTTATAATAAGGAGATCGGGCAACATGAATTGGGATGCCATTGGCAAAGAAATTTTCCAATGGCATCATCTATGTCATCCTTGAGCTGCACATTAAACAAATTTGCTATGGGGTTACTTTGAGTTTGATTTTGCAATTTCCGTTTGCCCCTCCCCTCTCCTGCATAGGCACTGGAAGAAGAACCTGGTGTTCCTCCTACTCTCGTCTGCAAAGTATGGCTGGAACTCTGTGGCTGGCTATGCTGAAGATGTGTCCTATGAAGCAAAGTAGTAGGCACAGGTGCAACTGTAGCTAGATTATCATCAGGAACACCCTATAACTTATTTATTTCAGCTTTGTATTTAAAGTTTTCCGGTTTTGCCAAAAAAGAACATATTTCCAGAGCTTTCTCTTCTAATGAAAAGAAGGTGTGCATTAACTCTAGTAATGCTCCCAAACCACTCTACATACCAAAATTGGCACTTCCACCTCCTTGTGCCACCAGATGCTGCCCCTGGCTTGCCTGGTAATTTTGTTGCAAACTATTTGAGAGGTGATTTGCGATCAAAAGGACCCCTAACATACTCTACTAGTAATGCAGAAGGGCACTCTATAGTACTTGCTTCACTTGCCATGGAACTAGTCTGGGCTTCAAGCTTCAGCCCCAGGGTCACTCCCCTTAGCCTCAGGAGCTTATTCAGTATCAGGATTACTATGAGAATGAACCTCATCCTCACTCATGTCATGAGAGCTCATTGTGACACTGCAATAAACAAATAAATTCTATAAGTGCCTAGTTTCAGCCTAATTTAATAAATTTGAAAATTAGATGTTGAATCTTGATGGAAAGATGAAAAATGAACAATGAGCCTTGAAATGAAAATATGAATATGCATTTGCGGCCATGTTTATGAAATTATGATTAAAAAATTAATCATAATTTCATAAATCATAAGTTCATAAACATGGCTGCAAATGCATATTCATATTTTCATTTCAAGGCTCATTTTTCATTTTTCATCTTTCCATCAAGATTCAACATCAAACTATGTTTTGAAAATGAATCTAACAACTTAGAAAAAAAAAAAAAAAATATTGAAAAAACTTCAAAAAACAGAAATAGAAACTTACCTTGTGCTTGAAAAACCCTTCTAAGTTGGTGTAGAATGCTCCTACTCTTCTTCTTCTTCTTTCTCCTTTTCACCCCTCTTGCACTTGCAACACCTCAATCTCGCTCTTTCACTCACTCTTCTCACTGTTTTCTCTCCTCTTCACCTAGCTATTGCAAAAACATGAAATGCAAATGTGAGCTAAAAGAGAGGAGTTAGAGTGTTTTGTAGAGGTAGTGTGTTTGGAGAGGTGTCCCACAAGCCTTTAGGGCTACGCCCAAGGCACGAAGTCCCAAGAATTTTAAAGATTAAAAAAAAAAGCACTTTTCATGCTTCCACATGCGGGAGATGCCTAGGTGTCCCCAAGACACTCGAGGTACAACTAGGTGTCCTTGAGATGTCTGAGAGACGTCCAGTTGTCTCCCCCATCCCCTTGAAGTTTCTCAAGTCTTAGCGGAGGTGGCGGGATGACGGGGGGAAGTTTCTTAGCTGTCTCCAAGTCTTCGAAATGTCCCAGTTTTCGAAACGCCTTGATTTTTTGGGGTGGGGATGTGTCCTCGTGGAACACTGGGATTTACCAAAGCATGCATTATTGCTAACATCTCTTTGTCATAAATAGAATAACTTCTCTCACTTCCCCTCAACTTCTTGCTCTCATAAGCAATCAGGTGCTTGTTTTGCATGAGGACAACCCCAATTCCATCTCCTCAAGCAACACATTCGAGCTCAATTGGTTTTGAAAAATCCGGAATAGCCAATATAGGGCATGAACACATGAATTTTTTGAACTGATCAAAAAATTTCTGCGCTGATTCAAACCAAGAGAAGGCCCCCTTCTTAGTCAAATCAGTAAGTGGGGCAGCAACATGTGAAAATCCTTTGACAAACCTTCTATAGAACCCACACAAGCCAAAAAAACCCTTCAGCTGAGTAAGATTAGTGGGTGGAGGCCAATCAAATATTGCTTTGATTTTCTCAGGATCGACACAAACTCCATTAGCGCTAATTATGTGCCCATAGTATAACAATTCAATCATCCCAAACTCACACTTGGACTCCTTAGCAAAAAGAGACTCACTCTCAAGAATTCCCAAGAACTCATTCAAGTCCTTCAATTGCTCTTCTTATGATCTACTGAAAATGAGGATGTCATAAAAAAAGATCAACATGTACTTATGCAGCTGTTTACTGAACACCCTATTCATGCAAGATTGGAAAGTAGATGGTGCATTTGTCAAACTGAAGGGCATGACAAGAAACTCATAGTGGCCAAAGTGACATTTGAATGCAATCTTTTCCACTTCCTCCTCTTTGACCCTAATTTGATGATAATCCGATCTCAAGTCTATTTTGGAGAAATAAACCGCTCCATGCAGCTCATCAGTGCGTGGGATGGGGTACCGATTTTTAATTGTCTTCTTATTCAACATCGTGTAGTCCACACACATGCGCATGGTCCCATCCTTCTTCACCGACACTACTGAAGAAGCAAATGGACTCTTGCTTGGCCTAATGTGCCCCATCTCCAAAAGCTCCTTAATAGCTTTCTCTATCTCATCCTTGTGTTTCTTAGGATGCCTATAGGGAGTGGTGATCACGGGTTTGGCTCCCTCCTCTAGCTCTATCACATGCTCAATGCCTCTATCAGGAGGCCTACTTGGAGGAATGCTACTGAATACTTTGCTTCGTTTGGAAAGCAAAGCCTGAATTTGATCACCTCCTCTGTAACCATAGGCATAACTACACACTCTGCTGCCCACTCAATTTGATCATGTCTAAATAGCTTCTTCATATGTTTGAAAGAGACTACTCAAAGTCCTCTAGTCGACATGCCTCGCAAGACCACACTTCTACCCTTTGATTTAAATTTCAGCTCCATAGTCTGAAAATAAAGTGTGATCTCACCAAGTGATCAAAGCCACTGTATTTCCATCAGTGCATCTATATCACCAATGCTCACCACATAGAAGTTATCCTTGACTTCATAATTCGCTAACTACAAACTCAGCTGTGGAACCAGCCTAGTGCAATTGATTGTAAACCCATCAACAACCATCAACCGAAATCCATCTACCTTCTGAGTTTGAAGTCTTCTACATGCAACCAATCCCTCATCAATGAAATTTTGTGTGGCTCCTATGTCAATCAATGCCACTAACTGCTGCCCATTAAGCACTCCTCTAATGCGTAGAGATTCATTCTTTTGAAAGCTATGTAATTGAGCAAGCTTCTCATCTTTTTCCTCTTCCTTCCCTCTGAATCAGATTGCTGGTCTGATTTTTCTGATGTACTTTCCTTTTCTGAATAGTACTCTATTTGATGCACCTTCCCCTTTGTATCACACCTATGTCCTAGAGCCCAAGGCTCTTTACATGTGAAACACAAATTCTTCTTCCTCAAGTCATTTAGTGTCTCACTATCAATCCTAGTGACTGATTTCTTTGGCTGTTCGAAGTCCTTCGTGAAATGTTTTTTTATCTTTGTCCTTATGCAAAAATCCTTTGGACTGAAATTTGCTCATGGAGGTGGAAGACTCCATGTCTCTAGCGTTCTTGATTGCCTCTTGTAGAGAAGGTGGGTTATAAGCTTTAATCCAGCCCCTTAGAGGATCGGATAACCCATCAATGAAGAGCACTACTAGCCTCCTCTCAGATATTTCTGTCGCCAAAACTGACAATCTTTGGAAATCAGCAACATAAGCATCCACTGAACCCCATTGTTTCAGCTGTGCCAACTCCTTAAAGTGAAGTTCGGGGTCCTTTTTATCAAATTTCTCTATGAGTTTCTTGGTAAACTCTACATAGGAAGTAATCTAAGCATGACCCATCGTAATCATCCCATGATGCCACCACTCATGTGCAACTCCATCTAAGTGAATGGAAGCATATTTAATTGAGTCTTCTTTAGGCATGGGATTAAGATTAAAGTATGTATCCACTTTTTAGACCCAAACTCTCATTGAAATTTTAATAGACCCATCAAAGTAAGGGAGATTGAGTTTTCCTACTTTCTTTCGCAAGTAATTATGGTGTTCCCTATTGCCCCTGTTGGACATATATTCTGAGATCTATATAGTCCTGAGGTGATATGTCATGTTGAAAACCAGGTCCTGCATCGCATCAATCCAATCTTGTCTAAACTGACCCTGCATCTCAATCATTGTGAGTTCCTGATTGGGTTGTGCCTCCACTCTTGGTGGAAAAATAGGCATGAGTGGTCTAGCCATGCCTGCCTTATTGTGTTGATTGGCTGCTCCACATTGACCCATATCATTTCCTTGCCCATCATTACCTCCTTTACCTCCGTTGTTGACTTCCAATCGATTCAACCCCTTAACCAACTGTTGTAGACGCTGATTGGTTTCCTGGTATCCCCTGACCACAACATCCAAGAGAAGCATCATGCGATCTGGTTCAACATTTTCTCTTTCAGATCTTTCACCCCTTTCACCCTTATTTTTAGAGCTTGCTGATCCAACTGAGGGTGTTTCATAGTGCTGTTCCTCTCTCTCAGAAGGCCAATGTTCCCACAACTCCTCTTCACGTTTTCTTAATCTTTCATGTTATCTTCTCTCTCTATCACTAATGCTCGTAGAATAGCTTTACCCACTGGCTGGTAGGAATGTTTGTGCTCTGATACCACTGTAATGTTTGCCCCTGATTTGTTTTTGTGTGTATTGTTTTTAGAATAAGACAAAAGTTGCAAAAGGGTTTTATGTTTTGTTTCCATTCATTGCATTGGATGTATACATTGAAATAATCATGCATAAACTAGGAAAATATGAAGCAATTACATAGAACATGATGCCTTTCAAAATGCTATTACAAATTAGAAGTTTTCAGTCATAAATCAGACCTGAAATTATGCCCTTAACAGAAGATGTTCACCAAATGAAGGTGCAGATCAGAACCTCATCCACGTTGTCCAAACCCCACAAAATGGCGCTAATCCCTAGGAAGGGCGATTGGCTCCATAAATTCAAATATTCACCTTTAAAATCTTACTAGCAGCTTAGATGGGACGCCCAGCCATGGAGAGACCAATGAAATAACACCCAGATGGAAAATTCCAAAGCACCACAACAAACTCTAACCAAAACCAAGAAATCCACACACCAAAGCCATAGCTCCAAACCCACATCAGAAAACTACAAAAATCTTCATTTTACCTACACCAAAATGCTCCAACAACAAGATAAACACTGAAAACTTCAAAGCCCATAACACCAACCAGCTAGGGTGGGTCTCACCACCGAAACCAGCAACGTGAGAAGAGGGTTTTCATCCTCAACCAACGGTTTTCAAAATCTTGGAGAAATTCTAGTAGAGTCTCCTTAAGTTGCCAAAACACACATATGCAAATGAAACTCTAGTAGAGTCTCCTTAAGTTGCCAAAACACACATATTAAATAGAAGTGGAGGGAGAAATTAGGGCAACATCAAATTTGAAAAACTTTCCCTCCAAAACCCCACATCCATCTTTGCCTTTTTAATTTTGGCTTTAACATTTTAAAACATAATCAAATATCTCCTCATGGGGTCGTCCACTTTTGGGGGCATAATATCTGCCTTAAAGTCATGAAATAAACATTAATACTTGGCATCCACTTTAAGTACAATGTCCCCTCTTTTAAAACAACGTTAATCAACTAGGCCAAGGGGTCCTTTTTATAACCCATACTTATATCCTCACTTTATTTAGAAAACAACTTTAATACTTGAGTGATGAATTAACCAATAATAATTTAGACCATTGAGAGAACTCACCCCTGCCAAGAATGGAAACTTTGCATTGCTGCCAAGACTAGTTACTAAATATAGCACTTACTAAAAATAGTAAGTGAGCCAAACTCCAAAACTGGCCAAAAAGAAGCGCCACTGAAACTTACTAAAATAGTAAGTTCACTGAAGATAGTCAATTACTAAAAATAGTAACTTACTAAATATAGCTGTCACCACTAGGAACCCCAAAAAACTCCTCTCAAGCTGCCAAAGTTCCCTAACAAACAATCCACTTAGCCTATAGGAACAGGAATAGGCTAATGGAAACTTAGATTGGCTATGAACGAAAAGGGGACATTACACTAGCCTCTAAACTAGGCGTATGAAATAAGGAGGTCAGCGATCTTTTAAGGAGATCGATTTAGGCAAAGAAGTTAGTAATAGCGATTTGTTAAGATGGCCGATTAAGGATTTATGAGGATATGTCTTTAGCAGCAATTCCAAACAAGTTTGAAATTAGATTAAGATTGTTAATTCAGCGGCCACCATGAAGAGTTGTGTCTCCCTCAAGAGAGGCAGATTTTTGGAAAGATTAAGGTAAGGTGTATATCTTTGAGTATGCCTCTTCACTGATTTGGAGGTTTTATATATAGAATGCTCCTACTCATTTGGAGGGCATCGAATGGGTCAGATTTGAACTGGCATTTTAAGAAATCAGTAAATTGATTAAGAAAGTATTTGGTATGCATTTGGTTGTATTTGCATTTAATTTATAATATTTGTTAGGCATATATATATATAGCTAATTTCATAATGACTAATATGCAATAAGGAGAGATGTGTTGTGTCTAAATTAGTAAATAAGGGAAATAGTGAATTTATTTATATTACTATAATTTACATCATTTTCTTTAAGCAATCATGTGTGGGGTTGGCAAGGAAACACGCTAGTGAAGGGTGGTATAGGTTCTCACAATGTAAGTACACCACCCTAAGTTGGATGGAATTGTCTTGGTTGGTTCAATGTGATGTATGACAGCTAGTGAATGGTATTATTGGCAGATGAGATGATAATTCGTTTTTAAGTAAAAGCTTTGACCCAACTTATAATTGTACAACTCCTTTTATAAAATATAAAATAAAGACCTCAAACTTTTAAATATTGTGATTTCTTTAGGTACGATTCCCTTTTGAAATCGTATGGGGGCCAAAAGAAATATTATGAAAGATTTCAAGCAAGGATCTTCCATACTATGTATGGCTTCGCAAAACATAAACTCATTAAATATAAATAGCTCCTCCTTGATCATAATATTCAGCTCCTCAACGATTATCATTAAGAAAATATAATACAGCCAAATAATATAAAGAAATATTAACCACCAACTAATACCAAAATAATATTCTGGAAGTTACAACAGCTGATAATTGTAATTATCAAATTGGAATATTAAAGTGTTGAAACACACAAATTGAAATTTCAACTAGAAACTCACTGAACTTCACACCATATTGAATATTTGGGAAATCTTCTATCTTTGGCACAACTCCTAAACTTTCAATATGCTCCTAAAACAATTTTTTTGCACAAATGCAATTGTAGGATGGAATTAGCTCTGTTGAATAAGAAGGTTTTCATTGCCAAATTCAATTTGGAAACCAAGAGGGCAGTGTTCCACGGGGATGCGTCCTGAAATGTCCCTTACCCAGACTTGCCCTAAAATCCGCTTGTTTGCCCTAGAAATTGCTTGTTGATTAGGTTTAGGGTTTCTTCTTTCCAAATGAATGTCCTTTTAATACAATAACCCTGGATTGGAATTGGTATTCATCATATTAACAACATATCTGTTAGCATTAATATCTAGATATCCAAATCAGACATAATCATTAATGCAGATTGGTAAACATAAGAGGATTCACTCAGCCCATCAAGAGAGGAGAATCCCTAAGGGCCAATGGTCTACCACCTCCTATTGCCCAACCCTTGTCTAGGGCCAATGGGGCAGAACGTCTAGGTGGAACCCCCATCCCTCCATGACCCAACCTTTGCATCGGGCTAGTGGGGCAGATTGCCCAACGCTTGCTTCAGGCCAACGGGGCAGAACCTAGATGGGGTTTTTAGACAAACCTTATAGGTCATGATTCACCTCTCCTGGCAGGTTCACAATTAGATTTGAAGATAGCTGATGCAATTTACAGATATACAGTCATGAGCAATTCATTTACATTTCCAATTATTATGCTATGGAAGAGTTCAACAAGAGTATACAGTGCAACATGATTAAATAAAAAAGTATATGAAAATTAAGAACAGGAACTTATGCTTTAGGGTTGTTCATTATATTCCATCAAATTAGCACAACACATCAGATTCTGACTAATACAATTCCATACAACTATACCATATTATGAAGTACTAACATGAAAGTGCAGAAAATTAATATAATCAGTATGCATGCCTATACATCTATACTATTCTGATTAGTGTAACCCACAGTCACAATCTCAAGTCCCCAGTTTCAATGCTGATTACCAATTTGCCCTGGGTCTGTGCCCAAGTTCATTCTTCCCAAGATGCATACAAACAAATTAATCTTATGTTCCACAATGCACAGATGTGACTGCAGTAATATTATGCTGGTTCAAGGAAATCATATATTAAAACTAAGTGTAGGTTCTCACCCTAGTTTATCCAACGAGGCCAATTACAATACAATCAATGAGTCTAGCAACACCGATAATCAGATTTGCAATATCAGTTTCTTATATTCAAAATATGCTAAATATTATTGCTAAGTGAGTACATCACTTGAGTTGTTGTATCTCTCCATGTCTCCTTAT
The DNA here is from genome assembly GCA_007115665.2 of Sequoiadendron giganteum. NCBI lineage: Eukaryota > Viridiplantae > Streptophyta > Pinopsida > Cupressales > Cupressaceae > Sequoiadendron > Sequoiadendron giganteum. Next base: position 432,826,567 of record CM021101.1, on the reverse strand, counting down.
TCCTTAATCGTCTTCCTTCAACCTTACTTTTGATTGATCATAGGATAAAAAACATATATAAATAAATATTAATCTATTCATTTTTGTATTAAGATCGTAATTACTTATAAGGCTCGATAATTGTTGCAAGCATCATTATTGCATAATCACATATAAAGCATATAAATATATATTTTATAAATATATGTATAATCATTATTAATTATCTTTAGACTTAGAATACTCATCTTTGCAGGAATTTGCATATCATATATATATATTAATCCTATTAAACTTACAATAATTATGAGAATAAATAATATTACTAGCAACATAATGATATTTCAAAATAACATTAATAGAAATAAATAACACCAGATAAATACCATAATGTATAAATTATTATTTGATTACATTAGTATCTAAATCCATGATATATTTTACAGATATCTTATCTAAACTTATAAAGTACCTTATTATTTGAAGTCACGTAACTCTTACCTCCTTGCTGCTGTTTGTTTCTGCAGATTCTATGCTCATAACATATTCCTAAATTCTTCCTTATTCCCCCTCTCCCTCTTACCCCACCTTACCTTATATGTTGGGGAAGAGATATGATTTTGTGGGAGGGGTCATGCTTTTTCATTTGTTGAAGGGATGTGACTTTTGTTTGCTGCCCTCCAAACAGCGATTACCCTTTTGATGGAACGCTGCCTATGCTTGCAGCATTTAGTAAACTTTTGAATGTTTCTTGTTTTAATGTATTTTATTATTTATATTGGTTTTGTATGTTATTTAATATACTTATATTTTATATGCTATTCAATATTTTTATTTACATTCTATTCAATATATATATATATTTTTTATTTTTACAATATCATCCTTTTATAATATTTAATATCTATATTTGGGTATTCACTATATTATATTTATATTTATAATTTTGATAATTATAATAATAAATTTAAATAGTCAATGTTTTTTAATATGTCTTTTGTTCATTTTGTTTTCGATGCTTTTTATCCCAATGCTACAATTTTGGGGACATGACACGTCCCCCCTGAAAAACCACGCGCACCTGAGACGAGGACATTTCTAAGATGAGGGGACGCCTGGGAAACGTCCCTCCGTCATCTCCAAGTACCCCCGCCGTCTCCAAAATGTTTCCTCCTGGAGGGAGACGTTTCCCTGCTGTTTCTGGTAGGGAGACGCCAGGGAAATGCCCAAGAGACTTACCTACGTCCCCTCAACATGAGAAACGTCTCCTCTAAAAAGAAATATAATAATAAGTTTTGTTAAAAAACATAAAACCTAAAGTTTTACTAAAATGATTTGATGATATTTTTTAGTTTTTACTATCATTTGTAACTTTGTTTTGACGATGAGATTGAGGGTGAAGAGGTTGAAGGCGAAGCAAAAATTGGAAGTGGAAGTGAAACTGAAAATGAATCTAATGATTCAGATTTTCAAATAGAAGAGGGAACATGACTCAAATACTCAGACTCAAGCTGAAACAGGTTCTATTGAGAGTAGAAAAGATAAATGCCCTTCAAAAATCCTCCAAAGATATGCCAAGGGCCCCTTTGATCCAAAATCACCATTAAAACAATTTGCATCTAAGATGTCGGCACAACCTGTGACACATGGGGGCACTAGAAAGTGGGAGTGTCATCTTGACTGGAAAGGGAGCATTACTAGAACTAATGCTCACTTCTTACTCGAGGCAAAGGTGTAGATGTTTGCAAAAAGGTGGAAAAAATGTGAAGTATAGAGCTGAAATTTTAAAATTATGGGGTTCTAATGAGGAAGAAGCACCTATGGCTGCTACACTGGCACACAGGAGTAAGGGTGATCAGATTTCAACAATTTCTACTTCTACTTTGCAGAGTCAAAGGTCACCAAATCCATTCAATTCAAGTGTAGGAGAGCCTTAGGGGAAACGTAAAGTGGCATCTTTAAGTTCACAACCATTGGCAGATTTATTCAATGCACAAGCAAAGGATGAGGCAGATGATGCTATTGGAAAATTCTTCTTTGCCAATGGCATTCCATTCCATGTGGCTCACTCTCCTTATTATAAGGAAGCTATGTCAAAGGTAATAAGGGCGCGACCATCATATGTGCCACTAGGGGAGACTAGATTGAGGACAACAATCTTGGATCAAAACTATTCCAAGATTATTATTTTGATGGAGAAGATGAAGAGAACCTAGGTCACAAGTGGATGCAGCATAGTCATGGATGGGTGGACGAACATTAGGCATCGTCCACTCATCAACATCATGGTCACATCTACAATGGACCCTTATTTCCTTAGGGCTATTGATTGTTTAGGGCATAACAAAGATGCTCATTATCAGTTCCAGATCCTCAAGGATGCCATAGAGGAGGTTGGGCCACAAACTGTGGTGTAGATAGTGACAGATGCAACCCATGTGTGTAGAGATGCAGGGAAGTTGATTGAGGCGGCCTATAGACACATTTGGTGGACTCCTTGATGTGTGCATGCTATGAATAATGCACTTAAGGACATGGGTAAAATCAGCTGGATCAAATCAATTGTGAGTGATGCTAGAGATGTGCAAATGTTTATCTGCAACCACCATACTTCACATGCACGTTTCAGGACCTTCTCCAAGAAGGAATTCCTGAAACCTATAGAGACTCGGTATGCATCATACTTTATTCTCTTGGAGAGGATGCTTTAGTTGAAAGAGCCATTGCAAGTAATGGTAATGATAACAAAGTGGAACCAATGGCCTGAGTTGAAGACACAACAGGGGTTGAGGGTTAAGGAGGTGGTGAAGAATGATGTCTTTTGGGCTGATGCACCTTCCCTTGGAGAGGTATACGAGTGCATTGATTCCATGCTTGATCAAATGAAGACTAAAGTGTGAGAGAAGGAACCCACAATGCAATTCTACACCAAGCATATTTATCCAATCATTTAGCGTAGATGGGAGAAGCTCAACACTCCCTTACACATGGCTGCCTATGCATTGAACCCAAAATGGTATGTGCCACGTCTTGACAAAATGACACATATAGAGGATGCTGAGGTGAAGGAAGGGTTCATGAAGGCCATTGACATAATGTGTGATCCTATAGAGGCCAGCTTGCTTTGTACCGAGTGGAAAAAATTTGCCACTCTTTGGGGATATTCAGAGGCGGCCAAGGTAGATTTGGAGACTATGTCAGAGGAGGACCCCAAGTTGTGGTGGACCATGCATGGGCCTAGATCTTTGATTACTACTCTAGCCATTCGTTTGCTGTCCCAGGTTTCTAGTTCTTCTATTGTTGAGAGGAACTGGTCTACTTATAGCTTCATCCACTTCGTTAAGAGGAACATGCTTACTTCTAGGAGGGTAGAGAAGCTTGGCTGCACATAGTGCCTTGCGTCTTATTGACTGCAACACAACTACATACAAGGAGAGTCCAGCAGCTAGATGGGATGTAGAGCCAGAAGGGCTAGCACAGATAGATGATGATCCTACACAGATAGGGTTGGTTGGTATTGGTTTAGATGAGCTTGAGCATGCGGAGTCCAACAGTTCCAGTGCCGAGGAGATTGGCATGGAGCTTGGAGATGATTAGATCATTAGAGGCATCAAGCCATTAGCTTGGAGCCATTTACTATTAGTATTTACTATTTTGTACTCTGCTTTTGAAGTTTGAAGTTTGAACATTGATGATATAGTGATACTTGATTGTAATTATGATAAATGAATCATGACTATGAAACCCAAATTATGAAACATCTAGTTCTTGTTGCATTTTCCAATGTCTATATTTTCATTTTGATTTTCAATGTTCAGTGGTTCACTAGTTCAATGAAATGATATATCATTGCAATGCTTTATTGTGTTTAAAGTTTAAAGTTTTGTTTTTATGTGTTGACTTTATTTATTCCTTAGGCTTCTACAGTTATATAATTATATTGTTATACATCTTTTTATAACTATTTTTTCAAGTACTATACGTATTTCAGCACCGCCCCCCGCCGCCGTCCCCCCATCATCCCCCTGCCGTCCCCAAACTTAGGCCTCTTGTCTCCCATCCCGGAAACACGTCCCCCGCCGTCCTCCCATCCCCATCCCTAAAACTCCGTGGAACACTGCAAGAGGGTTTTTGTCGTTTGGCCAAAAGATGAACACTAGATGGTCAATTTTTAAGAAAGGGGTTTTTGGCAACAAACAATGGATGATTTTCCTCAAGCCCAACTGTTTATTTTATAATCAACTGTTTGTTAATTTTAGCCTGCTCAAAAAGTCTATAAATTCTTTTCTTTTTTAAATTAATATTTCAATTTGCTGCCTTGTCCTAGTGACACTTTTGACAACATTTTAGTCTCTCTTAAAAGAAAACACTATATAAAATCACTTTTTGGGACTTTATAATTTAATAATAAAATATAAGTTGCCTTTATAAAATTAAAGTTTCTTTTTTGGGCAACTTTAATTAAATTATGAAATAATTTCCTTAGTTTGAAAAAAGAGAGATGTGATAGGCTAGATTGAAAAAAGAAAGCAAATCTAAAGCAAAGCAAAGCCCTTTTGTAGGCTATTTTAAGCATCTATTGTCTGTTTTTTAGAAGGATAGGTTTAGGGTTGTTTAAAGCATTATTTTTTCTTAGAATCTTCTCCTAAGAGAGATTATGAATAAGTGCCTTGAGAACATCAAATGTAACAAGAATTTGTGTTAAGAGAGCTTATAATACAATCTTTTACCAATTTAAAACTTTATCAATCACAATAACATCATTTACTCAACATCAATAATTATGCACATGAGAAGAACACAATAACACATGATATTTATGTGGAACCCTTACGGGAGAAAACCACAGCAAAAATATTGCTTTTATTAAACTTCTTTTTACAAATTCTAGAGGCACCAACCCCTCATTCAATTTGTGAGCACCAACTCACTAGGGGTACCAACCCACTAGAGGCACCAACCCCTCATTGAATTTGTGAGCACCGACCCACTATGGAACAAGATCAATTTCTCCTTGTGAATCTCTATCTTTTTCTTCCCTAGATCTGCCACAAATTTCTCCTCTATATCTGCACTATCTTTTCTTCTATCTCTGCAAACACTTTATTTTAATATATTTTCCCAAACTCTTCCTTTATTTCTGCAAGATCTTTTTCTTTATCCCAGCACAATCTTCTTCTATATCTGCATGGATCTATCTTTTATATCTTCCACAAATATGTCTTTTATCCTCACTCATAAATGCTTTTAACATTTGAATAATCTTCATATTTCATTCCCTTTCAAATCTGCATTATTTCTTCTTACAAAGATTTCCTTCTTACCTTCCATATGCAGATCTGTAAGTGTGGATATAATATATCTTTTATTCCACTACTTATATTTCTGTTCAAATAATATTGTATTTCTTCATATATTGATTTGATATATTTTTATTTTTCCACACGAGATCTGTTCTAAAAATCTTCTATGAATCGAATAATGTTTCATTACATATCACGTCCACATCTAATTTCAAATTTCCATGCCTTTATATATTCTATCGCACCTCTTTATGAATGGAGGCGACTCTAACAAAAGGGACAAATTATTTAGTTTTTAGCGCTGTCTTTGGTAACTTACTAATCACTGCCTTTAATCTTTTTCTTTATCGCTGCCTTAGGACATTTTTGTCTTATCTGCTTTTTTTTGTCTTATCTGATCTTTGTCTTATATTGTTGACTTTTTTTAGTTACTCTTTTTAATCGCTGCTTATTAAGACATAATAATCTCTCTTTTAATCTCTGTTTGCTGTCCCCTTTAAAAATAATTGCTGCACCTTCTTAGATATAGTAATCGCTTCTATTCATTAATTATGATCGCTGCTCTCTCATTTCATTAATTATATTCACTGCCTTCCTTATGAAATATAATTGCTGCATTTCATGTTAATTGCTGCCCATAAATCTGCTCATAAAGCCTTTTTAGATCTTCTCATGAATGTAATCCAGATCTTCTCATAAATCTAATCCAGATCTTCTTTATTATTGTTTCTACCCAAAATAAATTTTTGCTTCAATAAGGCATTTTGATAAAAATGATCTAAATCTTGTAAAATTGTCGTCAAAAGCCAATTTTAGGTCAAGCGAAACATGGGCTTTTGTGGGTTTATGTCAAGGAAGATACTTGCAAAATTTGGAATTTGGAAATTAGGATTTTAGACCCTTGTTTTTAGGAAAACCCTAAAAAATAGGACCTTTCCAGAAATAACTCAAAATGATTTTGATAGGTCAATTTCACTTCACGATCACACTGGTCAAGTCAAAATCATCAAAAAGTCAAGTTTTCTTTGGTGGGTCTATTTCACTTTTTCAGGAGAAAAGATAGGACCTCCAAGGTCAACAATGGCAGATGGCCAATGCTAGGTATCAAGATCCAAGTTTCAGACGCTGCACAAAAGATTCTATGGCGAAAGATGCTTCACGATGGAGGGGAATTTCAAAAATTTGCTAAAAATATTCTAAGTCTGGAAGATGCGCGCCTTGCTACAAGAGAGATGCTATGCAGTCAATGTTTTGGTCAACATTTTCAAGTGTTCGTACATACAAAATGGTGAAAGCAAACACAATGGTGAACACAGCTGCGTCGTTGACAATGGTGAACACAGTCGCGTCGTTGACAACGGTGATCAACCCAGTCAAGCAAGACGGTGAATGCAAAGCACGAGGAGGTCAAAATCATCAAGAAATGACTAACTCTGGAGCCCACTGCACCCCTGCAGGCCAGGGGCGCCCATGAATTCAAGAGGCCAACTGTAGTTGTTAAGAATTACAAAACCGGTAGTCCTCAAAATTTTGCTAGCTTTCCGACGAATCATCAAGCGAGTTCACCAGATTCATCAAACATCGACAAATGAACACAAAGGTGGAAGATGCTGAAAGCGCGAGTCATCAAAGACGACAGTCAATCAAGGGAAAATGCACCCCTATAAGCTAGAGGCGCACAAAAAAGAAAGCTATCAGATGTTAGTCTTTGGATTGGCAATCTCCAGATGATCTCCCTGGATTCAGCCTAGCTTTGCGATGAATCCAACAGCCAAATCAAAAGATATATCAAATGACAGTGGCTGTTGATCTAGCGAGCACATGAAACAGAGGATAAATTGAAGTTCATCAGAGCAACTGCACCCTTGCAGGCTAGGGGCACCCAACATTTTGGGCAGTCAGATGAAGTTTTTAGCATCTGTCTTCTCCAAGGCATCTGCTCAAAATCCTTCCAGCTTCATAATGAATCCAGTTGCCAGCTCACGGGACCTGTCAAGCGGTCACAAACGAAGATCAAGCATGAAACGCTCTAAGTGAAGGCGAGTTGAAGAATGTGAAAATTTGACCAAGTGTTGAAGAAAATGCACCTTCCTAGGAAAAGGCGCCCAACCTTTTGGGCAACCAGATGCAACTTTCAGGCTTCGTGACTCCCAAGAAGACCTCTTCAAAGTTGATCAATCTTCGTGATGAAATCATCAACACGAACGTCAGAGTAGCCAAACTCCCAACAACGAGGGTCAAACTGGAGCATTTCGTCAAGCGTTACTAAGTGCAAAATGTATCTTAGAGGCACAAAAGCGCCCCTAGTGCCTAGGAATTTGAGCCTCATAAATAAGTTTTCAAAACTTGCACATACAGTCATCCATTCCAGAATTCTTCTAGCTTCGCGATGGATTCAACATCTAGTCCGTGGGAATTGTCAATCACTGGCAGCTGTAGATTGAAGCACAGAGGGTCAAATTAAAGAAATTGAAAAGCATCCAAGAAATTGGTTAAGTCTAACAAGAAAAGCACCCTTCTAGGAAAAGGCACCCAAGAATTCAAGCCACCAGATTCAATTTTCAAGGTTCGCAACCTCTAGTACCATCTCTTCAGAGTTGATCCAACTGCACAGTAAATCTGTTAGCAAGGCTTCATGATCAATCAGGCGACCAAAATCCAAGATCGAACGGAGGTTGTCTATCAAGGAGAAGTTGAAAAGCTTCAATACCGGCAAGGTGGTGTTCAAAGTCAACTCCCAGTTGAAGATTTTGAAGACTTTCTCAAGCTTAGGCGTCCCAAAATTGGTGGAGAGTCTTTCAGTTAACTTCCAATCACACAAATGGATTTCTCAATCAGGAATAGACGCCCTAACTGATGCTTCAACCTCAGATTGATATATATCAAGCATCTAGGCATCATAATTCATTATTCTTTGTAGGTTGAAGAGCTCAAACACAAATATTTTCTCTCCAACGCCATTTGAAGATCTAACGAAAGCCATTTCTAGTGTTCTTCACAAGACTTCATCTCCAAGCACCATTTTCAAAGGCAGCAGCTTATAACTTCTAGCTTCTCCCCACATATTTCTTCTTTCCTGTCTTAGGTATTCTTGCATGTCCAAGTAAACGACATTTTTTCACAGATCTGACCTTCTGGGTATGTTCAGCACAAGATTGGCTACAAAACCCATGTGCTAGATTTCTTCAGAAAAGTTGCCCCATTGCTCCCAATTTTTAGGGTTTTTGCAAAAAGTCACCTTTTTCAGAAACTGATGAATTGGGTTTGCTTAGCACAGAGGCGCCTATAATACCCATGTGCTAGAATTTTCCGGGAAAAAAATAGCTTTTGGAGCTTCTATAGCTTCTACCTCGAGGGGTTATTGCATGTCAAAGAAAAAATCATCTTTTCGAAAATTTGATGTTCTGGGTTCATTCAAATAGATACTCTCAATAAGAAATTTTCATAAAAATTGCCCCTCAAGGAAGCTATTTTTAGCCGCCGTGAAAAGTTGTTCAAATAGTGTCGTGTGCCCATTCAATCTTCAAGGTTTTCAGAATGCAATTCTCTCAGGTTGAATACAAGACCAAATTGGTTTTACTTCATGATTTCCTAAGGATGACTAACACCAATTTGCACCGAGCACACCCAAAAGTTGATTTGGACTAGTTGGAAGGCATAGACCAAAGCACATTGCAAAATATCGAGCAATCCGGGTAGCTTGAGGTAGCATCATTTGCCATCTCAGTGTAGAGCATCAAATTTGTAATCGCTTGTGTAAAGCATTACAACCCTACTGCATGAGAGATTCAATTAGTAGATGGGAGAGTAATATGCAATCTCTAGTTGAAGGATATCGAGAGATGCTTTGCCATTCCACCTTGTGCGAACAACTTGGTCATATCAATGAAGGAATGTGAAATTGCATTCAACACGTCAAAGGACAAGTGTTAGAAAAGAATGGCAGAAAGGTGGCTTAAAGAGAAAAGAAACAACTTGCACAAGAATGTGGGATGTGGAGAATTCAAAGACGAGTATGCGATCATGATCACACTACTCAACCGTGTCACCGGTCAAGCAGAGGCAAACAAGTTCTAGCCATGGATGTATTACATCATAGCTCAACTTGTCAACAACAAGGAACACTATGACTGGCCTTCCTTGATCAACGACATTCTCCACAACCAGATGATCGATTTCTTCAAGGCCCACGAATTCCACATGTGTTCGTACCTCATATATCTGCCTTTTAAGGCCAGTTTAGAGGGTTGAATACTATAGGAACTTTGGGTGTGCAGAAGGTTCACGAACATTTCTCGCAACTTGAATTCACACAATCAGAACGACACTTCAAGTGAGTGAATGACCAGTTCTTGATGCACATAGTAAGGGACCTTGATCATGAGTCACATGTACGCATCTCACCAGCAGCCAAATTGGCTATGGTAGATTGGGCCTGTCTGGTTCATCCAGTTCCCCACTTTTACCTACATTCGTGTATATGGATACTCAGGTCATCTAGCCATGTTACCCCGTTATCCATCGGATAAGGTGGTATTCATGCAATTTCTATAGCAGTTGCACGAAGTCCATACCTTTCTGCATAGCAAACGCAAGACAACTGCCAACTTTCCTTTTTAGATGGGTATCTATAGGTGCAGATCAACAGCGGACGCCAAAGCTATGAGCAATGAGATGACAAAACTTAACCTTAAGTTTCTCATCAAAATATGCTCATATGACCCTTGGGGTCACTTTTCAGCACGCCTTGGCCATCATTCTTCACACAAACCTTCCATGGAGGATTATTGGTTTAGCTATGAAGATGAGTTCGAAGTGTGAAGGCGCAACTACAACAAGTTCACCCTTCTGCAAATCGTTGAGTTCTTGTCAAAGGATGTGGAAGGATTATCTGATGATGATGGGGATGTCATACTTCCCACATTTTTCAAGGGCCAAATTGACTCGCAGCCACTTCGGTCTGTAGATTGGTATGCCGAGGAAAGCCTATCCATTGAAGAAAGGACAAGTAGAGTTGTTAAGAACAGCCAACTTTTCTTAGACACCAAAAGAACGCGGAAGGTAGTCATTCCAAACACAAAGCCGCCACCGGTTACTACTACACTACCTTCCACGTCAAAGTGGAAACCCAAACAAAAAACAAGGAGTAACCCTTCTGAAGGAAGCAGAATGTCAAGGCATATAAGAGGAAAGATGCAAGTTGCTGATTTAAATCATCAAGAGCAACATGTGGAGACAGCCACAGATACAACTGAGACAATGCTAGAGGTAGACGCAAAACCTCCTATCCAATCGCCACTGTAGCAGTCTCCAATTCGCATCGAATTGGAGCCAGATTCACCACCACGTGACATCGCAACACAATCTCATTCGTCAAGAGTTCATGGGACTAGCACCAATCCTTCCAGCGAGATCAGTCAAGATTCTTCTTGGCTTGAGAATCTCTTGGGTAGGAAGAGGAGAAAGCCATCCTACCAATTGGACTTTGCAGAATTTGATCATGTCTACCAAGACACATCAAAGAAGAAGCTTAAAATGAAGGTTCATGTGGAAAAGAACTCCGACAATGAGATTGTCGTTGAGACCGCCACACCACCTGAGGATAAAAATGTAGATGAAGCCGAGGTTGACGACTTCACTTTGGTGAAAGTCAACCTTGGTAAGAGCACACGCCAGGTTGAGGTGGATCTCTTTGAGGTTACATCAATGAGCATAAAGGAAAGAGTGGTGAAGGATGGTGAAGACAAAGCAACTCTCAAGGCTGAAAACCAGCAGCTTTGCCAATACATCGCCAACCTTCTTCACGACACCTCAAACTTCACCGCCTTGCTTCCGTGAATGTTGGAGCTACCCGTAGAAAAAAATCAGCTAAGTCAGCTGATTCTATATGGGAAGCACATGAGAGATCAAGTGGAAGAGTTCATCATCAGGGGCCGGTTATACTTGCAGAGTTGTATCAATTGAGGTACAATGCCCACGACCTTCACACGGAGATCCAAGAATTAGAACAGTGCATAGTAGAGAGCGGGCCTCGAGATGAGATCACCGTCTCAGACTTGAGAATGGCATGTGATTCAGTCACTGCAGAGGAGTACAAGTAGAAGCTTTTCACTTGGAAAGAACAACTTGTCTGCAAGGTAAAAGCTTATGATACAATCTCTGTAGAATTGACTGAGTGTAGACAAAGTGTGGCAAATGCTGTTAAGTTCGTAAGGACATTGGTGACATCTATCCCTTGCTAGTACCAGCATGAAGGTGGCGAGTACATTGAGCTCACTAAGGTGTAGACATAGTTTCATGACCTCATCCATAGTAGTTTTTGCGATGACCCTGTTGACTGTAGGTTGAGTCAGGTTGCAGCCATGTTGGCGAGGCTTGGTGACGCAGTTGTGAAGAGGAGTGATTACTAGGCTCAGATTGCAAGTGGCGAGGAGATGCTGCAAAGACATGACGTCATCCTGAAGAGTATCGGTTGTCCGAATGCAAAGATAGTTAACAATTGGTTAGAGGAGCTGATTACTCAAAGTGATGAGGTGTGAACTGCTAGTTGGGATGTCCTACCTTCTCCAAAAATAGCATTTATGACAAGCAGTTAATTTGATGTCTTTTCCAAGTTAACTTGCTGTCCCACCTTTTATGCATGTCTATTTTTGGAGACACCTTTGTACAGTGGAGTTCTATTTAGTTTAGAATCAGTTAACTGAAGTAGTCTTTCCAGTTAACTGTTAGGTTACCTACTTCTAAACATAGGAATAAATCTTGTTGATTGGCAAGAACTGAATGTTAACTCAAGGAGACTTTAGGGTTCCCTACTCCTTTGAGTTTCTATAAATAAGAGCAACCTTTGCTCATTATTTTTTAACTTTACTTCATGGTAGCAAAATGCTGAGCTTGAAATCCTGTGACTTTGTTCACTTAGTATATGTTCTTGAATCATACTTGTTATAGCAAAACGCTAAGCTATTTGCTTGCATTCTTGTTGTTCATGTACTTGTGTTCAATATTTGTCAAGTGTATTTTGGTTGATCGTATGTTGTATGATTGTCCTCTTTCATACGATTTTTTGTCCCAAAAAGTGTAATCTTTGATCGAATTTGGGATAATAAATCAGGAGAGCAATGAGCCTTTGATCCAAAATTCTCAAGATCTTTCATACTTGTTGTTTCTTGTGGTCTTCATTTCAGCCTACACCTTGAAAAGAGCACCTCGCCTTCAAGGGAATCTTGAAATCTAGCTTACCATTTGATGTCATTTCTAATAATCTTCATTTTAGCCTACACCTCGAAAGAGCAATGAGCCTTCGAGGAAATCCTAAGATCTAGCTCGTTTGATGTTTACTTGCATAAACTTTATTTCAGCGTAAATCTGAAAGAGCAATGAGCCTTCAGATGCATTTTGAGAGACAGTTTGTCTAAGTGATCCAACCAATCTCAATTGCTCCGAAATCCTCTCGCTCTGAATTTACTTGAGGAGATAGGATAGTTATAAAATAGGCCTAGTTGTAGTTGAGATTACGAAACCAGAGGAAAACCTTAACTGCAATGCATAGAGTTTTATTAACCTTGTTCTCTCAGCTGAGTAAAAAGATAGGAATTTAGTTTACATTTCCTTTTACGCATCAACAACAAAAGAGGGAGCTTCCCCTCCTAATTTGAAGAGCAGTTTATCTGTGCATAGCTGTCCATTTCCAATACGCACTCTAGAGTTGCGAATTGATAGAGTGCGTATTGGAATGCCAACAATTATCTCATATTTTTCATTGAATGATCGGCCTAAGGGAGATGGCGATTTAAAATACTATAAGATTGTTTAATTCCTCCAAATATAGATGCAATATCAATGTTGCATGAAGTCGACCATCATTTGATACTTTGACAATGATTTCCTTCTTGTTCATATTTGACATGGATTTCATTTGACATCAATGATAATGATGGCAACTATTTCATCTATCAATCTTAGCTTTATGAACTCTTTGACATCATTGACAACTTCCAATTGTCTATATACTCTTGAGTCTTGACATCAATGACAATATGTCTTTTCACCTTTGACATCGATGACAACTTTTCCAACAATAAGTATTGTGTTTCTTGTTCATATTAATCCAATTGTTTGATGTGTATCTAGTAATCTCTACTTTAGTCATTGGAAAATATAAATGTTTAAATTCATGTTATAGTTTAGTTGCAAAAATGGAAAACCTTGTGGTGAAATAAGTACTCTTAGACTTGTGATTGTACCTCTGAGATCAAAGATAGGTCTAGATTGTTTCTTTCAAGTATTTTGTTTATATGCAAAACCCTAGAAAGTTATTTGTATAGTGTATATAATTTGTAATCTAGTTTACCTGGTTGAGGTTTTAGTAATAGCTTGCCTAGCTATAACTGTTATGTTTTGTGTTATCATGAAGGTGACCAGTTAAAACATTAACATCACCCAACCCAAAAAATAAGGACTGGGATGATTATACGGATTCCAACCTAGCTTATCTATCAACTTCTTTGAAATTAGATTCACTTGAGAGTAAAAATCAGAAAGACCATCAACTTTAGACCTCTTATTCTGAATGTTATTATGGAAGAGATTAGCTAGCTAACTTTCATCCCAGGTCTCATTGCTATTCAAACATACCTCTTTATGAATGAAGGTACAAACTAGCATCTCAAACACCTTTTAATTGCACACAATTTCCTTACCTTGGATTGAAGTTATAGCTTTCTTTCCCTTTTTCTTTCTAAAGGATGCAATTCCAAATGCATTTCTAACAAACCTCATTTGTGTAGCCATCAACATCGCAATGCCTACAATGTTTTTCAGTATCCTTCTTAGCAAAATTAATATTGGTGTTATGCTTACCCTTCCATTTACCCTTTCTGTATGGCTTAGAAAAGGAACCACCTTGACCACCTTATTGTTTTTGTTGATTAGAAATGGAAGATGAACCCTTATTCTCGTCCAATTGAAGGATCTGAGCTTGAGAACAAGCCTCATCAATGTCTGTAGTCTTTGACATCAAAACAGGCCTCTTTATGTGACTGTGCGGCCGGCCTAGATACTTCATTAGCACTTCACTATACAACTCATCTTTTCCATTTGAAGAATGTGAGCTTGAGAACAAGCCTCATCAATGTCTGTAGTCTTGGACATCAAAGCGGGCCTCTTTATGTGACTGTGCAGCCGGCCTACATACTTCATTAGTACTTCACTATACAACTCATCTTTTCCATTTGGACTATTTTTTTCAAAATTTACTTATATAAGCTTGCATACTTTGGCCTTGTTTTTCTTTCAATATTCCCAATCAACATACCTATCCTCTTTATAACAAATAGGATAAAACAGTCTCTTAAGAAAAGTTTTGGAATCAGCCCATATATTAATTGGTGGTAATTTTCGTTTAGTTAAGGAATGAGCATAACCATTAAATCAATTCAAAACATGACTACCTAGCTTCAATCTTGCAAAAGAAATTTGTTTCTCTTCATTAATGAGGTACAAACTGAAATATACCCCATTTTTTAGTTGGTGGTAGTTTTCTTATAGTCAAGGAATGAGCTTAACTATCAGATCAAATTAAAGCATGACTACCTAGCTTCAATCTTTCAAAAGAAATTTGCTGCTCTTCAATTAATTAGGTACAAACTGAAGTACAACTGTGATTGAGCTAGCCAATGGTCAAGTTTTTTATCATCAATTTCATCCTCGTAGGGATGAGTTTCTATTTTGGTCTCCACTCTAAATGAAGATGGGGCTTGGTTGGTATGGGGTACCTCCTTCACTGGTTCTTGAATTTTTAATTCTTTACTTGCCTTTGGGAATCACCTAAGAAACTCCTGGCCTGCTCATGAGTCTCCATGAACTTCTCCTATCTTTCAATCTTCCCCAAGAAAGCAAGATGTATTGGCTACATCCTTCTCAAACTCGCTGAATCTTTCTTCACCATCTAGAGGCATTTATCCTTTTTCAAAAGCCATGCTTTTGATATTTCTATTCCATTTTCTTATGGGTATGTCATGCTGAAAAGGAAACAAAATACCTTCTCCTCTAGAACTAGCTGATCTAGTGAGGGGCATAAAACTGCAGAACTGTCAAGTCACACAGCACACAAAGTCACACCAAAAGGAACACAAAACCATGCTCCGATGCTGATATGACCCATAATTAGTGTGGATGTTCCACTACTAGCTCACCAATATAAAACATACTTATTCACAATGTGCTTTGATTGATTTAGTTGTTGTTGATTGATTTCATTTGGATGTTAAGTGCAACCAAACATAACAGAAGAAAACATCAACAAATATGAGTGAAAAAACAAGAGTATACACAACGTTTATCTTGGGAATACCCAAAATATGTGAAAAATCTAGAAGAGTTGAGGCATCTACTTGTCATACCATTATCTTCTTAAGCTTTTACAAAGGTTTGCTGCCTTCTTGAGGCCTTCATGGACATTGTACACATCCAAGAGTATGCCCATCCAAGAGTATGCCCAAACACCTATGCATCTTTGCTATATCTCTCTAACCTTTTAATAACTCAACAAATTCAAAAGAGTCAAGACCACTAGTTGAAGCAACTCAAGTACAATACGGCTTGTTGCTACAAAAAGGAATTCCCTTAGAATGTCCTCTTGGGGATAATGTAAATGAGTTACAAACTTCGAAGGGAAGCTCAAAGGTCTCTAGAATTAAAAAGATGGAATTTCAAAATGTAGGGTTTTTTGTTTTGTCCTATATGGGATGGTTTTGGCTGTAAATGAAACAGTCTTGAGTGTTGACTGTTACTGATGCATTCGACCTTAGTCAAAATAATATGAAATTTTTGGCTGGGGTTGAATACGTCATTGATGCCTGTTTCTCACCATGAAATCATTCTCCTAAGTGTGCAGATCACTCGGGTGACTTCTATACCTATTTTCTCCTCACAATTTCCCTAGAAACTTTGTAAATGATGTTTTCCTTAGAAAAATGAATCTGCTAAGTGTCTTGTAATTTGAAAGTCTTCAAGAATATTGATAAGTGGTAGTGTCAGCTGATTTATCTAACTTGTTTGATCAATTTTGGATCAGTCTCGGCACCTAAACAGCGTATTTTTATAATCAATAGGTTTCTCCCATTCAGTTCCTCCCATATTCATTATGGTTCAATCTGGGAGTGGCTATACAGGTGTTAAGTTGATGCAAATCCTAGTATGGTTCACAAATTTGGGATGTTTTTGTCAATTTTTATGCAGCAATGTATTCCCACATAGCAGATCCTACTCTTTCTAGGAAGGTTTCATACCAGTATTCACTTGGGAGAAGGGGATGGCGAATCCAAATTATTACCACTACGGTAAATATTTATCGGTATTAAAGGTAAGGGCCCAATGGTTTAATGAAAAGACCAGATTTTTTCATGAACCAAGGTCCTTCTTGAGAGATGAGGTCAGGGGTGGCGGATGAGGCCATAACCTTGATGAGAGAGGGAGGGCATATCAACCTTGATGAGAGAGGAAGGGCATATCGGTCTCAAGTGAAGGAGCCGAGCTCTAGCAGGTTTGAGGGAAAGAGAATGGGCAGATCAATTGTAGGCATGTGAGCAGAGTGTGTGCTACTTTTTCATTGAGTTTTATCTCTAACTTTGAAGAGAACTCTTATATCTATTTAGTTATTGAATTTATTGAATACATTAGAGTTATTTGCATTATTTTAGTTGACAGAATCAGACTGGAAATATTTTGCTACTTCTCATTACAGTTAAATAAAAATATTTGTCGAATGCAAATTTGTGTCCAGTGGCTTAATCATCTATCTTTTTGGTCATATCTAAGCAGTTGAACTGAGGCAATGTGTTGGCCTGATTGAATTATCTCTTGAGCATAACAAGCTGGTGCGCCCTCTTCTTGATTTCAGGTTGTCTATCAACTTTGTTTCTTGTAGAGATGGGGTATTGAATCTTTGAAGGGATATAATTAATTTTTACAAGAATGAAATATGTAATGTTTTGTATGAAATATGCTTTGATATTAAGTACCTGTAAAATCAGTTTTGATTATCATTGTTTCCTTGGACATGATTTCAGGGCCATGTCAGAATTACGAGTATTGCGTCTGTTTGGGAATCCTCTTGAATTTTTGCCTGAGATTTTGCCATTATCCAATCTTCGTCACTTGTCACTAGCCAATGTTCGAATAGAGGGTAATCAAAATTTATCCTCAGTGGATGTTGCTATAGAGGTAAAGTCATGAGGAAAAAAATTCTTAAGCTGAAAGGGTTCTTGTTCTTTGGTGTCACTTAAGACATTGAGTAACATCTGTGATTGTAGTTGCAGACAGAGAACAGCTCTTACTTTGTTGCTTCAAGACACAAACTCAGTGCCTTCTTTTCCCTTGTTTTTCGATTCTCATCATGTCAACATCCTCTTCTTGCCTCGGCATTGGCCAAAATCACTGAAGATAACAACAATCACAATGCAATTGGCAGAGATGAGAATGCTGTGCGCCAACTAATAAGCATGTTGAATAGCGACAATCGCCATGTGGTATGTGGACATGCTTGATATTGTTCCTAAAGAAGTAACATCATTTGTAATTTCCGAGATGAAATACTTTGAGTAATGTATGAAGTAAAATATGCCATGAATAATCATTGAATATGATTTTAATTATAAAGGTAAAATATGTAATTGACTCCAAATTTTTTAAAGATCAAACATTTTGTTTTTGATTCTGAACATATGCGAAAATAGATAACTATTTATAATCTTTATGGTAGAAACAAAGTCCCCCAGAGTATTTCATCTGAGATAAATTCATCTTTGTAGGTAAAGCAGGCTTGCTCAGCTCTCTCATCGTTGGCTTCAGATACTTCTTTGGCAATGCTATTGATGAAAGCTGATATAATGCAGCCCATTGAATCAGTTTTGAAGTCAGTTGTTCTGGAAGAGCTCATTTCAGTGTTACATGTTGTGGTGAATATGGCATTTGCTTCTGACGTTGTGGCTTCTAAAATGCTAACTAAGGAAGTTTTGAAATCCTTGAAGCTGTTATGTGCACATGAAAATATTGAGGCAAGATTCCAAAAAATGCTTGTTTTTGGCATGTTGTTGAATGACATCTTTAATTTCAACTTGTCATGTTTTTATAGGAACTCAACCTGATTTTTGTAAATGCCAAACTGTAACCAGGTTCAGCGATTAGCACTATTGGCTGTTGGCAATTTAGCATTTTGCTGGGAGAATCGCCGGACTTTAGTTGCATCAGAAAGCTTGCGTGAACTTCTCCTTCGTCTGACAGTTGGACCTGCATCTTGTGTATCCAAAGCTGCTGGACGTGCATTAGCTATCCTGGGTGTGTTCAGAGAGTTGCATATAAGATCTTTTGACATTAATTGAATGCTATAGATTAGGATTTTGAGAAACATTTGCTGATTCTAATATGCTTTTCAGGAGAGAATGAGTATCTGCGACGAGCAATAAGAGGGCGACCTGTAGGAAAACAGGGGTTACGTGTATTATCAATGGATGGAGGTGGAATGCGAGGTCTAGCTACTGTCCAGATGCTTCGAAGGATAGAGCAAGGAACTGGGAAGCATATTCATGAAATCTTTGACCTTATATGTGGCACTTCCACAGGTGGAATGCTAGCAATTGCTCTTGGAATCAAACGCTTGAGTTTAGATCAGTGTGAAGAAATTTATAAAAAGCTTGGTGTGTGTTAGCTTTACCTAATTCTATGGAATTTTTCAAAGCTTTTTTTTATGTTGGAAAATATGCATTATTGTAGCATAGAAATTAACACTTATCTATTTTTCAGGAAAGCTGGTATTTGCCGAGCCTATAACAAAGGATAATGAAGCTGCAACCTGGAGAGAGAAGTTAGATCAATTGTATAAAAGTTCTTCACAGAATTTTCGTGTTGTGGTTCATGGATCTAAAGTAATATTTCTTACTACTGCTTTCATCTCGTTGTCCTGGTTTCAATTCTATTGGAACAGGAAATTTGTATTCTTATTACAAATTATGTTTGCAGCACAATGCAGATCAGTTTGAGAGATTATTGAAAGAGATGTGTGCAGATGAAGATGGAGATCTTTTAATTGATTCAGCTGTAAGGAATATTCCTAAGGTTTTTGTTGTTTCAACACTTGTCAGTGTAATCCCAGCACAGCCTTTCGTGTTTAGAAACTACCAGGTAATGAATTCCAAGGCCACATATCAATTCTTTTTATTCATAGGTGTACATAAAGCATTATAATTTCTTGATAATAAATGATTGCAGCGAATGAGTGAGACTGTTGCATTTAATATTTTTGGAAAGAGAAATCAATTAAATATAACACATTTGTAGTCCTGAAGTGTAGAACTGAAAAGCAAGATCTTGAAATTATAAAGATTATCTATCTGGTAAAGTCATAAACAAAACCTGCAAACAAGTACCAAGAATGACATCATTTGATTTTTCAATATAGTGATAACAGTTGTCTTAGTTCTCCTGCTTCATCATTGTCTTTGAATATGCATTCTCAAATTAGTCGTCAAACAAGCTTAACTATTGTGTTCTGGTCATTGCTGATATATGCATCTATGCTTCTAGGGGGCTGCTTGTTGTCCACTGAAGAAAATGACATGTTTATAACTGTGTACATATCTATCAGATTGAATCTTTAACAATTTGTGTAATTAATCTAGAAGATTAAATATTAACTCTTGTTCCAGAAATCAAAATTTTTCCTTTTTTCAAAATATTTTTGGAATATGCAAGAATGAAAGGTGTTTGACATCACCTGCTTTGCTGGACCTCCTTAATGATGTTATTTTGGTGTCATTTTGTAATTTAAATTTGCAGTACCCTCCCGGTACACCAGAGACAACACCATGGACAACAGAAGGACCAACTGCAAGTGTGTCAGGGACGCCTGCAACAGCTGCTCCTTTGGCAACTCAAATAGGGCAGAGACGTAGTGCTTTCATTGGAAGCTGTAAGCACCATGTATGGGAGGCTATCAGAGCCTCCTCTGCAGCTCCATATTATCTGGATGACTTTGCCGAGGGTAAGAGATAGGTGTGAACCCTATTGACTGGTTGACATATTTCATATTTTAGAGGTGCTGGATGATTTCATATTCCTTGCTTTTCTGCAGTTTTTTACCTTAATTTAGGCCTTGGGATCAATTTTATTGCAAAGTTGATGGATTGTTTGTTATTTTTTTATATTTATGATAGTTATGGCACTTAGAACGTTAGTTTTATAAGATTTCTTTCTAGACTTTGATTTGATTTTGGAACCAAACAAAGTATGTAAATCAAAATCAATAGAGCTTGGTACCCTTAGCCTAAGAATCTGCTGAATCCTGCACCATTTGAAGGAGGAGGTCATTGCTTCCTCCATGGACCTGGTCTCCAATTGCTACCAATCCTTCGAAAATGTAACTGCCCTAGATGCAACAAAACCCAACATTGATGAATTCAGAGGATTCATGCAATATCAAACAAAAAGGATGATCAGCTAACACAAATTTCAAGCCAAGAATGAGAATGGTCTCTACTTAAAGATAGTAAATCCCCCCAAAATTTGTTTCAATCTTTTATTTATGCTTAAGGAAAAAGCCCTGATTTATCACTTTGGGGTGTCTTTCCTAGACCTAGAACAATAAATTCCTTGATCCAAGAAATTTGGAAACCTATGGATACAGTGGAGACTTTGATGATAGCTGAAGTATACTTCATGGTTGGCTTCATCTCAAAGTAAGAAACATCATTTTGTAAGGAGGCCTGTGATTCCACAACAAATCAGGGTTCTTCAGGAAACATCTGGCCCTTGTTTCCAAACCAACTGAAGGCCTTCCAAGAACTGCCCCTTTCTGGGGTTGCCTACCACTGCTGCTGACTGAATATTGGTAAGATGAAGCATTAGGAAAACAGGTGCAGCCATAGCAAAATATTTTACACTGTCATGACCTTTGATGTGACCAGAAACCTAGGAGTTCTAAACAATGTCTATATCTGTGTCAATTCTGATCTCAGCTCTCCCTGATAGAATAATCTTGGATTTAGATGGAATACGCTAGAACAGTCACTTGACTATGAAAATATTCCTTTTCCCTATAGACCATGCCATGAACATGACAATCTGGCAAGAATGAGTCCCCTTCAAGAGAGTCAAGAGGCCTCAGCTCCAGTAAGGGCAAGACAAAAGCAAGACCTAAACCTGGAGAAAAATTTGCAAACCCTAGCATCTGCAAAACAACCACATAATAACACATATCAAAAATAAGTTCAGGACAGCATATTCTAGGAAAGGAAAATAGCAAAACATTCCAGTCAATCAGGTCCCAATAGCAAATTCCTTTTTCTGCTTTGGACATGATGGAAGACATAGATCAAGGTAATACTTCATAGGAAACCATAACAATCAAAGATATGAGACTGGCTTAGAAAAGAAATAAGTCTTACTCTCAGGTCCTTCACAATCATATTTCCTTAAGAGGCACAACCAAACCACAAGGGACTATAAACAAGAGCAAAAGGATTGCAACTAAGGAACAATGCTGCAGATTTAGTCCCAAATAGCAGCCAATGGGACAGAAAATGCCAGGAAGTTCAAAGAAAGAGAAAGCTCAATTATGATCTGATTCAACACAATCCCACTATAGAGGGATCCAGCTACACAAAGACCATAAAGATTTGGACTCCCAAGAGCAATAATAGTCACAAGGACGTGGATCTGAAAATCTTAGAGACTACTCAACAATGTATATTTTATTATTGGGTATAAGGGTAACAGGTGTCCCCAATAAGCAACACCTGCTACAGGTAAAATCAAAGAAGGGGAAGTTGATATTGTTTCCTTATAGGAAACAACCAAATCTGGGTGTACAAAGAAGACCAATTTCTGGGGACTATAGGGCAGTAAACAAATGCATTACTGTGCATAGAGTAAGTTAACAATTCTATGGAACCCACAAAGACATGTTCTAAATTCTCATATCTCTCTCTCATGGTGGGTTGTTAGGATATTTACATCTTTAAAATAAAATATACAGTTATTTATAGTGAATATAGACATTCTAACAATAAGGAATCAAAGAATCTGACATCTAGATCAACTAAAGAGAAGGGCTGTGATGAATGCTACCCTCCGCTCATTCTTATGGGGGATTTTAACAGGATCAAAACACGAAAAATAAAAAGGCAATTCAAGATTTACCAAAAGATTTCATTTTCAAAATGGGAATGATTGACATGTATTATGGGAAGATCTTTACACTTAGACAGATAAGAGAAATAGACAGGGCCATAGAGTAGAGAAGCTAGACAAAATCCTCATATCATGCCTCTCCACACAGTCAACAATGCTGTTCAAGGAACCAAGCTCTTTGATCATGGGCCAATCGCATTAAGTGTTGAGCCAGTAATAAGGAAGCCAAGGATCTCTTTCAGATTTGAAATTATATAGCTTACAGATCTCAACTTAATAGAAAAGATCAAAGAATTGCAGGTATATGCTAAAAAATTACAAGGAACAAAAAAGCTCAAACATGTGAGAAGCAAAATTGCTGATTGGAAGAAATATGAGTTCAGAAACAACTTTGAAGCCAGCAGAAAATTGCAACCAATCTAAGGAATGCACAAAAAAGAATGCAGGAACAAAAAGTCATGTAAGAACTAGCAGTCACTCATATAAGAACTAGCAGTTTTACAAAGCAAAGTTGTTTTGGCATTAGAGATCTAGAGAAAATGGATTTGGTTTGGATAATTTTAAGATGACCTACTTCAACAGATGTTTTGAAACATATAGAAACAATCAAAATTAGATGCAACATGAGGATGGCTGCATAATTACTTGTAAGATTTGGCTATGGAGATAGCCAACAAAGATCAAGGAGCTTCAATGAAAGCACAAAAGAGACCCAAAATGAGAGAATAGTTCTATTCAATCAAAGGATGCAAATATACAATAATTCTAGATTACAAGAGATTAGATTTTGGTTATATGAGAGTTACTAGTGGCCATGCATAGGATACATTACCAATAGATGTGAATGTACAACCAATGTGGGGAAAAGGAGACATAGTCACATTTGTGTAGTACAACTCTACCAAACAAGGGAAGTACAAGTCACATGATGCAAATGCAACCTCCCTAGGTAGATACTTACCTAAACAAGCTTATCCTATCCTAGGTGCACATATACAATAAAGTAATTAAGCTAATTAACTAAATGCAAGAAAATAAATATGCACCAACATTATTGACCCTATAGAAATGGTCTCATATGCAACATGATACTATAATAAGCATGCATTGGATGAAATCCAGGTCAGCCAGAAATAATCAAGAATATATCCCAAAATTAATGGATGAAAGAGTCAATGAAACTGTAAGTTATAACAGTGATTGTTAGTGAAAAAGAGCTAAGGAGATTGCTCTTCTCCTTCAACCATGGGTAAGGCAATGGGAATAGATGACTTGTTTACGCTTCTTCCAAAGCATTTGGGATTCCCTCAAAGATGATCTCATTGAGGTCATTGAAGAATTGTGAATGAATAGATGCATGCTTGTTATACCCATGTGGAATTTTTTGTATCATGATTAATTGCAAGCCAACTTATTCTCTTGTAACAAGAGTCATGTTTCAAACTTTGTTTGTTTGTCTATGCCATTTCTGTCTTCTCTTGTTTGTGTCTTTGCAGGTCAAAGGAAAGAGCTTTCAAAAATATTTATTGTGATAGGGGATGAATAGTAGAGGAAAGTGGCAAAATCACTAAGGCATGGATATACCGTATACGTATCTTAGAAGCTAAATGTGTGCTACAAGGAATGAAGATATGTTTTGTTTCAATTCAGAAATTGCAGCTAGTAGAGAGTGAAGTGTGCCACTGGTACAATGAACACACATTAGTTGATTTCAGACTTCTCAATTATATGTGTGAACACTCATCATTGGAAGGAACTTTTATTTTAAGTAGTAAAAAGTTACACCTACACTTACAGGCACATTCCATTGAAGAGACAAGCAGAATTCCAGTCAGAAATTTGCAGTCACATAGCTAGGCGTGTGCCATATAAGAGCACAACGAGTTATGGTTTTAGGTAAAAACTTGTCTTTTGATTGTTTGGCACACTTGGACTTAGCAATTACTTGGCTGATTCAAACTTTTTAAAAACTTGGGACTCTGCAAAAATCAAGCAATAACTTAGCAAATTTATTGAACATTAAAAAATACACTAATTTTTTAAAACATTCTTTAAAAAAATGTATACTACTGAATTTATGGACCATAATACTGATTTTCTTCATATATATAGATCAAAATTAGGTTGAATACTTAATAGACTAAAAAATGAGTTCAAAGTTTCAATACATATGAACTTCAAGTTTCAATATCAACAAAAATTAGAAAGCATAAATTTCTTCTACAACTAAAGCTCAGAAAAGTCTACTGCTCCTGTGTGGGTGCCATGGAAGTGAAAGGTATAGCTGTGTATCCTCAATAGGAGCCTCAGGCATAGGACCAAGTTGTGTATGTGGTGAACTTGCCTGTGATGGTTTGCTAAACTTGTCTTCTGCTTCCTCATATGCTACCACATTTGCTTGCCATTTGGCTACATCCCTCTTCAAATCAATGATCTCATCAGATGTAAAGAGTGGATCTACAATCTCAACAACCCGATCTGAATTTGAATCAATGTCATTGAGGTCAAGCTTATGATGTGTTTCTTTTCCTTGAATTTTCTTTTCATATAGCTGAAGGTTGTACTGCATAAAAACAAGATCATTCAAGCACTTTTGAGTTAACCTATTGCATTTTTTTGTGAATGGCCTAAAGACCTTTAGTTGCATTCACAACTAGAAGCTATAGGGCTGGGATAAAATGTGAATGGCCTAAAAACACTCTAGTTGTATTCACACCTAGAAGCTATAGGGCTGGGATAAAATGTGAATGGCAAGCTTTTGAAGATTAGACATTATTTTATTAAAATCTTCCCAACACAAATTTGCAAGGACGTCTATAAATTTATAATTATTTTAGAAAACTTAAAATAAATTGTAAGCTAAAATTAACCATATATGCTTTGATTACTTGGCTGCCAAGTGGCTCTCCTACACATGCATATAGTTGAAAAAATAATGCCCCCTTTTCTCTCTTCTAACTTTGTAACTCATTGTTTATGAGGTCTTGAAGGTTGTCATCGAGGACCAACCTTTCAATACACATTTTGAGGCCAAGCATAACCTTTGTATTTGCTCTAAATGAAGGGGAGAAGAAAAACTTGGGGTTTAAATAGTAGCTGACAACATGAATATGTTGGTGGAGTTGTTGGTTCCACGTTTGATCAATAATGTGCTATATGAGTTTATATTTGGTTCTATTCAGCCCATACAAATGTTGAAATTGTTTTTTTGATCTTATCCATGGCTTCATATAGATATCCCATGGGGTTTTTATCTCTATCTACCAATCCGATGATTTTGACACCTAAAACAAGAGAGTGAATGAAAGGGAAATTAGAAAATTGAACTAAATTAGAAATAAAAATATTTAAAATCAACAATTTAAAATATTAGAATTTTACAAAAAAACTTGTAACATTGTAACATTTTTATAAAAGAACATATCTCTTCCACAGTTTTGACAAATGTATCATCAAAAATGGTTTTCATGATTCTCTTTGCTTTAGCCTTCCTATGGTAAGGACTCTCCAACCACCTGTTGTTTACAAACATGCACAATGTAGTTGCTATACTCTGCAAGGTTAGGAAATTAGTGGCAAAGTGTGTGACTCTTGTACGCATGAGCTCCTTGCCATTAGCGTGCTCTTTCATGAGATTCGTGACCCATGTGTGAGTGTAGTTGTATTTGGTCATATTCCTTCCATTTTCCACCACATTCTTCACCCAACTTAATTTCCTTATATTCTCAAAAAGAAGGTCAAGGTGGTGGGTGGAACAAGAGATCCAAAACAATATAGGGTGCCTTGCCTCTCATAGTCAATCAATTGCGATGTATGTAGGCATATTGTCTATCACTATTTGGATAACATTATCGACTCTCATCTTCATCACCAACTCATTCAACAAGTTACATAAGGTCTAGGTACTTTTTAGTTCATTGGAGGCATTGATTGACTTCAAAATGAGCTATTGTCTTGTTGAAGTCACTAAAAAGTTGATGAGTGTCCTATTGTTGGCATTTGTCCACTTGTTAGGTAAAATGTTACAACCATTGCTTTTCCAAATTTGTTTTTGTTCCTTTACTAGGTTATATAGGTTTTGGACCTCATCCTCCAATAATGGGACACTCATTTCATAATTGTTTAGGGACTTGGACCCATAGTCGGTAGACTCTGACTCACCGAAAATTTGTTAGACCCATAATATGCTTCGGCTAAAACTTAGCAACTTCAAAAATTTCTTAAATTCATTTAAAAATACATTTTTTTTGCAAAATTCAATGATAAAATGTATTTAATGAGTCCATAAATGAGTACAAAAGTGTTGTCTATTCAATATGATTGATTGGAATACAAATTGAGTATAAAATCACATCATGATGTAGAATCCTGATGGTTGATAGCTAGATACAATAGATAGATAACAACTATTATGAATTTATGATGATTGCCTTTGAAAATCATCATCATAATTCATGAATTACATATTACAAAATACAACATTTTATATCACCCTCTGCCCTAATCTAGTGAAACTTGAGGAGAGGTTGAGGTTCTAATCCTTGGAGTCTATTGCGGCTCCTTGCTCGACATAGAAGGTTGTACTTGTAGATTTGGCTTGACCTTCATCCTAATTGAAGATGGCAATGACTCCTTTGCCTCATCAATGTCATTTGATCCTATAGCTCCTCTGGCACCCACATCCTCCATTACCTACCCAAAATCAAGAATCTCATCTTCAGTAAACAATGGTGGTTGCTCATCCTTCCCTGTCCAATCTCTATAAGGATCAATGTCATCCAAATCAATGAGTTCCTTTGATTTGTCCTCAACCCTTCTTGTGCGAAGTTGAAGGTTGTATTGCATAAAGACAAGGTCATTGAGGCATTTTTGAGTTAATTTGTTCTTCTTCTTGTGGATGGCCTCAAACAAACTCTAATTGCACTCGTAGATGGATGCACTATAAGGTTGGCACAAAATGTAGAGGGCTAACCTTTGAAGATTTGGGGTATTTACACCCCAATCTGTCCACCAAGAATATACAAAATAAAATATTAAAGAGTTAGTAGGCAAACAATATTTTATCAAATGGTCAATAGTTGTAAATTTAAAATTTGTAAATTGTAAAATGCGTGTGATGTAAAGATTCCAATTTTTGTAAAATTTGTAACTTGTAAATTGGCCAGCATTACTGCCAATCACTGGGCCAGTGACTACATGGGGAATGATTACGACACAAGAGTAGGTCACCACATTGGTTGAATCGCCAGCTCCCCTTGTTACACCACTAGGAGCACCAGGAGTGGCACAAATAGATGATTGGCTGGGGTCCATGGGTTTCACGTTGGAGGTAGCAGAAGTGCCAAGGCCCAACCCTTTAGAGGCTTTGGCTGAGGGTGCTGATGAGGGAGGCCCACTCCTCCAGACTCAACAGAGTGATACTGCCAAGCTAACAGAAGAGGTGCCCAAGCAACCGCTAGTGGCTACAACCAAGATGGAGATGGTAGGGAAGGTGGAGGCATACAAAATGTTACAAAAGGTTAAAGACGAGTCAGCCCAAGGTATGAAGAACCTTCAATCACAATTGGTAGAGTAGACTCGGTTAGCCAGTGTTGAGGAAACTCGCACAGTGGCCTTGGAGGCCAAGATGATCGCTTTGGAGGAAGAGGCACGGCAAAGGGAGTAGGCGTGGGAACAACGAGTAAAGGAGTTGAAGAACAATTGGTGACAAGGAGCACAAAGGTGGACAAGGCCAAAAGTCAGTTGATGGAGGTGGTTCGCATGGTTAAAGCTCCCAGAGAGCGAGAGATACTTGCTGACTGCTAGCTCCGTGTGCGTACAAAGGAAGTGAGGCGATTGAGGGAGCAACGCTCTCTGACAACCACCTTGACTTCATCAATGCATCTAGGGACGTCTTCGCTTCCCCCTTCCTCTCATTAGCTTCATATGCAGTATCATTCCCTTTTTGGTTTTTCATGTTGTTTGGAAGACTTCTTTTGTGGGGGGGATGATGTAAGCCGTCATTATCTTTAGTTGTAGTTGGTCGTAGTCAGCCGTAGTCGGCCAATTGTTTATGTTCAATAAAACTATAGTTGTAGAGCGAATAATTAATGTAGTGAATGACATATGTACTCGGGTAATTAAGTCTCGATTAGTGGTAAGGGGTTGTTATGAAACATCATGACGGTTGGTTGCTCAACCATTGTCGAGCATTATATGTACGAAGTCTTTGTAGTCGGGAATATATTATTGATGGTACTGTTGACATCCATATGATTGTACATGTTGATATTTATTGTGGAAATGAATAGAAACATTCCTTATTTCATGCATTTTGTGTTCTGGAATATGTTGTACGTATCTAAATTCTGTGCATAACTAGTTTACTTCTGTAGTATGTTGAAATACACCCTGTGAAGTAAACACTTAAACAAGGATTACATCTCAACCCTTGATCTCTAGGTCTACGCTTCTCTTGAATATTGGCCTTTTCCACCACAACATCCAAATTGTGTGGACCTATCAAATGTATAGGCACTTGCAAGGTTGAAATCAATCTTCTCACAAAGTGGTTGATGAGAAGCTTCTTTACCATAATGTAATTAACATAACACAACTCAAAGAAATTGTTCTCATACGGAGAAACCATCATGGAACCTTGCTAAAGATCATGAAAGTCATTGCCAAAAATGCTTAGATAGATATTGAGTTCTAAAACACTCTATAATGAGCTCCCAAGTCAATATCAACATAGGGTTTTCGTTCCTCTAGTTGTCATTATGTATATGCGAAACCACATAACAATAGGATAGAAAAACATGCCTTTAGGTTCCTCCTATATAGATGCATTTCAAAGCACCTAGGAAGAAAAAGCAACCATGTCTTGGCCTTTATGCACATAGTGAAATCCTCAAAATGAGGTGGGTGTGGCCTTAGAAGATCCCTTAGGTCGTTTCTTGCCCCTCTACACTCTTTGAGTGCATCTCTCTCCTTTTGCAACAATTGCTCATGGCAAGGCTACTCCTTGTGCATAGCTTTCTTTCTAAGTGAACTCATGGAATGCTCTCACTCCAATGTATGTGTGGCCACCTTTTTGGAAGGTTGAGAATTGGTTGCATGAGATGCATCTTGTCTAATAGAAAATCAATCTAGCAATTGGTGTAAAACTTCCAAAACCTACGGTCCCATGCCAATCTCATCCTCCTCTTGTATTGGTCTCCTATGAGGTTCCTCATTTGAAATCTCTAGTGAAGGCTCTCAAAGTAGATTGTTTTGATTAGCTTGTCAGGTTTGCAGGTGGCTATAGGATAGTCTAGGTGGCATCCTCCTCTACAAACAAGGTGCAAGAGATGGTTTATACTTTTGATAAAGATGGTTTATTAAGATATCAATGGAAAATTTATTTATCAATGCAAAGTCACTTGCAAGCAATAGTAATAAATGAAGTACATAGTGGTTCATATTCAAGCCATCTAGGTGTAAAGAAGATGAACACGTTCAAATTAATGTATTCTTGGGTAGGTATAAAAAAGGATATAGCTATGTAGGTGGCAAAGTTTATAGAATGCCAAATAGTAAAAGCATGAAATTTCAATCTAGCAAGATTGTTATATCTTCATGATATTCTAGAGAAAAAGTGGAAAATTATAAGCATGGATTTCACTCAGTGGTAACTTATGATATAAGCTATGTTCCATGGAGTTTCTAGGATTGAGATGGTGGGATGGTGGGATGTGTTTCCAGGATTGCTAGGACGGAAGGCCTTTTTTCATTGGAAGACAATTTAAAAGTAGCTAGAGTTAAACAATATAGGAAATTTCAATTATTCATATAAGGCATTAATCATATATATGATAGAACCATATTACATAGCATTAGAGCTGAAATGGGAATAGAAATTTCAATTATTCATATAAGGCATTCATCACATGTATTATGGAACCATATTACATAACATTAAAGCTGAATTGAGAATTCACACAAGACTTGACACAAATATTAACAAAATTTCATTCAGTTACCCTAGATTAAAAGCTAAGGGTCCACTCTTTTACTGATATGCAACAATAACTCTGTTCTTTCTGTCACAACTAAAAACAACATAAGAAAAACTAATAGTGTTTAACAATAACTAATATAAAATACATTTCAGTTATCAATCAAAATCTTATTATCTAAAATATTTGTGATTCCTATATGATAGTTAAGCCCTTCTTTGTTACAACCATGAGGTAGAAGTTTATTCCACAAGGAGAATTTTACTGAATTAAGACAACAATTGAAAAATATTGGTAGGAGAGGTTTCTTTGGTCCTCTAAAATTCCTCCTAGTATTGTAGGCTTCTTGTAATGATTAATAGGGGACTAGCTTTCCTAAGAAATATCCAAAGTCTCCCACTTCACGTGATAGAATAAACATACACATTGATATCAGTAATGAGATTTCCTGCATGATAAAATAGCTGGGGTGAATTAGTTTTCTATTCACAATTAGAGATTCAAATCAACAATTAATTTCATTCACATGCGATAACAAGATATGTCATAGAGGGATTGGCTGCAGTTGATTTATGTCGTAAATTTCCTTTTCAGCTTCTTCAATTGACAAAGTAAAGATGGTCCTTGTGCCTTGTTCAAATCATCTTGAAAATGTAATGTACAACTGTTATATGTAATCAGTAATCCTAGTGTTGGGCCATAGGGAATGGTTGATCGTCTTTGGGATGGTCAGGGGATGTCTAGGCATCCGTTGGCCATCCTAGGGATGACCAATCATACTCCACCATCCCCTATCTTTTTTTCTGTCCTAGAAATGTTTTTGGATTTTTTCACGTAGAGGACAGCCCCAAGGATGTTTCCTAGTTGTCCTTGGGATGGGCAGGGGATGTCTAGTCCCTTGGCTATCCCCTGCCTTTTTTTGCTGTCCTGGAAATGTTTCTGATTCTTTTTTTCACATAAGGGATGGCACCAAGGCTGTTTCCTAGCCATCACTGAATACTTGAATTGACTTGGGGACAGGAACCACATGATTTTCCCAAGGGACGCATGACAATGGAAAATAGCAAATAGGCATAATACAATCCTAGTATTAGTTGATAACGGTAGTACACTTCATTCCAGGGAATTTCACACTTCATCCAAGAATCTAGCTGTTTGATTAGAACAGATTAATGGAATCATTAGTAAAAGGGAGACCTTGATGGATATCTCCTATTGAACATGGAAGAAAGTAAAGGATGCTCACCCAAGAAAAGGGGTGGTTACCAGTAGCGGACTGTTTACTTCATACTTGTGACCTTAATCCAGTATGGAACATGGAGTGCATAACAACTCCTAAGAGGTACCACCATCATCAGGTGCAATTGGTTCAAGAAACTTCTAATCCAGACATATCAAATCTTCAATACCCCTGCAATTTTTGATGGAAAAACTCTTCTATAGGGGATTGTACTGCTGCCTCAGCCTATGCTGGTCTTCTTCCACAAACAATAACTGGCAGTAGCATCTTGAGGCAACTTGGAGCATTCATGTATGGCCCAAGATAATTACTTCATGTGAGTAATGCTGTACACCATAAGTCTCATGCTAGGAGCAATTAAGGTGAAGAGGTAATAATAAAGTTGCTGCAATTGCGATGATCTTTCATCCTGGGGTACTAAAGTTACTGCAATTATGAAGCTGAGAAGGAGCATTCACTTATTAGCCATGTCTATCAGTAGAACCATCCAATACTACTGTTGCATTTGTCTAAGAGCTATTGGTGTGCTGGTGAAGACACATAATAGAAGGAAAAAGAGAGTTGCTGAAAGTAGGGAAATGGATAAGGTAAACACCAACATTGTTGAGACCTTAGATATGTTTCCAAGAAGATCAACTGGTACAAGTGCAATCTTTATTCCCTTTTGGCTCTATTCCCACTCACTAAAAGTACAATCTTTCACTCTATCTTTCTGAAAGACAACATGCCTCTTTTTCTTTGTGACACTAAGACCTAAGTTGAAGCTCCTTCATCCATACTGGAACAATGGAACAAAGCTCAAAGGATAAAGATACCTTAGGAAAGAATCTCAACTCAAATGAAACCTTTGTTCACATAGCCTTAGTCCAGTACTAATGATTTTCTCTGAGGTCTTGGAAAGGTCATGGAATCCAAAAAAGTGGATTACGAACCACCAGTAGTTTATCAATCTGTTTCTCAGCAATATGCAAAAAATTAAGGAGAACCGGATGGAAATAATTATCTGTCTCAACAAGCTGGAAGAAGGCCTTACAATCCTTAGTCATTGCTATCAAAGTGTCCTTAACAAGACTAAATCAATGGAACAGATCCTTGGCAATGAAAAGGTAAGAAAAGAGTTTACAGTGGCTATACACCAAAAGTAGCACTACACAGCCCCCAAGAGAGCCTTCAAGTTCAAGAATTTCCATTTGTCCAAGTTCACTATCCAAACTAATCCTTGGAATTCAATCTAAGGTGGTCAAATGCAAGGAGCTGTTATGGGCTGGACTTGGATTACTGAAGGAAGACCCATGTCTGACCATCACAGTGTTAAACATCATTGTGCTCTCAACATAATGAGAATGCAATCCAAGACAGTCAAATGGAAGGAAATGTTATGGGATGGACCCGGAATTCTGAAGGAAGATCTGCAGTTGACTGTCACATTGACAAACATAATTGTGCTCTCAACGGACTGAACTTTTGAAGAGATGCACCACTTGAAATGCCTAATAATGGCTTATATTTAATTGCCTTATATATTTTTGGGTTATAATTCTGGTTTACTTTGTAAAATTGTATTTAATCCCTCTTAGGCTGGTATCTATACTAAAGTTTCTAGGCTCATTCTCATCCCTATGGATGCATGTTAGCCTCCCACTTTTTGATCTTAGTTATTTGCATCTGGGGTGTTTGTAGTTGTACTGTAATACTTTATCATCATAACTTGCATAAATAAATTGGTACTCTGAACTTTGTCCTGGTTTGCCTCAGATGTAAATAGGTGGCAGGATGGAGCAATTGTAGCAAATAATCCCACTCTTATTGCTATTCGGGAAGCACAGCTCTTGTGGCCAGATACTCGGATTGGGTGCCTTATTTCCTTAGGGTGTGGAAATATGCCAACTAAGGTTTGTGCACGAGCAGTAGTATATTTGGTTATTGTAAGTAGATTTTGATTGGTTATGTGCTTGTTTTAGGATTTAATTCTATGTGCATTCTTCATCTGGGCCCTGATTTTTGAGGTTGTAAAACCTATTGAAGAGGAAGTTTACTAAATTCAATGATCAATGCAGCCTCGAGGGAAAGGAGGATGGCGATATTTGGATACAGGCCAAGTACTGATTGAGAGTGCATGCTCAGTTGAGCGTGTGGAGGAAACATTGGACACTTTGTTGCCCATGCTTCCAGATATACAGTACTTCCGTTTTAATCCAGGTATTTTGTGTTTTATTTCTTTTTAATTGCACAACCAGAAACTTAAAATTTTAGAGGTTGTATACAAGTTTCCATTTCTTTTTTAGTGAGCGCATGCATGTTGTGTGGAAATAGATTGTTTTTTTAGTTGCACTTAAACCCAGGCATTTTTTTCATACTTCATTCAGAATATCTCGTCAAAATGACAACCAGCACAGTATTTCTTTATTTTCTGAGTCTATTCCACTTGTCTCTGAAGGCTTCTTGCCAACAAATTAGTCATTGGCTTTCCCTTCTATTTAGTTGCTTAAATTAGTTTTTTTATATTACAAAGACTATTGAATTGTCAAATTTGTTATTTGGGCTTTCCCTTGGTCTACTTTGTGCTCTGTCTTTCAATTTGTTATGTACAATGTTTTTTACTTATTGTAATTGATTCTACGATTGAGTTCTTCAAATTTGCCTACAAATGCCTTTATGTAGTTGATGAGAGATGTGGGATGGAGCTAGATGAAACTGATCCTGCAGTCTGGGTTAAATTAGAAGCTGCAACTCAAGAGTATGTTGAAGCCAATAATATAGCCTTTCAGGCTGCATGTGAACGCCTGTTACCACCCCATCATGATGAAGAGGGTTGGTCGGATATAACAAAATCTTATCATTTCTTGTCAAAGACCAAGACACTTGGCGCAGGTCTATTATTTTTTACCTGATATTTCTGATGTTAAAACTATCTATAATGTATTATCAATTGATCAGGTATTTGCCATCTTGTTTTTCACTACAGTTAAATTTAGATTATTGAAAGTTTGGGGATGTTTGCAGTCCATGATGAAACTGGACTTAGCTTGGGCTGGAGGCGTAGAATACTGTTAGCAGAATCTTCTCAGAGTCTTGATTTACCAAATTCCATTAACCATGTACGTTCTTTGCAAACTTATTGTTCCCAGCATGGAATTAAACTAGAGTTATTGAATAGGCTATCAGGAACTTCCAGATCAGCTGCACCAGCTACTACTCCTTATACGTCACCAATGTTTACTGGAAGCTTTCCCACAAGTCCACTTTTATATAGTCCCGAAGTTGGTCTTCAGCAACTAAATCATCTTGATTTAGTTCCTCCTTTAAGCTTGGATGGAGGGCAAAACCAGGCTTTCACTGGCAAGGTACCTTTTTCACCACCAAGATCACCACCATTAGGGCCTAGACAGCTTTCAGGACCTGTTCAAGCACTGCAGGAAAAGTTACAAAGTTCGCCTCAAGTCGGCATTGTACATTTTGCTCTTCAGTGCGATTCATTGGGTTTAATTCTTAGGTAGGACTTGGCAACTGTTTCCCATTTTAATGTTAGATATGTACAGGTTAGCATAATTATCTAATATCAAAACCATTACTCATAATGAAAGTCTTCCACAGCTGGAGAAATGATGTATTTGTAGTAGCAGAACCTGGAGGATTAGCGGATGCATTTTTACAAGGTGTTAGGGCAAGCCTGTTCCTTGGCATTGGTCAGAAACTCAAGAAGTGTTCTACTATGCCAAAGATCTCAACTATTTCTGGTTTGGTTGCTCGATATCCTCGTTTTCAGCTTGGTGGTGTTCTACACCGATTCATGGGGCGGCAGACTCAGGTACTCTTGTAATTTTTAGGCTATTTAATAGTGGTGCTTGATTGTTGTTTCTCAATAGAAACAAGTTGTCTTATAGTCTGATGCAGTAACTGATGTAGTTTTTCCTGGACAGGTCATGGCTGATGACGAAGAAATTGCAGCCTACATGTTCCAGAGAATGCTTCCTGCCATACACTTGACACCTGAGGATGTCCGATGGATGGTGAGAGATTCCCTTAGCTGTTGCACATGAAACTGCTTTTTGTTATAACTGGCCTACTTTTTACATGTCAATGCTTCACACAATTTATAAACCCGCTTTTATTTTTTCATGATGTCTATAATTACTTCTAACATTAGTCTCTGGAATGTCCAAAATCTAAACATGCTGTCTCTTTTGGCTCGTCAGTTGAGTTTGAAACTAAATGCACTTAGCACACATTAATCAGCAAATTTGTTTGCAAGGCTATGTTTATCATCACAACTGACAAGAGGGGATTTTATTTTTGGATTTCACAAACTGTTATTTGAAGCCATGAAAAAGCCACATAACAATGGAGTTGACCTTTGTCGGGATCATCTCTGTTTCAAGAATAGGTGGTATAAGAACATTTACTGCAATACTGACAGAAATGTGAAATTCCCAAGATTCTTAATCAGATGTGAAATGGTCATTCTTGAAATTGGTATTCTGTGTATTGGTAAATGAAATCAAGCTCGAGAATTGTTCAATAGAAGGAACCTCTCAGATAAAACAAGAAAAAATATACAGTCCTAAGTTATAAATGTGAAAAATAATAAACATAACGTGCTTAATTGTTAGCAAAATGATTAAACTTGATGAACATAATCTCACAGTCACTCACTAATCATCTCATATTGAGATTAAACATTTAAAAATTTGTGAAAAAGCTAAAGAGTATACAGGGCATTTCAATTTGATGCATCATCCTGAATCTTTCTTGAACTCCTTATTTTCATTCTTCTGCTCCTCATGTTCTTGGTGGATTTTGTACCTTGACTAACCTTGGTATGCATGAACTCTTTCTCTGAAGCTTTAGGTGGAACTTCTCCAATTCCCTCAGGATTATAGTCCTACATATTTGTCAATCTTTTTGTGTATTCCAGATTAGATTTGGAAAGTTGGCAACTGTTGTTATGTATCAAATCAAATCTCCTACATTTGAAATGTTTAGTGGTTCTTATTTGCCAAATGAATAAACTATAAAGGAACAGTTTCTGTAGTTTGCTTGATAAACAGATAAGATAGTTGCCTGAAAAATGTAGAAGGGAATATAAGTAATTAGTGTAAACTGTACATGAGCTGTGTCCCATTGTTTACTGAATTTGCAAAAACTTGAAATTTGGAGAACTTAATTATAAAACAATATAGTTGTTCAAAGTTACCCAAAAATTTGTACGGAACAATTTTCAATGTCAGGGTTTTGAAATCATGTTCATTAGGGTTTGTGCTAGGGTACTTTAATAAAATTTAAAGCCATGACTATGTCAACCTTTACATTAAGGGTTGTTGCTGCTTGTTTCTGTTGGGTCATGCCAAAGAAGAAAGCTGTGATTTTTCTACGATGTGATCTCTATTTCAAACAGCAACGCTATTGATTTCAAAGCCTTTGGCAAAAATTTTTATTGTCAGGTTTCACACTCTGAGTTGATCCTTGTTCTCTGCTGCAAGGTTTTGCATTCTGAGTTGATCGCTTTTTGCTGCCTGTCAGTTTTTGCACTCTAGATGTTGAGTGTGATTGCTGTTTTCCATCATCAAAAGCTATATCTGTTTTTCTTTCCCGCATTGCTTATTCTATAATGTTACTAAAATTCAGTACAGATTTTTTATTTTAATTACATTTATTATTTGTTAGGTTTTATTAGATGTTAATATTTTATTATTAATAAAACTTTTTTAAAGTGTTACATTTTTCTTGTATTTTATTTTAATTTGCTATGCTTAGTTTTATACTTATTATTTTAATTTTTTTTATTTCTGTAATTTTATATTTAGATAATTTATTAGGTTTTAAAAATGTAGGATTTATTTTTATTAATCTTAATTTGGTTTTAATATCTAATTTAAAAAATAGTTATGATTAATTTTAAATTATTCACTTGTTTATATGTTTTGGTATCTTATATAGTTTTCAAATCCACTAAATTGATATTTTTGTTTATTTATCAGTGCAGATTTTATATACTTTGAACTTAATCAGGAATTATTTTCTTATTTTTATTGGCTAATGAACTTGTTCTGAATTTTTTAGCTTGCCAAATTCGAACATAAACAGGAACATTGTGACTTAGAACATATGTTTTAAACAAACGAATAAAATAAAAATCATGAAAATTGTGATCTTGATCATTAGAACAGTCTCGTAGCTAATCTTTATAGCAATGAAGTATGAAAACTTCATTCCTCTTGCCATATAGTTGAGAGCATGATTGCTATCTTCATATGCATTATTTTGTCCAATAAGTTTGTCTTATGCTCCAGGTTTGCATGAATCTCTCTAAATTGTAAATCATTTCCATTATGACGGGTATCTCTAGCTAACATCAATCCATAGTGTTGAGACTCGGTAAGTACTTACCAAGTCATGATTACATGCTAATGTAGTCTACTGAGTCTGCTAATTTTTTTGCAGAAAAACATAAAAATTGGTGTCCCCTTGGGGGCTAGTAGTTGCCAAGTCACAACTACTTGCTGAAGCAGTCTTGACAAAGTAATCACTATGTCTGCTAATTTTTTAGGAAAAAACATAAGAATTAGTGTTCCATTGGGACATGCCCCCCCCAAAAAATGGGCCATTTTGGGGATGTGGACATTATTAGGATGCAGGGATGAGGATGAAAGGTTTCCTTGCTATCCCCTTGCTGCCACTTGTAGGTGGGGACATCCTTGAGACATCCTTGTAGAAGCGGAGGATGTCTTGTTGCATCCCCCTTTGTAGGGAATGCTGAGGGGACTTCTTGACGCCCTTGGGATGGGCAAGGGACACTTGGGCGTCTCTTGAGTATTCTGGGGATGTTGGGGAATCCTCATGTAGACCATTACTAATAACTGATTTTAAAAAATTACAAAATCTGAGCACCTAGCCCTAACCCTAAAGTGAAAATGGGGCCCACCAACACCTCACACCTCCCATAAAAACTATAAATAACCTAGTCCCCCCCCCTCAATTAAAATCACCATCATTCAACACTTGTCATTTGCATTGAGGAAGAGGAAGACTTCAATCACCTTCATCAATCAATCATTCAAATCATTTATCATGCCTTCAAGTTCAAGCTTAATACTTCACAAGTTTAAACTCAAATCTTTGTTTGAGTGTTGTTTTTTGAATTTTCTTTTAGCATTGTAATAGGAATATCTGTTTTTCATTGTTCAATGTTCAAATTAACAAAATCCAAAAATTTAAATGTCAAATAATGAATGATGTTGCTCTTTTATTATTTTTATCAAATTTTAGAGTTTTAAAATGTTGTTTTTTGTTTTTAAGATTTGAATTTTAAAATTTATATTCTAGTTCTAACTAGGGTTTATAAATTGTTAAATGATTTTTTTTATGGTTTTATAACTGTTGTTTATAGGGGTTTTATAATTGTTTGTGTTTTTGAATGTTTATTTTAGGTTTTCCAATTTTTTATAAAATTTTTATTGGCATAAGGATTAAATAAATAATCACTGATTTTCAATGTTCATTTGACTTATGTCTATCCTTTTCTTTTGCACCTCTTGTGATTTGAAGTTATCAAAACAGAAGTAAAATGAAAATCTGAAATCTTCATATAGTCAAATTAGGTTTGCATTTTCTGTGTATCCTTTTCTTATGCGCTTCGTGCAACTTGAAGTAAAAAGAAACAAAGGTAAACTCCTTGTTTGATGAGCTAGATTATTACAATTTATCATTAATGATTATTAATTTTTTTTTAAACTATTGGGCTAATCAATTATCAAACAAAATTACTTAGGGTTGAAGCAACAAGGATTGCAACTTTTGTGTATCCTCTATTTTTTGCACTTTGTGGAACCTAAAGTAAGAAAAATAAAAGGAGAATCCTTGTCTTGACTCTTGAACCCTTGCATTTGCCATTAAGTTTGTGCATTAAAGTTAAACCATGGATTTCATTTGTTGCAATGTTAGTATGAGTTCTCATAGCATAAGTGATGATGACGAGGCTCAAAATCCAAACATTGAAATGCAACTTGAGAATATAGGTGGGTGGAGGGGGCGGTGAAGGGGCATAAGGAAGGTAGTTCAATTGAGAGTACTTCCCATTCCAGTTGCCCTTCTAAGTCGTTGGAAAATTTGCCAATGGTTCCTTCCATAGTTGGAAAACTTGGACTCAATAGCCTATAATTTTGACTTGGACACGGGACATAGAAAAAAATGCAGCAAAAATTAGTAAAGAAACAGGGAAGAAAATGAGTGAAACCTAAAACTAGGTGCGAGTTTTATTTTTGGCCACAATAGAGTTCAATATCGAAACTTGGGAAGACTTGACTGATTTTGTGCAAATTTAAGACTAGACACATTTTCAAAATGGACTTGTGAATTGTGGCGAGTCCACACGAGTCTTCAAACTGTGGTCCATTCCATAAGAAGGCCTCTTTGGGCTAAGTTTGGAGTCCTACATAGTTGACATTTGTCCAAGAACATAATTTCTTCTACTTGGAACACTCTCTACTCTTCTTCGTTTGGTAAAAACTCAAAGCCTCTCCTGAATACTCTTTGGAACTTAGCTATGTACATTCATTGGAATAGTTGGAAAGAAAGCTGGAATGTTTGAAGACAAAGGCAAGGACTCCCAATCTATTGCCAACAATGCTATTGACTGTTTGTGCACTGAGGAACTCCACCTGGTTAGGAAATGGCAGCTTGAGGCCAAATTAACTTCTAGGCATGCT
This sequence comes from Sequoiadendron giganteum, assembly GCA_007115665.2. Lineage (NCBI taxonomy): Eukaryota > Viridiplantae > Streptophyta > Pinopsida > Cupressales > Cupressaceae > Sequoiadendron > Sequoiadendron giganteum. The sequence continues at coordinate 432,786,180 of CM021101.1, read as the reverse complement.
ACTCTGCTCGAAAAATTCCACTTTTATTTTCCTGATCTATTTTTTTGATGGTTCTTCTTGGTCCAATCTTGGTATTGAAGCAGTGGGGGTGTTATCAAAAGCAGCACCATTGACTTCATTTACACCAAAGTAACAATGTGGCTGAATTTACTTATTACTTTAAAGGGCTCCAGCTGGCTATTACTCAAAATACTGTGAATATACATTTTTATGGTGACTCTCAATTAGTTATTTAGGCTGCTCAAGGAAAGTCTCATATTTCCTTGGTCTAGCGTAATTTTGTCTAGCAAAAAATCACTTTGTTGACTGATTGGTTAAAAAAAAAACTTTCCATCATATTCTTCATGCTTAGAATGCAGCAGCCAATGGCCTTGTTAAGAAGGGAGGTGATCTTCCCCCAAATAAGTTAATTTTGTGTAAAAGATAATTTGCTTGGAGAATCAATGACTCTTGGCTCCTCCCCACTTTTGTAAAGTTTTGTCCTTTTACTTAATAAATGAACTCTTTATTTTCGAAATATGGACCTTTTATAACAATTTTCTACTAAGATGCAAACAAGCATGTTGGCATTTCAATTCACACCTTTGGTGTGCGTATTGGAAACGGACAACTATGCACAGTTAGACTGCTCTTCAAATTACGGAGGGGGGGCCGGGGGGGCAAACTTCCTCTTTTGCTGATTATGCGTAAAAAAGAATATTAAACTAATTTCCTATCTTTTTATCTCAGCTGAAAGCACAAGGTTATGAAACTCTTTGCGTTGCAGTTGAGATTTTCTCTGGTTTCGTAACTTCAACTACAACTAGGCCTAAACTAATAACACTTCTATCTCCTCGAGTAAATTCAGAGCAATAGGATTTAGAAGTAAACAAGGAATGATTTGATTAACACAAAGCTTAAACAAACTTATTCTCAGAACACACCCGAAGACTCATTGTACTTTCGGATGAAAGCTGAAATAAAGATTATAAAAGCAAAACATGAAACAATAAACTTGATCTCAAAATTCCCTCAAAGACTCATTGTACTTTTGAGGTGTAGGCTGAAATAAAGATTATAAAAACAATAATATTGACGATAAACTTGATCTCAAAATTCCCTCGAAGACTCATTGTATTTTTGAGGTGTAGGATGAAATAAAGATTATAAAAACAATAATATTGAAATATCTTGAGACTTTGGATCAAAGCACTATCGGCATAAGATTTATTTCCTCAAACTCCAACAATAATCACACGTTTGGGACAGTAGATTGTATCAAGAGGACAAAATGATCCCACTATCACTCGATAATCTTCAATAAAGCTTGCAGCAAACTTCAAAATAAAGGCGTGATTTACATAAGCTTCCGTTTGTTAGTAGAGACCTCGATAATTCTCATATAGGAAGTGACAATCTTCAGCGTTATAGTAGATACCGCAAATATGGTGAATCACATATGAATTGGCAAAGATAAGAATGTTGATCTTGTCAATAATTAAAAGTATAATTATAACTATTAAATAATATTATTTTTATTTTGGATGTTTGAGTTATTTGAATCATAATAATAACGATCAATTGTCAATATATATTATTTATTATAATGGTTATAATATCTAGTATTTAATAATTATAATTATAATATTGTCTTTGACAATTATAATTATATCGAATGGTTAATATCCTTAATATGTATTTCGTTACCTTTAGTGCCTTGATTTCGGGGGCATGACAATCCTCCCCTCCCAAATTTGCTTGTCCTCGAGCAATTTAAAAATTGGGGTTAGAAAACATCTTCCTCCGGATAGAGGTCCAGACTAAAGGCTTGCACACTGATTAGAACCATTTTACCATAATCATGCTGGTTCGCTGATCCTTATCATTCACCCCAATAATACTAAGAGGTAGGTTTACTAAATGTTAGTACATTCATGGTCAACTATTAAATCAATTAAAGTGCTCTAATATCCTTGGAGGGTTCAACCTTAAGAGAGTATAGGAAGCATGACTTGATGGGGAGTCTATGTAATGACCCCTTTTCGATGAACCATAATTTCTTAACCTGATTTTATGAAGAGATCCCTTATGATCGTCTAGCGTTCATATTGTATTCTCTTTCTACTTTTCCTTTCAATCATGGAATAGAAACATTAATAAATCAATTCATTTATCTATCAAATAATCATGATTACCTATAAGACTCAATAATTGCTGCAAGCATTATTATTGTATAATCGTATTATAATATGTCATATAAGTATATTTCTGTTCCTTCCTTTTTCTATTCTATCCCCTTGGTTACACCAGTCTGTTGTTATCCACACCAGACTCTAACTTGGAAAAGACAATTATAATATGATGTATGAAATCTCTATCCTACCTTTTTGCTCTGTTTCTCCCCTTTCTTCTCCCTCACTTCTGATTATCTTTTATATCTTTGTTTGGAAATGAAGTGATACGTTTCTTGAAGAGAGATGTCTACTTTCAAGAGACGTCACCTTGGTTACCTGTAACTGACGTATTTGATTTACTTACTTCACCTAAATGTAATCGTTGTTATTTAACTTTATTCTTTCTTATTCAAATCGTGTGTTTTGTCTTCTAAATTTACCAACATATTACGAAAGTTGTTGACTAGATGATTCAATGCCTAAGCGACCTGATTAGGTTCTCTCGTGATAACTTATTAATGTCTTCATATTCAAGAGTGTCTCGAGCAAGTGCTTGGTCGGACATGAAACTCTACTTCACTTATGCTGTCGCCAACTTGGACTTCCAAAGGCATAATCCAGACAGGCGTCGATAAAGATAAGCGCCCAGTCCATCATTGCTTATTCCACTTTATTTTGGTACGAGATACAAAATCGCTACTTGTCTCTATCGTGGCAAATGGTATGGAAAACTCCCGATGGCAAAAGGAAAGGTGACGCTCTAATTATATTCGGGGAGCGTAGGCCCGATAATCTCTTCCCCATGGTAAGGCATAGTCATAGACTTGTGCGCCGAATAGAGCATGGACATAACATGATAGTATCGGCAGGGATAGGGGAGTTGGTGAAGACAACAGACCCCTTATACATCATATGTGCCCGATAATTGAAAGACCAATATGGCGGTGGTGCGGAGCTTCTATTCAAAGCCTGACGAGATGCATATGCGACAGGAGAATAATAGAAGTCAATCCCTTCGATATGCACAGTGGGGTGACTCCAGATCAATCAGGGAGTTTATCTTAATCTAGGTAATGACTATATTTAAATTGTTTAGTATTTATACTTAATATTCATAATAATTTATAATTGTAATTTATATTTTTAAAGTTCATAGTATTATATTATTATGTTGATATTTATCTTTTAATATCTATAAGAATTATTAATATCTACATTTTAATATAATATCTAAATTGTTATATTTATTATATATAATAATTATAATATTATTATTTGATAATTAGAATTATAACAATATTCAAATTGCAATTGTTTGCATATATTTATTTCTATTAATATCATATTGATTATAGCATTTGTTATTTTAATATCGATAATATAATTATAATAATAATATTGTCTCACGACAATTATAATTATAAGGATATCGAGATAGTCGTACAAATTATAAAAATATGTTTTTTTTCATCTTTATTGTTGCATTTTCGGGGACATGACAGTCTAGGATCCATCATGCCAACTCTTTCCCTTTCTCTTATGGTTTAGCCTCTTGGGTCCGCTTAGTCTCCCCTATTATAGAACGCATCAGTTCTCCCTTATTGAACACATTGGTCCCCCATCATAGAACACTCTGTATTCCTTTATAAGACGCAACATCCTCCATTATTGGTCGCAATGACCGCCATTATCGGTCACAATGACTGCCATTATTGGATGCAATGTTCGCCATTATCAATCGCAATGACCGCCATTATTGGACGCAATGTCCGCCATTATCAAATGCAATATCCGCCATTATTGGTCGAAGTGACCGCCATTATTGGACGCAATGTCTGCCATTAGGCGTCTCAACTCTTCTAGACCCAAAGGCAGTACCCTTGGATACCCCAAAGGCAAGTACCCCCTTAGCCCAAGTGGGCTCATCTTGTCCCCTCCTAGGTGGCGTATCAAGAAGAGGTCTTCTAATTCATTTTTCTTGGAACAAAATGGTCTGATAGGGTGCCCAAGAAACCCTCTACCCTAGGCCCAAGAGCAGTACACCCCTCTTGGCCCCATGTGGCCTCTTGCCATCCATATGGGGTGGTATGCCTAGTGAGGCGTCCTATCACTATTCCCCTCATCAGAACCATTATTGGTCAATCAATCATCATGTTGGGAGGTTGAGGGTGCAGCTACAATAGGGTGACCTGGGCAGTCACTCCCTCTCTAAGCCCAAGAGTAGTACACCCCTCTTAGCCCATGTGGCCCTTGCCATCCATATGGGTGGGATACTTAGAGGGTAACCCACACGTTGTTTCCCCTCCTCGTAGGTCCACCACTTCCTTTGCAATGCTCTTGTAAGGTCCTTTGGACTGCATTGGTGCCTTGGTTTCCGTACATTTCCTCAATCACGACAAAGTCCTTCCTCTTTAGTTCCTCTCAATCGTGGTGTGGTTCCTTGCATTCTCCATTCCATGAAAATGCTCCTTTCCTTTTTGCTTGGGCGGTGTCCCATTATTGATAGCCTTTGAAATTTAGATATATAATCTTCAATAGATCCCTCTTGTTTTAACTTTCTTCCACGGGATGGCAGGATTATGCTCTGATACCACTTGTAATGTCCCCTTTTTGGGAAACTCTAAATCTTACCCTTTTCTGCCTCTTTTATCTCTTCTACATCTGCTCCCTAAACTCATAAAATATTCATTTAATTGGTCTCATATAAATTCTGATTTTAGATGCTGCAACTTATGTCTTTTCTCATAAATCTGCTCATCTGCTCATGCATGATACACATATATTTTCCTTTAATTATACCTTGCGGAGAGAGTGGGCTCACTCTCAACTCTTTTTTTAAGATATTAGTACAAGGATATCACATATATGATCTTTCCCTTGGCATTTGCAACTCAATCCACTTATTACAACAGAAACTACTTGTACTTTTCAGAGTTGCTGCTCAAAATAAGATAACATACATATCATGGAGCAGAGCAATTTCATAAACACTTTACAGTGACATGGGCATAAACTTTAAACATATAAGATGCTGTGATTCCCAAATATAGCAGCTATAGAGACTCCCGTAAGCTTGATGTGGAATTCTTGTTGTTGAAACTTGATACCATATGCTGGCCGTCAGATAATTGGCAGTCTGAACTGTGGATGACTCTGGTTTGATGAATTGACTGTTCTCCTATTCTTCTTGTGCTGGTGGCTATGATCTCCACTGATTTGCTTTGCTTGAACTATCTATATACTCCTGCGATTTATTGGGTAAATACTGAGATCCTTTCTAGATCCTTCCCTCTGATTGATACTTTAAGCGTATATTCCTGTAAGTTGTTCGATGCCCTTTGCTATTAACTCTGCTCCTTTTTATACCCCGTTAGGCTAAGAGTTACCTCACTTCAAGGTAGGCATTCGATTAAAATACACGTCTCTTTATTAAATTAACTAATGTCTCTTTGTTAATTAGACTATCATGGTTTCCCTTAATCGACTAAGGGATAATTAATGTTTATTAATATTATTCCTTATTAAATCATCGATCCTACTTAGAGAAATTCGCTGCATCATTAACTTATTATATTATTGATTATTTAATCGCTGCCATGATATGGTTGCTCTCTATTTTTATCCTTAACTATTTGAGCATTGGTTGATTTGATTTGTCTTCCCTTGACTCCTGGCGAACGAGATGATAGGCCCGATATCATTCTTCGTTGCAATGTAAATTATTTCCATCCCCTGATATTAGAAAGGCCCGATAACTCCAAGCAGCGGTATGATGCGATATAGTCCATTACCCGAATACTGTCAACAGCGTTTGAATGGAAAATAGTCAGATTAACGCCAAAGTAGAGACGAGTGTATGAATACAAGGCTGTTCAGTAATGGTGATAATCATGCTCAGCCGATACCCCATGAGAGTGGTCGGATATTGATTGAAGTGTTAGCATATATCAATTTGTTTGCTTCTATAATTGCCGCTCATCAACACTTACCGCCCCATATCCTTCTAATAGTCATGCGATGATGATGTGTCCATGATTCTTAGCCGATAACTCATGTTAATGACGTCTCAGGTAAGCGATGCGCCTAGCTTCATAATGGAGTCTTCCTTGTGGAGGAGTTTATTAAGTTTGCTCGTAATGTTGACTGCCACGGATTCATTCTTTGACCCATCAAGACACTAGATGGTAGCGCTAGATATAGTGTGGTGTAATCGAAGTGTTGCTGCGATAGGATGTGTGCCGATAATATTTGGTCTGGCCCGATGAGTTTGATATGAGTTTGCTCAACAGAGAGTCTTTAGGTTGGTAATACTACCCATATGCAAGGAGAAACGCTTATTTTGACATAAAAAGGGATGTCCCAATGATCACACTATCACTCGATAATCTTCAATAAAGCTTGCGCCAAACTTCAGAATAAAGGCGTGATTTACATAAGCTTCCGTTTGCTAGTAGAGACCTTGATAATTCCCATATAGGGAGTGACAATCTTCAGCGCTATAGTAGATACCGCAAATATGGTGAATCACATTTGAATTGGCAAAGATAAAAATGCCGATCTTCTCAATAATTAAAAGTATAATTATAACTATTAAATAATATTATTTTTATTCTGAATGTTGTGAATTATTTGAATCATAATAATAATGATCAATTGTAATGGTTATAATATCTAGTAGTAAATAATTATAATTATAATATTGTCTTTGACAATTATAATTATATCGAATGATTAATATTCTTAATATGTATTTCGTTACCTTTAGTGCTTTGATTTCGGGGACATGACACGTGTAAGTGCATATCTACATATTTTGGATTGTTAAGGGTTTTTTTTTTATTCTTTATTATAAGAAATGCTTATAAAAAACACACTAACTATTTTTGTAAAAACTAAAACATAAGAAAAAATGTGAAATAAATTTGAACGGAACAGTAAGAAAAAACAATCAAAATATGACAGAATTCTTTTCTAGTAAAACTCCTAAAGTACGTAGAAGTTCATATAGAATTTGCAAACTAGGGTCAAATAAGGTCAGGTAGAGTGGCTCGATATTGACCCACCCCCATAAAAACAAGCATTTTTTATAAGGGTGAAAAAGCATATTCGTTTCTCAGTTGGAGGATTTTTTCTACCATGATGAAAACAATTCTTCTGTAGGTTGCGCCACATCAAATACGGAAGTTTGGAATGATTGCAAAATCAGCTTCTTAATGTGTTGTAGGTTGTATCAGATGTGTATGCATAATTACTTTTGCAGGTTGTAATAGGACCATATTAAAAATAAATCATGAAGATGCTTGTATTTTGCTAGATTTACATAATGGTGCTAAAACTCTTGCTTTGTCAGGGTGGTGTATGGCGAGAACGAATCATGATATGTACAGGGAAGTATGGTCCAAGTGCAGCTTTAGTGAAAGCTTTCTTAGATTCAGGAGCAAAAGCAATCATTGCACCTTCCATGGATCCTCCAGAATTACAACAGAATGTAAGTCTCGATAGTGTGGCTTGCTCCAGAGATAGTAGCAAACTGGAGTCTGGACGGTTTGTGATTGGAGAAGATGATGAGGATGAAGGAGAACCAAGTGGCCCTAGCAGTGATTGGGAAGACAGCGACTTTGAAGAATGCGAAGACAAAATGGAGAAACTGCACGAGGAAAAGGAACTTTGTGGTTTTGTTTGTACACTTTATGATAATTTATTTCGCGAGGGTGTTAGAGCTGATATTGCACTTCAAAATGCACTAGATGTGCATCCAAAGCAGCATTATAGATGTCATCTTCCAAAGATTTGATGATTATGTGAGGATAGTCAGATGTGGCATAACAAGTGATTAGATGCATGCGTTTTCCGTGTTAGTCAAAGTGCATGCAGGTCAAAACGCAAGCAGGTCAGAGCTGGATTTTCAGTGAAAATTTGCTGAATTTAATCTTTATATTTGACAGTAATACTCGTTGGCCATGATTCTTTCATTTGCAGTGGAACAATATTAAACATGCTGCAGCTGCTCGCTGATTTTATTTTCCACCATTGTAGGTGATTATAATTCGTTTTAATTCTTGGTATGAGCAGACATCAGACATGGCCATTATTCGTTTTAATTCTTGGCATGAGCCAAATTCTGGGTTTATGTTTACATGATATATCACATTGGAAGATCGAATATATTGTAATGGGAATCAAAAACTTGGAATTGAAGCTGTGCACAAATATAAAGGGTTTGGAATGATCTTTTTGGCAAGATCACAATAAGTTAATCATAATTTTTTATTTGTCAAGTTCATATTTTTTGTTTGTTTGTTTTAATGTTTGGTTTGACAATTGTGAAACACTGACTGACAAAGGAATGGACTATTGATTCATTCGATAATAATAAATGGATGGTAAGGGAGAAAAACTATAAGACAAATAATGGAGTTACGCTTTAGTAGGAAGTAGTGTTTTGATTTGTAATTGAGATCACTAAAAAAAACTCTTATCGTAAAATGGTCTCTTGAAAAGTTGAAGATGGTAGAAGAATGTGATTCCATTTCTAGTCCTTTTGATTACAAGAATTAAAAATAATTTGTTCATAAACCTGAGGATGTTGGAAGATTATGTGATTCTACTCAGTTCGAGGCCTTATGATTAAATAATATATGTTCATTACTTAAGGTATATGTTTGCAGGCCTAAGGCTTTGCCTCATCGTTAAAATCGTAATATGGAGTGGAACTGAAAGTATAGAAGTGTTATTGAAGCTCTGATTTTTGTGCTTTTTAAATAGATTTTAAGTATTAGACAGCACTTCTTTTGAGATAGCTATATTTTGTGTACAATGCATCCTTTTTTTGTGCAGAATAGGATTTATTAAAATAGAAAGCATTTAAAGTAGAAGGCTATTCTTCTCCCATAGAACAACTCATATTTGGTGAAATAAAGCAGCATGTGACAAAATGTAATAAAAAGCTATGTGAAAACTATTTTAATATATAATAATAAGAATATGAACATTATGAAGTGAAGTAAAAATCATATTTGCAAAATGGTGGGAGTGTGCAATTTTGTATCTTTGTGGCCAAGTGATGAATGCTATAGAGTACTATGACTTTGGCAGGTGGCTCTATTGATGGGGAAAATGGAAAGGTTTTATCTCAACAATGAAACATTGATGGCAATTGGAAAGTGGCCTTTCTTTTGAATCCTTAAAAGTTTTTCCAAGATGGTAAATTTGTATTCTTTGCCTAAAATTATTCAGTAGGGGCTAATGGCATTCTACAAGGGCATTGCTGGAAGGTGGCATTTCCCAAGAAAATTGGCATTATGAGAATAGTCATATCTTGGTGGATTTGAATTTTTCCAAAGGCTTCTTTCTTGTTTTTGATAATCAAGGGCCAACATCTAGGGTTTTGAATAAAGGACCATGAATTTGGAATGGAGCGGGCCTCTTTCTTGGAGTGGTGACCTAATTTTGATTTCACCTCCTACTTTGTGGGTTATGTCTTTACAATTTACCAACCTATATTGGATTGTATTGATCTTCATGAAATTTGGGAATAGTTTTGCTCTTTCATTAGATCAATTGAAAATGTCATTGAAGGGGATTTTAGGGCTTACACTTGAATTTGTGTTTGGGTGGATCTTTCATAATCTTTCTTAGAAGTCATTACCTTGGTTTCAAAGGAATGTTCTTGGCAACAAATAATTGAATTGGAAGGTTACATGTTGGTATGCTTAGTCTTTCAAAAATTAGGGGATTCTCTTTTAAGTTTAAAGCTGAAAAAGATCTCATAAAATGGTTTGGCCAAAGAAAGTTGCTTCAAATTTTGAGAATGTGAATGTTTAGGTTTCGGGAGTCAATACAAAACTCTTGGCTTTTTTTTTCCTGGGTCTTATGACTTCCCATAAGTTATAGTCCTCCCTCTATTAAGGAGCTTAGATATGGATCTATTAGTCTACAAGTTAGAGAGAATTGCCTCCCTTCACAAAAACAAGTCATAGGTTGCTATTCATGTTAAAGTTCTAGGAGGTCATTGAAAAATTGATGCCTTGCAAGATTCATTGAGAAAAAAATTGGATGGCGAAATTAGACACTCAGAATATTGAAGAAACCACTTATGCTTTGAAACTTGGAACATGCATACCTTATAGCTTTACCGAACTATCCTTCAATCCACATAGCCATAAGTTCATTGGTGGAGAAATGTAGAGCATTTGACAGAGCTCCTATGGTGCAAATCTTTGTGTCAGACAATTTAACAACTTATACATTTTTCTTCATACCCCATGTGAAGTCTTTCATCATGAACATGTGTAATAGTACACCAATCAAATCATATTAACAAGTGTATTGACAAGTGGCAGCCAACCATAAGCTCCAGAAGATAAGGTACAATTGTGTACCAACGACAACATTACAACCCTTCAGCACAACTCTTCAACAAAGACAATATGCAAGTGCATGTAGTAGTAACATAAGTTGACATCAATGACAACACACTAACAACATATATGCAACAGGAAGGACCTCCTTTACTTTTGGTTCTACAAGACCAATGGGGGAATCACTAAGGTACTAAGTTATATGATATTATTGGGATTGAATAGTTACCTTGTCATAAAACATACCCATTGCACCATATACCCCTATTTTTACTCATCACAATGTACCTTTGTGTTGGTTTTGAAATGAAAATATATGCACCTTTATATAGCAAAAAATACTTATCATGTAGAGTGTGTAAAATACCAATGAGTAACTGTTATGCCTTGCATAACCACCCCATCTTTTGCATTGGTCAAAATGGGTCCCCCTTTGTGTTTTTATCTTTTGTTGTTTTTTAAACAAAGTTTGGAGTCTTTTGTTTCCAACACTTTGTTTTTCTTTGGTTTAGTCTATCGGAATCGGAGCCGGAACCAAATCGGGTTCTGAAACTTCTTTCAAAACTCGTTTTGATTCCCATCCCGACAGTCTTTCTTTTTGACCTTTTTGTTTTGTCTTTATTGGAGCCGGAACCAGAGTGGATGTTAAGTCGGTATTTATTCAAAATTGCAAAATCAAAATCCATCCCGTCTCCGCCTCCGCTTTTTCAACTTTGGTTTTAGACTAAGTCCTTATGTTAAGTTTTATTATGTCAGTCTTTTATTTTACTTTTTGTTCTTTATTTTATTTTATGCTTTGTTGGCGGACCCGGACCCGGACTCGGAACGGGAACGAAGTTGGGAAATTCCTTAAGTTTCTGAATCAGTTTTCATTTCGATTCCACTCTTGCCGTTTTCTGGTCGTTGACTTTTTACTGAAATCGCATTGTAGTGAAGTGTTTGTTCTTCTCCAGTTCCGACTCCGCTTAACTGCATTTAATGCGTTAATGACAGCTGCCATGTGTAGGTAAAAACTCTGATTTTTACCTTCATTAGGGATTAAACGCATTATTATTATTATTATTATTATTATCATTGTTAAGAAATCAAAGAGCGAAGTAGAGCAGCTGCGGAGTCCATCTGAGTGAATCGATTGGAGGAGGAGATAGTTGCTTGCAAATCAATTCAGAAGGTTAGCCAGGTTTTGCGTTCGAGGTAGGGTTGCTATTTTCGTTTTACTTTTATTTTCTTTTGTGTTCTTTGCTCGTGTTGTTTGATTTAGATCTTTGGGCAAGTTCGCCGTCTCATTAGGAGGGTGTGTTTGTTTTTCTTTGTTTGTTTGTTGTTCTTGATTTTGTTTTTATGCTTGCGTTTCTGGTTTTATAGTGAGTTAGGGAATGGTCATTTTCACGTTTTGTCGTGATCACGTCGTGCTGCGTTAGGTTTTAAATGCGTATTTTAAATGCGTAGATTTAATTAGGGTTTACAATAAGATGGATTAAATTAGTGTTTTGCAGTGAGTTAGGGTTTAGTAAGATCTTGTTTTTACTTAGAATCTTTTACGCATTTGTCTGGTTAAATTAGAAAGGGTTAAATCCGTGCCCTAGTTATTATATCGAGTTTGTTTTAGATTAGGGTTTAAATGTATTTTTGTGTTTACGTTTAGTTTTTAAAATGGTGCCCTATAAAGTACAGTCGCCCACGGTCATATGGGCATGGTCCTTTTATGCTATATTTTAAGCCTTATTTCTTTTAACATGACCTTAGTCTTTAATCATGGAGTTATGCGTTAAATTGATAAAATCGTTGATAACGTCATGGTCAACATAGCCGGAAGCGGGATCAGAATTGATTTAGGTTTTGTTGGATGTGTTTTATTTTTAGTGTCAATTCCATTTTCCATCCCGTCTCCGACTCCGCCTATAGTGAGAAGCTTTTATTTCATAAGAATGCTAACTTAGTCGGAAGCGGAACTGAAACAAAATATGAAAACAAAAAATCTGAAGGAAACCAAATCAATTTCCATTCCAGTTCCGGTTCCGATCACTAGTTCACTTCTGACTCTGAACCTGCTTCTAGTTAATATAATGTCAATAACAGTTTTTGCTCCGAGCCCGGCAGTATGTTAAAAGAGGATTGTTTAAGGTGTTTGCTGCCCGGTTCCGCCTCCGATGCATGTTTGAAAGGTATGATTTTAAAGACACATTTTGAGATGTTTACTCAAGGATCTAACTAGAGGTTTTGTTGCAGGAAAGCTAAAGGATGTCAGAAACATCAGGAGAAGCCTCCCAAAGGAACCGACCTGTAGGAACATCAAAGGCAACACCTAAACCAAAGAAGATGAAGCCAAAACAGTTACCTTATACCTTGAGGTATAATCACAGGAGTCCTGTTGTGAAAGTAAGCAAAGTAGAATCAGATTGGTCAAACATCACCGGGCCAATACAATTTTGAGGAGCTGTATTTAGAAATCTTTGTTGAGGATGTGACACCTAGAACCAAAAGAATTGTTGATTCTGGTTTGGCTCATATCACCCTGTTTCCTCTATCAATCCAGTGCCTAGAGTTAATCTTGGAAGTTGCAGGAGCTTACAATCCAGCTACCTGACAATGCATGGATTCCCAAAATAATGTAATTATTGATCTTACTCCTCATGTTTCAAAGTATGTTTAATGTCCTAGATCCTAAGAACTTGGTGCAGTTGGATGAGGCAGAGGCCTTGGAGAAATATAGTAAATATAAAGAATCCAATAAGTCTCACTTGAACAAAAATTGGTTGAAGACAGAGAAGAAGTCTCTAACCAAGCTTGTAGACCAACCAAAGAGGGCAGATTTCTATAAGGAGGTATCAAATTTAATATTGATGTTGTCTAGGGTTTTTGGGAAGAGAGATACATTTCATTTCAAAGAGTGGATGTTTCCCTTCATCCAGACAATTTTAAATGGCTCCCATCAGTTTGATTGGCCGATGATTGTATCAAATGCTATTCATGATCAACTGACCAACATAAGGGAGACTAAATGATTCTTTATGACTTCTTACATTGTGTATGCAACAACAAGGTTGGGTATCTTCCCAAGTTTGAACAGGGTGGGGATAATGGGAGTGTTGAATGGACAGAAGAAGGTATGGGAGCACTATAACCAACTGTCTCTACAAGTTGCTAAGACTCAATTCAGAAGGGTTAATGATGAATTCATATATGTGGTCATTAACCAACTCAATGGAGATGCAGGGTACAGGCTGAGTCAAGAGGCCATGGCATTTATTGCTAAATGGGGATGTTGGTACATTCAATACCCCAGGTATACATACTTTAGGCTAGCTAGTTTTGAAGGCCATCCATATTTGCTGCCAAGATATTGCAACAACAGGATAGTGTTGATGGAGTTTGTATATCAGGCTCTTGGAGTTAATGCTCGGTTTGGATTAAAACATAAGACAAGATGTCACAAGTTCCCCATGAAGTTGGGTGAGTATAGTTGTCAGCATTTGGTAGGAGCAAAGGTGGTCTGCAACAAGCTGATACAGTTGAAGCTAGGCTTATACATAGCTCGTAAGTATTTTGACCTGAAGGGTAAGATAAATGTCTTGTTACCTCCTGTGTTTGACAAGCATTTCAATTTATTAGAAGATTTCTGGAGTGACTGACAGGATGAGTATGATTTGAGGAAGAAGAATTATGAAAGATTACCTATCGCACTCATGTCAGAGTTTGGAGTTAAAAATGATATTCCTCACACATTGGTGGATGATGGAGTTGTACTGGATCCATCTTATGAGGCTTTAAATATTGGAACTAAAAGTCTGGATCCAATTGACTAGGATAGTGAGGAAACTATTGATATTAAGCAGATAGGAAGAACAGTCTTGGATAGAAGTGTTCAATGGTTGGTTCTAAGAACCAAAGCTCCTCAATGACCAGCTCCTAAAAAGGGGAAAGGGTATAAAAGGCTCAAAAGAAAGACACTTCCCAAAGAGCCTTTCGAGTTCCTTCCTCTAGACATTGAATAAATAGAACTTGAAGTAGCAGTTGATGAAGCAGAAATACAAGAAGGAGATGCTCAAATTGGATTGGTTGTTTCAACACCTACATTAGGTGAATCTTCTACACAAGTCCCATTTACAAAACAGCAGAGTGAAGAAGTTCAAAAGGGGGCTCTTCATAGTATGGTTGAAACTACAAAGGGAAAAGAAGTGGAGATGAAAATTCATGATGTTGGAACAGATTCAGATGAGACTATGTCAGAGAAAGATGTGCAAGAGAATATGCCTCTAGAGGAGGATGCTAAATAGGTAATGACACAAGAGGATCAGTGGGCATTGTTTGAAGAATTCAGGAAGGCTGCTGAGGAGCGAGCTAAAGAAATAGAAAATAAAAAATTAATGGATGCCAAGACACAAGCTGATGCCATACTACAGCAGCAACAAATTGAAGCTAAGTTAATAGCTGATGAAGTAGAGAGGCAGAAAAGGCAACAGGAGCATGAACTCAAGGTTAAAGAAGAAAATGATAAGTTAAAATTAATACAAAAGATTCATGAACTTGAGGAAGAGAAGGCAAGACACCAGAGGGAGAAAGAAGTCCTGGTTGCCAACTTTTAACTTGTTGAGGAAGCTCACCGAAAGGAAGAAGAAGCATAACAATTATGAAAGGAAAAGGATATTAAAGAGCTGGTTAGAAAGCAACAACAACAAGAAGAAGAAAAGGCAGAAAAGCTTAAGGCTTGAGAGGTAGAAAGACTAGAGAAAGAAAAACTAGAGGCTTTAGAGAAAGAGAAACTGGAAAAAGAAGCTCAAGAGAAAGAAAAAATGGATAAGGAAAGAATATAAAAGGAAAGATTAGAAAAGGAAAGATTGGAGGAAGAAAAATTGGCGAGGGAACGATTAGAAGAGGAAGAGAGGTTGAAGAAGGAAGAAGAAGGTAAGAAGATAGAGGAACAAAAAGATAGAGAGGAAGCTGAAAAGCTTGTACAAATGCATGTGGTACAAGAACAACAAGAGGAATCAAGGGTTGATTCTCAACCCCATGTAAATGTACAACCACCTTCTACTACTACTATTGCTTCTTCTTCCACTATGATGAGTACTGCTCCATGTGCTCCCACTTGGCTAAAACTGGACCTACAGAAAAGAACAGTAACACCTTCACAACCTCTCAATTGGGAGGATATGATGAAGGAGATTGAACAAGAAAGGCCTAAAAAGAAGGCCAAGATCTTACACTCCACCAGGCTCACGGACAAGGGAGAGATTGTTGCTGAGTGTGCCATACCGATGATAGAAAAGGAGGTAGAAACATGCAGTTAACGGATTATCAATTAAGTACTGTTAACTTGGGAAGGCCTACCAGGGATCAACAGATGAATCTAATTGATGTGGTAGCTTCGACAACCGAGTCAAGGATGTTAAAGGATAAGAAGAAGAAAGATGAGCTTAAGGCTCAATTAGATCACTTACATTCCTTTTTTAAAAGTGTCTCTTCTCCAAGATCACAACAGGTAGCTGCTATTGAGACTCCAATTTTGCTGAGCAAAAAGGAGGTAGATGATTTAGTATAGGTAAGGGGCAAAGTGGAGATGTTAGATAGGTGGGTTGACAAGTTAAATCAAGAAGTAGGTGAAGTTTGGGTCGAAGGTTTTGAGGTTCACAAAGGGACAAAAGAGTTGATAGGGGAAATGCATCAATATATTGAAGCATTGGAGAAACAGGAAGAGGAATATAAAGAGTATAGTCAGAAATTGGAGAAGATTAGTACATTGCCTTTGAGTACTCTTCTTGAATAGTCAATACTCGAGGAGGATAATAAAGATTTTGTGGAAAAGACCTCTCGTATACTCCGATTCAGAACAAATTTCTTGTGCAAACATAGAAATGAAGTCCAAGATGCTGTTAAGGATCTAACCGCACAATTTGAGGAGTTGGCGCGGTCATCGCTATCATAGTAGATGTTAATGTACTAACAAAGGAAGGCCTGCCTTTGAGCCAGATAAAAGAGAAATGGGGCGAAAGGTTTAAAGGACTCATGCAGAAAGGAGACGATGGTGATGATCTACTGATTGATCGACTGATGGACATCAAGGAAGAGATAAAGGTTGCTAAAAGAGAATTGATAAAGCTGAAGAACATGAGAGGGTTTGCTGCAACAGAGTTGGAAAGAATTAAGTTCGAAGACAGTTGGGTTGATGGGCCAGAATTAGATGTATTACAACAAGTCTTCGCCAATTATGATGAGTTTATTGTAGACCCAACTTCACATGCATAAATGCTTGCATGCATGACTTTCTTCTTCTTTGCATGTTGCATGCAGCACTGGCAATTCCTAAAGTGCATGAGTTCCTTCTTTTTCTCTTCTATTTTCTGATCTCTAGTTTAACTAAATGTGCTAATGTAAGAACTCAAGATCAAATTGATCTGAGTTTCCAAGAGAGCTTTAGTTCCTAAAAAGGTGGATCAATCTTAAAATAGAAGTGGAGTTCGAATTTTGTATATCTATAAATACCCTTTGGGTATCATATTGTAAGGGTCGGCTGATAGAGAATAGAATTGGCCACCTAAGAGTAGGAGATAGATTTTTCATAGTTGTTGCAGAGATACATTGTTACTTAAATTTTACAGTTGAATAAAATTACAGGTTTATGCAATATGGTGTTAGAATTGTGTTTTACATGATAAGGTTAATGAGTTATAATCTATCCGTATGCCAGTGATGGTGCTGAAGTATGATTTGTTTCTTATGTGATGAAAGTCATTAGAAGAAACCGGATCTAAGGATTATCTTGTTAGATTGTCATTGAAATGAAATTATTGAAGTCTGTTGATCTATGACCTTGGCAATGAATGGATGTGTGTTCTCTTTGAAATCTTTGAGATAGTTGTGATATGCGAATAGTGGTATTAAATTAAGCACCTTAGATGCATGCAATGGTATAGTTTATTTTGTAAATTGTGTCATGCTTTGGTTTTTGTGATCTGTTAGAAAAAATTCATTGTTGAAGGTATATGTCCGGATGCTAGATAAGTTTGGTTCATGTTTACAGGTTTACCCTTTGATCTATCTTTTTCTTTTGTTTGAAACCCCCTTTATTTACAAGAACAGTTGGTAGAATGAGTCATTGCTTGTATTCTTTTGTTACCAGCACAGGCCCCTTGAATATTACAGTTGCATCGACCGATTGAGTGACCAGGACCTTGGGAGTTAGGCCACTACATGTTTTCTTTCTTTTTCAGGAGAAAGAGTAGAAATATTCTGTTTACACGTTGTTTGTGTCATTTTCACCATCAACAAATCTAGCGCTAGGAGGGCTTGAAAAGACAAGCTGGCTCGCATAGTGTCTTTCTCACCGGAGAAATATGGAAGGATTCTGAGATCCTCTACCGACCCTGAACCTTTACAAGAATTGCAAACCCCAGTAAGGCCTAGACCCCATGCTTGTAGGATTTTGATACCTTCATTGCCACCACCGCTCACTCCACCTGGATTTCCACCAAATCCACCTACACCACCATCAGTTCCACCTACATCACCACCACAAAGCAGGCCTGAGTCTCCACCAATTCAACCTATATCACCACCTGCTCAACCAATCCCACCTATGGCTTACTTTGTGAATAATCCCTGTCCATTAGGGACTATTTCAGGAAGAATCCATGACTTACCAAAGAACCCAATTTTTTTTTGTCCTAAATACATACATGGTGAGTCAAGAAGTGTTGGGGAGCACATACAAGCATTCAAAGATGCTTGCACACGAGCTCAAGTTTCTCATCAGGATGTGGTATGTAGATTGTTTCCTTACTGTTTAGGAGATATGGCATATAACTGGTATTTAAATTTGCTTCGAGGATCTATCTTAGGTTGGATAGATTTAGAGAATGCATTTATAAATCAATTTCGGGTTTATGTGGACCCTGCCATCTTGTATCACCACTTTGCTACAATAA
This sequence comes from Sequoiadendron giganteum, assembly GCA_007115665.2. Lineage (NCBI taxonomy): Eukaryota > Viridiplantae > Streptophyta > Pinopsida > Cupressales > Cupressaceae > Sequoiadendron > Sequoiadendron giganteum. Next base: position 432,767,742 of record CM021101.1, on the reverse strand, counting down.
GAAAGGAACATCATGAGCCACTACCTTTGTTCAATACTAGATTCCAAAGAATGTTTCGTAGGTTGCAAGACCCTTATCTAGTAGCTGAGAATATTGCCATATAGGCATATTTAAGAGCTGTTGATCCTTTAATTGGCCTATTATTGCAAAGAACTTATCAACCTGGTGAGATTGACTCTTTGTCTAAAGTTTATCATCTGACCATCAAGCTGCAACAACAGATAAGTCTACAACCAAGAGGTTTAGGAGTAGCTCTTCCTCCCATGAATTATCAAATGCCTAACCCACCATTATATAACACTGTCCCAGGGATGTCTTACTCTCAATATGGACCGGTGTCTGAGCTACAAGCTCCATCTACCATTCCCTTTTTCGATAATGGCATGCAAGATTCTTCCCAACAACCTCAAAATCCACAACAACAAGCAAGAGGATCAACCCATGTTCATTCCCCAGCCATAGTGCAGAATGTGCAAAATGAACAAACTGTTCAATTGACTAGTGAGTTAGAGACTCTCAAAAAGACTCTATCTCAAATGTCTAATGACATGGCACAACTTAGGAAAAACCCTCCCCACAACCAAAATCAAAACTATCAGAACTAGGGGGTTACAACAATCAGGGAAATTATTCCAATCAGAGTGAATCAGAACACCAACCGAAACTTTCAGAATCAAAATTCCTCTAACCAAAATTACCAAAATCAGAACAGAGGATATAATCAGAGGTTCATCAACAATAATAATAGACAGTGGAATACTGGACCTAACAATGGGGGAGTTCCCCATAACTATCAGTCTGGTGAGGAGAGACCACATACTGCTAATGTTGCTGACCTCAATTTTATGACTAATTGGTGCAGGCTACATGATACTGCAACACATTCTGAGGTTAACTACCTTGAAATGGAGAAGATTGTAAAGACTGCACAAGATGATGCCCATCCTCTAGTAGGAAATTCCAATCAGGATAATGGGCCAGTTAGTATTGTTATGACTTATGAAACTATTGAAGAAAAATATCAGTTTCCTATATAAGGAGATAATGAGCTAGAGGAAGATGTATATGATGCTCAAGCTTTTCAGTCCAAAGGAGGTCACTTTCTGAGAAATCAGAATAAGGGCCCATTCACTACATCTGCAGCCCCAAATAGCATGGTCCCACCAAATCAGAATGCAGATAACAATCCACCCCCACCAAAGGGACCTTGTGACCTTTAGAATAGAGGCAACCCACCTCCTTTTCCTAAGTATCAAGTTAGAAATGATTCAGAATTTGACTTTATTGCAAAATTGCAGAGACAAAAGACATCCCTATCATTCTTTGACATCATGAAGTGGTGCCCAACTCAACAAGAAGTGGTATTGAAAGCCTTGGAGGAGACAGATCGCTTAAAGGGAAAAGGTAAAGTGACTTCGACAAAGGAAACAAATGCAGTTATGTATAAAGGTAAGACCAGTACCCCACCTTTTCTTTTAAGTCTAAGGATCTTTGGAAAGAATTTGAACAATTGTTTATTAGACTTTGGAGCATCAAGAAATGTTATGCCCTTTTTGATATGTAAGAAGTTAGGATTGAGTCCTATCCCGACGAACAAGAAAGTGATTCAGTTAGATAAAACTGAGGTCAATGTTGTAGGTGAGTTGAAGAACATGCATGTACAGGTTGGATTAGATCCAAGGATTTAGACCTATATAGATATCCAAGTAGCTGATATCCCAGAGACATATGGTATGGTTCTAAGTCGGGAGCTAATGAAGAGTATTGGGGGATATTTGTCCTTGGACTTCTCTCACATGTGGTTACCATGGAAGGGAGTACCAACATAGATAAGGATTGAGAGTGAACCAAGACTCAAACACATGATTACGGAGTATGATGCTTCAAATGAAGTAGCATATTTTGAGACTAAGATAGGTGTTTACAAACAAGAGGAAGTTCTTACTTTCTCTGTAGTTAGTCCTGAGGATACATTTCCCTTAGATCACAGTGGCCCGATGATCCACATCAACCAACAGGTTCTAATAAGAAAATTGCAACAAGATAGGTTGGTTTTAGGAGGGGAAACTGACTTGTGTAGTTTATTACTTCCTAATTGGTGTAGGATTCACTACCATAATCATTCGGAGTTAACATGTCAGTCATGCTTGGATATTCTAAGTCATATGGATCAGCCCCAACAAAAATGTTAGGAGGAATCCGAGACTCCTATCAATAAGTTCTCTTTCAAAGTTAAGGATGCTACCATTCTTACTCGGGCTAACCTTTCTCAGGAGGAAGGTTCCTCATCAGTAGAGAAGACTCTGGTTTTATGTTCTAAAATTCAAGAAGAGATTAAGGTATCTCAATGCCTTTTCAATACACCTGCTCCGGATGCTTTACCAATGCCCAAGGTGCTGATGAAAGATGAATTAGATGTTAAATTAACTCAAGAAATCAATCAGGAAGTAGTTGTTGAACAAATTGAGAACATAGAAAAATCTTCAACTGAGTCTTGCCCCAAGACAATTTCTGATGATCAGCAAAAATCTGAGCCGCCATACATCTTAAGTGAGTCATCCCCTGTTACTTCTAAAATGAAAGAGCTCCCAGCCAAAGATCAATTATGGACTCTTAAATTTGATGGTTCTAAATCTAAAGTAGGATGTGGAGCAGGGATTGAGCTAACTAATCCAAAAGGAAAGACTTAATTTGCTTCTTATAGATTGCAGTTCGGTTGTACAAACAATGTGGCTGAGTATGAAGCACTTGCTCGGGGTCTTATGTTTGCTCATAAGAAGAAGGTCATCGCTCTCACAGTTATGGGAGATTATGAGGTGATTGTAAAGCAGGTACGTAACCAATATACATGTCATAACAAAAGATTGGCTGCATACAAAAATAGGGTTTGGAATTTAATTGAAGATTTCGATGCTTTTGGGATTACTCTCATCCCAAGAGAAGCTAATCAAATTGCAGATGCTCTTGCTGCTGCTGCTAGTACATTGGAGCCCATGCATGACTGTAATCTTAAGAGGTTTTCAGTTGAGTTGATTTTAGTCCCAGCTATTCTTGATAATGTTAGACATTTTTAGCTATTTAATGATGATCAACATATATTGGCCTTTTTGGAAAATTTTGATGTTTTTGAAGGGGAAATAATTGATGAATCTGAAAGAGATTAGGGGGATTGGGATCCGGAGAATGATAGTCCAGAAGGGATATTGGATTAAAAGAGCAATAACATCCCAAAAGGGATGATAGCATTTGAAAGAATATTTGACTCAGACCCACAAGCTTATCAGAGAGTGCCTACAAAGAGTGATGGAGGGAAGTATGAATCTGTTAATTTAACTCACTCAGGCCCTGAGAGGAATGTTTTTATAGGAAAGACATGTCCTCAAGAAATTAAGGATGAGATAATCAAAGTTTTGAAACAAAATATTGAGGCTATCGCTTGGAGTTATGATGACTTGAAAACTTTTGACATTTGAGTAATTACTCATACCATCCCTCTCAAGCCAGATGCCAAGCCGTTTCACCAAAAGAAACGCCCGGTGAATGTTTTAATTGAGCCTCTAATCTAGAGAGAAGTACAAAAGCTTTTAGCTGCTAGAATAATCTTTCTGATTAGACACTCTATCTGGGTGGCTAATTTAGTTCCTGTGCGGAAAAAGAATGGTGAAATCAGACTATGTGTCGATTTCAGGAATCTAAACAAGGCCTCTGAGAAGGACAATTCTTCATTACTTTCTCTTGATGAAGTATTACAAAAGGTGAATGGATCTCAGATGACGTCGTTCTTGGATGGGTATTTTGGATACAATTAGGTACTTGTTAGTCATGAAGATAGGATGAAGATCGCTTTTACTACTAAATGGGGCACATTTTCCTACAAAAGGATGCCTTTTGGTCTCATCAATGCAGGAGCTACTTTTCAAAGGGCAATGGATGTAGCTTTTAAGGATCTGATAGGAAAATGTATAGTCATTTATGTTGATGATTTGACCATCTTCTCTAAGAATAGAGAAGACTATGTTGCAGACCTGGAAAATGTTTTAAAGAAATGTATAAGTTATGGTGTCTCTCTTAACCCAAAGAAATGTGTATTTGGAGTGTCTGAAGGGAAGCTCTTAGGTCACATTATATCAGAGGAAGGGATTTCCATAGATCCTGACTGGGTGGAGGCCATCTTGAAATTGACAAAGCCAGGTAGCAAGAAGGAAATGAGGTCCTTCTTTGGAAGGATCAATTTTGTTAGAAAATTTATAACAAGGTTTGCAAAGATTGTCAAACCCCTCAATGAAATGATGAAGAAGGATGCCAAAATTGAGTGGAGTGAAGAGGCCAAGTCTGCTTTCATGCAGATTAAACAATCTATATTTGAGGCACCTGTTTTAACAAGCCCAGATTATCTAAAACCCTTCTACATTTATTATTTTGCTTCTGACCATTCATGTGCAACAGTTTTAACACAGAGAAGAGAAGAGAGTGAGGAGAGACCGATTGCTTTTATGAGCTCTCCATTTAAGAATGCAGAAGTAAGGCATTCACCACTAGAAAAACAAGCCTTTGCATTAGTATGAGCAGTGAAGAAGTTCAAGCATTATATAATTCGAAGTCAAGTGATAGCCATAGTTCTAGATCCAACTGTGAAATCTCTTTTGATGCAAAGTGAATTAGGAGAACGAAGAGGAAAATGGATGGCCATTTTACAAGAATTTGACCTGGAGATTCACCCAATGAAACTTGTTCGAGGCCAAGGTTTGTCAAAGGTGATGGCAGAAGTGGAAAAAAGTATTACTTGTCAACAATATACTGTCCAATCATTCACTAAGGATCCCTGGTATATAGATTTAGTTTTCTTCCTCAATAACAAATGTCCAGAAGGAATGAATGCTACTCAAAGGAGAGCATTGAGGATGAAGAGCGCTCATTACATGCTCAAAGGGGGATCAATCTACAGAAAGAATTTTCAAGGAATTTACCTACGTTGTTTGGATCAGCAAGAGGATAAGCATGCCATAAATGAATTTCATGGAAGGCACGAAATAGGACATGGGTTTGCTGATGCTTTGGCTCATCAGATTTTAAGGTCAGGCTACTATTGGCCTTATGTATTTAGAGATGCACATCAACACTGCAAGACTTGTCATGTATGCCAAACTTCTGCACCTAGAGAAAGAAATCCTGCAATGCCTTTATAACTGGTATATGAGGTAAGGCCATTTTCTCAATGAGCACTTGATTTTGTAGGTGTAATTAATCCAAATTCTTCTGCAGGTCATAAATTCATCTTGACTGCAACTGACTACTGCACACGTTGGACTGAGGCACAACCCTGTAAGAATAGCACCATAGAGGTGGTCATCAAGTTTCTAACTGAGAACATCACAACCAGGTTTGGAGTTCCATTTGCTCTGGTATGTGATAATGGCCCTGCTTTTTCTTCTTCTGAATTCATTTCATGGGCCTATGAACATAAAATTGTTTTGAAATATTCTTCCAATTACTACCCTCAGGGGAATGGAGTGGCTGAGTCCACAAATAAAAACTTGTTGGAAGTTATAAGAAAGTTGTTAGAAAGTAATCCTAGGGACTGGCATACCCAGTTGAGATTTTCCTTATGGGCAGATCGAACCAGAATCAAAGCAGCCCTAGGAAATTCACCTTTTAAGTCAGTTTATGGCCAAGATCCAATCTTCCCGATTCATTTATAGATACCTGTCATTAAGTTCATGCTGGACTTTTATACCAAGGATGATAGGATTGAGGTTAGGTGATCTGGGGGATATTTCAGTGAAAATTGAAGTGTCTCATTCTCTCTAGAATCAGCACCATCAGAAAGAGCTCGACGTCCTGATTTCAACGCAACTTGAACGGAGAGAAAAGGAGTCCGTTTGTGCAAGTTATGGCCAGTCAAACTTGGGGTCAAACTGGGATCAGAGGGCGTCCAGGAAGCGAAAAAATGATGTCTTCAAAAGTTGTCGAAGTTGGCATCATTGTGAAGAGCCTATCGCAAGCTTTCCAACAGCGTTCGTTTCGTCAAAATCCGACATTGGAGGCTCAAAATACAGCTGGTCAAAGTTTCAGGTTGACTTGGTGGACTGAAGGTACAGTGATGACGTCAGCATCCGTACAAGATGACGTCAACATCTGTGCAGATCAAAATAGACCAATCCGCGGTTGACACGTGTCATTCGTACGATGACGTCGACATCCACGTGGCAACACAGTCATCGGTCCAGTCGGCAGTCCGTACCCCAGTCAACAGGCCACGTCATCGTCTAGTCGGTAGGCCATGTCAGCATGACACGTTGGCTTCCACATCAGCATCCAGTTGGCAGACACGTCAGCAGCCTCATCACCAGTTGGATTGCGCGTCATCGTTGTCAGCTAATGAAAAGCTGCCATGTGGCACCCTCCTGGTGCGGCACGTGGCCCTTCTCTCTCCTCTTCCTGCCGGCGGTCATGAATTTGTTTGAACAAAATTTTGTTGTGTTTCAAACCCACAACCTCCAATTAGCCGAAACCGCTGGTGACCGTTGCATTAAATATAGCCGTCAATTATTGCTATGGAGCGGTTTCATTTTATTGCTTATTGATTTTGTTATTTGTTGTAAAACGTGGCCGGCGGGGGTGGAACCGCCGACCACCGTTGTAACAAAAAGGATACTCACCGGTAGACCACCAATGACTCCTAAAATATGATAGGAGTTAGTTTGATTTTGTTAATGTTTTGTTGGCCGAGCCTTAACCAAAAGGCATTTTAAGCCATAAACATTTAAAACTACCTCTAACAATCTAAACCAAAAGCTAAATGGAGATATCAGAGGAGTTGTACGAGCTGTTAGAGGGGGTTGAACATTAATTTTGGTGGTTAAGCCTAATTAGGCTAATTTTATGTATAAAAGGGGGTGTGAGGTGAGAGTTGATTAAGTTTTTTTTTCAGGTGATGAAGTCTTGAAGCTGAGGTGACAAAAGAGAGGTCTTGTGGAGATTCTTTGAGTCATTCTTGCACGTTAGAGCATCGTTACGCTACTGAAGTGCTTGAAGAATGGTTTTGGTGCAATTGTAATTGATTTGGAGATTAATCGGATCGGTCACTCTATTAGAGCAGACCCGGAGACGTAGTCACGTTTGTGACGAACTCCGTAATCAAACGCTGTTTGCATTTCTCTTCTTCTCTCTCACCTTCTCTCAATTTGTTAATTCCTTCATTTTGTTATTTCCTTGAGTTAATTTTGATTTAATTAACTTGGAATAATCATTGTAAAAGTTAAGCATTTCAATACTGCAAATAGTCTAGATCCTATACAGATCATTAGGCTACTTAATTTGCTAAATATGGAAGAGCAAAGAGATGCTGCTTTGCAGCAATTCTCTAAGCATCAGGTTGTTGTCAAGCATTGGTTTGACAAAATATCCAAGATAAAAACTTTTAGGATATCAGATCTTGTATTGCTATGGGATAAAGCTAGAGAAAAGAAGGGAGATCACCAAAAGTTTGATAGACTTTGGCTAGGTCCTTATCAAGTGGCTGAAATACTAGGCGAGAATGCTTTTCATTTGAGTACCTTAACAGGAGTGCCTATTCACAGGAGTGCCTGTTCCATTACCAGTTAATGGTCAGTTTCTCAAGCACTATTTTGGTGCATAAAAGGTCTGATGTTTTAAAAGGAAAATGTATTATACTGTATCATATTTAATTAGGTTTCCTTTTTAGTTTAGTTTTTTCTTTTTTTTTGTGTTTTGTCTTTGTTTGTTTTGTTTTTGTTTTGTCTTGTTTCGTTGGGGATCTTTATTTTGTTCATTTCAAATTAAGGGGTTGTTATTCAAAGTATGCTACTGGTACTAGGAGAGAAATTGGTTTAGGTATTTTCATTATCACCATTGAAAGGGATTTCGTTCTGAAACTTATGTTTTATGACCATTCTAGTTTGGGTTGGAAAAGTTATTAAGGATAAGAAGATATATTGTGAATATCTCATGAATTGTGATCAGGGATCTGTCACCAAATTAGGAAAACATCTGCATGAGTAAGTACCTATTTGTTTTAGAATGGCTCTACCCTTTGATTCAAATGAAAAATCCGATTCCAAGACTATCATGAAATCCATAGTAGTTTTCAACCCATGTTTCAGATTCATTGTCTAAAGTATTGAGCAAGGTGCACAAAATATTTCCACAAGCAAGGTTTTAGAAAAAAAAATGAATGAAATGAAAGAAAAGAAAGAAAGAAGAGGAAAACTCAATATCAAGTGGGTAATCAAGTATCTCTATCGGGGCTATGGACGCCTGGCTGGCAGTAGAGCAATGCTTTGAGAGAACTAGAGATATCTCCATCGGGGCTATGGATGCCTGTCTGGCAGCGGAGCAATTCCCAAGATTTTATTTCATGATAGTTAAATGAATTAACCCATGTAGCTTGAATCTTAGGTATAGTTGTTCACAAATAGAGAAAGTATCTACAAAGAATGATGCACAATATATGCACACACTCAGATTCAGAAATAACTCATGAGTACATACATCTGATATTCTAGCTCAAACTTATCCTACATATATATGATCTTATTCAAGTTAGTATGTTTCATAAGCCAAATAGTTTTAGGGTGATTGAAATTTTCTTTGGGTATCTCGAAAATGGGTAAACCATTTTCCCAGCCGAGTCACCATTTGTTATGCCTTGCATAACCACCCCATCTTTTGCCTTGGTCAAAATGGGTCCCCCTTTGTGTTTTTATCTTTTGTTGTTTTTAAACAAAGTTTGGAGTCTTTTCACTAACTCATTTGACCCCAATTTTTGACGAAACCTTCTGATGAAACCTATATAATTAGATGTATCATCGGGAACTTGTGCGAATTTCCATTTTTTATAAAAAATTTACTCCGACGTTCGTCGAAATTTTGACGAGCCGTTGTTTTGTGTATGTTTCGATGAAGATCTTTCGCCAAAATTGGGGCGGTCCTGCAAAGTTAAATTGTGGCGGGCATAAATTGAAATGAGCTCGACTATTTATTGCGACAGTGTTTTGCTCGACGATTTTCTTCGAGAAAATCAGAAGAAACTCAAGAAGATATCGCCAGGTTGAGGGAAGTCATTGTCTTTTTCTAGAATTCATTTGTGAAGTCAGATTTGTACTTCCAGGTTTGAAAATCATATTTGAAAGCAACATCTCATCAGATTTCATTTATAGTCTTGTGCATTTTTAGAATTTCATTTCCAGATTTTAGACCTGGCTTCACAAATTCTTTATAAGGGAATTGTTTATAACTGATGGAAAATTCTTGATGGATTTGGACAAATATTATATTTGCAAGGTTTCAATTTTAACCCTAATGATCAATTTGCAATAGATTTGGGAGCCATAGCTAGCTAATATCAAAGGTGTTGGTTGTTTTTTTACTGTAACCAAGTTTATCTTCTAGACACATAGCATATAAAATCTCAAATAATACTGCCTTACAATACCATCAATCTATATTCTAACCCAATACTACTTATCAAATCCTTATATGAACATAGTCACCTATAACCTCACTCAAGCATTTTAATTAATTCCTTGAATTAAAGCCAAAATGAGAATCACACACCATAACAGTGAGATGAACAAAATAACCTTTGATCATTTTATTGAAGATAATAATATATTCATACAATGGAGATACATGACCTTGAAATGAGTAATTTTCATTCAGATGCTAGTACTGTCTTGAAAATTAAGTACCCATGAAACTAAAACCTACAACAGAATGACCCCAAATGGTGCAGGAGCACACCTAGGCTAACCTCCATGTTTGTTATTTTGGCTTGTACTTGACTCTAGCCAAGTCAGGATGTTAGTTTGTTTTCAGACCTTAGAAGGTCATTGCTTTTGTGGGCTAGGTGAGTTAGTCATTAGGACTAAGGTCACACAAATAACTAGTGTTAGTAATTTAAGTTTTCTTAATGTTAATTGTCTATGGGAGATTAGAGTCTTAAAGATGTTCTAAACACTTAGTGGTTGTTGTAAATATGCCTTAAGGCCATTAAATGAGTTGGTTCCTCAGAATCTAGAGGGAATAGTGGTCCTAAGAAATAGGATCAAGGCATAGAGAAAGATGCCAAATGTTGTAAAGAAGTTAGCATGGGCATGCAACTTGGTTACCTTTGGATTCCCTTGAGAATAGGAAGTGGGAGATTGGCCAACAAGCCCTAGAATCATGGGGATGGCATCTATTATGACCCAAGACTCGAATCTCATGACATGATGTAATTGGTAATTAGTTTTTGAAAGTAAAATAGAGAGCTCTGCAACATTGTTTTTAAGAACAACCCAAAATTTTGTGATGAAAGAGATGCTTAATGGATTGAGAGACTGAGTTTAGTATTTGTTTAGTGTTCTATAGGATTATCTTAGTCTTTTTCATTTGATAAGCAAGTTGTTTAGAGTAGGATATTTGGTGTTAGGCAAATTGTTTTGGTTTTAAGTTCTTACTGGTCCAGTCTTGACCAGTCGGTGCTTTCATGGCTCCCCCATGAAATCTAGCCTTGGGAAACACCTAAAGACAGGTGGAAATGTTAGGGGAGTCATTAGTGTATATAGATTTAGGATTAGGAAGCATGAAAGAGTGGAGAGCTCTTTTTATCACTAGTCTCTAGGTGAGCAGACAAAGCCCGGTTAGAGGTCCAGGAATGCCTTTTAAGATTTATTGCAGGGTAAAGAGGTACTGTACGAAACAGGTACAAGTTCAAGTAGGGTTTCATCATAACTCATCATACTAGGTGGACTGAGGTCATGTCGATCGTTTAATTTACGGTTTGAGCAGGTTCCAAGCAAGATTACAGTTAGTCCTAGAAATTAGGCCTTTTAGCCCTATTGTCCTAAGTTGTAGGAAACTAGTGTATGGAGGTTGTCAGGCCCTAAGCCCCATTGAACCTTTTAAAACTTTCAAATGAGTATCCAAATCTGCCTTTAGTTTTGTAGGGTCTTTGGAAAAATTTAGCAAGAATTGACAAAACAGGACTGGTAAAGGCTACAAGGAATAGGCCTGTTTAAGGTCTCAAATGGTGAAATCTTGAACCCGATAAGGATAGGGTTGAAGAACCTTCTAAAATGGTTCAAATATGCAAGGTTATGAATGTTTTCAATAGGATGGGAACCCTTGCAATGAAGAATGACATTTGTGAGAAGTTAGCACTTAGAACTTTCTAAGTGAGGAAGAGAAATTGAACTTGTCAAATGGTGTTAGTCCTCCAAGGTGAAGCACAAAGGATAGAACTCTTAGAGAAGAGTTAGAATTGGACTTAGTTAATCATCTAAGCCAATCAGGACCTAGAGGAGACTAGGTTCCTAGAAGAGACAAGCTGGGTCTCTTAGTTGCAGTGCAAGCAAGCCTTGGAACACTCACATCACCAAACCTAAGAATAGTATCTTCACTATAATATCAGGCTCTTTACAAATTCGCTCTGCAACTTCAGTTAGACTTGACCTAAAGATATCTAACTTGCTAACCGGCCATATTTTTGGTCCCGAAATCCTTCTTATAGGGAAAATGAAGGAGCAACAAGCATCGGACTAGAAATACACCTGTCACTGGTCACTTGGACCGCCTTATGACATTTCAAAAATTGGTTACAACAGTCGAGTCTCTGGAGAATCTTCTTGTTCATCCCGTCCACTGGAGAATAACTGTTGCATTTGCCAAACTTTGAAAACTTGCACCAAAATTTCCACCAAGACATAGCCAAAATTTGTTATAACCATAACCACTGAGCTGTTAACTGCCGGTTGTAGACTCTGTCCTATTCTTGTTCAGTTAATTACTTTTCTACCCATCGTTGATATTCCTCATCCATTGGCCAATTAAAATTTACCACCTAATTTACCTTTGCACTATAAGTTGTATACTTTACTGCTACTTGATTCACCTCCCTTTCAAAAGATTCCAAATATGTGCTATTGTTAATGATTTCATCTACCTTGTCCTGCCATTGTTGCAGTAATCTAACATTTCCTTGGGCATCTACAATATCTAGTAAAGATGTGCCACTCCAGTCATCAAAACTCTTTACCAACTCTTTAATCCTCTTGCTCAAATCATTAGGTAAGGCCTGGAAACCTTGCAGTGACTTCACAAAGTCTTGAGTAGGCCTTAATTGTTGAGGCATATTAGCTGCATTTTGAGAATTTCATTTCTATATTTTGTTGTGCAAGTTCAATATTCTGATTTTAGGAGTATAACAGTTGGAAATCATTGTAAAATCAGAATTTAATAATTTCTGGAATTAGCATTTGAAAGTGTTTTTTGGGGTCATTAACTTCAGACTATCTTCTCTTTTGCAGGGGTGGTTGCATGCCGATTTTTTTTGGTGTAAAATATCATAATTATTATATTTTGTTACCTGTGTACGATTAAAAATTATTGGAGTGCATGTGAGTTTGATATTTTTTGAAGATCTAAATATTCAAGCTTGGTAAAGAAAAATCATGTCAGATAATATTAGTCCAGAACAAAATGAAGAGACAGTTGCTAGATTGTGGGCTATATTGAAAAGAAAGGGTGATGGGAAATGTTATTGTCCTTGCAATAATTGCAAGGGCTTAAAGACGAGAAGACTTTTAATCACAACAACTGAGAAACATTGTAGGCAACATGGTCACGTTGAAGGGGGGCATGATTATCGTCCATTGGTAAGTTGTTCATTATATGTGTTTATATTGATTGAATTTGTAAATGTTTATATTGTTTTAACATTTGATATATATATATAAAATCACTTGATCATGATCATGGTTTATTTGTGTCTGTCATTATTATAAAGGTGGGGCACCCTAGGGCACACGATATGAATTATCACGGCCCAGAGAATGTGGTTTTGCAAGCGGAGGAACATGGAGCTGTGAATATCGAAGATGAAGTTAATGATCCTATGGAAGAAGATGATCATGCACCAGAAAACACAATTGAAGATGATGGTACAAATACATTGATCCATGACACATGTAGTGGCACATCTGATCATGTTGATCGAGATGACTTTGATGATGTTCATGATTTACCTGTACTTGAGAAGGCATACGAGCCGCTTTATGAAGGCTCCCAAACAACTCTTCTCTCTGCTGTATTGTTGCTGGTGAACTTGAAGGTTATGAATGGTTTATCCAACATAACAATCTCACGGATGTTAAGGTATGTCATATATGCCATTTTTTTTCATCTATTTTAATTGTTGTTAGTTCATCGCTAGTAAATAAAGGATGAAGTATGTACCTTTAATATTCTTTATATTAAGAAATTATTTTTTGTTGTAGATTGATTGGTGAATTTTTGTTACCACCATCAAATATTTTACCTCGCTCATATCGAGATTTATCTGGCATTATGAAAGATATTGGAATGGAGTATCAAGCAATAGATGCATGTCCCAATGATCATATTATATCATAAACAACATGAATTTGCAACAGAATGCTTGGAATGTCATATCAGTAGATATCGAATAGATCAACTAACAAAAAAGGTGCCTCGCAAGGTTCTTCGTTATATTCCCATTATTCCATGTATGCAACAATTATTTAGGTGTGAAAGCTTAGCGCAATTTATGGATTACCATGCACGTAATAGAAGTGGAGATGAGATTCTTCGAATGCCTGCGGATGGTTCTGCATTTAGGGACATGGAGGAAAAATGGCCACACTTTAAAGAAGAACCTCGTAATCTCAGGCTTTCATTGGCAACGGATGGTGTCAATCCATTTGGAGAGCTGAGATCTATTTACTCGGTGTGGCCTGTTTTTGTTATCAACAATAACATTCCTCCATGGATGTTAATAAAGAGGGAGCACATAATGTTGGCAATGATTGTTCCAGGTATTTTTTTACATCAATTTTTTTTAACGTAGTAGCATCTCATTTGTCTTATTTGTTGCATAATGACTTATATGCTTTTTCATGTACATGAATTTATATATATTGCAGTAAAATGGTTATAATAATTATGTAATGTTTATGTTCATTCAACTAGGTAAGTACCAAGTTAAAGATATGAATGTATATATTGAGCCTCTTATTGACGAGTTACTAAAGCTATGGAATGGCGTCACTATATATGACGTATCTAGACCAATAGGACAAAGAGAATTTCAATTTCATGCAATGCTTGTATGGACAATTCATGATGCCCCAGGGCTAACACATTTTTCTGGTATGTTATAACGTTCGACTGCATGAATTTAACGATATTTAATTTTATGAATTAGATATCATGCATGTTTTTGAAATAATCTATTCATTATATATAATTATAAAAATTGACATATTTAATCCAATTATATATGATTTGCAGGTCTTCAAACAAAGGGAAAATTTGCATGTCCAATTTGTGGTCCAAAGATGAAATCTTGTCATTCAACAAGTTTAGGAAAATAGGTGTTTGATGAGTATAGGCACTTCCTCCACAGAAATCATAAGTATCGAACTACTAAAAAACATCTTTTCAATGGGAAAGAAGAGACTACATCAAAACCACGAAGAATGACACCTTGCCTATGGATGTTGGAATATAATAGAATTAATCGTCAAGGTTATACATTGGATCAAATTGTTTATCTATCATTTATGATATGTTTTGAATTTATATTTTTATTTTGTGATCATGCTATAATTGACAATGATTGTCGTTGTTAATTTGTTTAACTTATATGCTTCATGAAGGTCATCAAGGCATTAATGGTCGGCTTCCACAGGGATTGAAAAGTTATCCCAGACAATTTAGTAGGTTGCCCTACTATGAGCAGCTACAAATTGTGCATTTGTTTGATACAATGCATATCAGAAAGAATATGACAGAAACGTTATGGAAAATATTGGATGGAAGGCATGACAAATAAAAAATTGTCAAAATTTGTAGTGACATTCAGGAAGCCAGTCATGCAATGAAAAATGTCATTCAATTAAATAGCGATGGAGACCAAATTAATATAAGTGCCCTTCCTTGGTTATTAATAGAGCAGCAAAGCAATGCTATAAAACAAGTCATACGAAAAATTCGATTTCCTACAGGATTTGCTGCCAACATAAACAATATCATAACAAAGAAAGGTGAATTTGGGTCAGGGATGAAAACGCATGATTGGCATGCCTTCATTAAGGTAATTATTCTGGTATATTATATATATATTTATATACTGCATGTACTTTTGAGTGTATTATGTTTACTACTTTTGGAAAAATATTAATGAAAAGATCATTTTATAATTGCTGCAGTACGTTCTACCTCTATCTCTCCCAGACAACTTCGACAACAATATCAAGCAAGTTATATATGATCTTGGAAAATACATGAGGTAAGTGGCGATATTTGTTCAATTTTTTGTATATTTTTGTTAAATCTCATTAATATATTTGTGCCTTGAATCACTTGTAGATGGTTGTCATCTAAAACAATCCATAAAGAAGATATAAATTATTGGAAGAGAAGAATTCCTCGTCTATTGTGTGAAATGCAAAAGTGTCTACCTTCGACATTTTTCAATGCACAAGAAGACTACCTCATACACCAAGTTGAAGAGATTGAATTGTGTGGACCTATACACACAAGGTCAATGTGGATGGTTGAGAGGCACTTAAAATTTTTGAAGGCTTTGGTTAGATAGAGAGCACATCCCGAGGGTTCTATGGTGGAGGGATACATGGTATACCAGACCATGGTGTACATTACTGAATATCTTCCTAAGTTTGCAGCAAAGATCCATGTAGATCACATTTGGGATCCCAACTCCATTAACAAATTCGAAGGGGAGTACTTGATGGGGAAAGGTAGATTGAGGAAAGTGTCAGGTAATTATAAGATGGTCATGGAGATTGGTGTAAGTATTCCAAGGCTTTCTTGCACAACTAGCTAAGAAGACCTTTCCTTGTCTTCTTTTGGGAACCTAATATTTTCTAGGTCCTTGTTAAGCTTAGATGATTAACTAAGTCCTAATCCAACTCCTCTCCAAGAGTCTCACACCTTGTGCTTCACCTTGAAGGACTAACACCACTTTGTTATGTGCAAACTCTCTCCTACACTTAGAAGACTCTAAGTGATAACATCACACAAACATTAAATTGATTGCAGAGGTGCCAAACACATTGGAAACATGCCATGTACTTCCAACTGGATCCATCTTCGAGGATCTCCAAACTCCTTTTCTACCGGTTTCAAGAATTGGTCTTGAGGAGGCCTATTTCTTGTAGCTCTTGACAAAGACCTTTACTTCCTTCCTACCCAAACTTTCCAAACAACTTAAAAAACCAATTCCAAATTCGAATACCCTTTTGGATTGTCTAAAGGATTCAAAAGATTCTATACTCCTAAGTCCTCCGTACACTGGTTTCCTATTATCTAGGTTAAATAGGGCTATTAGGCCTAGTTTATAGGACCCTACTGGTTTTATTGCTCAAACCTCAGTCAAATGGATTGATAGAACCTCAATCCTTCTAGCATGTTAGGATATGTCTATACCCTATCTAGAACTGTACTTGTTTCGTACTGTACTTCAATCCCCTGCCTAAATTCTTCAATTCATTACTGTCAAACCTCTAATCGGGCACTCTAAGCTCGCCTAGGACTTGACATTAAACACAACTGTTCCACTCTCCATGAATCCTAACTCTACATATGTACAAACCAATGGCTCCCCTAACACATCCATCTACCCTTAGGAGAATCCAGTGACTAGATTTCATGGGGGAGCCATAAAAACACAAGCTGGTTAGGACAGGACCAGTAAAACCCTTAAACCTTAACCTATCTATTCAGGACACTAAAACAACTTAAATCAACTTACTTGCAGAATGAAAAAAGTTTAATACTATCCCATGAACACGACTCTAACACTAAATCAAAACATCCAATTCACTTAGTATCACTGTCACTCAATAACACTTGAAGTTCACATAAAAACAAAAATTGCAGAGCTATCTTCTATTTGAAAAACTTGATTACAATCTCCCTCTTTCTTGAATTCGAGCCTGCTTCATATTAGATGTTATTGACCATGTTTGTAGGGTATGTTGGTCGATCCCCAACTCCTATCCTTTAGGGGATCCTATGTAATCGAGTTGCATGCAACATTTGCCATAATGGCAACTGTTGTCATGACAATTTTGTAACAACATTTGGCAACTCTATCATTATGCCACCTTCGTAACTCTTAGGACCTCTATCTCCTATATTTCGAGTAACCAACACCATTAAAGGCCTCATGGCATCTTTCTAACATCATTCATGTGTTTAGAACACATTTAAGACTCAAATCCCAACTTAAGCTACTAAGGCTAAGCAATGTAAAAACTATTAACAATGACTAACTTTGGTGACCTTAGTCCTAATGACTAACTCACCTAGCCACAACAATGACCTTCTAAGGTCCAAAACAAACATACAATTACTCTGACTTGGCTAATGTCAGATACAAGCCCAAAATATCCTAACTATGGAGGTTAGCCTAGGTGTGCTCCTGCACCAGAGATTAATTAGAATACATTTTACATTTGGTTTTTATGTATATTGTACTTATAAATTAAGGTCGTATACCGTGGTAATTAACTAATTATATGTCGTTTGTGAATTTCATTTTTTTTTGATACAGTTGGTCGAGAGTGGGATGCACTACATTTGTACGTCGCAAACAATCTTGATTGGATGACGGTATGGATTGAACGATGTCAACAATCTGGTCGCGCATTAACATGGGAAGGTGTGGCTTCATTGGTTAAAGAAGCTCATCGTAATGGAGATTCCAATGTTACACCAAGGGAAATTGATTTAGCATATGGTTTAAGAGATAAACAGGTATGTATAAATATATTAATCACCCATATTATTTAATTATTTTCAATTATATTGATGTATATATATGTTGAGATTTTTTTCTTTGCATACATTCGGCCAAGAATAAATATGTTTATCAACTGACGTTATTGCAATAAGTTTTGCATGTTTGACATATTGCAGGTGAAACACCACAAGGCTATGTGGTGCAATGGTCGTAAATTTTGAATCAAAAAGTTGGATGACACGAAGAAAACTTGTGATTCTGGGATAACTACAGTCTTCCAAGTGACTAATGTTTCATCTAGAAGCGACATATATCCAGAAGTCTTAGAAAATCAATCTTATGGGATTTTGGATGATATACTTGAGTGTGACTTTAAGTCCTTCAAATTAGTTTTGTTCGTCATGCTATGGTACAGGCTACGATTGAATGAAAATGATCCCGAGAGAACTATTATTGAACATGATAATGGATTTACCATGGTTAATACAAGGTATTTTGAGCAAGCTGGAAATGAGCCCTATGTTCTTCCAAGCCAATGTGAGCAGGTATTTTACTCAGAGGTTCCAAGTAAAGTGGGTTGGTCATATGTTGTTAGACATGATCCAAGAGGAAGGCCGATAAAGTATAATGTGGTGGAAGAAGAAGATACTGAAGAAATAGAAGATGATGTAGATGATGATCAGGATCAACAGTTAGTTGATGATGTGCCTGACGAAGATGTCGAAGAGGAGGAACTAGATCATGATGATGTAGGAGTTAATGTTTATGAAGATGATATCTGTGTGGATGATGACATTATCGAAACTGATATCATTGATGATGATGATGATATGACCAATCCTTACAATGTTGAATATGGATCAGATGATACAGACAAAGAGTTGGATGAAGAAGAAGATCAATGACATTAATTTGTATTGTCTATTTGATATTAATTTCTTGAAAGAATTATATTTGACTTATGTGGTTACATAATTAATTTATGATGTTTTTAATTTTAATTATATTTGAATTATATTAGAATATGTTCAGTTAACAGATGTAAAAAATAAAATGGATAAACCAAAAGATGAAAGCGTGAGACCACTGCCTTGTTGGGTGTATGGAGTCTAATGAAGATCTATAAAAGTGTAATCTATGATGGCAATAATTCAAAGTGTTTGGCACACAGATGTAGTTTATAACTTGTATAAATGTGCAAGTAAATGACTGACAAACTCTACTTGAGATAGAATGACAATCCTAGTTATGTGATTCTTCTTATTGATACAATTAATACTCTTTAGTTACTGTGATTGACTAGGAGGGTTTAATCTTTACTTGAAAGAACCAAATAATCACATCACACAAATACAACAAATGTGTATCGGTAAACTGAATATATATATGCTTGATATATCAATTTAAACAACAGAAAAACATCAATAGTATCAACTACTTCAAGCATGAGATGATTACAATGACATTTCACCACATAAGATAGTCATTTAATTTGCAATTTGGCAGCAAGCTCTAAGCTAAGACAAACAGACACAAAACCTTACAAACACATACGATTTAGGCCAGTGCCATATACTATTGGGGAGTGGAATTAATTCACAAATATTTAGATTTCCATAACAAGTTCAAACACATAACATATAAGATCTATGACAATATTGCATTACAACAGTGTCAATTTCTATCCTAACTCAATACTTATCAAATCCCTTTACAAACATATCCATCTATGACTCCATCCAAGCATTTTAATTTACTCTTTGAATTAAAGCAAAAATGGAAATCATACACACAATGATAACAATGAGATGAATGCCATAACCCTTGATTATATTATTCAAAATTGTGATATGTTTATACAAAGGAGAGCCATGAGCTCTAAATATATCATTATAACTGAAATGCTAGTACTGTCATGAAACATCAAACCTTCATGTTGTTGGAACTGTCAAATTTTGACAAATTCATTATTTCTTCATGATTATTAGTCTCCGAAAAAAGATTCATAATGCAGACAAAAATATCCTCACATAGCATATTTTACCAAAATTCGATTTAAAATTGTGCCATAACACCCCATAAATTTCATCTGACATTAAAATATTTACATATGAAAATATCGGCATAAGTTGATACAGGTCTCATCGATGATAATATACATATCCTAAATGTATCGACAAGACATAGCAAGGGTCACACCGATCAAGTTATACACAGAGAGAATGCGGGTTTCTATATCTTATCAGCAAGACAAAAAGTATTGGCGAGACGATGTAAGGTCACATTGAGCTAAATTACCTTTTTCCGATTGGAGTAATGTAAAGTTTATTGGAGAGACTTTGGTCATCAGAGAGAGATTTTAAAACACTGCCCGTAGCGTTATTAGTCTTGTCGATAAAGCAAGGGGAGGACTCACTCGGTGAGACAAACGATGCCGGGGAGAATTCAGAAAGTCTTATCGACCCCTCGGGTTACACCGACAGAACTAAGCATACGAAGATAAAGGGTGTCGAGAAGACAATGCGCATGGTCTCGCCGAAGAAAAAGCGTATCAGTGAGACATGTCACTGCGGGGAGATCTAAGAGACATCACAACGAGTATTATTCTGTCACCAGAACAAATTGCTTGGTCTTGGTGACATACTCGATAAAGTGAACATCTCGGTGAGACAAAGTACTTTCGGAGTAAGGCAAAGAACCGTTGGCCCGATTCATTAAGTCTGAGCAATAGTTGTTTCAGTGAAAGTCATGGCAATATAAAAGCAAAAGGAAAGAAACTATCGGGGAGACTTGTGATGTCGGGGAAACTGCAAGACGTCTTGGCGGGTGGGTGATCATTGAACCCTGATGTGATAGCAAGAATTTCAAAAAAAAAACTTGCAACATTCATGTCTCGATCGGTAAAAGACATTAATGGTGCCACGAAGCGTAGGAGATTTTGCATATCAGGGTATGATCAATTGAAATCATTGTCTCACAAAATTCAAAGCGAAGGAGAGCAAGGGAACCAACAGAGCAATTAAGGCATTCACCTGGCTTGAGTTTGGAAGAAGTTACAGTAAGTTTCTCGTCCTCTCAGAATTCGTAAAAATTTGAATTATGGAAGGGACTGGTTCAGGAAAACTAAAGAGAAGAAAACCTGGGGAGGGAAGCCAATCAAAAGGAAAAAAGCAAAAGACTGAGTTGCAACCAGAAGGTACTAAAAGGAAGCTAAATCAAGACCTCATAGACCAGTTACCTAGTTCTAGACCTAAAGCTAGGCATTCTGCACAACTCAAAGCGGAAGTTGACAAATTGGACGACAAATGCAAATTTATAGGTGATGTTTGGACTCCGATTAGAGGCTATGAGTTATTCAATTTCCACTACCATAGGAGAAATCGCTTTGAGCTAGTATGCAATCCATGGAGGCTCAATTTAGGGACATTAGTGTGCCCTAATGTTTTTATTAACATCGAACTGGTAAAATTCCTGGCCGGACACTATGATTCAAAAAAGAAAGCTATATGTGATTTGTCAGGGAATCAAATGATACATGTATCTGAGAATGCAATTGCCGAGGTTTTCAGAATGGAGGGAATATGCAGTTGTAAAGTAGTGAGTGAAGAGATCGATAGTGAGTTCAGAAGGATGGACACCATTTATAAAGGGTGGAGGTTACCTCTGCATAGAATTAGGTGTCATGGAAAACCTACTCCAATGGAAGACAGTGAGGGGCAACCCTTTCATGTAGACCTCTTCGAACCTTACCTAAAATATACTTACTACTCAGTGGGATAGGTATTAGGGATGGAGGTACCTGAGCATATGGCGGTTGTGCCCATGGTGATTTCTGCAGACATTCAGTACCACAATTCCAGATCATTTGACTATGCTGCACATGTTTTTAAGGAGCTAGATGCAGGTTTGATGGTGATAAAGAGTGGTGCTTCTGTTCTCCATCTTAGAAATTACTCACTGCTAATGCACTTAGTGTTGTATTTTGGACAAGAGTTAGGTTTATGGCCCCAGGAGCTGAGGATTTCACAATCCGACAAGGAAGGTAGGCCATTTCCTATTCAATTATGGACTACTGTTTGGGACAACAGGTTTGCCAATTCAAATTTCTTGCATTTTGAAGAATTCTTTGTGAAACCCTTGTATAGATTTTTTAGCCATCCTTGTGATTATTCTTTATCTGAACAAGTAAAAAGGTTTCTTAGGCCTAGAGATTACAATGGACCAATTAACCACAACTGGGGGGATTGGTATTGCTTAGAGAATGCCACAATGATTAGGGTTTATGGCTTTGAGGATACACCTTTCATTCTGCCCAGAACTATCCCGGATAGAATTGCATACCTTGAAATTGTTAGGCAAATGGATTAATCCAGTGTTATGAACTTAAGTTCATATGGGAAACAGGCTTTTATGCCTAGTACATTGTGTTTTAGTGATTTCACTGTATTAGCCAAGGAAGGTTATGATCTGATTCTAGACAAATTATTGCACTACAACATGAGCATAGCACCAGTGAGAAAAAACTTTGATCCAGAAGGGTATATCCACTCTGCCAGACAAAAAGTAAATCTCGGAGGGTACCATCATGTGCCCTTTAAATCTGATGACATAATCAGAAACCTGGAGGCAGAGGAAGCTGAAATTGTGATTGAAAAACATAATCAGGAGTTGGTGGATGCTGAGTTGTTATCCTCAATTAAGGGGATTTCAGAAATAGACAGGCCACAAAGCTCATCTGGGAAAGTTTCAAGAATGAAGACTTAGGAGTATGCCTATGTTGCCAGAGAAACAGACGTTGAGGAAACCATGGATGTAGATACAAGACATGAAGACTATAGGTCTTTCATATCAGATGATGAATTTATAAAGACCTCGGAGTTTAAGACATTTTTATATAAGCAAAAAGGGAAAGAGATAAGGGGACAGGTGACAATGTCACTCCAGGGAATGAGGATCAACTGTTAAAAAGCTTAAAGGATGAAGTGGACAAAGAGATGATTGACATGACCCCTGAAAAGGGGAGGGAGCTGCTTGAAAAGGCAGGTGTTATGATTTTTCCATGTTTGGATATGAATTCTGCATTAGTTTTTGATAGTTTCTTAAAAGATAACAATGCTACCCACAAGCTCAGTATAGAGAAGATGACAGAGGTATACACAGGATCAAGATACAATCCTGATGATGAAAAATTGATGATTTGGGCCTTGTATCCTCGTCACAAGAAATCAATTGTTATTGATACTGAAAAGGCATTCAGACATGTCATGACCTTGAAGGCTGGGGAGGTTGATCCCGTAGTGACTGCTGATATTGGGATAAATATAGCCAAGTTGAATAAAGCCCAAATCCAAGCATTGATAAGGGAAAGGGAGATGTACAAAACCAATAATGAGAGGATGTTGAGAGAGAATGAACACTTGAAAGACTTGGTAGGTGGTGTAACAAAACCAACAAGGATGCTCACTCAAGGTGAGAGTTCACAGAAAAAAGACCGTTGGGAAGGGTCAACTGCATACTCTCAAGGGAGAATGGATGCATTTGCTGCAATAATAAAAAAAAGGAAGGTTGTTTTAACCAATTGGTTAAATAAACTCTGGGGAAAACATTCACAGTACGTAGATGCAATAAAGGAACACAGGAGAGTGGATAGCAGAATTCAGGAAAGAATTGAGGAATTGGAGGAGGACACTACTAGTAATGAAGAGATTGAAAAATATGCCAATTGTATTATGGATAGGCACAGGGATTTCTATGTGGAGTTACAAGGGGATATGCAGGAATTGATAGAGGTTGCTGAAGATAGATTCACCAAGTTATGTGATGATGAAGGGAAAATGAAGGAAGCGACTACATGCAAAAGTGAGTGTGAAACAATACTCCAAGGGATGCTAAAGACAACCATTGCAAAAGATGTGATATGGGATGTAGCATGTGAGCAAAATGAGCAAATGATAATGATGGAGATTGTGATCCGTGATGCGTTGGGAGATGCCGACACTCATGAGCGCTAGGATTATACGGAGCATATGTCTGTAGTCCATTTGTGGCTCAAGAGAAATTAGTTAATAGTGGATTTGTTAAACCTTTTATGCTTTAAACCTTTTTGAAAAGGCACGTCCTTTTGCAAACTGATGTATAACTATCCATTGTTGGATAAATTTAAGGGGTAGAAGATAGAATTAGAATAGGATAGACTGCTGTAAGCATTGAATTTTCAGAAATGATGACATTCAAGGAGACTATGTTGCATGTATGAACTTTGAAGGAGATAATGAAAGATTGTTGATTTAGTGGCTTCATTCTGGTGTCAATTGTTTGTTGGATTCTTGCGATTATTTGATTGTCTCCAATCTGATGTTTCTTGGTTGTTTAAATTGAAGTATCAAGTATATATTCTATTTATCAGTACACATTTGTTGTTTTTGTGTGATTTGGTTTATTGGATTCTTTAAAGAAGAATTAAAATTCCTTTCAATAAATTATAGTAATCTGGGAATGCCATTTGGATCATTAAGAAGAATCAGATTATTAGATTTGATATTCTGCCTCAACTAGGGTTTATCATTTACACACTTGCATGTTTATACCAGTTGTAAACTCATAGTTATATGCCAAACAATTAGAGGACCTGCTAGATAGAAACCATTCATTAAAGGCTTTCATGTGACTCCGTTTTACCCAATAAGGCACTGGTCTCCCTTATTTACATTACATTAGTTTTATTCATTTCATTTAACATCTCTTAATTGAACATATTAATTCATACCTTGATATTGCATATACAATTTATACCAAAGTAGGATCATATCTTTCCACTGTTAAATTGCCATTTGTGGATAGTTAGATCAAGTAGGAAACATAAATTGAACATATTAATTTAGTATAAGAGTCAACCAATCATAAGGAAAACATAATATGAAGATGAATTTTCTCAAATCTTGTGGTTGTAGATGCCCTTTTGAAATCTATGCAAAATGTGGGAGGATAGACAAAGCTCATGAACTATTTGACACAATGCCTCGAATAATTGTAATCTCATGGAATACACTCTAATTAGAAAAGTCTCATCACTGCCCTCATAACAATCTATCAATTTGTTTTAGTGTCTATTGTGTTATACCCAATTTGGGACATGGGGTATAACAAAATAGACACTAAAATAAATTGAGAGATTACAATTCTTTGAGACATTTTTTCAAATAGTTCACAAGCTTTTTCTATCCTTCCACATTTTGTATAAATTTTAAAAGGGCATCTACAACCACAACATTTGAAAAAAATCATCATATTATGCTTTGATGGATGTCTATACCTTGTTCCAAATCTCCCATATTAAGGAAATCAATAAGGATTTTGGTGAAGGTTGTGTTGGTGTTTAAAATACAATCCATGTAGAGGTTGTAGATATCTAAGAGGTAGCCAACCCCTATCGAGGACAACTACAACCAATAATGGCCAACTAACGAGAGTCAATAAAGGACTGACTTCTCCTACACTTTTGGCTCTGTAGGACCAAGGTGGGTAAACATAAACATGTTCACATGAATGTCTCATGATTGGTAAGAACATTTCCTGTGTACAGATTACAATTCCTACACACTCAAAGGGATAGTGATCATCTCAAGGTTTTGGCAGACCAGAGAATGACTACTAGTACCATAGAGCAACGAAACTGACCCACTTATTTGTTACAATACCTCCCTGAGGAGGACAAGGTTGTATTCAAGTGTTTTATGTTCAGTATTTGGATATCCTTGCTTAGAACCTATAGTCTTGAACTAATAAAATGACACAAACATTATCCAGTGCTTCATCCATAGGGCATCAGAGTCATACAGAACAAAATCCTGATACGATGAACCCATCTCATATAGCATTACTATCATGAGATATTTTAGCATATTAAGATAATACTTCTTCAAACATCCTGAGTATATACAACCATGAACATGTAACTTATTTTTCAAGCATTTGATTAACTCTTTGAGTTAAAGCAAGAAAATGAATCACATTTTCAATTAACTATTGAAACTGAACAGATGAATCTTTGATAAAGCTATTCATAATCCATGGCACACACCCAGGAGAGTAAACCATCTTAATTTTATAGATTTCTTTCGATATAAGTAATTAAAAAAGCATATCACACTAATCTGTATATAAACCTAACCCCAGGATGACTTCCTGAAACAAAATGTTCATAACACTTTAACAATAAAGAGGACTGTATAACTTCCAAGCGTCGGATTGCAAAATTTTTCTGACCCTTCACAATGAGCCATGAAATCTCCTTTATAGAATAGGAGAGCAACAAGCATTAGGCTACATTGTGACACCAAATTGAATTTCAACACCAAAATGAAATTCAAATTTACATTCCTTGTCATAATGATACCGTGCATGAACAAAGGAATCAAAACGGTTATGAAATAACCTGTCGAAAAACAAAATTTCATGCAAAGCACGTGCACGTCCATATCCACATCCACATCCACTTGATAGAACAACAAGAGAAGAGAAGACATGTCCAACGGACCCACTGCCAGTAATCATGAAGAAGCAACATGGCCCTGGTACAAGCAACCGCTCTGAGTTCGAGCCTGCGATAGCGATGGCACCACCTCCTCTTTACCAACCTTGCAAGCACATTCCCAAACAACTGGACCTAGTGCTAATGTAGACACTAGCTCAATTGCTAGAACCTCCTCATCCACTCCCATAAGATCGGCCAGGGAAGCCAAATAGTACTGATAATTAGAATCAGTCTCAGATTCATCAGAATCCGAGATGATTATCGGGGATGAACAATGTATTGGCCTCTTCCTAGTGTTCCTAATAATAGCCTTGCGAGACATGGGACAATCAGATTTCTTCATGACTGGTGAAGCCAACCTCGCACTCCTTCGCTTAACTAATTTACTCATGATAGAAATAGAGTGCCACCACAAACAAAAGAAAAACCTTACTGCACTTAGACACAAGAGAATGCAATGCTGATTACATACAATTCAGTTAGCATTTATAGAGCAAGCCAGTATGTAGGGTACAATTACTTGAAGGCAATTCAAGCACTTGCACAGTTAATGATCCGGATAACTATGAATACCCTCAGCAGGATGGCACTATTCCCATGCAGGAGGAAATTAGGTGGAGATCCTCAGGAGAAAAGAAACTTGTATCATTAATGACATGAGCAACAACCAAGTAATACATGCCACACGGGCAACTCACACACTTCTTCCCTATAAATGAACCGCCGATTCAGGAGGCACTTTAACAAACGGAGGGTGGAGATCAAGTCAATGGATGTTGACAATCCACGTCGATGCCCTCAGAAAACATATCCAATCAAAAACTCACAGAAGAATAGACCCAGACCGCACAATGGGTCCCATATAATCCCACTGGCATGAAAAGAAAAGCCACGTGCCACTCCCTCGTGAACCTCACAACACTCTCCTGGATATTTACTCTGTCCGTGTGAGGTGTGCGAGAGATCATGATTACCCTGTTATTGTTGGCTATTACCGGTGAAAAGATGGCCCCCTGTCATATCGAACACCTCGGGAAGAAAACCCATTCATCCATTCATGCCACGCGGCCATATCTCGCGAACCTCACACTACTTTGATGACGCCAACAAAAAAACCTGCGAGGTCTACGAGAAGTGATCAAGATCGAATTTTGTGATCGGACGGTTCATCAACCCTCAGATGGAACATTTAAGTGGGGCCCGCCTTGAAATTTCTGGCTGTGTAATACCTAGGCCATTACGCCAAAAGGATCGACAAATTAGGTGAAATAGGGTCGGTTAAGCACGACGCGAGAGGGATGAAACCTCACTTAAGTGACCGGTCCACCGTGGCAACAGGTCACCATTAAAACATAACAAGAGGGTTTTGACTGATCCATACTAAAGGTTACCTTGAGTAATTTAGAAACCCTCTAACCCCAACTTCAATTTACTGAAGTTCCATCAGGTTGTGGAATTTTTCTTTGCATCTACCAATTGCATTTGTTTGAAAGTTTCTAAAACCTTTTCAACGAATCCATTATGTGTATATTCTAAAATCATTATAGACCTTATAGTCCTTCTAGTCCACATCACTTTATTTTTTGAAGAAACTAATACCATATATTTCTTATTTATGTTCTAAATTGGATACATGTTTATAAGTTTGATATTACAATTAATAATATTAATTTTGGCAAGACATTAAAAGATTTTGTTGATTTTAAAAATATATGCATCCCAATGTAAAAATGCCAACAATGGAAGCAATGATTGTAACACATAATTTTTGATGTAGTATCCAATTCAAAGGATGATGTTACAATTTAGGGTTATGATTGGGTATTTAATTAGGGTTAGGATTTAGTGTTCGGGTTAGTGTTAGGTTTAGAGTTAGGGTTAGGGTTAGGAAAATAATGTTAGGATTAGGGTTAGATTAGGGTTTATGTTTTATGGTTAGGGTTAGATTTAGAGTTTTGGTTATGGTTGGGATTAGATATGAAATTAGGGTTAGGGTTTAGTATTACAATAGGGATTGTAGTATTAGGGTTATATCTAGAATGAAGTTTTAGGGTTATTGTAATAATGATTAAGGGTTGTTTTTATAGTTGGCTTAGAGTTGGGGTTAGGATTAGGGCCAGGGATAGGGCTAGGGTTAAGTTTAGGGATAGGTTTAGGGTTATTAGAGTGAATGCAACTAATTAATAAAATAAATAATATTTAGGGTTAGGTAATTAGGGTTAGGGTTGGGGTTAGAGTTTTGGTTGTGGTTAGGGTTATAAAGATAGGATAAAGGTGAGGGTTAGGGTCAAGGTTAAGGTTTTGAGAGAAAGGGTTAGGTTATGATTTGGATTACCCTAAACTCTAACCATAACCATAAACCTAATCCCAAACCTAACCCTAAAGAAAACACATAACCTAACCCTAATTGTAGTGTTTGAGGCTAGGCTCAAACACTATATAACCTAACCCTATATAACCTAACACATAACCTAGCACTAGAAAAAATTCTTCTCCCAAACAATCTCCTCTACTTCTATTCATGCCTACTAGAGTTGCAACATTCAACATTGGTGCTTCAACCATTCATTCAAAGCTAAGAATTTGAAAGCAACGTTCATTTGTAATATAATTAAACATTTAACAATATTATAATTATTATTAATCTAATACAATATTAATATTATTAATAATATAGCAATAATATTAATAATCTAATATAATTACTATTAATCTATATATAGATTATATATAATCTTAATATATCAAATATATCATTATAATTTATATAATGTAATATAATATTGTTATATAATATATTAATATTATAAAATTACTATTAATCAAAGTGCTTTAATATCTATGTCGAGTTTTAGTGCATTATATGACAGGTTACTAAAGCGGCTCTGAGATGCACGTGCTCAAAATCAGCGGTGATGTTATAATCTTGATGAAAAGTTGCTTGACGGTTATGTTCAATGCTGGTGACTTCTCAAACATAAGAAGATGTGATTTTGGCCCTATTAGGAGAAGATTTAAAAGTTGATTCTAGAGTTGAGAAAAATTATCATATTAAATTATGAAGCCCCTTTCTTTGGCAAGGAGATTTCATGTGTGTTCAAAAATTCTTGTTGCACACATTTCCATTACTCATGTTGCTAAGAACCTTGCAAATCCTCATATTTGAAGATTGAAAAAATCCAAAGGTATATTTTATGGCCTCCCTTTAACCAA
This sequence comes from Sequoiadendron giganteum, assembly GCA_007115665.2. Lineage (NCBI taxonomy): Eukaryota > Viridiplantae > Streptophyta > Pinopsida > Cupressales > Cupressaceae > Sequoiadendron > Sequoiadendron giganteum. The sequence continues at coordinate 432,738,208 of CM021101.1, read as the reverse complement.
GGAAAATGGTTTCACAAAGTATCCTAGGAGTTTTATTATTTCCCTCATGACTATAATAGGCTTGGCTTACTTTATATTCACTACTCTAAATGGCGCCATAATAGGCTTTGCTTGCTTTATATTCACTACTCTAAATGGCGCCATAATTTTTTTAAATTTAATTAACATACTCTAAAACCTAACTAAAGCAAGTTGTAGCTCGTCAAATTGGATAAGTGAAAGGTCAATACCAGCGCTGAGGAAGACTTTGGAGGAGTGAAAACAAGGTCAATACCAGCGTCGACGAAGAGTTTGGAGCTAAAACAAGGTCAATACCAGCGCCGAGGACCAGGTTGAGGGCACTCAGGGAAAATCGAAAACCAAGGGACAATGAGTACTATAAGTTTGGCACCCCCATTCTCTTTAACCTGCAATTTTCATGCCTAGTTTCCAAAGATCTTCTCGCACATTGGCCCCCCCATTCTCGTAAAATGGTATAAGATAAGACAAAAAAAAATAAAATAGCTTTGTCTTTCACATTTTTATAGTGATTAATAGAGGCACATAGACCAATTCTTCATAATAGATGAATTTGATCATACTTTTCCAATGATGCAACAGTTCAACTTTGGGGTTCATCATTTAGGCAATGACGGATCCCTACTCTTTCCATATGCTCTTTCCTTTCTATTTCTTCAAATGTATAGTTTATGTCTTAAATTGTATTGAAATAGTCATTCCCACAACTTGTGTGGGACACCTTACATTTGTAATTATCAATAAAAGACATTTATTAAAATTTTGTGCAATCTTTCTCTTGTATACATTTGCATAATGAACTGCAATTCATTTGATAATACTTTTGTGTATATGAATGGAACTTAGTAGAATTGAATGTGTACCTTTATCTTTATTTTTGCAAAAACTTTCCCAACTTTACTTGATTGAGTTAGAAGCTAAATTAGGTAAAAAAATTGGTGACATCTTCTATATGTTTGCCTGCTAAACATCCTCACCAGTTGCCTAAACTTATCCATTGGGCATGGTGTCGACTCTTGGAACTTGATAAGACTTGAGAAATAGTCTTGCATAATGTTGCAACTCATCCAAAATAGTGCATAATGTTGGTGTTTTGTACAACCCAAGTAGAACCTGCAGAAGCTTCTATGAGCTTGCCATACTCAATTTTAAAAGTCCTGAAGGCACTGTGCCAACTTAACGAGAAAAATGCAACAAAATTGTTATCTCTCCTACACTTCGGACTCTGTAAGATCCAGGAGGGTATCCATAAAATATATTGTCATTCATGATGAGAATGATTTGCTCATACATGGATAAACAACAGATAAATTCCAATCTGAGTTTAAACAAGATAATCCTTCAAGAAATTGGCTATTTCTCAAGAGAATTCAGCTCTTATTTAACAAGGAATTGAAATAACACCTAAGTGTGTTTTTATGAAATATTCGAGTGAAATTTCCTGAAGCTATAACAAAAAATACAAGAACAATAAGCAGTCATAGTACCAGTGCCATATCCTAAAGCACAGAGTCAAACAGGAAACTGAACTACAGGGTAAATTTCATCTAGAGCATCTATGATCTGTATGTAAGGCATTACCATCCATTCATCAATACATGAATCTATTACTCTTTAGCAAATCCTATGTGCTAATTTGCATGAAATTATTGAACAACTGAAGCATTTAACAGGTCCATTGAACCAGAGCTATAGTCAAATATAATCCACAGGAAATGACAAATGAAATTTAATGAACATCATCTTTGATAGACTTTTCATTAAAAGGTCATGCAAATTATTACAATAGGAGAGAAAATAGACTCAAAACAATCACAAGATTTGCATAAGTATGCTTCAAAACCCCATGATTTACTAAGTTCCCAAACAGACTCAAAGCTTCAAAAAACTAGACATATTCTTTTCTCTCTCTCTACTTGATTCTTCTCTTACGTATCTTAAGTAATTTCAATAGACCTATTCCTTGGCCCAGAATTCCCTTTTATAAAAACAAGGGAGCAAACAAGCTTTAGGCCGGAGGATACACCTGTCCATTTTTTATTGGACCGCTAATTCCTAATCAGTTATCTTTACATCATTTGCTTGGTAAGAGAAGAAAAGCTTAAAACAAAATGATGATTAATTTTTTACGGAGGAAAGGAAAGCGTGGTTCCAAGTATTGATTCCCTGACACCAAAGCATCTTTTAACCGCTCCATGTGCTGATTTTATTTGCACAATTTGTACCTGAATCTAGGAAAAGAATGCATTTCAAAATATAATATCGTAGGCCAAACTTGTATTTTACATGACCAAATTGTAGCTCTCATCCCCATTATTTATAATTCAAGTTCATCAATAAACATCTTTTTCCATGACTCAAAATCTTCCTCCGATGGCCAATTGAAAGCCACCACCCGGTCCACCATTTTTCGATAAGGTACATACTTTATCATTAATGATGTGGATGTCTTGTCAAAATTCTCCAGGAAACTAATGAAAAGTGATAAATTCTCTAAAGTGTTCTCCAACATGCGAATATCAACATTTTTGCATATCTCATGAGTTTGGGCGGTCATTATATTATTCATTTTCTCCTTCCACTCCTGCAAAGGCTTGACACTATCCTGACTACGCAAAATATGAGGTAGTGGAGTCAAATCTTTTCCATCATAAATATCCTTTAGTGCTTTGATTTTGGACTCCATACGAGCAGCAGACCCCTAAAATTTTTGCTCAACAATAGTCTTAACAAATTGATATGTTGTCATGACTGTAGGATACTTATTCCCATGCTGCTTTGCTCCAACTACCATAAATTTCAATTTTTCCATTCTAGGGCACCATCTATTTAGCAAAGGGATAGCCAATTCTCTATCCCTTGGAAACAATTCAAGTGCTTGTAGCATCAAGGCATAATTCGCATGAACACCATTCATTTTACTCTAGACCTGTTTATGTAGATGCCTTAACACAGTATCAACAATTTCTAAATTATTCCTTCTTACTGCATTCCGGATTTGATTTACCATCTCCTTATATTCTTCAATCTGCTGGAGTAACTTTTCCCTAGAAGGATCTTCGCTCGAGGTACTGGCCTTCTCAACTGCAATAGGAACTTGTCCCATATTATACGGGACCATAGCCCAAGATTGAACCTGTGCAGGAGGTTGGGGTTGATCAATTGGTGGGTCAGCAATAATTTGGCTAGAGCTAACCTGCTTTTGGGATCTCAAGATTTCCATTTGTTTCCTTAATAAGGCCATTTTTGTTTCCAATTCCGCCACCCTTTGCTGACTCTTATTATACTCAATAATAATGTCATTATACTGGTTCCTCAGAGTATCTCAATTTTTAGTTAAATCCTCCACGGTTGCCCTAGTAAATTTGGCAACATTCACAACCATGTCAACAACCTCCAAGGTAGGGGTATCAACAACTCTCTTCACAATCAAATGACCACTAAAATTGGATTTTTCAACGACAATAGGTTTTCGAGACCCTGTAGATAGTCACCATATTGCCAGAGAATCCCACTCTTCACTGAAAGCTGATCCTTTAAGTGCTAATGCCGCCTCCTCCTTTGTTGCAAGAAGTGGTTTATTTTCCCTTCTTACTGTATCAAATACTACAACATCAACAATATCCCATTCAGGGAGTAGCAATATCCCACACTTTTGAACCAATGTTCTGCCCTGTTCTAGTGTGATTTCCTTAAACCTCTCCTTCAATTGTACTCTGACCTTTGACTAAATTACTTGCTTTGGAAGCTTTGGGTGCAAACTTCTCTCATGTGCTACCTGCTCAGTATAAGATGAGAGATGAGCTCTCCATACAAAATATTCAAAAGCATGGGTATGGATAAAAGAGTCATCCATCATGAATTCTTTGCAGGCTTCCATTCTCAAATAATCACTATTTGTAATTCCTTTAACCTCATCCTTCCCCAATCTTAGGGTGATGGCTCCTGAGCTCGTTGCAATGTCAATCGGATCTAGTGGCATTTCTGGATTTATTACATCCGGAGTTACAATAATATCCTCCTCATCATTACCTTTCTGGCCAACATCCCCCATACTATCAGTTCTAGGCCTCTTTGGGGATGATGTGGTAATCTGTTTTGAACTCTTCGGAGGCGAATCCAAATCAATAATACCAGATACTGATTTCCTTAGGATGGATGATGAACCACTCATCGTAACTTCCTCTGTCCTATTTCTCTTCCTTCTTGAAAACACTTTTATTTTCCCTTGAGGCTGGTAGGTAGGCCTTTCTTTGATTCTTATCTCAGGGTGCTGCTCAGTAACATGTGACTTTCCCTTTCCTTCTACAATCCTTTCCTCCTTCAAGACTCCTACTATGCTATCAAAATTATCAAGAACATAGATTGCCCTGCTGAGCTAATCTTTAGCATCAGGTATAGGATCAAAACTAGGTATTTTCTCCTGTTTACTTCTTACCATTTTTGAATAGGCAATGTACATTGCCTTTCTCTCATCCTGTAAGTCCTCATCAAAAATATTCTTAATGATATCTTCAGGATAGTAGAAATTGTGAACAAAGGTTCCAGTCCGATGTCTAGCCTTCATTTGGGAGATAAAACCCTCAAGATCATAATTCCTAAGGCGTACAGTATTCAATCTATATGGCTTGAGTAACAAGTGTAAATTTCTCCACCCTCCTTTTATCATAACAAAATTTGCAAAAGCTGTATATTCAGGGAAAAAGGTTCCTTTCTTGTGTTCAGCAGGCAAATGGAAATCTTGAGATGCTCCCAATTGCCTCATAATCTCTACAAAACCAAGTTTGAGAGGAACTTCTTTAGGTAGGACAGACAGGATGGCATTGGTGCCAAAGACCCTGAAGATTGTAGTATTGTGATTGGGGATAATATCACCCCAATTGTGGGTTAGATTTAGCTCAGGTCTCCTCTCCATAGGTCTTAGAAAGTCGTGAATTTCTTTTGGAATCCTGGGTGGATCAACAACTAAAGCCTTCCTTAACTTAGATCCAAAAATACTATGAAAGGTGACATAATCAAACTTATGATCATTTTTGTCTAAGACCCTAGTCCAATATTGGACAGGCATTTCAATATCTCCTTCCATCTTCTTCAACTCCATATCTTTTTCAAATACCTTCTGACCCCTATATAAAAACATATGAATCAACAGTGAAAACCATATGAATTTTACCCAATTCTTTCCCAGCTTCAAAGCTACTAAGCCAGAATCTATGTTCTCTGCAAGGTAAGTGGCAAAGTCATATACCACATTATAACCAGGGTGTTGGAGGTTGACAGCCATATACACCATCTCTATAGGCACAGTCTTCTTCAGGTCAATCCCCAAAACTTGACATAGTGCACAGATGGTCTTCTTGAAATGAGGGGCGAAGTAGTCTACTGGGAAAGGTTCACGCTCATTCTTGCCAATAACAACCTTTTTCTAATTCTTCCCTCTTCCCAACACAGCCAAATGGGTCATCAAAAGGGATGTCCTTATCAAACCCTTAGTGTTTCTGTATTCTTCCATGAAGACCTCCAATTTGATGGGAATCATATCCTGGCTCCATTCATGTAAGCCAAAAATCTCTGCAATTTCCTCTTTGGTTACTTTAATCATAGGCTTGCCAAGATGTGTTCTGACAATTCAAGTCACAGGATCGTACCTTGCAGCAATATCTTTTAATAAGTCTACATCTTCATAGACATTCGGTACCACCAGCTTACCCAAGTCCAGTCTCCATGGATTACACAAAGGAACAGACAAATTTCTATTTCCAAACCAATTGGAAAAGAGCTGCCAACTAGTGTACGACAATTTGGCATCATGGATTGTACACTGTTTGTCCATTAAACCTTCATGAATCATGGGTCCATAGAACAATATCCTTCCTTCTTGCTTCTTGCTCGTAGAAGGTTTCAATAGATCAATAATATCTTGTGAGTAACCCCTAGGCGTAGCCTCGAGACCAATAGTTTGTGCCTTGGATGCCATATATTTTAAACAGAAGGGGATTTGAACTAGGGTTTTCTTAAAGAAAAACAAAAAAATACACCCTATTCTCGACTGCCGTTACAGAAAATTTTTTTATATGCACACAAATCACTAGCAATGACCTATATAAGCTCTAATAGCCAATTCGCTTAACAATTCACCAGGAATTGAAAAGGACACAATCACCAATTATTCAATAGGCAACGCTAATATATTCTGAAATTACAAAAGAAGGCGTTCGTATCACTTACTCTTTATTTTGTAGAGTGTCAACTATCATGATAATGGAGAACTGAGATAATAGCCGCTTTTCTAAACAATGAGGAATTCTTATAAACCAGAATGCAACACTGAAATAGCAATCCACTGGTTATTTAGCATTTAATTATGCAAGCCGAGTCAAACTTGACCATTACTATTCACTCGCGCGAGATAGAATGGCTATAGTACAACACTAGTTTGTTTGAAAACACGCCGTTGATCAAAGATACAGTTGGCCAGACGGACGGTCCAGATTTGATCAACAACAGTTTGAAAATTACACATCCTCCTTCCAATCATTAAGCGAGCAAGAATATTTCCCATTAGGTACCACATCAACATGGAACGGGTCCCACCTCATTCGTTAATCGATAACACTGACGCTCACGCGTCAACACATTGCGTACCTCGCAGCATTATTGAAACTGAAGTTTTAATTGCACGAGGTCAGCGAGGGACGGCCTAGATGCATCGAATAGTACATAGCTGTCAGCATCATCACCCGTCCATCAGTCAACACTCAAAAACTGGCCCCACCAAGTTACATTATAGGTGGCAGCATCTCGCAAGCCTCAGAGCATTTTCTATGACGCAAGCACAAACCTTGCGAGGTGTGCGATGAACGGTCAAGATCGCAGTTCCTACATCCGTTGGCTAATACAAATCTGCACATGTGAAATAGTTACCTTAAAGAAAGGGGACCACTAGGCAAACGGGGAAATAACCCACGGGGTCAAAAAATAATTCAAAGGCTATGTTGTAAAGGTTAATAGGCCGAAAACCACAGGGACACATAAGTCAAAATGCAAAATTGAAAGGATAGGTAAAAGGGGCCGGTGAAGTGACGACCAAAAGGGATAAAACATGACTTAAGTGACTGAGTATTGCTGATAGCAAGTCAACGGCTAGAAAGAAAAAACCCCCAAATACCAGACCAGTAGAAAAATAACGAAGATAAAACCACCCCGAAGGGAAGGAAAATAAAAGCTCCACCACATAACACCTACCAACCTTATTCAACCTACCAAATGACTCAAAACAAACTAACTGTGCAAACAAAACTTATTCACTTAAAAAAAAAACTATCCTAACCTAGACTAACTGAGGAAAGGAATACCTAAATAAAACCATTAACTGGTTCATGAAAGTAGCTACCCTTTCTTTGCAACTTGTAATGCTCCATATGTTTGTGAGCATCAAAGAGGAAATGAAGAAATGATAGATGTTTAACCAACTATTGCAATGCCTCATAATGGAGAAAACAAATCCACAAATCCACTTACCATTCATGTTATCTTTAAATGGATAGGATAGTAGGATAGAGTCCTCATGCTTGGGTGCAATAATGACTTGTGATGCATTGCTAGTTTCCATCCTAGTTAGATGCCTGATAGGACATCCCCTTGAAAGCTTTAGATTGGTTTTTCCTTTTTCCTCTTTTGGTGTGATCATATCCTTCATCTTACTCTTATGGTGCTCTTGTGGTACAAGAAATTGATTTGGAACTTCATGGTTTTCTTCTTCTTTCAAAGAACCCAATAAGGTTGATATAATATTATCATGACTCCATTCTTCAAACCTTTCTACCTTTTTTATGGTTGTCCTGTTCATGGCTAAGTTTACACAAGAGAGAAGGAAAAATAGCTTGCTTTTATTGATTGAAAGGTAAAAATACAGCTGAGTACAAGTCCGTGAAAATGAGTTACAATGCTATCTTTTTCTTGAAAGCTCCAAAAATGAGCTACAATACTTGCTGAAAGAAGAAAGAACTAACTCCAAACTATCATTTGAAGTTAATTTATGCTTGCAAAGATGCTGCACAAAGACGTTAAGTAGATTTGATTTGTGATGGACACATTTGGACGGTAGTAACAATAACTTGCAATCTATCAAGACTTGATTACCTTATAACCTGTCAATTTCTAGCGATGAAATGATAAATTAATCATAATGTCACCTTCGGATCACATCACCATGAAAGAACTTCATCCAACATCCTTATGAGTGCAGGCACCACAAAATAGGTATTTGTCAGATTTGTCTTCCTCAAGCGAGGGAAATTCAGGAAGAGAAGAGGAAAGCGAGACATGTAGTAGGTCTAAAAGAGGGAGATCAACTAGAGGTCAAAAGATTAGAAGAAAATTCCGTAAATGCATGGAATTTTTTCTTACTGAAGGGGGGTCATGTTCTTATGATGATAAGAGCATAGGCGACATCGAGGTGCCCTTGAGGTACAAACATCTACGGAAACAATGGGTACCCAAGGAACTTCCTCCAATAAACACTGATCTTTGTGTCAACAAGAGGATATATCTCACAGCACCATCGTCATTACATGGTTTGGGCCTATTTTGCATGGACGGCATAAAAGTCTGTTACAACAAAGTTACTGAGTTGATGGAGTATGTGTAAGTATGCGTAGGTATGCACTATCAACAAATTATATACAACTAAAAGATAAGGATCAAAATAAAGGAGTGGCTAGGTACATTGACAGGAGGCCAAAAGCATCAGGGAATATTGCAGGGTTTATAAATAGTACATGACCTGGGTCAACAAATAAGCAACCCAATTGTATATTCGAGGCGCGAGAGGCAAACCGTGTATTCGTATGTGCGATAAAATCAATAACTGCAGGGGAAGAGTTGCTAATTGATTACAATTTGAATCGCTTAGATACAAACACAATTACTATGGGGGTGGTATGTACTATATATATACCATTTTACCCAACCTCCAATTAATGACTCCAATATACCATTTTATTATTATGTTTTTTTCGTAAGTCTATTGGTTTCATTTCGGTAATGTTTTTTATATTTAATTCTTGTCACAGCGGGACATTGATCATACGAGGAAGGCTCCGGCCCAGAGCACAGATCGCAATCCACCTTCAGGTGCTTCTATCTGACAGGTTTACGTCATTGTAATTGTATAAATTAGATACGAGCAAAATGTTTTATTATTATGTTTTTTTCATGAGTTTATTGGGTTAATTTTGATAATGTTTTTAATATTCTTGTTGCAATTGGCTGATCGGGGAAAGGAACCAGCAGTTTAGGAGAGCATCCATATGGAGGTGCAGTCACTATTATGCGATGATGACATCACATTTTCCACAAACCCTGTGGATATGATGAGGAAGGCCCAAAAAAAATGCAATCAAGAAATCCTTCAGTTGGTATTCGTAGTGCCTCAAACAGATGAGATAAGAGAAAGGGTTAAAATATTGTCTCAGAGAGCACAAAATTTGGAAGTAAGCTGTCATGAGATCTTTAATTATAACATAAGTTCATTCATGGTTTTATATTTTGTACTCTTTTATGTCATGAACTAAAATATGTGTTGTTTTTACAGGATTATTTGTGTCCTCATGATTATGTTGTTGGCCGTGATCAAGGTACTGCAAGTGTTTCCCAGGAAGTAGGGGATGATACAAGTGTCAATCCTGATCTTCCTGTGCATACAACACATCATCTGACCCCATCATCTGTGCCTATATCATCGTCTGAAATGTCGGCAACACATACCATGCAGGCATTCGGTAGTCCACCCTCTGGCTGCGAACACATGCCACTACATGTGTCAGTACCTGTGGATGTAGAGGCCACTACTACTGGTGATGTTTTAGCAGCATTTCCTGGATCTTCCCGTATTACTAGTATGGGAACATTGCCGGTCACATTTGTGGTGATCGAAGATTTCCTTCCCATAAAGATAGAGAAGGTCCCAGGTACTTTAAAATGTTTTAATTATTATTATTATTTTTTTAAGTAAGTGCTAATAGTGGGGATAGCGCCCTATTATATTGATTTACAAAATGACAATATTTGCCTACATTATAATTGCAGGAAATGATGTTTTTTATAAACATCTAAGTGATATTTCGTTGGAGCTCTTCGGGCCCACCATACGTACACGGTGGAATGCCCAAAATCAAGATTTAAAAGATGAGCTTATTAACCGTTTAGTTGTGTTGTTCGGTGATAAAACATTCAACCGAACCAAGGTCCTTAAGAAAGCTGGTACCTATCTAAAGTATGTGAGGGACCAATATAGGTCACATTTAGAGAAGAACAAAAAGTACGAGCGTCCCCTCATGATTCCAGAAAGGGAGTGGAAGGACTTGGTGTCGGATGGAAAGGAGAAGGCTGAAAAGAAGAAAGGAAAGATACTACCGGGTCAAGGAAGGTATGTAATACTATCAAAAATTTAATTATATACTGATTAATATTTCTTTTTACATAATCTAATGTATTTCAAATTTTTCATAGGCTGCCCGACACATCGAAGGCAACAAAGACAAGACTAGAAAAACATGGGCAGCACAAACTTGGCTCTGGTGGTTATATGAAAGTAGCCGTACGATTTGTAAGTATCAATAAATGAAATATTGCATCCAGATAATAAATTGCAAACAATTATGGTTTTATCACATCATAGAAGCAAAATTCATGATTGCATGCAAAAATGCAGGGCTTTGATTCAACAGAGTGCCCACACAAGAGGACCTAAAGATTGCCTTCGACCAAGGCTATGGAGCCCTGACTGAACAACTAATAGTCTCGACTGGGAAAACACAATCTTCCACTGCATCCAACATGTAGGTAAATAAACTCAATTAAATTTATTTCAAATTGAATACTTGTGCAATCTGTTCAATATTAATTTTCACCATAATAATGTGCCTATTTGTTTTACATAGATAAGCAATGATAATCCTGCACATGACATTGGAATGCAGCCTGGTGAGGGTGGAGCACAACTTGCCGATGAAGGCCATGGTGTGCATCCCGGTACTAGATGTATTCATGTGCTATACAAAATGCAGTATGGATTAATACAATTAAACATCTTTAATTGCATTTAGTGTGTTAATGAATGTAACCTTTCGTGTTTCAACTTTAGAGCATGTAGAGCGTGATCAACATGTTGAGCATGATCAGGCTAGACAAGATTAGGAACATGATGTGGCTCCATCAGGTAATCAGGACCACTCTAATGTTCTTTTAAACATTTTTAATTGCAATTGGTGTATTAATTAATGTAATCTTTCGTGTTTCAACTCTAGATCAAGATTTAGAGGGTGTTCAACATGTTGAGCATGAGGCTATAAGACAATATCAGGAACATGATGTGGCCCAATCAGGTAAAGAGCACCACTCTGATGTTCTTTTAATTAATGAAATACGTGTAACAATAATAATAAAACATATCAATTTAACATTTCTTTGCTATTGCAGCAGACCCCCCCTTGCAGCCGCGTCCACACGATTGTGAGTAGATGACTAGGTGTACATTAAGATCACGAGCAGAGCTCGAAACAACTCAAAGGGGGACAAATGATTTTGAAAACGATACTCCACTTCATCCTTTTTTAGTTGCAAAAAAGAAACAAAAAAAAAAGTGATTGTAATCATATTATGACAACCATATTTTTGATAATATGTAAAAACTGAAAAAATGAATATGTTAATGAATGAATCTGAATATGTTAATGAAAAAATGTTATATGTTAATGATTGAATGTTATATGTTATTAATGGATGAATGAATGAATGTTATATGTTATTAATGGATGAATGAATGATTAATGTTATATGATCAAGTTTGGGGAATTGAGAGTGATGTGAGGGGAGGGGGAGGGGGAGGGCCAAATGAGCTTCCACCTTCATGTGGTTGGCCCTATTAAGTAGAGATTATTAAACTACTCTCAAAACAAAGAGAAGCTCAAAAAGGTAAGTAATGCACTTTTCAATATAAGAAATGCATCGTTTGAAGCATCAAACCAATCTGCAAAGATGAAAGAAAGTGCTAACTTTTCACTATGAACATTGTGTTGTGTGTGGATTTGGTTTCAAAGCTCTATTGATGGAGATGGCTTGTATGACAGCCAAGAAAATAGTTATCATTATTGCTGCTACAAACAGGCCTCAAATCGCTATAATAGTCTTGATCTTTCAACGAATAGGTTTTAAAAAAAAATGCACTTTCTCGTCGAATTTACAACGAACTGAAAAAACATCCGACAAATTTGCAATGTATCCGACGAAGTTTCACCGTAATGACTTTCCTATTTCGTCGCTCATTTGACGAACTTTTGTCATTATTTCAATCTAAACTATGTCGCCAAGACTCCTGCCGATGTAATCTTATCGGCATCATATAGCTGCTCGGGTAGACCTTCAGAACTTACTCCGATGATATATGTCTTGCCGATATGATTCCCTCGATGAGACAATATGTGTATCTCGCCGATGAAAAGTTATCGCTGAGACAGAAAACTAGTCCTCCTGATATATCTTCTTAGGCAATTTTGATCACTGTAATAGTCTTCATCTTTCACCGATATGCCTACATTTCAACGAATAGGTTTTTAAAAAAAAAGTGCACTTTCTCGTCAATTTTACGATGAACCTCAAAAAGCTTTTGACGAATTTGCAATGTATCTGACAAAGTTTCACCATAATGAGTTGCTTAGTTTGTCGCTCGCTCGACGAACTTCTATCCCTATTTCAATCTAAATTATGTTGCCAAGACTCATGCTGAAGTAAGCTTATCGACATCATATAGCTGCTTGGGTAGACATTCAGAACTTACTCCGATGATATATGTCTTGCCAATATGCTTTCCTCACCGATGAAAAGTTATCGCTAAGACAAAAAACCAGTCCTCCTGATATATCTTCTCAGGCAATTTTGATCGCTATAATAGTCTTGATCTTTCAATGAATAGGTTTTTTAAAAAAAAGTGCACTTTCTCGTCGAATATACGACAAACCGCAAAAACATCTGATGAATTTGCAATCTATCCGACGAAGTTTCGCCGTAATGACTTGCCTATTTCGTCGCTCGTTTGACGAACTTTTGTTGCTATTTCAATCTAAATTATGTCTCCAAGACTCCTACCAATGTAATCTTATTGGCATCATATAGCTGCTCGGGTAGACTTCATAACTTACTCCGATAATATATGTCTTGCTGATATGCTTCCCTCATGCTTTGTCGATGAGACAAGATGTGTATCTCGATGATGAAAAGTTATCACTGAGACAAAAATCCAATCCTCCCGAAATATCTTCTCAGGAAATTTTGATCGCTATAACAATATTGATCTCTCAACGATATTGCCAATACGTCGAATTTGTGTCGTAATGGCGATGGACGTATGTTGTTAATCCGACGGTTTGGTGAAGGTGTGCCTCCCGTCATTCGGGCACTGTTCGTTGCACGATCGACGAAGTTGGTGTCATAGTTCCGACGAGCCTGTGTTGTGAGGTCGATGTTTTGTAGCCCGTCGGGATGTAGACAAAATTTGAGCGACGACGCTGACTTTTGTTAATCGTCGGTCGGCTGACAATGTTTCGTCAAGATTCTGATGAAAGGCTGTCGGAAATTGGGGTCAAATCCTGTAGTGTTTGTTTCCAACACTTTGTTTTTCTTTGGTTTAGTCTATCGGAATCGGAGCCAGAACCAAATTGGGTTCTAAAACTTCTTTCAAAACTCGTTTTGATTCCCATCTCGACAGTCTTTCTCTTTGACCTTTTTGTTTTGTCTTTATCGGAGCCGGAACCGGAGTGGATGTTAAGTCGGTATTTATTCAAAATTGCAAAATCAAAATCTATCCCGTCTCCGCCTCTGCTTTTTCAACTTTGGTTTTAGACTAAGTCCTTATGTTAAGTTTTATTATGTCGGTCTTTTATTTTACTTTTTGTTCTTTATTTTTTTTTATGCTTTGTTGGCAGACCCGGAACCGGAACGGGAATGAAGTTGGGAAATTCCTTAAGTTTCCGAATCAGTTTTCATTCCGATTCCGCTCCTGCTGTTTTTTGGTCGTTGAATTTTCACTGAAGTCACACTGTAGTGAAGTGTTTGTTCTTCTCCAGTTCTGACTCCACTTAACTGTATTTAATGCATTAATGACAGCTGCCATGCGTAGGTAAAAACTCTATTTTTTACATTCATTAGGGATTAAATGCATTATTATTATTATTATCATTGTTAAGAAATCAAAGAGCGAAATAGAGCAGCTGCGGAGTCCATCTGAGTGAATCGATTGAAGGAGGAGGAGATAGTTGCTTGCAAATCAATTTAAAATGTTAGCCAGGTTTTGCGTTCGAGGTAGGGTTCCTATTTTTGTTTTTCTTTTATTTTCTTTCGTGTTCTTTGTTCGTGTTGTTTGATTTAGATCTTTGGGGAAGTTCACCATCACATTAGGAGGGTGTGTTTGTTTTTGTTTATTTGTTTGTTGTTCTTGATTTTGTTTTTATGCTTGCGTTTCTGGTTTTATAGTGAGTTAGGCCACGATCATTTTCATGTTTTGTCATGATCGTGTCGTGTTGCATTAGGTTTTAAATGCATAGATTTAATTAGGGTTTACAGTAAGATGGATTAAATTAGTGTTTTGCAGTGAGTTAGGGTTTAGTAAGATCTTGTTTTTACTTAGAATCTTTTACGCATTTGTCTGGTTAAATTAGGAAGGGTTAAATCCATGCCCTAGTTATTATATCGAGTTTGTTTTAGATTAGGGTTTAAATGTATTTTTGTGTTTACGTTTAGTTTTTAAAATGGTGCCCTAGAAAGTATAGTCGCCCACGGTCATATGGGCATGGTCCTTTTATGCTATATTTTAAGCCTTATTTATTTTAATATGACCTTAGTCTTTAATCATGGAGTTATGCGTTAAATTGATAAAATCGTTGATAACGTCATGGTCAACATAGCCAGAAGCGGGATCGAAATTGATTTAGGTTTTGTTGGATGTGTTTTATGTTTAGTGTCAATTCCATTTTCCATCCCGTCTCTGAATCCGCCTATAGTGAGAAGCTTTTATTTCATAAAAATGTTAACCTAGTTGGAAGCGGAAGCGGAACCGAAACAAAATATGAAAACATAAAATCTAAAGGAAACCGAATCAGTTTCCATTCTAGTTCCGGTTCCGATCACTAGTTCACTTCTGACTCTGAACCCGCTTCTAGTTAATATAATGTCAAAATTAGTTTTTGCTCTGAGCCTGATAGTATGTTAAAAGAGGATTGTTTAAGGTGTTTTCTGCTTGGTTCCGCCTCTGATGTATGTTTGAAAGGTATGATTTTAAAGACACATTTTGAGATGTTTACTCAAGGATCTAACAAGAGGTTTTGTTGCAGGAAAGCTAAAAGGATGTAGGGAACATCAGGAGAAGCCTCCCAAAGGAACTGGCCTCAGGAACATCAAAGGTAGCACCCAAACCAAAGAAAATGAAGCCATAACAATTACCTTATACCTTGAGGTATAATCACAGGAGTCCTGTTGTGAAAGTAAGCAAAGTAGAATCAGATTGGTCAGACATCACCGACACAAACTTGGGCCAATACAATTTTGAGGAGCTTTATTTAGAAATCTTTGTTGAGGATGTGACATGCAGAACCAAAAGAATTGTTGATTCTGGTTTGGCTCATATCACCCTGTTTCCTCTATCAATCCAGTGCCCAGAGTTAATATTGACAGCTGCAGGAGCTTACAATCCAGCTACCCGACAATGCATGGATTCCCAAAATAATGTAATTATTGATCTTACTCCTCATATGTTTCAAAGTATGTTTAATGTCCCAGATCCTAAGAACTTGGTGCAGTTGGATGAGGCAGAGGCCTTGGAGAAATATAGTAAATATAAAGAATCCAATAAGTCTCACTTGAACAAAAAATTGTTGAAGAAAAGAGAAGAAGTCTCTAACCAAGCTTGCAAACCAACCAAAGAGGGCAGATTTCTATAAGGAGGTATCAGATTTAATATTGATGCTGTCTAGGGCTTTTGGGAAGAGATATACATTTCATTTCAAGGAGTGGATGTTTCCCTTCATCTAGACAATTTTAAATGGCTCCCATCAGTTTGATTGGCCGATGATTGTATTAAATGCTATTCATGATCATCTGACCAGCATAAGGGAGACTAAATGCTTCTTTATGACTTCTTACATTATGTATGCAACAACAAGGTTGGGTATCTTCCCAGGTTTGAACAGGGTGGGGATAATGGGAGTGTTGGATGGACAAAAGAAGGTATGGGAGCACTATAACCAGCTGTCTCTACAAGTTGCTGAGACTCAATTCAGAAGGGTTAATGATGCATTCATATATGTGGTCATTAACCAACTCAATGGAGATGCAGGGTACAGACTGATTCAAGAGGCCATGGCATTTATTGCTGAATGGGGATGTTGGTACATTCAATACCCCAGGTATACATACTTTAGGCTAGCTGGTTTTGAAGGCCATCCACATTTGTTGCCAAGATGTTGCAACAACAGGATAGTGTTGATGGAGTTTGTATATCAGGCTCTTGGAGTTAATGCTCGGTTTGGATTAAAACATAAGATAGGATGTCACAAGTTCCCCATGAAGTTGGGTGAGTATAGTTGTCAGCATTTGGTAGGAGCAAAGGTGGTCTACAACAAGTTGATACAGTTGAAGCTAGGCTTATACACAACTCGTAAGTATTTTGACCCGAAGGGTAAGATGAATGTCTTGTTGCCTTCTATGTTTGACAGGCATTCCAATTTATTAGAAGATTTTTGAAGTGACCGACAGGATGAGTATGATTTGAGGAAGAAGAATTATGAAAGATTACCTATTGCACTCATGTCAGAGTTTGGAGTTAAAAATGATATTCCTGACACATTGGTGGATGATGGAGTTGTACTGGATCCATCTTATGAGGCTTTAAATATTGGAACTAAAAGTCTGGATCCAATTGACTGGGATAGTGAGGAAACTATTGATATTAAGCATATAGGAAGAATAGTCTTGGATAGAAGTGTTCAATGGTTGGTTCTAATAACCAAAGCTCCTCAAGGACCAGCTCCTAAAAATGGGAAAGGGTATAAAAGGCTCAAAAGAAAGACACCTCCCAAAGAGCCTTTCGAGTTCCTTCCTCCAGACATTGAAGAAATAGAACTTGAAGCAACGGTTGATGAAGTAGAAATATAAGAAGGAGATGCTCAAATTGGATCGGTTGTTTCAACACCTACATTAGGTGAATCTTCTACACAAGTCCCATTTACAAAATAGTAGAGTGAAGAAGTTCAAAAGGGGGCTCTTCATAGTATGGTTGAAACTACAAAGGGAAAAGAAGTGGAGATGGAAATTCATGATGTTGGATTAAATTCAGATGAGACTATGTCAAAGAAAGATGTGCAAGAGAATATGCCTCTAGAGGAGGCTACTGAATAGGTAATGACACAAGAGGATCAGTGGGCATTGCTTGAAGAAGTCAGGAAGGCTGCTAAGGAGCGAGCTAAAGAAATAGAAAAGAAAAAGTTAATGGATGCCAAGACACAAGCTGATGCCATACTACAACAACAACAAATTGAAGCTAAGTCAAGAGCTGATGAAGTAGAGAGGCAGAAAAGGCAACAGGAGCATGAACTCAAGGTTAAAGAAGAAAATGATAAGTTAGAATTAATACAAAAGATTCATGAACTTGAGGAAGAGAAGACAAGACACGGGAGGGAGAAAGAAGTCTTGGTTGCCAAGTTAAAACTTGTTGAGGAAACTCACCAAAAGGAAAAGGATACTGAAGAGCTAGTTAGAAAGTAACAAGAAGAAGAAGAAAAGGTAGAAAAGCTTAAGGTTTTAGAGGCAGAAAGACTAGAGAAAGAAAAACTAGAGGCTTTAGAGAAAGAGAAACTGGAAAAAGAAGCTCTAGAGAAAGAAAAATTGGATAAGGAAAGAATAGAAAAGGAAAGATTGGAGGAAGAAAAACTGGAGAGAGAACGATTAGAAGAGGAAGAGAAGTTGAAGAAGGAAGAAGAAGATAAGAAGATATAGGAACAAAAAGATAGAGAGGAAGCTGAAAAGCTTGTACATATGGATGTGGTGCAAGAACAACAAGAGGAATCAAGGGTTGATTCTCAACCCCATGTAAATGTACAACCACCTTCTACTACTACTATTTCTTCTTCTTCCACTATGATGAGTACCGCTCCATGTGCTCCCACTTGGCTAAAACTGGACCTACAGAAAAGAACAGTAACACCTTCACAACCTCTCAATTGGGAGGATATGATGAAGGAGATTGAACAAGAAAGGACTAAAAAGAAGGCCAAGATCTTACAATCCACTAGGCTCATAGACAAGGGAGAGATTTTTGCTGAGTGTGCCATATCGATGACAAAAAAGGAGGTAGGAGACATGCAGTTAACAGATTATCAATTAAGTACTGTTAACTTGGGAAGGCCTTCCAGGGATCAGCAGATGAATCTAATTGATGTGGTAGCTTCGATAACCAAGTCAAGGATGTTAAAGGATAAGAAGAAGAAAGATGAGCTTAAGGCTCAATTAGATCACTTACATTCCTTTTTGAAAAGTGTCTCTTCTCCAAGATCACAACAGGTAGCTGCTATTGAGACTCCAATTTTGCTGAGGAAAAAGGAGGTAGATGATTTAGTACAAGTAAGTGGCAAATCGAAGATGTTAGATAGGTGGGTTGACAAGTTAAATCAAGAAGTAGGTGAAGTTTTGGTCAAAGGTTTTGAGGTTCACAAAGGGACAGAAGAGTTGATAGGGGAAATGCATCAATATATTGAAGCATTGGAGAAGCAGGAAAAGGAATATAAAGAGTATAGTCAGAAATTAGAGAAGGTTAGTACATTGCCTTTGAGTACTCTTCTTGAATAGTCAATACTCGAGGAGGATAATAAATATTTTGTGGAAAAGACCTCCTGTATACTCTAATTCAGAACAAATTTCTTGTACAAACATATAAATGAAGTCCAAGATGCTGTTAAGGATCTAGCTGAACAATTTGAGGAGTTGGAGGCAGTCATCGCTATCATAGTAGATGTTAATGTACTAACAAAGTAAGGCCTGCCTTTGAGCCAGATAAAAGAGAAATGGGGCGAAAGGTTTAAAGGATTCATGCAGAAAGGAGATGATGGTGATGATCTACTGATTGATCGACTGATGGAAATCAAGGAAGAGATAAAGGTTGCTAAAAGAGAATTGATAAAGCTGAAGAACATGAGAGGGTTTGCTGCAATAGAGTTGGAAAGAATTAAGTTCGAAGATAGTTGGGTTGATGGGCCAGAATTAGATGTATTACAACAAGTCTTCGCCAGTTATGACGAGTTTATTGCAGACCCAACTTCACATGCATAAATTGCTTGCATGCATGACTTTCTTCTTCTTTGCATGTTGCATGCAGCACTGACAGTTCCTAAAGCGCATGAGTTCCTTCTTTTTCTCTTCTATTTTTTGATCTCTAGTTTAACTGAATGTGCTAATGTAAGAACTCAAGATCAAATCGATCTGAGTTTCCAAGAGAGCTTTAGTTCCTAAAAAGGTGGATCAATCTTAAAATATAAGTAGAGTTCAAATTTTGTATATCTATAAATACCCTTTGGGTATCATATTGTAAGGGTCAGCTGATAGAGAATAGAATTGGCCACCTAAGAGTAGGAGATAGATTTTTCATAGTTGTTGCAGAGATACATTGTTACTTAAATTTTACAGTTGAATAAAATTATAGGTTTACGCAATATGATGTTAGAATTGTGTTTTACATGATAAGGTTAATGAGTTATAATCTATCCGTATGCCAGTGATGGTGCTGAAGCATGATTTGTTTCTTATGTGATGAAAGTCATTAGAAGAAATCGGATTTAAGGATTATCTTGTTAGATTGTCATTGAATTGAAGTTATTGAAGTCTGTTGATCTATGACCTTGGCAATGAATGGATGTGTGTTCTCTTTGAAATCTTTGAGATAGTTGTGATATGCAAATAGTGGTATTAAATTAAGCACCTTAGATGCATGCAATGGTATAGTTTATTCTGTAAATCGTGTCATGCTTTGGTTTTTGTGATCTGTTAGAAAAAATTCATTGTTGAAGGTATATGTCCGCATGCTAGATAAGTTTGGTTCATGTTTACTGGTTTACCCTTTGATCTATCTTTTTCTTTTGTTTGAAACCCCTTTTATTTATAAGAACAGTTGGTAGAATGAGTCATTGCTTGTATTCTTTTGTTATCAGCACAGGCCCCTTGAACATTACAGTTGGATGGGCCGATTGAGTGACACCAGACAGTTGACAACAAACTACCAGGACCTTGGGAGTTAGGCCACTACATGTTGTCTTTCTTTTTCAGGATAAATAGAGTAGAAATATTCTTTTTACACGTTGTTTGTGTCATGTTCACCATCAACATAACCCTTATTGTTGTTATCCACTCATACATAAAATCATGGAAAAACTAATACAACACATCTAAAAGAAAGTGATTATGTTTTTTTTTAATGTGTTGGAGTGATGAGAAGTGGAGTCAATAATAGACCAATGCCAATTCTAGTAGAGAAATAGAGTCATGGACTCATTGAAAACATGTAATGATTGATATCTTGTTGTGAAACTTTGACTAAGGTTTTGTTGAAGACTATATCCCTTAGAATACATAAATAAACTAGGTTCTATACATGCATTCAAAGAGATAAAAAAATTCAAAATATATTGAATAAGATGACTTAGTTATCCACAAACAAACCTGAATATTTGCTTTATCATTGCAAGAGTACACCATGCAATATCTTTGCGGGTTTTTAAAATCATCTGGCTAGCCAACTAATCAAATCTGCATCCAAAAATGAACATAATGCCGATGGAGACACTCAATCAAAATCAATTCCACACTTTAAATTCATTCTTCAAAGATTGAAATAAGTTCATTACAAATTTGGGATGAACCCATATCATCAAAATATAAAAATATTGTATTTTCCCTTTGTTGGAGGTGAAACCCTAGCTATCTGAAAATTTATTCTTCTTAGTTCATCTTTAAATTGTTTTTACCATCAATTTAATCAATGAAAATGAATATCCTTATATTCCATTGCAAGTAATGCTAGAGTGGGAAACATGCAAACTTATCAGAAAATCCCAAAAATCCACGTCCTAAACAATTGTAGGGGCACCCATACCTTCACATCATGTTTTTCATCATTTTGGTATCTTAAAATTGTCACAATCATGTCCCTATGTACCTACAAAGTATGGGGAACCATCTTCCTTTCCTTTGCAACACTTCTAGTCATTAATGGGGTCCTTGAGAGGTGGGAGATTAGTTTGATTAAATTAATGGTGGGCAACTAGGAGACCAAACATAGAGCAATTATATTCAACACTCAAATGCCTTTTGAAAAACATATACATTATTATTAGGCACCTCATTTACATAGAAAAGAATTGACCTCCATTTCATAGCATGTTGAGCATTTGTTGGTACTAAGAGGAAGATTGAAAATCATGTCAAGGTTGAGGGGAGGTTCCAAAAACACTGAAAAACACATGTCTCTTCTTTTCTTCACTTTATCAATGAAAATGTTTAGGACTTGAATGTCCATAAATAACCATAAATGGTTTTAGAAATTTTTCAAAACATCATGACAACAATTTATTTTCTTCCTCTTGTCAAAGATTAACAAGGAACTTGGAACCTTGGTAGAGGTTCCTAGTTCCCAATCCTTTAGAAAGATCCAACAACTTCCTTTCTTATGTTTATAGTGTTGGAGGTTTTCCACCTTGTTGGAACTTCTTTAAAAATCTTCATATATATCTTGTTTTGAATCTTGGAACCTCATTAGGAAATTTGTGTGCCACCAAGAACCTTGTTGAGATTGACACCTATCAAGAACTTTACACCCATTGATAAATTTGGAGGTCAAGGGTTGAAGGTGAGTCATACCACATGGTAGGATGGAAGCATCAAGGAATCAGGGTAGAACAAGTCCAAAAGGGATGAGGAAAGGGGGGAGGCTAAAAATTTGACTTCTATAGATGTTAACCAAGGAGTAGTGGAGTTTTGCACTTTTGGGGATGGGTGGAAAAAGGTACATAAATAAGGGAAGGTTGAAAGTTTGAATTGGATAAATCATATAGAGAAAATAGAAGAAATTTTGGACTTTAACGACTGAATGAAAAGGGGTGCTTGAATAAGGAGTTACCAAAATTTTGACTATATTTTTTTTTTGAATGTAATGCATCAATGTTTTAGGAGTGTAGATGTAGTAAACAAGTACCAAGGGATGTGATAGCTAAGGAAGTCTAAAATTTTGATGGATTGATGATGTCAACATAGTGTCATCAAGACTACTTACATTAGTATGAAATCATCAAGACACCAACATGACCATCGACATCAACATGACAAAAATAGGATAAAGCTTATTAAATTAATGTATTAGGGATAAGACAAATTTAAAACTCTACAAGGGACTTAGGGAGAAAAGGTGTGATGTTACACTTTTGGGGAAGATTATGCCAAGGGAACAAATCCAAAAGAGATGTGACATGACAAAACTATCAAACACTTAGACAATTTTTTTTTTTTTGATGTGTTAGTTGTGGAAGGCATGGTATGAAGGTAAGGGAAACCTTGAAACTCTGAAAGCTTGACAAACCCAACACTTAAGTAATTTCAAAAAGATTAAAGAGGGATGTTGATATCAACAAGGTGGGAATACAAGTGTGAACAACCCTAAAAGTCCAAAAGGCTAAAAAACACACAAAAATCTATGAAAGACACAAGAAATATATCATACTTAATTGTTTTTATGGATTTTTGGCATCATTTGACATCTAGGGAACCTAACTAGGATATCTCAAATCAGTTATTAATAAGGGTGGGTAGGGTTAAATGCACAACTTAGGAGAAAAGTAGAGCAAAGATAAGACAAAAAAATGGGGTGCCAAAATACCTATATTAGAAACCATATCTATGATAAGGAAATTTATGTCATTGAATCTATTGAATTCATCAAGGTTTTTTGTTTATGCAATTCTTGTAGCTCACCTATATACTCTACAACCCATGCTTTGTATTGGGCCTCTCTTTCTTTTAGCTTTACAACATTCACCATCAAGGATTGTACTCAAAGATGCTTCATTGTGGGGTATGTGGGTCCTTTTGAGACTCAGATTCAAATCTGTAGTGTCATTTTTCTTGAGCCCCTTCAATTTTGTGTGTGTTTGTCATTTGTGGCCCATAATTTATAATTGGTTCGAGAGATCTTAAATGGTTTAATTACTTTCATGTGTTAATGGGTTGTTTTTTGGGTTCACTTTCTAACCTCTCCTCCACCCCTTCTAAGTGCTTCTTTTTTCCAAGTTTTGGGCCTCAAATCCCATTTGGGACTTTGGACATAAGCTTAGGTTCTTATTTTTCATTCCTTTTTACCTCCCAATCCTCACATGAGCTTGCCTTGGCTTTCTTCACAAACATTAGACCCCAATTGAGACTTGGAACTTTGGTTCCAATTCCATGTTCCCTTTCGCACCCTACTTCCCTCTTATCAAGTTTTTTCTTGGTTCCCCTTAGACCTCGAGCCCTAGAAAAAACTAAGAACTTTATTTTTTGGTTCCTTATTTCTGCCCAAAGTTTGATCCTCGCTTATTTCATCACCCCCTTTCAAAACTCAAGTCTCAACATGGATCTAGAACCCAAGGTTCCAAATCCATTTTTCCTCTTGGATTTCACTCCTCATAACACATTTATTTTTCCCCTTTTGGACCCCAAGTCATGACATGGACCTAGAACCTAAGGTTGAAAGTCCACTTTTCCTCTCAAAGTCTGCTCCCTAACACACATTCAATTTTTCTCTTACAAATCTTAGATCCCAATTGGAACTTGGAACCCTTAGGTTCTAGTTCCAACTTCTATTCTACTCTTGAACCCCATAGTTCTTGTTGGACTCCAAACTCCAATTAGGAATTGGAACCTAAGATTCCAAGTTCATCTTCTATACTAAGTCTCAATGGCCATTGATTTTCTATATTTTCCATGTTACATTTTCTCTCTAAGGCCCAAACTTGACTAGCATATTCTCATCTTTGTTTCATCCTGACACCCATTAGTCATGTATGTGGTATCCAATTTCCTACTTCCTCCTAGAACTTGAACCTATGTTGCACATCTAAGGTGTTGATTTTTAGGTCCTCCTAGAACCCGACAACTATAAGGCGTAGTATGCATTTGAAAATAACTCAATATTAATGTATGTATTTTTGTAATGGGTTTTGGCCATCGAAGTGTAATGACATACTATTTACTCCCACCTACTCTCCATTACTATAAATCAATTCTCTCAACTACCAACAATGAATTTTTCAACTATCTTTCATTATAAACATCTTTTTTGGGCAAGATTGATTCCATGACATGGATTTGATACAAATACAATACCACAAGTTAGGGTTTGATGTCCTATTATTGATAAAGAGGATTTTGATAATTTTCAGAGAGAGGTTGGTCATTGGGCGGTCTCTAGACACAAGAGAGTTGTTAGTGTGTTGTAGGGTAACAAAAAATGCCAATCCAATTCTTTTAGTGGGGTACAAGCCTATGGAATAAAAAATATTAATATTGTAAGTGGTTTTTTATTGTAGAATGTCTCTATGATGGTATGTGTAAATCAAAGAGGGTTTCTTAGCCACAACTAGGGATTTTAATTTTCCATATTTTCTAGCACAAATGTAATTTGAGTTAGGTGAATGTGATAGCATTATGAAAATATCACAAGCTTTGTGGAAATCTTCCTCTTGTCATGTATGGATTTATGTAGTTCTATTATGGATTGATAAGTATAATCTATTATAAATTTCATGATATTTTTTGTATGCAAATGCATAGCTCATTTGTCCTTTGATTTTAGTTTATTCTTGTCCTAATGAACTATGAATTTGTTGCCCAATTTGTAGACATCAATTTGGAACCATTTCACCAATCTCCCATCATTTAAAAATAATAAACATTGACCAACAGTGTAGCAATAAAGCACTCAATGTTTATACATTCATTAACTCATAATATAACTATGGATTTATATCAAGAGAGTTTTGAAATGAATCTATCTCATAAGAGTTATTCTTGCACAATTTTATTAGCTATATGGGGCTTTGAGACAACTAGTTGTTATTGGATTAGTGACAAGCTTTGTAACCAATTCAACAACTTAGGTTTGGCTGTCAATATTTTTGGTTGTC
Source organism: Sequoiadendron giganteum (assembly GCA_007115665.2). Lineage (NCBI taxonomy): Eukaryota > Viridiplantae > Streptophyta > Pinopsida > Cupressales > Cupressaceae > Sequoiadendron > Sequoiadendron giganteum. The sequence goes on along the minus strand of CM021101.1, from coordinate 432,712,940 downwards.
CATTTTATTTGATTTTAATGCATGTTAAGGTATACTCCTAATATTACCCTCTCAACACTAATATGAGCTCGAAGAGCAAGAGATAAAACCCACTCTTGTAGAGTTGAAATTTAACCCTCCATAATATAATGATGAGTTGATTAAACTCGCATGACAACCTTGGCCTTGTGAGAGGGATTTTTTTCTAACAAGTAGATCCCCAGTTTTGGGACCCAAAAAGCCCTTTTGTATAGGATTTTGCTCTCAATTGGTCTACCTCCACCTATAGAATATCTATTGTAACCCATGTTTGGTATCACTTTGCAACAATTGTCTCCACCTTATTCTTGAATGATATGACCTCAATGAAAACTCTATCCAATTTCTCCTTGTATATGGTTCTCAAATAGGAAACAAGCTTAAACACCTTACCATGTCACCTACTTGTGAGTTAGTCGATGGTAATCACACATCACACTCCAATTGGACCTATGGCATCACCATGACAAATTTATTTGTTGTAGTCTATCCACTCTCATAATTTATTTGCAAAAATAAAATGAAAACTAATTAGTAACCATCATTTCATATAATAAATACAAAACACAAGCTAAACATATCTAGTATTCTAATGCATCATGGAAAACATGCATGTCAAATATTAAATCTCTAGCTAGTCCTTTAGCCTAATAATTTGCATCTATGGGTTTTCTATTGTGTGGGTTATTTTACTTATGGTTGACCCAACTCCTATGATTTTATATGTTTTTGATTAAGGAAAAAACAGGTTTTGAAGGGACCCCGAAACCCTTTACAAGCAGATTTTGAATGGATCTAGAACCCTAAATAAGAAGGTTATCAAAACTAAAAGACATGAAGGCACAAACAACCAAGGATAAAAAGGAAATCAAACAACCAACAACCGGCCAAAAACCAGCCCCCCAAACAAGAACCATAAAGATTTACATTTAGAATTGCTCTTGTGGGAGCGGAGAGTCATGTCAAAAGGAGGTTTAGAGGACTTATCTTTTTTTCCCTTTACAGTGATCCAACGCTCTTCCACTTGCGCTGCCTTATCAAGCCAAGCCAATGCACAATTATCCTGAAGAGGAAAGCCAACTACCGCTGTCTTAAATATTTTATCTGTATTCCTCTCAGTAGGCTTGGCCAAATCAAGAGAGCCACCCGAAATGATAACCGAAGCACTGTCACTAGAAGTGGGAACCAAAGGCCCACTCTCAATCTCAAAAGGGGTTACAACATTATTTTCTTGCAAATCATCAACAATCCCACCATTAGAGACAACCGGAGAGGAAGCCGCAAGGCCTTGTGATTCCTGAGCATCAACCTCAGAGAAGCTCCTTGGTTGCTCAACCTTCTTCACAATCGTGTAGTGTTGTGGGAAAGCATCTTTCCACCATGTAGCCTTCATGGCATTTTTCTCAAAACCACATTGAGCAACAAAATGACCTATTTTGAAACATCTTCTACATTGAAAGGGAATCCCATCATAGTCCAAAGCTTGGACCCAAGAACTCTTAGAAGTTTTAAGTAAAATTTCGACAGACAACCCTTTTGAAATATCCATTTCAACCAATATGCGGGCAAAGGTAAAGTGAAACATATCAGATGATGCATCATCCACCAACAAAAAATCACCAAGAGCCTCACCCACTTCCTCTCAAAGGGAGTAAGTCCATAAATGGAGTGGAAGATTAGGAAGCCGAACCCAAATCAAGATTTTGTTGAAGGTTTCAGAAGAGGGGTTGAAATCAGCATGCCAAGGCTTGATCATCAATAGAAATTTTTCCTCCCAGCTAAAAAAGTGATTACATAAGATTTTGTTTCTATCCATATCAATGTCAAATTTAGCAACAAAAAACCCCTTGGTCATGGAGAAAATATGAACTTTACCAGTTATTAAAGGCTCCCATTCTTTTGAGATCCAGGAGTGCAGCTAAGGGAGAGAGGGCCAAAAACCCTTAAATCAATAGATCACCCCATGGGAGGAAAAGGAAGAAGCATTAAAATCAATTTCCTCATTTGTCTCAGTAGTCAAGTCAACAAATAAAGCATTAGCCACATGAATAAACCCGCCAGACGGTGGTCTCCCAGGCCGAGATCTCTGTGCCAAAGTATTCTATGAATAGTGAACTCTTTCCTTTCCATTATTGCAACACCCACAACGTTGGCCATTAAGTCGACCACTTGTGGATCCCAATAGACCTCGAACCGTCGCGTCCAGATCCACCACGACCCCACCATGTTTACCCCGGTTGCCAACGCAGGAAGACCTCCCGCCACCTGCAGAGCCCATGCCAGAAGTCGTCTGAGAGAGCTCGTCTATGCGGGCATTAAGGTTAACCACGCTATCCGCATTGAGTCCGTTCATCACGGGCTATTGCTATAACTCAAATTTCTTGTTAAACATGTGATTTTATATGTTATAGCTAAAATACACTCTCTATTCTTTGTCACTTTTCAGCCTTCTACATTTAATTTTATAGTTGCTCTTGTACTCTAGATTTGGGTTGTTTGTCTCTTTCTCCTAGTATAAAGCCTCCTCGTATCATCTTGAGTCATGCATGCAACATCATTGAGATGATCCTCATTATATAGTTCTAGATCTATGACTAATCACCTAGGTACTTCCTCTACTCTTATAAAACTCTAGTGTGTGCCTTATTCTATAATATCAATTGTGAGGACAATAATTGTACCTTCTTGAATTGCCACATGACCCTCTTGTAGTGAAATTATATTGTAATATAGTCTAGTAATCCATGTAGACACATATACCTCTACATATGTTCCCTTCATCATGTAAACCCTACCAATGGCTCATTAATAGGTAGGGGCACTAGATGATGCCTATCCTCAATATTCAATCAAATGTTTGTCTCTAGTATAATGATTCCTTAAACTTCTACCCTTATCTCAAACCATATGCATGGGCTCATGGTGCATTTGCAACTATAGCTATCAAGTACCCTAGTAGTCAAGTCACCCAAATACACTTTATGACCCATGTTTGAAGTAGTGTGCATGTGAATAGTATGTGGGCCTAATTTTAGACATACCTATTGAGGTCATCATGTAAATGGGTGAGTATGCTTTGTCCCCAATTATATATTATTGATGTTTCACTTCATCTGCCTAATGCAATGCTCTAACTTTCCATGTAGATGTGTACCTTAACCATCCATAACTACACACATGGATACTATCACAATAAAAACCCCTACAATCATTATGTTCACTCTCCTCCCTACTAGAACATTCTTAGAGTGATGTGTCTTGAGGGATCTCCCTACACAACTCTATCTATCATATACTATTATCCCTATTAAATATAATGAATTGGTCTCTAGTCCATGATCTCCATATGTTCCTATTTAAGGGTTAAGTGTAGAAGCTTATACATGTCCTCTAGGGTCATTGTCAACTCTCCTATGGTAAGCAAAAATTTAAAGGTGTTTGGATCCTATTGCTCTATTAGTGCCATAAAATCCTGATTCTATAACTAATCCTTGGTATGAAATACACCTAATATAGTCCCACACTACAAAGGTGTAGACCATCATTAGGTATTAAGTCTTCAACTTATGCATGCATTGGTAGAAAAACTTGATTTTGTAACCTCTTCCATAGTTTGGATGAATCCTACAGCTATTAAAAAATTCTTCACTGAATTATAACCTATACAAATTTTTCATTTTTAAAATCACATTCATTTAATAATATCTATATTTTCCATACTTTATTTAAATTAATATTGTGCTATCTAACTATACTCTAGTGTATTTCATGAGCACCAATGTGTTTGGTAGATTTCTGCATGTCTTTCAGACATAATATAGTCCATGTATACCTACATGGTCCATGAACACCTATGCATCTAACAAACTTCAACATTCTTTGTAGATTATAACGCATTCTGTGAGCCCCATTCCTCTCTACACTTTCTTTAAAACACTTGTAAATCAATATTTTGAGATGTACATCTCTTAAATTCTCTCCAATATTGACCTATCTCCACAATGTGTCCAATATAGGTTGGTGGAATTGATAGTTCTAAGAATTTTTCTCATTTTATAATGCTTTGGTTTTTAATTTTTCTAGTTTCATTTTTCAAATTTTTATATTTATTAAAATTTGTTGGCATTACAATTCGCACCTCCGGAGTGCGTATTGGCAACAAACAACTATGAACATAATTATCTGCTCTTCAAATCAAGAGGGGAAGCTCCCTCTTTTGCTGATAAGCATGAAAAAGTAAAGTAATCCAATTCCTATCTTTTTGATTCAGCTAGAAGAGGCACAAGGTTAAGAAAACCAATACATTGCAGCTAAGGTTTTTCTCTGGTTTTACAGATCTTAACTACAACTAAAATAATGCTTAAACTATCTTATTTCCTCATGAAAAACAGAGAATGAGGACTTAGGAGCAGGGAGTAATTGACGATAAACTCTATATTAGGATTCCCAAGGAGGAGGAACCCCTATCCGAGGTGTAGATATGAAAGAAAGACTATTAACCAGAACATCAAACAATAAAATCTACTTTTAAATTCCTGAGGAACCCCTATCCAAGGTGTAGATATGAAACAAAGCTTATTAATCACAACAAGAATAAAACTGGGACAACAAATTGCATAACGAGACATACACACAATGAACGATCAAACCAACATTATATTTAACTAAGTGAACATATACAAAATAGCAATATTGCACGAGAAGGTGGGCACAACAATTTGTTATTGCAGCAAAAGGTAAAGTACAAATGAGAAAAGGTGCTCTTATTTATAGAAGCTCAGAGGAGTAGGGAAACCTAAATTCTCCTCGAGTTAACATGAGTCTTGTAAACATGCAAGATTTATTCTTAAACCTAAATGTATGCAACTTAATAGTTAACTGGAAAAACTACCTTAGTTAACTGATTCTAAACTAAACTAATTGGACTATGCAACACGCAAGTCCTTATTGATATGTGAGTTAACTAACAACCAATATCAATTAATTGAAACTGAAAACTAAATGAGAACTCCAACTATACATAGATGATTCCAAAATAGACATGCCATGATATGTGGGACATCAAGTTAACTTGGAAAGAGGTGTCAAGTTAACTCCCGTGTTTAATGTCTATCTTGAAAAGGTGGGACGTCTTGATATGTAGTTCACTGGCCATGATCTCAAGAAATTAACCCCTCCACGAGGTTTTTGATCACATCACCATCTGGAGATCATCACATGTCTTAACTATCAATTCACTGCTTGTTAGCAACTTGAGCAATCCTAGAAATATCTTCACACTTCAAATGAAAGTTCATTGATTGGTAACTTTGGCAGCTTCACAACTGGAGTGATGGCCTCTATTACCTCTGCAACTTTACGCTTCTTATGCTTTTTACACTTTTCACATTTTTCTCAATGGAAGAGTGTTGCATGACGAAACTTACAAAGTTTGACCACGAACACTCTGGTTGTGAGAAATGCACATGAATCGCTACACACACAGAATTCCAACGTTATCAACCCTCTGAACTAGCTTCAGAAGGCTATCAACTATATGAGGTATGAAATCATGTGGACTTTGAGTGTCTACGCCTACCAAATTGTCTGAATCAACCCTTTGAATGCACTTGATGCAAAAAAATGTCAGTTTTTCTTATGAAATTGTGAATCAAGACCGATTTGGTCTTGAATTTAGTTTGAGTGAACTGCATTCTAAAAAACTTGCCTGTTGACTGTGAACACGGCTATATTCTAACAACTTTTTTCGAAAAGCTAAAATAGCTCCTAATGAGGCTAAAAATAGCCCATCAAGGGGAAAATTTTACGAAAAATTCTGAGACGTGGGTTTTGTAGAGAAAATGATTCTAAGCAAACCCACAACATCAAAATTTCGAAAAAATGCTTTTTTGCTTGACATGCAAAGACTTTTCGGAATAGAAGTAACAGGGGCAGCGAGGCTTCAGAAGCTTTTTCTGATGAAAAATTATGACATATGGGCTTTATTGCCGCCAATGTGCTGATCACATCCAAATTCTTCATTTTTCAAAATTTTGACTTTTTTCTACCATGCAAAGGAATCTTCGAAAAAAAGCAAAGCTTCAAAAATTGAAGCTACGAGACAATTTTTCGTGAAAAATTCTAGCACATTGGTTTTGTAGAGAAAGTTATGCTAAACAAACCCAAATTCTTTATTTTTCAAAAGTTTGACTTTTTGACTAGCATGCAAAAGAATTTTCAGAAAATAGCACAGTACTTCAAAATGAGAAGTAACGGGGCAATTTTCTCGAAAAATTCTGGAACATGGGTTTTGCTGCCAATGCTCTACTGAGTCAAACCAGATGACCAGATTTAGAAAAAGATGCAGTTTACTTTGACATGTGAGAGAAAGCCTAAGACAAGGATAGAAGAATTTGAGAGAGAGAAAATAGAAATTATATTTTGCCTCTGTCAATCTTCAAGAAAATTGCCTCCTTGTCTCAATCTAATGAAATATGCCAAGAATCTGCTGAAAAGATGAAGCATGAATAATTATTCCTTTGTGCAACCTAAATGAAGAACCTTGAAGAAAACTAAAAATGGCTTTTGTTTGATCCTTCAAAAGGCGTTGGAGAGAAAATAGCTGATTTTTGCTTCCACCTGCAAGAGATAATGAAGTTGTGATGCCTATGCTTGAATGAATAAGCATTTTGGAGGTGATATTGCTAGTTAGGTAGGTGTACCAACCCTAATTGAGCTAATCCTCGTGCATGCATCACAAACTGAAGTTTTCCATTAATTTTGGATGTCATATGCAAGAGGTTGCATGCAAAAATCACAACTTAGAGTTAAAATGGTCAAACTTTGACTTTTGGTGCCCAAGCTTAAGAGAGTTAGAAAAATTTCAAAGATTTTCAACTTCTCCTGTGACAAACTGCCTATGTTTGACCTTGAATTCTGGATGCCCGGTTGATCTTGAAGTTGAGCTGATGGATTCATCGTGTAGCTGGAACAAGTCTGACAAGATGTTGTTGAGAGTTACAAGTACGAAAAAACTGATGATGCATCCAAACTTAGGGCGCCTTTTTTCAAAAGGGTGCATATGACACCGAACTTAGCCATTTTTCTACTTTTGACTCTTTGTGCTTCAATTTGCCGTTGCCAATGACTCCCATCAATTGGATGTTGGGTTATCGTGTAGCTGGAAGAATTCTGCAAAGGATGACTGTATATGCAAGTCTTGAAAGTTGGATTAAGACCCTTAAATGCAAGGGCACCCTTGGCCTATAGGGACGCAATTGAGCTTTTGAGTCTAATTTTACAATTTGTAACTTTCAACAAAAATCTCCACTTTGACCCTTGCTATCAGGAGCTGGATTGCTCCAATGCCTATGTCGATGATCTCATCGTGAAGATAGAACAAATTGAAAGAGATGTTCCTGGGAGTGATGGAGCTAGAAAACTGCTTCTAAGACCTCCAGTAGAAGGGAACCTTTCTCAAAAAGATGCATTCTTCCATACTTAGCCAAATTTTCAACTTGCTTTTATCCTTCAACATTTTCCATTGATTCTTCATCTACGGTTGTTTAACGGATTATGATGACTGATGGTTGGATTCACTATGTAGCTATGAGGATTCTAAATAGATCTCATGAAGACAATAGCTACCGAAAACCTCAACTAGTTGACCAAAAAGCTAGGTGCCCCTGGCCTGTAAGGTACAATTTGATATTTTCACTTTTATTTTTCGTCTGTTTTACATGCTCACTAGATCAACTACCATGGTTGCTTAGTATGTCTTACGGACTTGTGAACGGATTCATTGTGAAGTTGGGCTGAATTTGAAGAGATCCTCTGGAAATGGTTTCTGCAATTTCTTACATCTAGCAGGCTTAATTCAAGGGCGCCCCTGGGCTACAGGGGCGCAAATTCTGAATTTTGACTACGGTCTTTGATGCGTAAATTTTTAGTTTCTTCCGCTTCTGTCGTCGTTTGTCGGAGTTTCGCAAATCCGATGGATTTTCTTGATGATTCATTGGAAAAATGGTAGAATTATAGAGACGATGACTGTATTCACAAGCTCCAACAACTGAATTTGAGCCTCTAATTTCAAGGGCGCCCCTAGCCTGTAGGGGTGCAAATTTTCTCCAGAACTGATGATTTTCACCATTTCGCGCTTCACGAACACCAAGACGCTTGCTGAGTTGATTGTGTTGAAGCATCACTATCGGTGACATGAGTACGTGATTGCATTTCACCATTTTTATGTGTACGGACACTACAAAGTTGATGTAGGCGTCGACTGTGCACGCGTCACCCACGTAGCAAGGCGTAGTGTTTCCAAACTTAGAATATGTTTTGTATTTTCTGCCATTTGAAAATCCCCTCTGTCACGAAGCATCTTTTTTAGCATCTTTCACTGCAGAAACCTTTGTGATGAGCTTGAGGCTTAGATTTTGACACCTAGTACTGGCCAACTGCCATTAACGACCTCAAAGGTCTTGACTTTTCTCTTGAAAAAGTGAAAACTACCCACTAGACTTAAACTAACTTTTTCTTGATTCTGACTTCACCACTGTGATCGTGACGTGAAATAAGCTAATCAAAATTAATTTCAACCAATTCCGGTGAGATCCTATTTTTTAGGGTTTTCCCTAAAAATAGGGGGCCAGGAAACCCTAATTTTCAAATTTTTCAAATTTTTCCAGTATCTTATAGACATTAAACCCACAAAAAGCCCATGCTTGGTTTGCCCAAAAACTGAGTTTTGACGACACTTTTACAAGACTTAGACCATTTTAATCAAAATGCCTTAATGAAGCAAAAAATTTGGTTTGGGTACAACAAAATTTAAACTTATAATTTTTTTCTAACATTTATAATTTGTTGACCCCTCTTCCTCTACCTCTTTCACAAAAAATGCTATAACTTTCTTTATATAACTCCATTTTTCACCTAGTTTCATATAAGTCTTGATTCCCTCTTCTTCTATATCATGCAATATTTGAAAATATTTTATTTCCTAAAGCATTATTTATGGTTGTATTTCAAAGGCATATCATTATTCTATATAGAAATTTACTATTTCCTCATTCCTCTAATCTTCATCTCAACTCATGTCATAATTGCTCATTGTTTCCTAATGGCAATATCATTTTGTACAACTCATCTTCCTTCCTAATTGCAACTTTTTCCTAATTTTTCCAATCACTTTAGTCTAGAGAACATCAAGATGGCATATATTTTGTTGGACCACCTAGCAATAGAGCACACTATTATTAATGATTCTTTATTTTATAAACATATTTGGATCACCTACAAATAAAGCATACTAGTACATGTGTTTTTTCTAGTCATTTGGCTCTCATGATTCCTAACAAGAGAGTAAGCTAGATATTTAAGTATACATTTCTCTATACCAAATAATCTACTTTCCATATTATTCTCTTTGATAAAGATTCATTCCCTAGAAATTTGTTATGTATGTTGTTTTTTTCCATAAGTGTGCATATCTATGATGTATTAAATTGTGTGAGCTTTGTAGATTTATTGTACCTAAAATTATTGTATCACAAGATTGTTTAATGCATTTGTTTTGTGGATTCTTAGTGTATGGATAAGGGCATGCACTATGATTTTTCTAGTCAATTGGCTCTCATGATTCCTAACAAGAGAGTAAGCTAGATATTTAAGTATACATTTTTCTCTATACCAAATAATCTACTTTCCATATTATTCTCTTTGATAAAGATTCACTCCCTAGAAATTTGTTAGGTATGTTGTTTTTTTCCATAAGTGTGCATATCTATGATGTATTAAATTGTATGAGCTTTGTAGATTTCTTGTACCTAAAATTATTGTATCACAAGATTGTTTAATGCATTTGTTTTGTGGATTCTTATTGTACGAATAGGGGCATGCACTTCTTAATTTGGGATTTTCATTGTATCCTTTTAGGTATTATCAAAGTATTTAATATTTCCTATATTTTTATTTCTTTACTTTACCATAACTTTATCACCTAATTATAAAAGCACAGTAAAGTGGCGATAAAATATATTGTTGAACATTGCATATCTTATAGTTATAAAATTATATTTTACTCACTTTATCATCTATCCTCTTAGAATATTTTAGGACACAATGAACCTATGGACTTTAAATTTTCTCCTCCATCAACATGATAGAATTTTATTGTATTTTGATGTACTTTCACATACTTTAAATTATCTTCCTTATTCTTATATTTTTGTTCTAAATTCTAGCACAATATTGCCTTGAGTTTATTTTTCATCATTGTTTTGATTAATGGGTAAAGAAAAGTTTTAGAGGGACTTGAAACCCAATATAGACAATTTTTGGAGGGACCCGAAACCCAATACATACAAGTTCTAAAGGGACCTGAAACCCTTATCAAAGAATGATGCAAACATATAAAACTAAAACAAACAACAACCCACCAATAGCAACCACAAAAAGATAGACTAGACTACTCATGCTGAAAAGATCAAATTTTGAAGGGAACCTAAAACCCTCTACAACTAGGTTTTAATAGGGACCAAGAACCCTAACTACTAAAAGAAACCACTTGAGTCAGCTAGGAAACAACACAACCTGCAACAACCATAACACAACAAACCATCTACTTAGAATAGTCGGTACTAAGCCATGAAAAACAAGGACCTTCATGATGTAGAACATCCACATCACCCAAATAGGATCTCCAAAGAAGATCACACGAAACACATAAGTAAGAATCCTCATGAAGCACCTTCTAGCCCAGTAGACCAACACCAACTCAACCTCTAAAGGAGAGAGCTCCCCTCTATTGGAGAGACTGACATGAACACCCTTTCCACCAGAGCTAGAAATCTCCAACACCCTCAAACTCTACCTCAAAAGGAGTGGCTTCCACCTCAAAAGGAACAACAAAAGAGGATACTAGAAAAGAGAGCTTCCCACCATGTCCACAACACCCATCTCCACCTCAAAAGGAGAGGATTCTACCTCAATAGGAATTTTCTTCACTTCAATAAAAGACACCAAATGTAGAACCAAGAAGAAAGCCAACACTCTAGTAGAAAGGATAAACACCATAATTTAGCAGCCCACGCATCACGAACTTCAAGAAGAACATGAAATTTACATCCCATTCAATAGAAAAAGAGAAAACTTAGCTCCCTTTAGAATCATAAACTTTTGGTTCTTCAAAAAAAAAAGAAGATACAACCCAGCCAACAACCAAATAATAATGACAGGGGAAGCCACCGCTCCCAAATACATCTCAAGTGATGAAACCATAAAATCTTTTGAGAAACACCACCAAAAGCAAGACAAGAAGAAGTAGAAACATCTTTGCAGAAGAAATTGAAAAACCCCAACACCATAAAGTGCTTTACATACCAAAAGGGGTTCTAAAAGATGACTAGAGACCTTATCAAGGAGGAAAAAAAGTCTCTCATCCTATAAAAACATGACAACACTGAGCTAAAACTAGACCAAAAACTCCATTAAGCACAAACGGGGAAGTCAAGAGAATCCAAACATAGATCTTCCATTAGGAAGCTCAACCATGGTGCAACATCCATGGAGATCCAAGACCAAAAGCATCCAAAAGGATGCTCCAGAAAAAGCCAAACACAAGGGCCCAAAGCACAACACAAGAAGAGACCCAAGCCCAAAATAAACAGTAGCAGAGAGAACCCAAATAAGGAGGGGTAACCATGCAGGAAGAAGTTAAGCAAGGTTAAACAAGAAGCACAACAGCTACCCCAACATGCTGGTCAGAGCCATAGAATGACTACAAAGTCTCCACAGACAAACCCCACAAGAGATCCAAGCCTCACACCATACTCTAGGGAGAAAAACCCATGCTAGAACTGCCCAACACACCAAACACAATACAAGTAGCCAACAAACCACATAAAACTTAGTTCACAGAGGGAGAGGAATCCTCATGTGAACCAACAACCATATCTACCACACCCAAGCCCAAAGCGAACAACATCAGAGATAGCCCACATAGGTAAGGGGGACCACAAATGAAGAAGTCAAGGATCAGGCTTGAACAAGAAGCACAATATAGCTGCCCCAACACACTGGTTAGAGCCAGAGAATGACCACAAAGTCTCCATAGATAAAAACCCCGCAAGAGATCCAAGCCTCACACCATATGCCAAGGGAGAAAACTATAGACTGAGAACTCTCCAACACATTGAATGTAGTATAAGCATCCAATAGACCATGAAAAACATGGTTCGCAGAAGGAAAGGACTCTTCATGCTAACCAAAAACCACATTCGCCTCATCCTCTACATCAGAATTGCCACCTTCCTCAGCCGCACCTTCTCCTAATTTTAAATTTGTGCTCCCATCAACGTCATTTTCATGTGAGCATTTATCTTTATGGTTTGATTTTCATCATTGTTATTCCTCCCTTTCCAATCATTTTAATTTCTTGGCCATGATTTTTCCTTTTATCTTAAGTGTAAAATAATTAACAAAACTGGGAGGTTTACACTCATGTCAGCTTTTAAAGAATTTGTCGCAACCTTATCAACTCTTGACAAGGTTTTCACAACCTTGTCGGAGATCAACATTCCTTTCACAACCTCTTTATTTTTGAAAGAAATTTCTTGTGTCAGATTCTTACTTAGATTCTAGAACTTGTGTTAATTAACGATGAAATTTTATCTTTTTGAATGTGAAAGAAATAATTTTGAAAGGTGGCATAAGAAATTTATTAGGTTTCAAAACCTTTGTCGATTCTTGACAAGGTGGTCACAACCTTGTCAGAGTCTGAAGTACTATTTAGAACCTCAAAAGAAAATAAAGAGTACTTCTTGGCAGCAACATCGAGATTTCTTAACATTTTTAAAACCATTTTCATTGCCCAAATGATATTTTTGAATCAATCTCTTGTTGAAAAGTTAAAAATAAGTATTTTAGAAAAGAATGTCAGCACTTGAGGTTGGTTTCAAAACCTATGTTAGCTCCTGACTAGGTTGTGACAACCCCCTTGAAACCCAACGATCTCTTCATAACCATTGTAAATATTAGAAGATAGACTTCATGGATGGCTCATTGAAGATATAAGGTGATTTTGAAAGCTTACCAAGGATGTGTTATAAGGAAAATTTACTATGTCGACATTTTAACCTAGTTTTGAAACCATTGTTGCAAGTCAACAAGGTTTTTTAAATCCTTCAAACCTATAAAAAAAGTTGAGGATGCATTTTTTTAAAATTAGACTAGGAGTTATTAATGTAGTGGGAACTTCACATGCATTGACATTACAGGGTGTAATTAATGCTCTCACAATACACAAGGAAATTAAATGTAAATTATAAAGGAAATATAAATAAAAAATGAAGACACTTTGGCAAACATCTATCAAGAGCAAGAGAAAAATATAAGAGAAATCTATAAAGTTTATTTCGATGAATGTATCAAGGAGATTTCAAATGTACTACATGATCAAATTCTCCCCAATTCACATGAACACAATATTATCCTTGGTTCTCGTATTTTGTAAGAAAGAGGATTTTTCTCTTATAGAGTTCAGTTTCATGAAAAAATATTCCACCTAGTACTTTTTGCAAAAGAATAAGATACCTCCAGATATGATTGATATTATTCGATAGAATCTTGCATGCATCTTTGTAAATTTTCCATAGTGAGCATGAAACATAAATATCTAGGATGGAAAAGTATTTTAGCTCTAGATTCCACATTGCCAAAGGTAGGGGATACAAAATTGGGGAATGTAAATCTTGAGGACTTCTAGAAAATAGTTGGAGGAAGGAAATAGGTCTTCCAATTCTCAAAAAATTGTAGGCAGTGCGCTCCTATAGGTAGTAGCTTTTTTGTTGGTAGTAAAATATATCAACCTAGTCTTGGAAGGCATGAAACACTATAACCCTCAAACTAGGGAGATAAGAATGGTGGACAATTGACTAATAGCCAAGCTATATGTTGAAGATCTAGGAGTAAGTTTTAGGTTACCTCTTAGATAAGCCTTTGTTTATATTGAATCAATAGTGGCATACCAACACTATATAGAGAATAAGAGCACATGTTATAATACCCTAGTGTGACATTAGTTGGTGGTCACAAAGAGAGGAAAATCACAATTGTCGAAGAATATTCACAAGTCCCATTTCAAAGAGGATATTTATGATAATAAATTGTGTTGTTGCACAAGTTGGTGGGAAATAAATATGCCAACAATTTTGAGGAGTGGATGTATCTATTCATTGTTGTAATTGTTGTAAGAGAATTTTATTAATTGGGGTTATCTAATCAATGATAAGTTTTATAAGAATCTCACTCAATTTCAATTAAATAAGTCTTTCTATATGTCTTCATATCTATTTTATGTCATAGGTAGTATGAGAGCTTGGCTAGGATTGGTCACTAGAGAAGTTTTTGACAATGGGATATAAATTTATAATCATTATCCAATACTCCAATTGGACCATAGCTATACAAGATTCAAGAGAGTGAATGATGCATTCACCATGCATGTCGTTAGGGAGCTTGAAGGTGATATGGGAGTAAGATTATCCCCAGAAGATGTACAATTGGTTAATGTATATGGTAGCTATTTCATTAAATTTTAGAGGTTTACATTCATCATGGTAGGAGGCTTTGATGAATTTTTATACAAATTACCAAAATATGTAAGTGAATTATTTTCCTCATTTAAGTGTGACAAAAACTTGGAGGTGAGTAGGAGATACAAAGAAAGAAATAAAGAAAGAATACCTTTTCCTATTGGACTCACACACTACAAGTGAAAATAAGACTTTGATACTCTAAATATTGAAAGATCCTTGGTAAAATTTACTCTACATTTCAACATTTGGAAGGTTCCTTTTGATAGTAAATATTTTTTCAAAAATAACCTACAACTCAAACCTAGATTTTATCATCATATTGAAATTGAAGATTACTATGAAATCTATGAAAATGATTATGAGGTTAAAAAAATGGATTGGATGAGAGTGACTCTACAATATATCAAAAGATTCAAAATAGCTTATGATATCTCTTCTATTGAATATGAAAATTCTTATTTAATTGTAGCCACTAATACCCATAAATTGGGGTAATAGAGAAGTAAAGACTCTGGGGGAGAGAATGGTTGTGGTACTCATAAGAATAGAGGAATGGGTAAGGAAAAAGGCCATAAAAAACTAGCTACAAAATCTTCAAATAATGACACCTCCAAGGAGAAAGAGGAAAATTATGAAAAATATAATCCCTCCCATCCTTCATCCTCAACCATCTCTCAAATTGCTAGTAAAGGAGGAGATGACGATGAAGATCCTCGAAACAAGAGAAATATTGAGAAATCATATGAGGGTGATCCTACAGGAAAATAAAAGAAAGAGAAGAAGAAGAAGAAGCAACTAGAATCTATTCACGGGGAAGAAAATAAAGAATACACCATTGAATTCACCTCATCCCTTTATTCTATGAGTAACTCTCAATCCTCTTCATCTCATTCTTCACCAGTTTCCTCAATTTCACATTTCCTCTAAACTCCCCCCACTTAACCTAATCCTACAAAAACCTCCCCAACTAATATATCATCTATAAATTTGGGCCTTTTTACCACACAACCCATGAGGCCACTTTATTTTTTACCAAATGTTTCAAGAACCCCATTCAGTGCTCCTTCTTCTTGGTTACAACAGACCTTGTCAAGAGAAAGCAAGGTAGCTTAGTTGGTTGTACCTCAATTGTATGTTTCAAGTTTTCTTTAGAAGTCACCTCATCCAAATAAGGCTAAAACTACTTCTAGGCTAAGGAAGGATTCCACCTATAGCAACATGTATGTGGAAGTAGCTCACCCCTCTACAAAGAAAGATATTAATGAGGCTACTAAAAAATATTTTAATATCACTTAGATAAAACTTATCCCTTCTTCTCACAATGGATATATCCATAATTTCTAAGTCTCCACTGCTAAGCTGGTAGAGAGAATTGAGAAAGATAAAAACTCCAAGGACCAGCTAAATCAATAGGTTATGGTTTTTACTTCTTATCTCAAAACAAATATGGATACTTCAATCCAGCCACTAGACACAAAACTACTTCTTTTGACCCTATTTCAAACAATGATAAGGAGATAATTCAAATAATATGCAAATATCAATCTTAGGACATAGAGATTGAGAACTGGGTCAAGGACTAATAACCAAAAGGTTACATTTTATTGAAGAAGCAAATAAATCATATAATGAAATTGACACCAGTAGAAAATAAATTGAAGATGAACTAAATGTGTCCAAGTAAGAGGGATCCATATGGATCAAAATTGAAAAAATATTAAATAAATGATTGAATCGATATAGTTATTTTCAAATGCCAATGACAATATTTGCCTCTTATCGATAAAATTATAGAGTGGAAATGCTAGCCATGATATAAAACATTCAAGAGAAAACCAAGTTGTTGAAAGATTGTGATCAATTGAAATAGACATACAAATGAAATTTTTATCCATCAATTCAGATATTCATAGAAAGGACAATTATCAAGCCATTGATGCTCATTCTATCAAAGAGAGCTTCAAAGTGGTGATTGATAAATTTTCAAAAAATAGATGTTTGATGTAGAATCGATGAGAAAACTCAGACACATTGATTATGCTCTCATTCAATGCACTATACATCTCCCAATGTTTCAAAATATATTGGAGAATATCCATAGTAAAAAGGCTATATGGAGGCTTAGAACAAATAATGTGGTCATACCAAGGCACAATAACACTAATCCATCTATTAAGACTTTTCGTAGCTATAAGGTCAAATTTTATTCTTAGGTGCAACAATCTCTAGTCTAGGCTCATCTCTAGTAAAGTACAAAGAAGATTTAGAAGGGGTCATCATCCATTCAAAACTAGACACTTAATTTATTTTTATAAAATTTTAGAGCTATAAAAGTGTTTTAAGTTTCTAAAACAGTAAGGAAAATTTAACATTTTTCATTTAGTTTTTGATTAAAAGAATCAACTATAACTAAAAAGGCTATTATATGTGGAATTGATTGTAAAGAATGAGATATTTTTATCTTGGCTTAATTTAGTGTAAGGTGGTTGAAATACTAGATAGAATTTTGGTATAAAAGTTGAAAAGTCTATGTGCTTTATATTTTGGATATTTAAATAAAGAAATTTGTTATGAGTCTATGTGTTGGCAATAGATCTCTAATGTAATTATTCCTTTTAATGTTGGTGTCATGACTATTAAGTGTTTAATTTTTTGTATTAATTTATATCATATTTTTATTCTTTAAAATCTTATGTAATCTAAGTTAAATTGGAAGGATCTTTATTGATTTGTGAGTCCGACTATC
Organism: Sequoiadendron giganteum; assembly: GCA_007115665.2. Lineage (NCBI taxonomy): Eukaryota > Viridiplantae > Streptophyta > Pinopsida > Cupressales > Cupressaceae > Sequoiadendron > Sequoiadendron giganteum. Next base: position 432,695,600 of record CM021101.1, on the reverse strand, counting down.
ATTTGGAATTTTTATCTTGGTTGCATGTTATACTTTGAGGTTAAAAAATAATATGACTATGAGTTTATTCCTTTCTACGTGGTGGAATAATAGGTTGTAGTTGTGTATCATGAAAATTGATAGTGAAGTAAACAACAAATAACAAAACACAATCAAAATTCTAAAATCACCAACGAAGAATAAGGAAATCAAATGAATAAACCAATGCAAACCTATGTGATGACCTTGTTGAGCTCCATTTTTCTTCAATTTCACCTTGAAGAATGTGTGATTTCTCTCATATTTTTAGCTCAAATAACTTTAAAACAATGTGTATAGATTTCTTGCAATAAGTGAGAGAGGAGTAATAGATGAATGATAGTTGAATTTATAGATTTCAGGTGATACCGACCAACGGTTGAGATCAAATATGAGACTGAAAAGATAAATGGCTAAGAATGTTTGAGAGGAATTGATGAGAAGCTAACTGATTTCCTGATTTGAGCTAACTGATCATATGGATCAATTAAGAGAATTGATTGAAGAGATAAGAGTGACTGACTGCTAGTGAAACATAGTAGATTGGATAGGGGATTGAATTTATTGAAGAGTGAACTCAAAGTGAGTAGGAGTTGACTAGTGAGGTGGAAATGCATGAGAAATTAAGAAAAACAATAAATAAATTATTTATTTCATATGCAAAGGGAGAAAATCAGGGATAACTTTAAGAAACCCCCCCCTCGGCGAAGGTGTAAAATCCTGGTGAATCCTTCCTTTTTTTTGAAAAAAATATTAATTTTCCTGGCGAATCTATACACATTATTAAAAAATATTGTAAAATCTTGGCGAATCTTAATGAATTATTGGTAAAAATAATAATAACACTAGTGAATCCTAGTGAATAATCACTAAAAATATTAATTACAATGGCTAATCTCTCCTTTAAAAACTTGCATAATTGATTGGCGCAGTTCCCCCATATTTTTTTGTTTTTTGTAGTATTGAAGTAGGGGCCCGAGGGCGGCAACCACTGGCAGGGTCAAGGGGGCAGAGCCCCCTTGTGGGTGTCGAGGGGGCAACGCCCCCTTGTGAGGTTTGGGGACAATGGCCCCGGGAAGAGCCCCTCACCAACAAGCATAAATTCACTATTGAAAATGCATTGGAGCACACACAGATTAAGAATTTTTTTAAAATATCACTTTAAAAGTAAGACTGAATGAAAATTGAAAAAGTTACCATTGATTAGCTTTTTAATTGGATGGCTGTGAGTTGATTCCGCAGCCTAATACACATGTGCCTTTTAAAAGGCTTGTTGAGGCCTGAAATTTGTTTTGGGCCACACAATTAGATTTAATCATGTGGCCCAAAACAAATTTCGGGCCTCAGAAGCCTTTGAAAAGGCACATGCGTATTAGGTCACATAATCAACTCACAACCATCCAATTAAAAGCTAATCAATGGCAATAGATAAAATCCATATTCAAGGCTAAAGTATCCCTAAAATTAAATAGTATTTTATTATTAGTGACGATATTACCCCAAAATTGATTGGAGGAATATAATATTATCGGCGAATATAATTAATATTTTTAATTATGGTATAAACTGCTGGCGAATAATTTCCAATGACGCATCATTTACATGGCGAATTAATCGAGATGAAATTAATTTTTTGTAAAAACCTGGTGATTCAGTCTCCTTTTTAGCTTGCACTATTCGCCATTTTTGGAGGTCCCGATTTCTATTATTCGCCAATTGGCGAAGATTCACCATTAAAGTTTTCCCTGGGGAAAATAAATAATTTTATTATTCTAGAAGAAGATAATGTTGAGAAGGGGGCGGTCGGCCTAGGTCGATTGGCTAAAGCATCTTGTTGCAGGAAAGAGGTCATGATGTCTAGTCTCCCCATTGTCCCTATGGTATCAGAGGGATTGTCGTGCCGATGTCATCAGTCACATGAATTTTTTTTACTAGGTGCACTATCGTTTATAGGGGCTACTCGATTCCTACACTAAAAAAAAATGTTGAGAAGAATAATTAGTTTTAATTAAATAATTATAAATAATTATGCAATTGATGTGATCTTGGAAAAGGTTAATGTTAAAATAAATAAATAAATTAATCATAAATTATTTAATCAATTTATAATAGAGGAATAAATTAATAGATAAAACTAGTGAAATAGATAATTTAATTAAATAATTCAAAATTTTAATAGAAATTAAGGGAAAATTCAAAATTTAAATAATTAAATAAATAAAAATTATTTAATTATCTAGAATAAAGGGGAAATAATATTAATTTAATTAAATAATTTCATTATTTAAATAAATCTAGTAGATAGATTGATGAGACTTGATGACAAAAAATGATGATATTTTGGAAGAAATATGCTTGTAAAATTTAGGTGTCTACATTTTGCCCCTATTTGAGAAAATGTGTTTTTATAGTGTTGTTCCAAAGTATGAAGGATTTTGTGACAAATGCCCCATTTATCCCTAGTGAATAAAGAAATGGAGGTAGGATTCCCCCTCGAGAGGTTGATGAAAAAATTAAATTTTAAGGTCAAACTTGCGAAAAGGTGTGATGAAGTTAGTTAATTGGATAGAAGACAAAAAATTAGGTGAAGTGATGTTAGGGGGATGCAGTGAAGGATATAGGATAGATGAGGAGGAGGGAGGGTGATGGGGTGGGTAGATGTAATTGGGGTTAGCCATTATAAACAACATGATGGGAGACTACGATCCTCATCTATACTCCTAGCATCAGAGAATTTGAGAGCTTTAGAGTCCTCGAGAGTGAAGGTGCAAAAAAAATGGTGAGAATTCCAATTGGAGATCATCATGTGGAGATAGTTAGGGCCTATGAATAATGATACAAAACAGGCAGAGGTATGTTCCCATACTTAGTTTTTGATTTTTCGCATTTGAGATATTTATTAGCATAGACACAACCATTATTGATTTTGAGGGGTTAGTACTGGTGTAGTGGGTACCATGACCAGATATTATTGATACATGGACTAAACCTAGATTTGATACTTGGTGGGATGGGATGAGGCCTACTCGGTTGATATATCCAATAGGAGGTGATGGGAAACACAACAGGGAGGAGGGGAGGAGAGGTAGTGAGTATGCCACTAAGTGGATCATGGTGATGATGGGGGAGAAGGAGGAGGTGGAGGAGGAGGAGGGGATGATGGTGAGGGTGGAGGAGGAGGTGGCATCATAGAATTAGTGGTTTCCCTGGTGGGATAGGTACCTAGTGGTCAAAAAGTAGCTATGCCACCACCAATGATGCAATAGGTGATACAAACATCGATTATACAATAGGTTATAGGGGATGGTGGATAGGTTATGATGTTGCAAGCCCAAGATTAGGGATTATAGGCTCAGTTAGTGACTGTGTAGGAATAGTTGTCTAGCATGACAACTGAGAAAGATGTTGCGGTCATCCAATTTCAAAGATTAGATAAATATCTTCTACGGGTTTGAGATATTGTGTAGGGATTGACAACATAGATTATCTCTGAGATCACAAGATCGATGCAAGAGGCACTCTATTATAGGTCTCTATATGAGGAATTGGTACCACTAGAGTGTCAAGCTCCTAGCTTCACCCACTTCCAACTAAAGAGATCAAGATCTTGTATATAATTGAGTGAGGGGATAATGGGACCACCACCTCCTAGATCACCACTAGGGCAGAGAAAAGAACAAAGACATATAGGGACAAGACCATAAAGGTCACAACAACCAATACCATCAAGGTTGCAACAACCATCCCCTTCCAATTCTAAGGGAGGGAGTTCCCTATAGCTCATGTTGTATAGATTTACTATATTTTGTAGACACACTATGATTATTTGTCTACAAACTAATGTATTGTATATTTATGGTTGATGAGCCCATGTACAAACATTGTATAATGATGTATCATGACACATTATTTTTTGATATATATGAGATGAGATCATTCTTTGTGGTGACATTTATGCATGTTATGTGATGATGCTATTATTTTTATTTGATTCTATTATGTCATGGATTCATGTATGTATTGGTAATCTTATTTGATGCTATGATAAATAATGTGATGGATCTATGATGATGCTTAGACTAGACATTGATATGATGTAATGCTATGATATTTTTGTATTTTTGATGATGTGATGATGACCTATATGATGTATGCATATGGTAACGGATGAAAGATATATGCATGCAATGATATTTATAGATGTGGTACATATGATCTACTAATGGATTTCGTTATGCTACGAGCATGTGGATTCTAACATGTATATGCATACATGATATATGGATGTAATGGATGCTTTATGTTTTTTTTTTGGTTGTGTCATGACACATGTATGATTGTGAGTTAGTATAGTAGAAGATAATGATGAGATGGTTATTGTTGATTGATATCACAAAATGAAATGTATGATAAATGAAATGAGATAGCCAAATATGAGATAGATGGATAAAAATAGATTTATTTAGATGTATATGAATATTAAAATATATTATACTTTTTTATCATCATAGAGCATTTCATTGTGGAAAATGGATATATGTACACCAAGGTATGAAAACCATGGTGACTTTGGTATCCTTTACATGGACATTGACATAGAAAATAAGAAGGATTATCCTCATGCATACAAAACATAATAGACCCTTGTAAAAATATGTGAGGAAAATGAAACTTAAAACATAGTATCCCCAATGTAAAAAGGTATTTAAATGACATTATTTACACAAGAATATTGTTAATTCTAGAAGCCATTCCAACACACACAAGGAACATACATGCCCCAATAATATAATAAAAGTACCAACCTTGCCTCATTCCTGCTCCTCAAATCTCATGGAGATATCTTTGAGTAGAATAGGAATAGGGAAATATGATAAATCAATCAAATAAAAAGACTCGTTGATCAAATAGATCAATAAAAATTAGATTGTCTTGCCAAAATATATATGCTCAGATATGGTAATGCTTGTTGGTGGAAAGATACATCCATCAAGGCATGATATTTTGGATAATATTAGCTAAATTTGATTAGGAAACTAATCTATAGGAATTAGGCTAGTTCAACAGGAGTATTTTGTTTGTGATTATGTCTTGGATGCTCTATGTCCTTAGGTAAATACACTTTCATACTTTCTTTATTATCATGTCTAGGCATTGGAAATTTATTATGGAAATGATGAATGCATGTGATCTAGGTTTATTATGGTTTGTGATAGGTAAGCTATTTATTATGGATAATGCATGATAATGACATGGTATATTTGAGATTTTCCCTCTGATATTGACTCTAAGGATCCAATTTGAACATTAGGTCAAGGAAATACCCTCAATTAGGTATAAGATTTGTTTATTATGGGATGGATATTGTGAAATTTATTATGACCTAAAATGGAATGGAATGACCCTAAATATTGAAATAATTATCAAGCCATGATAGGGGTGATAGGTGCATGAAAGGATTTTATTTATGAATGGAGTGGATTAAGATGCTAATAGATGATGGATAGTGGCTTCTACACATAGCTCTTGTAAATAGGTTTTCACCATGGTACTTACCCAAGTTTATATTGAAGTGGTTTTTACTATAGGGTGGATTATTTCTCTTTACTTTTTCTATTTTTTCTATTTTTCTATTTTTTGTATTTTCTATTAGGATACTTTGAGGATCATGTGAAGAAATTATTTAGGTGAATGTTATTGATGGGTACATCTAGTGGTTCAACCTTAGGTGTAGCTACTTGGTATGCTCCAGATCTGTAAGTTGTAACAATGAAAGGTCCCTACTAGTTTGGTTCAAACTTACCTTTCTTTTCATGATATTGTTGATTTTTTTGGTTCTCCTTAAGTACTAGATCTCCTATTTAGATTTCCAAGATGTGAACTTATTATAGCTATGAAAAAGGTGATTTGATAAGCCTATAGATGATTGAGTGCCTAAAGACACATTTCAACTAGCATTTCTAAGTCATGGAGTCTATAAAATTTGTATGCTTCATCCTCAATGGTATGTTATAAAGAGACTCTTAGTGATGGAAGTTTGAACTCTATAGGTAAGATGGCTTTAGCTCTGAAAACCAATGTGTACAAATACTGGTTTGATATTCCCATAAGGTGAGATTAAGATGGATATCGTAGTCACGCCTAGCTTCGTTGTCTATCTTTTTGAGGATCTTTAGGTTTATTTTATTTGACACCTCAATTTGGTTGATACTTTGAGGGTAATATGGAGTGGATAATTTGTGTTGGATATGGAACTTATGGTAAGTTTTGTGGACCTCTTGAATTTTGAAAGGTTGGCCATTGTTGGTGACAATGGCTGATGGGAAACCATATCAAAAAATCATATAATTGAGTATGAACTTAGCTATTTGATTTTGGTGATGAATGTGAGGGGAATGACTTTAGTCCATTTTGTAAAATATTTCATAGTAGTGATAATGAATTTATGACCATTGGATGATGAGGAGTGTATCTTATGAGGTCGAGTCCCCACTATGCAAAATGCCATAATGTAGTAATTTTTGTAGCTCATGTGTTGGTGTATGAATGAGGTCTCCATGTTGCTGACATTTTTGATAATTTTTAGCAAATTAATGGGCCTCTTTCTCCATTGTAGGCCAATAATAACCAGTTCTCACAAGTTTCTTATCTAGGTTAGGACCTCTAGAGTGCTCCCCATAGATACTGTTATGTAGCTCATCTAAGGTAGTTTGGATTTTTACAAGTTTAGATATCTAAGGAGAGTACTACCATGACTCCTTTGATAAAGCATATCACCAAGTATTACAAAGAAAGATGAGCATCTAACGAAGCTTTTTCATTGATTGGAGGATAAATCAAGTGGAAGGATATTATGATATAGGTATACATTAATGTCTTGATACAAAGGAAAGTTGGGACTAACAATTTTGCACAAAATTTCATATTCTAGGACATCAAATGTGGGGACCAAGATTTGTTCCACTAAGAACTCACACTATTGAGTATTATGTGGCATGTCTAAAAGAGACCCAATAGTTTCCATTACATCAACTTCTTTGCTAGATATCCTAGGGATCTTATTAAATGATATCTAGGTAAAGTACTCCTTGAAACTGTCGAACATTTTCTTGTATGGTTGGAGCTTCTCATCCTTAGTTTGGTAATCATCATTCACCTGTCTGATAACTAGCTAGGAATCACCAAAAACATGTAGTTCCTTAATCTACCATTGTATTTCCATTCTTTATCTAGTGATCAATGCTTCATACTCAACAATATTATTTATGCAAGGGAACACTAATCAATATGACTTCAGGATACAATCACCTTATGGAGTAATGAATAGTATTCCCACTCTCGATCTATGGTGAGTATAAGAACTGTCAAAGTATAATTTCCATAAATGAGAGGGAATCACAATGAATATTTCACTAATGGGTGATCTGCAATTGTAAGGGAATCCACTAACTAATCAACAATCACTTGTCCCTTGCTAGCCTTTTGTCTACATATTTTATGCCAAATTCACTAAGGATCATGACCCATTTTTCTAGCCTACCTGTAAGTGTTGCTTTTTTTAACAACTACTTTAGGGGATCAATCTTTGCAATGAGTGTGGTTTGATTATTTAGCATATAATGTCATAGATTTTAAGAAAAAAAAACAAACTACCAAATGTGTACATTCAATAGGAGTATGATTGAGTTCACATCCTACTAGAGGGTAAGTGCACCAATCTGTGACACAATTTTGGCTCCTAAGATGCCACTTTTTTTCTTCTTCTTCTTCTTCTTCTTTTTTTTTTCTTTTTCTGAAATCAGAAAAATCTGATTTGCACGAGAAAATGAAGATAGTTACGCTCAAAATTTCAAGATGCGGCAAGAACAAAAGTTGAAGTGCTCCGAGTCTATTTTCTAAGCTACTATTTTTTTTTTGAAATTAATGAAGATTAAGGGTCTCAAAAAGGGGGGAAGGGAAAACAGGTCATGTTTTTATCAAAAAAAATAGCATAGCGCCTGAGGGTTCCCCCTTTTTTGATTAACTTTTTTTTAGAATTTCAAAAATCCCAATGATGAGAAATTAGCTAACACCATGTAGTTTATCCTTGTTCTTTCAGATAATTTTTTTAATGAATATATAATATTTTATGAATTTTCAAAGTGGACACATCCTGAAAAAGTTGAAATTTGAGCGTGCTCCCCCCCAATTTTTTTGCAAACTAATCGAAAATTGATTTTTTTTTTTCGTCATGTGTAGAATGGAGTCTAGTTTCAAAAAATGTAATTTGTTTCACATTCCGATGAATGAGTAAAAATCTATCCTAAACCTAGTACATGTTGGTTTTTGACCAAAAATGAAGGCATTTACAATAGAAGCCATGGATCAAAACCTTAACTAAATCAAAATGAAAAAATAATTATATATTTAGATAGCTAAGAGAGAGGTTAACGCTATCGCCGTTTTTTATAAATTTGCATTGAAAGACATGGAAATGAGACGGGGAGCATAGACGAAAATATGAAGAAATTTTGCACCTTTTCAAAAAATCACGTCATTTTCATGAAATGGTTGTCCAAACCTTTGGGTCGGATGCACAATGAAAAATCCAACCCATAGGGTTGGTATTTCCCAATGTAACTTATTTGGCGCACACCAAATTTGGCATGCACCAAATGGGGTGCTTCATTTGGCATGCGCCAAATTTGGCGAGCGCTAAATATCATTCATGACTTTTGGAATGCATTTTTGTAAACTCTTTGATTTTTGTTTTCTTTGTCAGGGAAACTATATACATGAAATAAACATTTAAGTATAAGTTGACATTTACATATGGACATTTAATTTCTTATACTTTAAGTTATATTTCATGTATATATAGGCAGGATGTTTGAGAGTGGTTTCAGATCTCTAGGAGTTATAATGCAAATTCTAGTTTTTGGAAGATCTTAAAAATTTCAGACTTAGTCAAATTTCAGTAATTAGCATGTCAAATTTCAATAATCAGGAGGTCAAATTTTAGTACTGAGGAGGTCAAATTTCATCTTTCTCTCTCTATCTCACTCATTTTCATCTCTTATTCTCTAGACCTCTCTCTCTCTCTCTCACTATCTCCATCCCTTTATCTAAAAATATCTTCCTTGAGCTCAAGAACTATGTCTCTACATGTCCATCTCTCTCTCC
>CM021101.1:432590911-432686163 GCA_007115665.2 Sequoiadendron giganteum | reverse complement strand
AGTGGTGAGATAGAGAGGGGAGAGTGTGAGGGAGGGAGAGAGAATTATGATATAGAGAGGAGAGAGTTAGAGAGAAAGTGAGGGAAGAGAGGGATAAAGAGAGAGAGAGATGTAGGTAGAGGGGGGGGAGAGGAGAGATAGAGAATAGAGAGGGAAAGAGGTAGGGAGGGAGACATAAGTGAGATACAAAGTGATGGAGGGAGAGGTAGGTAAATAGAGAGAGAGGGGAGATAAAGATAAGTAGAGAGGGAAGGAGATGTAGAGAGAGAAGATATAGAGAGAAGTAGAGAGGGGAGGGAGGGAGGCAAATGTAGGGAGGAGATAGAGGGGTGAGAGGGAGAGAGGGGAGAGAGAGAGGAAGGGAGAGAGGGAGAGGGAGTGGAGAGATAGAGAGTAGAGAGAAGGAGAGAGAAAGATTATACAACTTGTTGACTACTAAAATTTGACCTCCTGATTACTGAAATTTGAATTGTTGATTACTGAAATTTGACAGTCTGAAATTTTTAAGATATTCCAAAAACTAGAATTTGCATTATAATTCCTAGAGATCTGAAACCACTCTCAAACATCCTGGCTATATACATGTAATATAACTTAAAGTATAAGAAAGTAAATGTCCATATGTAAATTTCAACTTATACTTAAATGTTTATTTCATGTATATAGTTTCCCTAGAAGAGAAAGCGAAAATAAAAGAGTTTAGAAAAATGCATTCCAAAATTCATTGCAAAAAGAAAGAGAACTCACACTTGTTCACTCATTGCAAAATTCAAGACATTTGGTGCATTCCAAATTTGGAACCTTCCAAATGGTAAATCCATTTGGAGAGCGCCAAATTTTGCAAGGACAATATGGCCTATTACGGGTTTTTTTTTTGCAATTTGGTACCGAAATTGTGTCACAGATTGGTGCACTTACCCTAGAGTGTGAATGATATAATATACATCCCTTTCATTTCCTAGATTCATCTTTTGCAAGTAAATCTCCTAATGCCAATATGGTAGTGAAAATGTATAGCAAAAATTGTTTTTCTTAAAAAGGAGGCATCAATACTAGAAGAGAAGCAAGGTAATCCTTCAACAATTGAAAATCTTGCTGAAAATTCTCATCCCATTTGAAGGTGACGCCCTTGCATGCAATAGATGTGTGAAATGATGACACTTTTCATCTAACCGAGCAATGAATTAGTGGATGGAAAACAACTTACCTTGTAGGATACATAATTGTTTTATCATTGTTGGTGGAGGCATATCAAGTATAGATTTAACCTATGCAGGATCAATCTCTACGCATGTGTCAGAAACAATGTAGCCTAGTAACTTCCTTGAAGTAACCCCAAAGATACACTTCTTTGGATTCAACCTGACACTATATTTTTAGTCTATCAAATATTTATGCAAACACATCTAGATGATCTTCACTGGTATTTGAACCAACTAATATATCATTAACATAATATTCCATGATATGCATCATATGATGAAATATTGTGGCCATAGCCCATTGATAGGTAGGTTCAACATTTTTAAGACCAAAGGGAATGATGTTCCAATAGAAGGTTCCCCATAGACATGTGAAAGATGTTTTATGTTGATCCTCTATGGCTATACTAATCTAGTTATATCCTAAAAATCCATCAATAAGAGATAGCATCCCATTTCGTGGTGTCAGGTCCACAATCATTTCTATGTTGGGCAAAGGGAAATCATCTTTAGGGCATACTTTGTTAAGGTCTCTAAAGTCTGTGCATATATGAATGCACCAGTTGGCTTCATAATAGGTGCAAGGTTAGATATCTACTTAAGATAATTAATTGGTATAATGAATCTTGCATTTAATAGTTTCTATAGCTTTGCTTTGACTAGTAATGCAATCTATGGATGCATTTTTCATAGCTTATGTTTGATTAGATTTACCCCCGAGGCTATCACGAGGTGATAAATAACTAACTCTAGATCTAATATTGTTATATCCACATAGCCTGACCATGCAAAGTTCACTTGTATTTCTTGAAATAATATCATGAACTTATTCTTCTCTAGATTTGATAGTGATGCTACAAAGTAAGTTATCCTAAGATTGATTATTATGCCAATGTTGACCTCTTTAAATTTCTCTACAAGCATGGGCGATCTCTCCTTATTTGTAGACATGGGGAGAATTTCAAGCCTTCTACCCTTGGGTGCCTTAGAAAGGTTTTCAACATTGGATATGTCCTTTATTTTTACTATTGTATGGTATGAAAGTGCCACATTACAATTTTCAATAGGGGACCCTTTCATGATTGTTATATTTTTATGATTAGAAGGTTTAGCATTCTCTCCAAATAATTTCATGTTGTCAAGATCTATACTGAACCCAAATCGATGATCCCCTAGTGGAATTCCATCTTGTAGTCCCATGAAATTAGCTATGGCTTCATCATTTTGGAATATATCTAGACTCAAAGGTCCTCGTTGATCCCATTCAATGAGTTGAGGGTAGAATAATGAAAGACTATTGTTGGATGATGCAAGGTCAAAGACTATGGATGATAATGTGTTGAAATTACATTCTTCCTATAATAGTGATACACTCTAAGGAGTCATTGAAAGTTTCCTCATTAGAAATTTCAACTTCAAGAAATTTTTTAGCTTCCTTTGTAAGGACAATCCTAGTATTAGAGGATATAGTCTCAAGCTTTCCAAAACTAAGCCCTTGAGAACGTGGTTTTTGTGTTATGGATATGGGTTCCATAATTCCTTGTTTCTGTAGATCAAGGTCACTATGACCATCATATCCCATTTGTTTCATTATTTAAAAAACTTTAGAATATTTCTCTATGGGTAGTATGATTGCCTCTTCTTCATCTTTATAAATCCATTTGGATATGTCTTGTTCAATGTCTTATTTGTGTGTTAACCCCATTTTGAAAATATGGTCATATTTCCCTTGAAGATAATTTTAGATACTTCTTGTTTGCATGAGGTTTTCCATAGGACTATGGTGATGATGGAAGTTCTCCAATACAAAAGGACTCTTTTATATTTATTCACCACATCTTGTTTCTTGTATTTGGACCTTAACCTCAGGAATAATGGTCGAGCAATTGGATGATTTGGTTGATATATTAGGATCAATATAGGATGAAGAGGATGCTAATTCACCATTTTTTAGAACCTGATGTTTCATTTTTCCTCTTAAATTATTGCAATAGTGAAAGGGATTAGTATCTTCTGAAATAGTAAATTTTGTTCCATTGTATGGAAACTTTATGCATTGATGGAAGGTAGATAGAATGAATTGCATGGCATGTATCCATGGGTGAGTGAGAAGTAAATTATATGAAAGCTCAAGATCCAAGACATGACATACTGTATCCTTTGTTACTAGACCAACTCATTATAGGGAGTGTGATTGTTCATTTGGAAGGATGATTTGCATCATCATATGATTTGATGAATATTTTCTTGTTCAGATCTATAAATCCCTCAAAGTATCCTAATGTCTTTACTAGTTTCAACATGAAAATGTTGAAACTAGCTCTACCATCTATTAGGACTTGCTTAGTCTTATGCTTATTAATACAAATATCTAAATGGAGGGTGTCATTATGAATAGGTTGATGGATTGAGACATCTTTATCAATGAATGTGAGATGATGCATGGATGTGAGATGTCTTATAATAGCTTGAAATTGGTCCATATTTAGATTAGTGGGTATTAAAGACTCTTTGAGAACTTTATCTAAGATATCCTTATAAAGGGGAGATATACATAAATCTCTAAGATTGATGTCTACAGAGGTGTTTTACCCAAATGATCTAGGATATTATATTGTGTGGTAGGTTGATATTTAGATGTATCCCCTTGAAGGGTAACCTTACATATACAAGTTATAATGACACATTCAAGATTCTTATTCTTTATGGTAATGGTAGACATTTGACTGTTGGTTTCTTGAATTCAGTTCACAATATAATCATAGTTGATGATATTATTTTCATTCTCATAATTCTCACTATTTGAAACACTACAAACCCATTTTTTTAAAACAACACAAACAAGTCATATTTAAGGAATCATTTTTTTTGTGATTGATGGTGACATGCTTACAATAACATCGAGAGTGTTATGTAAATAGTGCAAGAGAGGAAATGATTGAAAAATATTTAGGATAAATAATCTTAGTGTTGTTGATGGCATCAAATTTAGGATTCCATAAAAATTGCACCACAAGTAGTATGAAGGAGAGAGATGGGCACCATGTAGTCTAAGGAGTATCTTCCCTTTTTCCACCAACTATGACAAAAATTAAACCATCTATAGAAAATATTTAAAGGAAAGAAGTACATATATTCCATGCATTATCCTTTTAAACAAAATTTTAGCTCTAACATTAAAACCAAGGATAGCAAGAAATTTTATTCACATTCCTAATAATAATAGTTGTTTCTACTCAATTGTTACAAATTGAACCTCTATGCAAATTAACCCTTTCCATAAATAATTATCACGAGGTTAAATTCAAGCAAAAACATGATAAATCAATAAACATATAATATTTATTGATTTTTTAAAGTACTAATCATTAATATTCATAATTTAAGTTAATGCATAACATCATAATCGATTGATTTTATTTTCCCTATATTCAAATTATAAATATTTACTATGGTGCTTTATTTAAGTTTGTACTAGTTCTTAAGTTTAGTTTGATTATTTTTTTCCTTTGAATTTATTCCCAAAATATTTGTTGTTATTTATTTGAAACTTTCATGAAATAATACATTCAACAACTTTCAAACACAAGACTAGTTATTTGAAACGTTTAAAATGATTTAAATAGGAAAAATCAATCTCTTAACTTGATTGTTTTTTATTAGATTAGCAAGGGAAGGGCCTTGATCCCATGGTTATAGCCAAGATTCAAGAGAAGGAAAGAGGGTGGATAAAACAACACCACCAACCAACATTAAAAAATAGCATGTCCAGGGTGGCACATAGGCCGAATAACAAAGCAGTAACCATAGAACCACTATACTTAATCAAAAAAAGAAAATTACTACTAAAGCACTTAAAACTATGAAGACCATTTATAAGGTCCACCATATACCAAGTACATAACCATAATAGAGATATTTGAAAATAGCAGTCCAAAATATTGAAACAGAATGACAAAAAAAGCAGGGCAACCATAAACAAAAGCAAGAAAAAAATTCATTACTTGGCTTTTCCATTCAGGTCCCAGTAGTATCCTATTAGGGAAATATACTCTCTCCAATTAGGTCCCTTAATCTCATCCAAGTCCTTCAATTTTTCCATCTTTCCCATCTTCTTCAGCTTCCTAGCGATCTAATTGGTTTGACCAGACACTGTACCTACCATTATTCTGCACATTAGGCCATTCGTCACCTTCATCAGCATGACAATAACATTTTTCATATCGTCCATTTGAACCTGCATGTAGGTCAGCCTGCTTTTCAGATAGTCAGTTCTAGAATCATCTACAATAGTTTCATTGGAAATATTCCAAGTTTCAGGAGCAGTTAGGGTTTCATTCTTTTTCCCTTCTTCAATTTCAGTCTCGTCATCCTCATTATCTTCTTTCTCCTCCATTGTTTCCTCTTCACCCATGTTGTAGGTGGTATCTTCAAATTCTATCCCATCACTTTCTTCATCAACCTAGGCTTCAAATTATTCTACCTCCATTTCTTCTTCCTCATGAAAAGTGGCTTTCTATTTCCCCTTCTTGTCCTGGAAGGAAACCTTGGCCAAGCAGGTGGATCTACAACCTCCACTACCTTGACACAAATTCCTATCCTCCAAGTCCTTAGTTTGAATACCCTCCTTTTCTTCACTTATGGTAATGACCTCACTTTGAATTTTTAGCTCTTTTTTCATCTTCTTTGACTTAGGTAGTTCTAGGAGAAGTGGGGAATGCTTGCACTTCTCAGGGACCGCTTTAACCAACTCAAGCTCGATGGAGCTTTTAGCAGGATTCTTCAAGGGTTGAAGGATTGGATCTTTTAGCAGCAAGGGAAGGGGTTTTATTAGGGATAATCACATTTATTTCAACAAAAATGAGAGGGGGTCTGGGATTAGGCTCCTCATTAGGGTTAACTTCTACTAAAGGTTCAACATTTTCACCAGCATTACAGTTCTCATTTTGTAGTCTAGCAACTAAAGGATTTCCATGAGGGTTCAAGGCTAAGGAATACTTGTAAAGCGCAAGTATGTATTAATCCTTGATGTAGGGGAGGGTTCACACCTTTTTCAATATTAAGTTGTAAGGAAGATAGTAAATAAAAGGGTAGATTAATTCTCTCATTATGACGAATATGATTCAACAATGGAAAGTGGTAAGTGTGCACTATCATATATCTTCCTTCAAGTGTAAAATATTGTATCACAAACATTCTCACGAGGGCATAAGGAGTTAGAAGCTCTAGCTGCGCGTACCCATTTTAAATCTAGTAATATTTTCTTTATCATGAAGAAACTTGTCAACAAATGACTAGTAGTCAACACCACTCTTTTTAGCCACCTTGATTCCCTAGTTTTGAAAACTAGTAGCCTTTGCAATAAACTACACCATCACCTCGAATCTTACCGCCCCATTTTCCACATTCCCCTTTCTCCATGAATTGGTAATTTTTGTAGTTAGAGTTTCATTGTAACCTTTCATGGCCTCAAAAAAGGGGACCATACCCACTCTGCTAAATTGCCTCCACATGTCCACATTTTATCTAAGTGCCTGGAAATTTGAAGGTTCTGTATGCTTCCATGGCCCACCCATTTTTGTGGTCTGCAAGCTTCTAAGATTCTGCAAGCTCTTCTTCATAACCCCACTCCACTAAGGCTTCCTTTCAAACTTGCAGGAAACACTATTACAAACAATTTGAAAATACTCACTTAAGGATATGAAATTCAAGAACCTTATTTTGGAGATAGTTGATAACACATTTCCTAAGGCTAATATTTCATTATTATTTTTACAAATAATAAATGACTCTTTATTGTTCGTTCTAAGAAAATCTTCACAACGACGTATGGAATTGGCATAGGTTCCTTCATCATACTTGGATTTGACACGATTCTTCACATTGATTAATGCCATGTGATCTATAACAATCTTAGGAATGAAATGATTATTACCTTTTTCTCTTGAGGAGATCTTCTTGCTCATGGTTGTACCACTTTTAAAATCATTATTCTGCATTCTCTTTATATCACAAGATCACATATACTTCCTATGTCACTCCCTCCCATCATCTTTGTAAGTTGTATACATATTCAAAAATTTCTTTTAGAACTTTTTCTTTTAATGATAGTGGTAATTGATTATTTTCCTAGCGGGTCTACCTATTACACTTCAATGCCTCATAGCAGCACATCCAACACAAGTATTCCCTTCTAAAAATGCATGTTGCACATGGATATGAGTAAAGAAACTCATGAGGAACTTATATTTATCAATGATATCTTTTAATTCCCAAGGGGTTGCATCACTTCCATTCAATATGTCCATAATTAATTTTGAATCTCCTTCCAAAATAATCTTTTTACAACCATAATCTCTTAGAGTTTATACCCTCCACACAGCCATAGCCTCTACTTTATTATTAGAGAAGACTCCCAAGTTAACACCATAAGTCACAATGCATTCACCTAAGTGGTTTCTTAGCAAACCTCCCACCCCAACCATATCCGGATTACCTTTAGAACACCCATCAAAATTACACTTAATCCACTCTCTTTCAGGAGCAACCCACATAGTAGCCTTCCTAGCTAGAATCATGGTCCAATTAAGATTAGTTAGATTCTTCCTTAGACCCCAAACCTGCTTAATTCTCACCTCTTTATAGTTCGTCAAGAATTTTGAGAATTTGTGTCCTCCTGCATCCATATTTTCCTAAACCTGAGCTTTTAGCACCAATTCTCTTAGCTTCCCTGAAGATCCTATTATTTATTTCCTTTCATACTCCCTAGGTTAAGAAGGTGGGAATTTGGTTCTAAAGATCCACAATAACCTTATGGGAGAAAGGAAAATTGGACCAAATTTCAACAAAAGACTTCATAGTAGGGGGGAATACCCAGTTAGTGAACAATAAAGGAAGAAATAATGACCACACTTCTCTAGAGAATCGACAATGAAAGAAAAGATGCATAACAGTCTCTTCACATTTCTTGCAAAGGATGCATCGATTAACAAGATAAAATCCTCTCCTACCTAGATTATCAATAGTTAGAATTCTTCCATGTGAAGCAACCCACTAGAAATAGTTTATTTTTGGCACAAGGTTTTTAATCCACTTTATCCCAATGAGGGTCTCTACTGACAATAAGGGGTTTCACCAATTCATTATAAGAATGTTTAATAGAGAATTTTTTTGAAGAGCTCCCCTTCCACACCCATTCATCTTCCCTTTCAATAGAAAAATAGTTCGCATCCCATATGAGGTTGTGTAACCTTAGCAAAATTGGATCCTAGTTTATCTATCTCTAACCTCTCAATTTAACACTCCTTAATAAGTTGAATTCCTTCCATTTTGGTTCTTCCACCTCCCAATTGACATAGTACGACACCTTTTTACCACATATCCTAGTTAGACCTTGTTTAAGAGAATTGAAGCCATCAGTAGAGGAGAGAGGGGAAGCCTCAATCCAAGGGTCTTTCTAGAAATCTATGTTTTTTCCATTACCAATCCTCTTTCTAACCCCCAATTTCAACACATTTTTAGTTTTAATAAGGTGGTTCCATAGAACAAACCCATTGGGAAGATCAGTAGCAGAGAGGAAGAAACCATGATTTTTTTCTTTAAATATTTTGCTTGGAAAATATTCACCCAATATTTAAACCCCTCCAAAAGGTTCCATCCCACCTTAGCAGTTAGGGATTTGTTAAGCAATTTGATTCTCCTTATCCCTAGCCCTCCAAAACTTTTTGGAGTGCACACTTTCTCCCAACTAACCAAACAGAGTTTATTTTTCTCTTTTGTTCCTGACCACATGAATCTTCTCTGAATTTGTTCTATAAAGACAAATAGTAAATCAAGATATTATGTAAAGAGGTTTTTAACAAATGAATCTTCCCAACTAAGCTAAGAATTTTACCCTTCCAACCGACCAACTTCTTTTGAACTCTCTCAATCAGATGGTTCCAAAAATTATTTTCCAACTTTCTAGCTATCAGAGGTAGCCCTAGGTAAGTTAATGGTAAGACAACTTCCTGACATCCCAAGATCTTCACCACTCTTTCCTTCACTAAATGGTCAACATTAAAGAAGTATAACTTTCTTTTTTCATAGTTAGTATACTGGCCAAAGACAAAAGCATAGTCATTAAGAATAGATTTCCAAAGTCTGGATTCCCCCACCGAGGCTTCACCAAATAGGATGGTGTCATCAACAAATTGTTGGTGAGAGTCAAGCGAAAGGGATGAAGCAACTTTAACACCTTTAAGGGATTTAGAGTCAATTAGTTTTTGGATATTCAATCCTAAGAACTCAACAACTATTATGAAAAGATAGGGGGAGAGGGGATCTCCTTGCCTCAAGCCACGACCACAAGAGAAATAACCTTGGGGGGACACCATTGACCAAAACCGAGCACATGGGGGAGGTAACACATGTAGAGAGCAACCTTAGGAATCTGCCCTCAATCCCAAATTTACTAAGAACAACAAAGAGGAATGGCTAGGAGACTCTATTATAAGCCTTAGTGATATCAATTTTGAAGGCCATCCCAGGGTTTTTACTGAGGTCCATAGGGTGAAGAATTTCATGGGTTGAGATAACAACATCAAGAATGTTTCTACCATGGAGAAAACTTTTCTTGTTCGGGGGAATCATTTTGCATAAAACAACTTTAAGTTTGAGCACAAGGATCTTAGAGAAAATTTTATAGATAGTCTTATAGAGGCTAATGGGTCTATAATCCTTAATAAAATAGGCATCATAATTATTTGGGATAAGAGAAATAAAGGTGGAATTTAATTGGTTTAGGAGCCTGCCTGATCTAAAGAAACCTCTAGCAGCATTGAATAAGTCAGATTTGACAATATCGCAGTAAGTCTGAAAGAAAGCAAGAGGGAACCCATCAGAGCTAGGAGATTTATAAGCCCCAAAAGAGAACACAGCCTGTTTAACTTCTTCCATAGAAACAACATTAATAATTTTCTTTAAGTATTGTTCAGAAATAACTTTAGGGATCACCTCAAGGAAATCATCATGTACCTGATTAGCATTACCTTGGGAATTTTGGAAAGAGGAGAAGAAGTTAATTGCTTCCCCAATAATTTCCTTTTCAGTCAAGACCGTGGTACTATCATTTTTATTAAGTGATCTAATCCTATTCCTACTTCTGTGTTTCAAGGTAGATTGGTGGAATAATTTAGTTATGTGGTCTCCTTCAGTAAGCCATTGAATTCAAGAATTTTGTTTCCAAAAAATTTCCTCCTTTTTATTGGCCTTAAACCATTGGGATCTAAGGTCACACTCCTTTATGCATATCTCTTCATCCACAAGGCTAGCTTCCATTTTTTTTTGAACTTCCTTTAAGCTGTTTCCCAATGATTTCTTAATCTCAAAGATGTTACCAAAGGTTAATTTGTTCCACCCTTTCACTCTCTGCTTGATTCTACTCAACTTCTCCACTAAACAGAACATGGGATGCCTCCTGTGGGTTCATTCCACCAATTTAAAAAAAAAAAAACAAAGTCAGGGTGAAGGATCCACATTATTTCAAATCTAAAAGGGAAAGGGCCCATGTTGTGGTCAAAATTTCTTATAAGCACAATATCATTATGATAAGATCTAGACCTTGGGAGAGAAGATAGAGAGATAAATTAAGAGATGTTCCAATTAGAAGAGACCAGAAACCTATCCAGCTTAACTTCAATCAGTTGATTACTAGTCCTTCTATTTGACCATGTGAATTTGGATCCTTGGAGAGGAATATCAATAAGCCCAATAGAGTTTAGGAAACCAGATCCATCATACTACCAATATAATCATCCAACACCCCAACTTTTCCAAAGGAAGAAGGGGGGAGTTGAAATCACCTCCCAACATCCAATGGTCATCCTTTCTGTTACATCATGGTATCAGAGCATAGGCTCATACATTGGGCACTATGAGCCCATTATGTTAACCTTGTGTTTAGACTCTTGAGTTTAGGTTTTCACCCTTCTATCGTTCTTGCTTAGCAATCCGAGTTTGTCCCTAGGTGGTGTTGGTCCAATGGTGCGAAAAATTGGGGGAAAGGATAGGACCCTCAGTGCAATGCGCAATGCACCGATATCCTTCCTACCAAGGATGCATTAAGGACCCTCGTGTTGTCTTGTGGTGCAGTTTTTGTTGATGTGAATTCGGGTGTGATTGTGAAGTGTGTGTGTAAACTTGGAAGCATGTGTTTATGGAGTGATGAAATGTGTTTTCTTGAATCAGTGAAGGTGTAAAATTTTGGGCTTTTACTGAAATTATGGTGAGATTTTGTGTTGAATAGTGAATGAAGTTGAATGCCTTGTGTGTAAATGATAATGTTTAATGAAAAAGTGTGCTTGTGTGGATAATTATGTTGCATTCCTATGGAAATGTAGTATATCGAGGGTAAATAATCATCTTGAATGATTGGTAATAATGTGTTAGGTTTCTACCTTAGTTGTGATTTTTAGGTAGTTAGCTTCGAATGTCGGTGATGAAGGTAAAATTAATTGGTTATGTTTATCATGTGGATTTAGTTCTATGGTGGTTATGCATTTGATTAGTAATATCTATGTGATATTGATTATTATGTCTTAGTTATTGTTAAGTGTTAGAAGGACGATGTCGTATCACTCATTCGTGAGAGGAATACGACACAATGATTCCCTCTACACTAGGTTGATATGATATTTTATAAATATGTGTTGTACACAACGTTTGCTCTTATATAGGATTGCAGGTACCGGGTACCGACTCCACCTGTACTGTCAAGTTTGAGCGTACCCCAAAAACCCAATGGATATGATGTGGAAATAGGTGATGACAAAAGAACCCCAACCCGTGTTTGGTAACCCCATCTATTGGTTTGTTTATTTTGTCAGTTGCTTTGTTTTGTATCTCCCATTTTTGTGTGTGACTTGTGATGATGTTGTTCGTAATTGTAAATGTTTACCTGACCTTGCGACTTCCAGGAGTAAGTTGAGGTGTATGGGGGGAGGATGTAGTGCCCCTTCGCTTTGTTCTTTGGGCCACTCATGTAAGTGTTTATTTATGATGTTTGTTCCTTTATGGTTTTGTTCATTTCATGTCGTTCGTTTAAGTGTTGGTTTTAATGTGTTAATCGTTTGGTTTTGATATGTTATTATTATTGTTAATTAATTAATTTAATTTAATGATGTTTATTGTTGTTGAAATTAATTTAATTACAACATTAAATTTAATTAGTAAAGTGATTTGTGAAATATCAAGTATTTAATTAGATATTAAATTAGTTTGTAAATTTAAAGGTTTGTAGATTTAAATGAATAGTGTATTTTTAATTGTCGACATTAAATGTTTTTATTTGTAAGAGGAGTAATACCTTAATTGCAATATTGTTAATTTGTAAATTAATGGTTAGAGAATATTTTTTTTATTTAATTACTATTTGGATTTAATCGAAAAGGAAATCTTAGTGATATTGCTTAATTTGAAAAGAAGGAAAGATTCGGCATGCAGATACATGCATAGTTTTGAACTGAATTCTCTAAGGAAACTTTCTATTGATTTTTGTTTTTGGGGAAGAAAAATAAAAAATGCTTGCCTACGAAAATATTTTTCTTATGCTGTAGATTTTGTGTGGATGGAGGGATCATGATTTTTGATTTTTAGTTTTGGGGTAGGGGGGGGAGGGTGGTGGGCTCTTCGACAATCTTAGCGGATTTCATTCTGAAAGTTCAAAAAAATCTAGTAGTGCATATTTTGCAACAATGGCTGGTCCACGATTTGACATCTCCTCGAGGATTTCTGTCAATGAGTTTGGGTGCCAATAAAGCTATTCATTCTGCAATGTCTTCGAAGGGACCTCGGCTTGTATGTGACCATGGTGGTTTGCTAAGCTGGTATGTCGGTGTCTGTGTTATTTATATGTCTTAGTAGAAATAGCAGTGGAAGAGAGGTATGTGTCTATTAGAAGTTCGATACTCTTTTTGAACCAGTTGAGTAGTGCCTATTTCAGAATATGTACTACATGTTATTTCTAAAGAAAGATTGGTAACAGATTAATTCTATCACCTTTTTTTTATGTTAAAAAATGTAATGATCAAAGTTTATTGTTGGCATGATAATGATTGTTTAGTTTGTGAATCTCTACCCAAATTAGAATAGTCGTGCTTCTAATATGTATACCCGACTGGTTGTGTTTAATGGGTTCACTACCCTTGTTTTATGTGTATGATTTGCAACGTTTCCTGAGCCAGTTATTTCCAAATTCTTTCATCATAACCGCGACCTTGGCTTTGCATCTATATATATATTTTTTAGTCTTGTGAACCTTCATCTTTTGCCTCCGTTATCATAACATTAATAGCTTGTATCTTGCCCTCTTTACCAGTTTGATCCGGTTAAGAACATAAGTCGCAACGTTTTCTTTAAGGATCCAACAGTGTTGTTGGAAATACGAAACCTATATTCATTTATGATCTTTAGGCACTACAGGATTAACTGGAATCTTAGTATTAAGGTTTAGGGTGTCCCATGATTGCCAGCGTGGGCATGAAGATCAAATATGCATATCTAATGATCAATTATATACGTAATGCATTTAGGGTTACTAATGTGTGAAGTATTCATAGCCCCCATCCACCTACGTGACTGCATGTGACTTGAACACAAGCAAAGCTTTCAATGTTAAGATGTATTCCAATGAGCTTCATTAATTCAAAGATTTTGAGAGCTTCCTTGCTAAACTATTTTGTGCATACCCCACAGTAATTGTATTCAATGTTATGCATCCAAAACTCGCCTGCTAATTACATTTGCTTGAAAGTTTCTAAGCCTTTTCAGCAAATCTAATTTGTGCACAACATATGCATAACTATATTCGTAGCAAATAATTAATTAGATGCATCTATTCGACTTTACACATGTCTTCATAGGCTAGTGTGATATAGCATAGGTCAAAATTCTTGTAGCCTTATTGTATTGAGGCGATTCGTACCTTGACGAAGCTCTCATTTTGGCATTGTTTGATCGGTATTTTACTTTGATCTCTTTTAAATTCATTTATCGGCCCTCTTCTCATCTTCACATTAATTGCTACACCTTAACCTCCATTGCTGCCTTTAATTAAACCCTTTGTTATGCCTTAACATAACAATCTCATTATCATGATAAGAGTACATTATCAGCCATTCTGATAGAGAGAGGATTGGTAAAGGGATTAGAGTATTAATCATATTGCAAGTGAAAATTTATGTCTAGGGTTTGACTCACATTATGTCCAATTGAAAAATGTATATGGCTTCATGTTGGAATTTAATGTTTCTCCTGAGCCTCTGCTCATCCGTCATACCCCCTGCATCCTCACCTACCCATCAGGAGCCCTTCTGTTTTGGGGATCCTCCCTGCTGCTCTTGACATTCTCTCTGAGCTCCCAGTAGCTCCTGAACATCAGCAATTGTTTGTTATTTGTAAGAGTAGTGATTTCTCTAGGTAGAGCTCTGCGTAGCTCTTGACAGTGAGCTATTGATAGCTCCTGATCATTACCAGTCTGGTTGAGTAGCTTCTGATAGCTCCTAGAAAGTTGTAATAGTTTTTTCTATTTTTAGTTTATTTTCTATATTGTTTATTTTCAGTTGATTAATAGAGAATCAAAGTTGCATGTCTCCCCTGCATTTCCGCATTTAAGATTTGGGTATTTCTAGCTTGACTGGAAAATAGAGCAATAGCTCTATGTTTTGCATTTGTTTTTCAAATCTTGACATGGTATCAGAGCCATAGGCCCCATTTCCTTGTGAGTTTGGGCATTTGTTTTTCTGGGTGTTGAGTTTTTTGTTGTAGGAGACATGGTTGGAGATGAAGCAAGGAGTTGGCAATAGCCACCGTCCTTTAATGGATAGAACTATGACATTTGAGCCAAGAAGATGAGGACCATCATGGTGGAAAATGATTTGTGGGATTTTCTCATTAATGGGTTCGTGGATATCACTGACCCAGCTGCATTTGCAGCTCTCGCAAATAACCAGAAGACCCAGTTGAAGGAGCAGAGAAAGAAGAATGCAAAAGCTTTGAGTTTGATTGAAGCAGCCTTGACAGAGGCCATTTTTCCCAGAATAGAAGCAACTGAGTATGCAAAAGAAGCTTGGGAAATCCTTCAAACCGGTTACAAAGGGACTGATAAAGTCAGAGGTGTGAAGCTCTAGCTACTTCGAAGAGAGTTCAAAGTTATTGAAATGAAAGAAGGTGAGTCTATTGCAAACTTTCAAACAAGGTTCTCTGGTTTATTGAACTAGCTGAGAGCAAATGAAGATGTGTTAGAGGAGCTAAAGATTGCTGAAAAACCTCTTAGATGTCTACCCACAAGGTATGATCCTCTTGTCATTGCTATTGAAGCAACGATAGACCTTTCTACTTTGATAGTGGATGAGTTAATGGGTTCTCTCCATACCCATGAGTAATATTTAAAAAGGTCTACTACTACTTCCCATGAGCAAGCTTTCAAAGCTCAATCGAATGCAAGAGGCAAAGGGAGAGGTAGAAATGGCTCCCAAAGAGGTAGAGGCAGATCCAGTCAAGGAAATGCTGGAGGAGAAAGCTCAGGATGAGCAAACAGCCAAGAGGGAGCATGCAACTCTCAGAACAACTACCATAGAGGCACGAAGAATAGTAGTTCAAGTGGGAGAAGTGACAAGAGCAACATTGAGTGCTACTACTGTCACAAGTTGGATACTATGCTAGTGAGTGTTGGAAGAAGCATGGTAATCAACAAAGACATAATGCAAATGTTGCTAATTCAAATGTGGCTAAAGACAATCAATCCACAACCTTCATCATGTGCAATGTTGGTGAAGAAGGCAGCCCTGAAGTCTGGTACTTGGACAGTGGTTGCAACAACCACATGAGTGGTAATGAAAGTCTTTTTTCTTTCATTGACAAAAATGTTACATCAGAAATTAGAATGGGGAACAATGGAGTTCCTGTCAAAAGAAAAGGATCTATTATGATCCGCACCAAGTAGGGTGAAGAGAAGGAGGTTCAAAATGTGTTCTTTGCACCAGGGTTAAAGCATAACCTTATGAGTGTAGGAAAGCTGATCCAGAATGGATACAAAGTGCTAATAGAGAAGGGAAAATGTGTCATTTATGACAAGAATGAGAGGACAAAGGTGTTTGCAGCAATACAAATGACAAAAAACCAGATGTTTCCATTGAAGATTGAGACA
This sequence comes from Sequoiadendron giganteum, assembly GCA_007115665.2. Lineage (NCBI taxonomy): Eukaryota > Viridiplantae > Streptophyta > Pinopsida > Cupressales > Cupressaceae > Sequoiadendron > Sequoiadendron giganteum. Next base: position 432,669,777 of record CM021101.1, on the reverse strand, counting down.
TGCTTCTCATCTCAGTCTATTACAGCACCTCTCATGGATGGAAAATGTACAACAGTACAACATGCAGCCCTTAAGAGCACCACTGAAGACCCCTCCAAGCTATGGCATCTTAGGTATGAACATCTAGGCTATGCTGGTTTAAGTCATTTGTCCAAAAGCAAGATGGTTGATGGTTTGCCAAGGATAGTAGAGCCTAATGTTAGATGCGAGGCTTGCATTTTGGGCAAGCAACATAAGCAGCCCTTTCAATCGAGCAACTCTACAAGGGAAAGGGCACCATTGGAGTTGGTGCACACGGATTTGGTAGGCCCTATGCAAATCACTTCCATTGGTAATAGCATATTTTTTATGACCTTTATTGATGATTTTAGTCGTAAGACATGGGTTTTTTTTTTTGCAGCACAAGTCTGATGCATTTAATAAGTTTTTATTGTTTAAAGCCTAGGCTAAAAAAGAGAGTGGAAATTTTATTAAAGTCCTAAGGTCAGATAGAGGAGGAGAGTATACCTCCAATTGTTTTGTGAATTTTTGCAGGCATAGTGGCATAAAAAAGGAGCTTACAACCAGTTATACTCCACAAAAAATGGAGTGCCTGAAAGGAAAAATAGAACCATCGTAGAGATGGCAAGAAGCATCCTAAAAACAAAAGGACTCCCTATAGAATATTGGGGAGAGGCTGTTGCAACAGCCATGCATTTGATTGATAGAAGTCCAACTAAGGCAGTCCATGACAAGATACCTCTAGAGGCATGGAAAAAATGAAGATGGACGGTTGAACACTTGAGAGTGTTTGGATGTGTGGCTTATGCACACGTGCCTAAAGAAAAAAGGCAAAATTGGGATGACAAGGGTGAAAAGTGCATTTTCACGGGCTACAGTGAAGGGTCAAAAGTCTATAGGCTATACAATCGGGTCACCAAAAAAATTATCATTAGTAGAGATGTGGAGTTTTTAGAAGATCAGTCATGGGATGGCATGACAGATCCTAACAACTCTCGACAACTCCCGACAGTGCAAAGTGATAAAGAAATTGAAGATGAAGATTTGGAAAATGCTGCAGCAGTAGAAACTGATGGCTCCCGACAGCGCCTGATCTCTCCTGATCAGAATAGATAGAAAGGGAAGTAGCCATAGACAGCTAGAGGATGAGCTCTTGACTACTCATGACGAGCTCTTGACAGTTTCAGACTAGCTCCTGAAAGCTCCTGATGAGCTCCCGACTGCTCCCGACTGCTCCCGATGAGCTCTCGATAGCTCCTGATCGCTCCAGATTCAGCCTGTTCAGTAGAACAACAACAACACTAAAAATTTAGACCCCACTCTCACCTCCCTAATGCCAAGAAAGACCAAGAGTCTAAGGGAGATCTACCAAAATGAAAGGTATGATGAGGAATTTGATGAGAGTGTGAATTTTGCACTATTTTCTCACAATGATCCAATTTATTTTGAAGAAGCTGTGAAAGAGAAAAAATGGTGTGAAGCCATGGATGAGGAAATAGATGCATTAGAAAGAAACAATACATGGGAGTTGATTGACTTGCCTCCAAACAAGCAAGCTATTGGAGTAAAATGGGTCTATAAGACCAAAAGCATTTCCAAAGGAAGAATAGACCGACACAAGGCAAGATTAGTTGTCAAGGGGTACAAACAACAGTTTTGAAGAGAATATGATGAGACATTTGCCCCTGTTTCTAGGATTGAGACTGTGAGGGCAGTCATAGCTATTGCTTCCCAGCACAAATGGAAGGTATTTCAAATTGATGTGAAGTCTGCCTTCCTTAATGGAGTATTGAAAGAAGAGGTTTATGTGGAGCAACCTTTTGGATATGAAGTTCTAGGCCAAGAACACAAGGTGTATAGGCTGAAGAAGGCTCTTTATGGGCTGAAGCAAGCTCCACGGGCATGGTACAATAGGATTGACTCATATTTGATGAGCAACGACTTTAGCAAAAGCGATGGTGAGCCCACTCTCTACATCAAGGCAGCAAATGTCAACATTTTAATTGTTGTCTTATATGTAGATGATTTAGTTTTTACAGGGGATGATGATTTCCTCATTTTTGATTTTAAAGAGGCCATGAAAAGAGAATTTGAAATGACAGATTTAGGTCTCTTGAGTTATTTTCTAGGCATAGAAGTAAAACAAATGCATGATTGTATTTTTATCTCTCAATAGAAGTATGAAAATAAGATCTTGAAGAGATTTAGAATGCTTGAGAGAAAGCCTGCCCCAACACCAACAACCATAGGTCTTAAGTTGAGCAAGGAAGATTGCAGCAACAATGTGGATCCAACCATGTATACAGGTTTGGTTGGAAGCTTGATGTATTTGACAACAACTAGGCAGGATATAATGCATGGAGTGAGTCTGATTTCTAGATTCATGGAGACTCCAAGAGACACCCATTGAAAAACGAGTAAGAGAATCCTGAGGTATGTTAATGGTACCAAAGGATATGGCGTGTTGTACACATCAGCAAAAGAATATGGGCTGGTTGGTTACACTGACAGTGATTGGGCAGGAATTTTGGATGATAGGAAGGGAACTTCGGGCTATGTATTTCATTTGGGTTCGGGTGCTATCTCTTGGGCTTCTAAGAAGCAACCTGTTGCTTCCCTATAAACAGCTGAAGCTGAGTATATAGCAGCAAATGCAGCAACATGTCATACTATTTGGCTGAGAAGAATCTTGGCAGATTTGAAAGAAGAACAAGAGGATGGAACAGTGATCTATTGTGACAATGTTTCATCGATAGCTTTGATGAAAAATCTTGTGTTTCATGGAAGAAGCAAGCATATTGAAATCAGGTATCATTTCATTCATGAATTGGTTGAAAATGGTGAAATTAAAATGAATTTTTGTAGGTTTGAGCAACAACTAGTAGACATATTCACCAAGCCTTTGAGCATTGACAGTTTTGTGCACCTTAAAGGAAAATTGGGTGTTGTTAATTTGGATTAGGATTGATCTTGTTGTTTTGTCAGCTCAGGACAAAGGGGGAGTGTTGGAATTTAATGTTTCTCCTGAGCCTCTGCTCATTCGTCAGACCCCTTGCATCCTCACCTACCCATCAGGAGCCCTTCTATTTTGGGGATCCTCCCTGCTGCTCCTGACAGCTCTAGAATTCATTAAGGTAGTTGATTTTGAATTCAGCATTTACTACGGTAGGTGATTTCAAATTTTTGAAGGGGAATGTTTGTTTTAGACAAAATGAATTGAAGGTAGATTATTTTGTCAGTTGGGAAAAATTTGAGAGAAGAAGTCAGAGAAGAAGATTGTAGCAGCAGACTGTGAGAAGAACAGTCTCTCTGAGATCCCAGTAGCTCCTGAACATTAGCAGCCGTTTGTTATTTGTAAGAGCAATGATTGCTCCAGGTAGAGCTCTGCGTAGCTCTTGACAGTGAGCTGTTGATAGCTCCTGATCATTACAAGTCTGGTTGAGCAACTTCTGATAGCTCCCAGAAAGTTGTAATAATTTTTTTTGTTTTTAGTTTATTTTTTGTATTGTTTATTTTCAGTTGATTAATAGAGAATCAAAGTTGCATGTCTCCCTTGTGTTTCCGCATTTAAGATTTGGGTATTTCTAGCTTGACTGGAAAACAGAGCAGCAACTCTGTGTTTTGCATTTGTTTTTCAAATCTTGACAATTCATGGAGTAAGTCTAAAACAATAACAATCCTTACTTTTTTCTGATGAAACTTTGCTCCTGCTCTTAGACTCTAGTCACGCATATTTACCTATGTCTGAGTAGATACAATTTCAAAGACCCGCTTCAAAACTATTATGTTGGAATTAAAAATAGCATTATTTGTGTGGAGTTCACTGCTAGAACTTCTAGCAAAACTTGGAGTATGAACACCACCTCCTTCAGGAGAAGATTCATATCTTTACATAGAAGCAAATGCAGATGGAAATACAACAAATGATTCATCTATTGCCTTTGTACCATGGCTGTCAGATCCCATATTATTTGGATGTTCGTGGTAACCCATTGAATTTTTCTCTCATTGACTTGCTCTACCAACTCATCTTAATGGTGATACTTTACTATAGATTTCGATATACATTGATAAATCATTTCATTTTTTTGTTGTTGCTTTTATATTATGAGAGAGTTCGATATTATATTATGTATTCACTTGATGGAATCCATTTGGTCTGAAATTCATTTCATATGCTCATGCTTGGAGTTAATTGAACCTTCATTAGGATTGGAATTCAATTTCTTTATATTTTTTCGTTTCATGGAAAATATGTGTATAAGGTTGTCTATTTTAATATGCATTTGAATTAAATCAATGGCAATCAGTCTTCACTGTAATGTTTATCGATAATCCCCTTTTGTAGAGTTTGATTTACCTTGTATCTCTAAAAGGTGTTATCTTGCTTGCAACGCTTGGAGTCTTAGTATGTGTCCTTTCTTTTTATTTCATTCACTGTGTTTGCTGTGATGCTTCTCCCAGTATTTCTTATTTGGTACTAAGCATTATAAATGCATGTCGATGGTAATAAGTATTGGATATCATATCGTACCCTCCTATCTCTTCTCAGCTGAACCATATTTTGACTTTCATTTATAATCTCAAGCACAATTGTTTAGTTTTCAATGAACTTGCATTATAAATGATCCGCTGATTTTTCTCTATGTTGCTAATTGTTGAATTATTAAATAAAAGTAGTTTGTTTGTGATTTTTATTTAAATAAAAAATAATTAGTTTATGATAGTGCATAAATTCAGACATCATATATATCTTTATTTACTACAATTATATTTATTGGAAGTTTAATTGAGTTAGAAAGTATATCTAGTTTATACATTATAAATCTTTTTAAAACTGTATTGTTTCAATTAAATCTATCTTATGATTAGGCTCACATTGATACCTCAATAATTTTCCCGACTCGCTAATCATTGATTTCTATATTTCATGATTTTATTGAAAGAATAAGTTGTTTGTGTAAAATTGCAAACTTAGATGTTTACTCGCTTTTATTTATAGGTGTTGAGTTATATGCATATATAATTATAAGTTATAAATATTAAATATCTATTTGGTAAGGAATAGGTATAGGTGTACTTGTTAAATGTAAAGTAATAAGTGGTGGAGTTATTTCTATTTGATTGTATATTTTTGAAATACGTACATATATAGTTTCCTTAATTATTTATATGGTTCTATAATGGCATACCAATAAAAAGGTGGTGAATACTTAAAAATGCCTTTAAATGTATTTCTTGTGATGCGTTAATGTAATTGAAGGTTGATTTAAGTGGTTCCAAGTGATGTGTCTTTCTTTTCTATGTTGATTTGGTTTTGAGGAGATTCTGTTATTGAATTCATGTTGAAATCTATCAGGAACCCCTTTTGACGTTGTTCGTCTTTTCATATTTTCATTTGAATTCATGGGTAGATTGTTTTAAGTGTCTTCCTAAGGCGAGGGGAGTATTTTTTTCTTGATGATTTCTATGTTGAATTGATGCCACAACTATTCTTGTTGGTGGTGTTTATGTGGGTGTTACCTTGTTATTTTGTAATGTTGTATCATGATATGTGTGCGAGATGGATTATGCCTCGCATTTGGTTGTAATTTTCATATCTTGGTTTTATGAGCATTAAGGTACACCCCTGTTCCTTGAGTTGTGTTTTGTTGCTAGAAGGGAGTGTGGCTTCCCACGGGGGTCGGAACCCTAAGTGGTCCCTTGGGTAACTCGTGTGGAAGTTGACCTAATCAAGTGGTAACCTAATAAATAGTTAGGGGGTGGGTAGAAATCACATTAATGAAAGATAATGGAAGCCTTTCTCATGGATCAAGTGCTTATATAGGCTTGGGATGAGACGAGAAGGCCTGGAATGGAAAATCAACTACCTTGTCCTCAAGAAAGGTAAGTTGATTCCACATGTGCAAGAATGGGGGCCCAAGATCGGTTGAGGTTGCTAGGGTAACCCAAGATGGGGGTTGGTAACCTATGAAGGTCCGCATTGGGTAACCCATGTCGAGCCATGTGATGACACACTACCCTTAGCAACCATGCTTGTTTTGAGTTTTCCCCCTTGTGGTTTTGGTGCCTGAGGAAGTAATTGTACTTATGGTTCTTTGACTTGTTGTATTTTGGATTGAGGAGTCGTGTCAACTTTGTACTTTTGTCTATTTTTATGTTGTGGTCCTCTTGTCATCTCCTAGCATGGGGGGTGGGCCTTGGAGTTCACATGGTCGAGTGAAATGTGCTATGCACCTATTGGGTTCCCCACCAATGATCGTGATGTTGCAGAGATGTACCAGTTGTAGTGCTTCCTGAGCTTTCCAGTGTTGGTGACTGCTTTGGTGTTATGACCTATATTTCCTTCTGATGGATCTCATTATGTACTCTATTCATTGTTGTTGTATCATTCTTGTATAGTTGTACTCTTCCCATTGTTATAAGGGAAGCTGAATGTAATTGTATCATTGTATTTATGATGTGTTGTATCCGTGGAAATATGCTCCACATATGTAATTTTGAACTTGGAAGTTGTATTGCAATAATATGATATTCAAGTATTTCTTTATCTATTTTATTTATGATTGGATGTATGTTATATATTTATGTCGTTTCATAATCACGCTTCTATTTTTTATTTAATTTGGTTTGGTTTAACGATGTTGTTGGTTGGGTTCATTCCGAGTAGCGCACCATGTAACCCCATGGGACTAGGTTAATGCCATATGGATTATATTAATGTTGATTAATTAATTATTAATGGTTAATGTAATTGTTGTCTAAAAAAAAATTGTTTTGTTTATTGTTAGATGTTGTGTTCTATGGGGTTTGCATGGTGGGGCATTACAATTGTCGTCTCCTTCAGTAAGCCATTGAACTTGAGACTTTTATATCCAAAAAAATTCCTCTTTTTTATTGGCCTTAAACCATTGGGATCTAAGGTCACGTTCCTTTATGCATATCTCTTCATCCACAAGGCTAGCTTCCATTTTTTTTGAACTTCCTTTAAGTTGTTTCCCAATTCTTTCTTAATCTCAAAGATGTTACCAAAGGTTACTTTGTTCCACCCTTCCACTCTCTGCTTGATTCTACTCAACTTCTCCACTAAATAGAACATGGCATGCCTCTTGTGGGTTCATTCCACCAATTTAAAAAAAAACAACAAAGTTAGGGTGAAGGCTCCACATTATTTCAAATCTAAAAGGGAAAGGGCCCTTGTTGTGGTCAAAATTTCTTATAAGCACAATAGCATTATGATCAGATATAGACCTTGGGAGAGCAGATAGAGAGAAATTGAGAGATGTTCCAATTAGAAGAGATCATAAACCTATCCAACTTAAATTCAATCAATTGATTACTATTCCTTCTATTTGACCATGTGAATTTGGAGCCTTGGAGAGGAATATCAATAATCCCAATATAGTTTAGGAAACCGGCTCCATCATACTACTAGTATAATCATCCAACACCCCAACTTTTCCAAAGGAAGAAGGGGGGAGTTGAAATCACCTCCCAACATCCAATGGTCATCCTTTCTATTTTTCATAGCATCATTCAGATATTTGCAAAGCTACAACATGTCCCTACTCAAATTGTGAGCATAGATATTAATTCAATTCCATTTATCTTATGAAACCAGATCTTCCAGAGAAACCATCAGCCTATTCCTACTAGTAGAGCTCAGAGTTCCTTTTAATTTTATGGGATTCCAAAGAGTAACAATAACCCTTGAGGCTCCTTCACCCTCACTGACAAATTAATTCACACCAGGTCATATTTTCAAAATCACCTTATCAAAGGTCTCCTTCATTTTTGTTTCCTAAAGGAGAAAAACATCCACTTTATTGTCCAAAATACAGGTTTTAACTAAAAATTGTTTATAATGGTTGTTAAGGCTCCTAATATTCTAGGATAGAAACTTCATTTGAAAAACAAACCAAGTACAAAAAATCCTTAAGGCACTGAGAAGAGTAGACATGGCTAATTATTTTTGGACTTTGATCTTGTGATCGATTCCAAGGTTCTTTGTTTACCTATAGCCACATCCCTCACTATATCTTTGTTCCTAGATTCCTTTTGGGAAGGTTTTCCTACCTTGTTTCCCCCTCCTACATCCAACTTCTTTTTCTTTTTTTGACTTATTTGGAGTTTGTAACCATCCTCATCTTCTCTATCACTAGGGTGAGGGGGAAACCCCAACAAGGGTAGGGAATCACTCAAGTTACCGGCCTCCTTCTGAGACAAAAATGACATCCTCCAGGGAAAAATTAAGGTCTGAAGACACTAATTTACCTTCTTCCAACTCAATTCCTTCTTTAGTAGCAGGAACCACTTCCGTGAGAGAAAACATTGGCCTCCTTTTGGGGGGCTCCCTTTACTTCATCCATAATATCTATTTTCTTTTCCTCCCCTATAATAGGAATCCCATCTTTCTAGAAACTCAGGGTAGGGATACTATCAACAGGGGCAACATTCATGAGGTTCAAACTAGCCAAGTCACTGGAAACAACAAGAGGCTCAACAAGGACAACAACCAAGCCACACAGAGGAGTTGCCATCTTGGGGGGCAGATTCCACAGGGGAAAAATAAATTTTAGGAGGGCGAGCAACAAATACAACAATGAAGGACATAGGCACTTGCTCGGAAAGAGAATGAAAGGAATCATTGGGTCCCTCAACATGCCTTTTCTCACATGAATCAATGAGGTGACCAATTTTTTTATAAAGCTGGCAGAATTGGCGGGCATTTTCATATTCAAGAGGTTGAGACCAGTTACAAAATTTAGAATTAAGAAGAACAAAGGTTGCCAGAACTATGTTAACAACCACATTTACACAAATATGAGCATAGACAAGTCTAGGATTTTCCTGCATGATCTTGTCAATCGCTAAGAGGCTACTAAAAGAATTTTCAATCCCTTTCAGGATACCCATTTTCTAGAACTCAAGGGGTAACCCAGGGAGGCAAACCCAAGTAGGAGTCATGGTCCCTAGGTCAGCAAAAGGATCAAAACCCAGTTTCCACTTGCACAAGGAAAGGAAGTTCTTAAAACCAACATCAAAGGCCCAGGGGTTGCTCGTTAACACCTTTAGCATATCTTCATAAACTACAAAGGAGAAAAGGAAGATACCTCTTGGAATAGCATTAATAGAGACACTACCTTTAAGATTCCAAGCCAAGGTAGCCCAAAGATGTACCTGTTCGATATTCAAATGATAGGCCAAAATTTTTCCAACTAAGACAAATTTAAGGCTATCCATAGCCTTCAACATCAAAGCTTTAGGGACGTCGACTTCCCAGCCAGTCATAGAGTAGGAAGTAGACTCGGAAAAACTTCTACCCAAAGCTGGTGAGACGATACCCACTAGTTTTTCCACATAGGATGCCAGTTCTTCTTCTGAGAAGAAAGAGTCTAACCTGAGAGAAGGGGACAAAGGTGACTTACCAGAAATACCCCCAGTCCTCCCCCCTAAGGAAAGGATAGAGGTACAAGGAGGAGAAATCGCATGGGGAACAACAACATTGGTTGTTGCCAAAGAAGACACAACACCAGACAAAGAGACAACATCCTTGGAACAGGGAGCCTTCCCGACCCCCCCACTTGATCAACCCATGGGGTAGTCAAATCAATGCAGGGACAGAAAGATTCAAAAACATCCAAAGTGGGAAAGTTGCAGAGCGAGAGTCATCTTAACTTGATTGTTGACTATTATGTTATTTTTAAATTCCAAGTTGTATATTAGTTTTTAGAATTTTTTTATGGATCAAAGAGCTTGTGAATATAATTATTCACACTATATTTTCCTATATCCTAATATTTTCAACACCACCATATTACGTTCTCCAAATTTTGAGTAAATTTGAAATAAGAGATAGATCAATTTTATTTATTTAAAAAAATAATTTGGAATAACACTCAAATCACCAATTAAACAAGTAAAATACTTATTTCATTTAAATAAAAACTAACTTATAACCAACATGTAACCAATTTCTTTCTTTTTTATTTTCCTCTTCAAGATTTTGGTTGTCATTTGGAAAATTCCAATTGATTTTCATCTATTACATTATTTTTCAATCGTTTCCTCAATTTTTTTATTTGTAAAACTCTTTAAAATCTATTTTCTATTTATAGATTGACTAATTATTCATTGTAGGTTACACCATGGTTTCTAACCCATTTCAAATTGGTTTTAAATGTTTGCACATATATACATATATAATTATTTGATGTAGGTATTATTTTTTTCAAATTACTGAAAAACTACAAAGAAAAACTAAATAGTTAATGCATGTACCTGAAACGTACGGGTGCATATTACATTTTGAATTTAATAATGAAAGTTTTAATTTTATTTAAATTTTAAATATAAAATTTGTTTAATTTTCATGGGGCAACTTGGTCCCTTGAGATCCAAGCCACCCCATGGTCACTACCCCAATGGGCCCATGGGTCACCCCATGGGATCAACCTACGGTGGCAAGGCCCCACCCAACATCTTTTTTTTGAGTAAAAAGAATAAAGCCTATATTGTATTATATAAAGTATGTTTTTATATAAAAGAAGTAGTATACAAAAACCTCACAGAGCCTAAACATGATAGGATTCTATTTGTAATGACCTCATCCAAAAAATTAAACTATATTATTTTAAAATATTCCATCATTTGATAAACTTCCATTGAATTTTCACCTTGTTGTTCTTGTGATGATGAAACAACATGCAGGAGCTTTAGAAGTTGTGGATTTGGAATTGGTGTAATATTTTGATGCCACACATGAGATAGTAGAAAAGATATTGTATAATATACATCCTTAACCATCACTTCCATATTCTCCCCAATTACAGTGGCATGATGTTGTAGAGCTCTGATTAAAATACATTCATTTTGCATTTTAATTGCTTGTTTAATTACATCATAAATTGACATAAAAGCCCTCTTATGTCTTAGGTATTTCCTAGGAGACAACCCTCCTATATAATCCTTTCCTTTGAACAAATATTAAGATTGGATTGATTTCACAAGGCATTATCTGAGATGAAAATATGATCCTTGGCATTGGTGGATTGAGAAAATATTCACCAAATATACTCTAATGCATTCTTCAACACTCAGACATTCAAGGATAAAGACTTATGTCAATTGGGAATGATCAAAATTACTTGAAATTAGGTGTTCCCAACTTTGAATCAAAAAATATGCTTTGAGATTTCATGAGCGATAGTCTATTGCTTTCTCCACATAACCACATAAGCCTCTAGACATCACTAGACTAATATGCTAGAAATAAATTGTATGTGAAAAAAGGAAGGAGGCAATGCCAATTTAAGATGGGTTACCACATGAGATATCAACTAGGAAATTGGAAGAATGATACAAAATGAATATAGGGGAGAGGGGCCGAAACGTAGGTGAGTTCCCTAACATGCGATGGGATGTGCATTCATTGGGGCCCACATGTATATGTCGGGTCTCCACTACTTAAAAAAAAATTCTTGCATAAATAGGTAGGATGAGATCAAGCACAAATTAGATATCAAATGCACACATAATTGTATATATTTTTCAACAAAACAAGTACACGTTGGAAACCAAACATGATAAAGTGTATCCAACTTGTATCCGACAAAACATCGTAGCAATCCAACTTGGTAATAAAATAACCCAAACATAAAATTTTGCACCCTTCCCCATAAAAATTCAAACCCAATTGTCGCACCAATCCAGGCGTCACTTACACATTAATCACAACTAAACAACATAAAAAAGGTGCCAAGTCAACACAATTCAAACCCATTGGATCCATCTTTGATCAAAATGTGAACCCATTACAACCATGTTTCCCACCATAGAATAACCAAACCAACATGCAAATGCATCTTCCTATATCTTCAACCATGAGACCTACAACACGTATCAACATGAATCTATCCCATCTTGCCAAGTAGGGTGCACACGTATTGGTGCCGGAACTCAAATATCCCACCTGCATCCATTTTTATGAGATATAAGGCTGCCATTATTCAAATTTTTTTTATGGAAACAATTAAAAACAATCCACCAAACCAATCAACTCAAGAATTTATGGAAAAAATCAATCAAATCTCCAATTCATATCACCCAGAAGTCAAATTTGAAATAGGACAACAATTTAATTTGCCACACCAAGCAAGCATCAGTTAGATTCAATTAATTCCCAATTCAAATAGCCATGAAATCCTTCAAGTATTCACTTATTCTACAGTGATCGACATAAGAAAAAGAGGAGTGAAAAGTGCAAAATTGATCGACTTAACAACAATGAGAGGCAACAACTCAGATTCTAGTGCACCAACATCCATATTTTTCTAGGTATTCCTTTGAGATTTTTCAATTCGTGAGCTTTATATTGTTCTTCATTACAACCATTATTGTTTTCCATTTTTAAGTTTTATATTGATATTCACTACAACCATTATAGTCATAGGTTTTTATTTACGTTTCCCTAGGGTTTATATTGCAAATATTACAGTCACAAGTTAGCATTTTTGTTTCCCTAGGGTTTATATTGCAAATATTACAGTCATAGGTTAGCATATGTGTTCCCTAGGGTTTATATTGTAAACATTACAATCATAGTTTACCATATAAAGTTTTCCCTAGGGTTTATATTGCAAATATTACAGTCATATGTTAGAATATGTCTTCCTTAGGGTTTATATTGCAAATATTACAGTCATAGTTTACCATTTCTATTTCCCAAAGGTTTATATGGTAAATATTACAATCATAGTTTACCATTTATGTTTCCCTATGGTTTATACTAGAAATATTACAGTCATAGTTTACTATTTTTGTTTCCTTAGGGTTTATATTGCAAATATTACAGTCATAGTTTAGCATTTTTGTTTCATATGTTCTGCATTATCATTTATATTGTAAATATTACAGTCATAGTTTAAAATTTATGTTTCATATGTTATGCATTATCATACACTCTACTTATCTTATTCTCATAGGTTCTGCATTATCGTTTATATTACAAATATCACAATCATAGTTTATCATTTATGTTACATAGGTTCTGCATTATCATTCACTCTGCTTATCTTATTCTCATAGGTTGTACATTATCATTCAATCTAGTTATCTTATTCTCATAGCTTTTGCATTATCATTCACTCTGTATATCTTATTCTCAAAGGTTCTGCATTATCATTCACTTAGGTTTTCTTTAATACCAATCACTAATTTGGGATTTTCTCTTTTTATGAGGTTTTTTTTAATCTTTTTCATAGGTTTTGCTTCATCAATTCACAAAAATTTATTCCTAACAATGAGTTCGTCATGCTCAAAATATGTGAGATTTGTTAAACTCTTACTATTTTTTATTTTTAAGCTTTCTATTGTGTCATAGTTAAAATATGAGTGCGGTTCCCACTTTGTTGTGCATGAGAATTTTTATGCTATACATGCTTAAGAGATATGAGATATTCCTAAGCTCTAACTCCCTTGCATACAATGTAATTATTTTCTTCTCACTCCTCTATTTCCTTATGTCACTCACTCTAGAATAAATGTAACTCTCTAAACTGTTAACAGTATTTCTGAATTTAAATGCAACAAACTAAAAAGAAAACACATACAAAAACTAATTAATCTTCTATTCAAGCATCACTGTCTTCATACATATAAAGATAACTATTCAAGCATTTGTGTTTCAGAGTTTAGAATTTCTATTTCATAGGTTATACATTATCATTGACTCTGGTTATCTTATTCTCATATGTTTTGCATTAAAAACTAATTATTCTTCTATTCAAGCACCATTGTTTTGATTGTACTTATTATGTGCAGATGGCTAAGGGTAATGCAATGGTGACCCATACTAGGAACAAAAAAATAAAAGAGCCACAACAAGGTTTCCCTCCCACAAATGAGGGGATAGATTCCCCCCTGAAGCAGATCATATTGCACAAGTATAGGAGGTTTCTACTCCTCAAATACCATAGAATGAGGTTACTACTTCTCAAATACCACAAAAGGTAAAACAAGTACAATGGTTGTGGTCTTCGAAAGACATGAAAAGGGAACTCTATGACGTTGAGGAGAATGACATGTCGATAAGGGGGCTTCCAAAAAGTGGAAAATCCCAACAACCACATTGTCCAAATGGCTAGGCGGTCTAACAAAAACTTCCAAGAAAGTCCGCCAACAATCCTCACTGAAGAGGAAGAAAATGTTATTGTGGAATGGTGAAAGAAAATGGTTGATGTTAGGAATGGTCTTGAGATAGTCAATATTAAGGTTAAGGTTTCCCAAATTTTCCAGAATTGGCCAAACCCTTTCACCAATGGGTTCTCAAGGAAGTCCTAGTGGACAAGCTTCAAGAACAGACATCTTGAACTTGCATTGTGAACTATTGAAGGTGTAGACAAAGATATGGCATTCAATCTTAGAGATGATGTTGTAGCTGCTTTCTACAATACATTGTCTATAGCATACGAAGAACTGCCATATGGTCCTAATCGCATATGGAATTATGATGAAACTGGCATCTAGGTAGGAAAAAATGGGTCCATGAAGGTGTTGGCCAAAAAAGGTAGTAGGAATGTCTCTTGCATTATCCCAAAGAGTCATGAATGGATAGCCATTCTATGTTGTGTCAATGCTATTGGGCAAAGCATTCCAGGATTCTACTTGTTCAAGGAGAGTATGAACATAGATAATTACATCATAGACTATGAACTAGGTGCTTGCATGACAAAAAACTCCCTTGCATGGATGACTAAATAATTATTTATAGATTGGTTGATCCACTTCAAAAACTCAGTTCCAAGCGGTGTGTCACCCAAAAATAGGATCTTACTAATTTTTGATGGGCATGGAAGCCATGTAGCACTCGAAACCATCCAAGAAGCAAGAGAAATTGGTGTAGATTTGTTAACATTTCCATCACACACCTCACATAAGCTACAACCATTGGATGTGAGTGTCTTTGCACCTTTTAAATCTTACTTCAAATTAGAACATGCAACATTTTTGTCAAGGTTTCCAAACATTGAAGTGAGGAGGAAAAAACTTGCAATGTTCGGTAGAAAAGAAATGAAAAGAGTTTTGACACTTGACAACATCAAAGCTAGGTTTAAAAGGATTGTTATATGTCCATTGAATCCGGATGCACTCGTGAATGACATGCATCCCAACGACACATTTGTTGTTATTGAGAATGCTAATACAATGGAAAAAATTCTCAACCTTTCAGAACTTGCTTTGTCAAGCGATGATGTGGTACAATTGTAGTACACTCTTCTAGATGGACATTTGCATATTGCAACATAAACATAACCATCACCTAATAGTTGTTCTGCTAAATCAGTTGCACAAGTGGTGGTTGATGAACATACCCCTCCCATGGTGGACAACCCCATTGACCAATTTAGCGAAAGTTTAGTTCTTCCATCAAAATGTAGCCAACCATCCTGGTTGGTTGACAAAGAAATAAACTTAGGCATTGATTTGCAAGTCCCAAAACAACAAGATACTTATACTTTCCCATCACCACCAACTACAATTGACCCTTCTTAAGTTGTGCATTACTATGCTCCTTCTTGCAATTCAGATTTATGAGGCAATCAAGATGTAGTAGAGGAATCACAAGAAGTGGAGGAGAATATTGTATCACAGTTGGATGAGACAAGACAAACACAAATAGTTCCACACATCAGCAAGTTCCTCAAGCTTCTTGTGCACACTATCTATCAAAAGAAATCCAAAGGTTGTGCAATTCAAATCAGCAGACAATCTTAGATGTTGACAACAAATGAATACATGAGGCTGTTAATGGAGCAAGAGAAAATGAAGAAAGAATTTGAGGAGCTAAAATCTAGAAAAAGACAAGAGAATGAGGAGAAAAGGGCAACAAGAATTGTGGCAGTGGAGTTGAAGGAGATACTGTGAAAAGAAAAAGAGAAACAAAAATTACAACAAAAAATGATAGAGATGCGCAAAAGGAGCAAAAGAGGCTTCACAATGAATAGGACCGAAAGGAAAGAGAGATTGAGGAGGCACATATGGCTTTACAAAGAGAGAGGCGGTTAAGGAACCCTTCTAATCCATTGTCTCAAAGTAATGGAGTCTTCTGTGACATTCTCAACATCAATATCCATCAGTTCTTGATAACAATTAATTATTCAAGTCTCTCCCAATCTGACTTTAGGGGCACTCAATATCCATATTAGACTATCACTCGGGATGTAAAAATGTGTTCACCACTGCCCCAACACATGTCACTTGCACCCAATTTTCTAGTCCAAGTCCCAGTCATGTAAGAAACACTCCTCATCAACTAGAAGGGGACAAGAACATGGTGAGTGGCACCCCAAGTAGCCAACATCCATTTCCCTAATACAACAACTAGATGAAACCTTTTTTTTGTTTTCACATGCAATTCAAGTTTCAAACAGTTTACAAATTTTGATACTTACGAATGCACCCTAATTGTTGACAGTTTTAACTTTATGATAAGTATAGATGCAATGTTATTGTTTTGAATTGCAATTTATTTTGATCAGATTGCAATGTGTGTTGTATGTGATTTTCAATGTGTGTTATTGTTTTGATTTTCAATGTATGCTTCTTGGTTGACAATTTTAAATTTATGATAAGTACAGATGTAGTGTTATTGTTTTGATTTGCAATGTATTTTGATTAGATTACAATGTGTGTTGTATGTAATTTTCAATGTGTTATTATTTTGATTTGCAATGTATGCTTCTTGGTTGATAGTTTTAAATTTATGATAAGTACATATGCAACATTATTGTTTTGATTTGCAATGTTTTCTGATCAAATTGCAATGTGTGTTGTATGTAATTTGCAATGTGTGTTAGTTATTTTTGATTTGCAATGTATGCTTCTTCGTTGACAATTTCTCATTTTCAATTTATATTTTTGATTTAATTTTCCACGTGGGATGATGCAATTAGTTGATCTAAAAAAGAATTCCCAAAAAGACCATGCGACCAAAACATTCTCACCTAGAATGCCATTTGTTGCATGGAACAACGTCTAAAGTGGACTACCTTTCCACGTCTACTTCTCTCACTCTACCAACCTTACACTCCACTATGTTGCATTAATCACTTGCCACCCCTTGCTATACTTCTCTATAGTCATGTTTAATGCATTTCACTTCCTCTAAGCTCCACAACATCTCGTGTCTTTTTCAAGCCAACCTATACATATACATATACATATGTATGCGTATTTTTTTAGCCAACCTGTATTTAATGCTCCCAGTTCCTTGTACAACTTGCCAAATTTAGAGCCTTTGAATCTAGAAACTACTCAAATACTCTTCACTTCAATGCCAAAATGTGCCCGCTTAAGGTCTCTGCAAGTTCCAAATAGTGACCACATCATGTGATGCTCAGAGTCCAGCATCTCTTCTAGCTTCTTCATATTGTTATATATACATATATGTATATCTTTATGCATATGTATAGACATATAAATATACATATACACAAACATATATGGATGTATATATATATGTATATGTATATACAGATACATATGCATATACATATATATATACATATTCATATACATACACTTATACATATATATATGTATATGTATATACATATACATACACATACACATATACATATACATATACATATATTTATATTTATACACATATAAATATATATGTATACGTATATGCATATATAGATCTATTTTGTTGTTGCTATTCAATTCAGTCAGGTAAGCAAAATAATGCATGTAAGCAATTCTATATACATATATAGATACATATACATATATGTACATGTATACATATATATACATATATGTATACATAAATATATACATATACATATACATATATATTCACATACACATACACATATACATATACATAATATTGTTTGTTGTTTCGGTGCCATAGATAATTTTGGGGTTGTTCTCTTTTTCATAGGTTTTGCTTCATCAATTCAGTCAGGTAAGCAATAGAGACAAATATTCTTGGTAAGCAAAATAATGAATGTAAGCAATTCTATATACATATACACATTCATATACATACATATATGCATATACGTATACATAAACATAAATGTATACATAAAGATATACATATATACACATACGCATACACATATACATATACATATACATATACAGAATATTGTTGGTTATTTCGGTGCCATAGATAAATTTGGGGATGTTCTCTTTTTCATAGGTTCTCCTTCATCAATTTAGTCATGTAAATATGTATCTATATGCTATACAATTATATTCTGTTGTTCTTCAATATAGTCATATAAATATTGATGTTTTGTTCATGTGGATAGTTGAAAATTGGATGTGCACATTTTGGCTCTTCTCCCCTATAGAGTCATGGTTATTGTTGGATTCAATAATGAATTAGGGAGACCTGATTTTATGAACGCTCTTCTAATGGAAACCTATGTTGCACTTGTCCATAATTCCATTTGAATTGTAAAGTGTTGCATAGGGAACCATTAAATGCCTTCACAAAACCTAGTCCCCTAAGTGATTCAAATACTTATTGTAACATCGAATAAAGGGTCCTTAGCCTTTTTGCACTTGTTTAGCTCCTTGCGGATTTTGGACTTAATGTCACCTTGATCTAGTGTTGTGAGGTGTTTTACACATCCACATTAGGTCTTGGGCCCGTTTTAAGCTAAATTCACTTAACTCTACCCTAATTTAATGTTGTAAAATTTATTTGTTTACATCTTCACATTAAATTTGGGAGGCTTGCAAACAAAGTGGACCTAATCTAGTGTTGTAATGTGTCTTTCACATTCACATGGGATTTAGGACCCTTCCAAGCTAAATACACCCAATTTGACCTTAATTTAGTGTTGTAAAGTGTATTTATTTACACTTTCACATTGGATTTTGGGCCCTATTGCATTTATAAATTTTGCATCATCACTAATAGGCCACTATGACCCCATATTGTGCATCCCAAGGCTTATTTTGGCCAAAAACCCAACAAAATCAACATATAAACTTAATTTATGCACTCCCTGACACTTTAGCCCCGGAAATAGCTCTTGTGGAACCCATTCACCCAAGATGGTGAATGAGTCCCATTTGAGCTATTTTTAAGGTTTGAGCGAGAAATTTTGGGTTTTAAGTTTAAATTTCTTCAATGTCGGCCTTGGGGATCAAATTAACGGTCAAGTGAGTGGATTTCCTATATGAAAAAGCTTCCAAATCATTATTTCATCTCCAAGCACTCTAAGAAAGATAATTAATCCAAGCAACACCAAGTCTACATTCAAGAGTTAAACATTCTAAGGTCATCAAGATAGCATTCAAGTGTCTTCAAGGGCACATTTTTCATCGATTGTTGAAACAATTCAAGATCCATCATCATGTCAAGCATATCAAGCATCAAGCATGTTAATGAGATAGTGTTGTGATGTAGCATTGATTATCCAAGATCAAACATTGTTCTATTCTTATTTTCAAAGATTAAGATCTACATCCTTCATGTCCATTTCAAGTTGAGTTGCAGATTTACAAGACATCATCTAGAAAAAATCATTCAAGGTATTATTTGTTGGATGTTGTGGTTGTGCTACTGATATGTGATTTTCATTGATGTCAACACTATTAGCATTGATGTTTTGAAGGTTGTATATGTGGAGGATATTGAGAAAATTATAATAAATATGTTGAAGGTTGTCTGTGAAGTTGTGAAGTTTAGTGTGGTGGAAAATTCATTATGTTGCTATCCGGCAGTTGCGATTTAAAGGGTTTATTTTTGAGCCTATCTATTTTATACTCCAGAAGTTTCAGAGGTGCGCATCAAGATTTATGCAAGTTGTGAGATGTTGTGTTCCTGTAGTTATTCTGTTACTATAGCCGATGTTTCTAGAAGAAGAGAATGTAATTCTGGTAATTTGAGTTGTTGTGTATGCTCATGCGATGTTCGTTGATGTTTCTCGATCATGCTCTATCCTTTTTGCACGTCTGCGTTGATCAGTGTGATCGTGATCAAATATTTTTCCATTGTGTGTTCGGGTTTTCATGTTCTTGGCCGACATGGTGGTTGTAGCATGTTGTGGATCCTCATGGATTAATCTTTTAATGTTTGGAATGTTCGAGGAAGTTGTTTTAGGTCTTCATTAGGTTGTGACCAAATTTGGTTGGTGCGCATTGAGTTTTGTTCATGAATTGGGCCGACATTTTGTATTCATTTATTCTTTTATTTTTGGCTGACAAGGTTGTTGATATAATTCCATGAAGTGAATATATAAAAGCAATTGTTTATTTATTTTGAAGTGTGCGAGATATATATGTGAGAAGTGTGAATGTGAAATATGCAAATAGAGATTAGATAGTTTGATTATAGAGAAAATTGTGAAGAAGTTTTTCTGTGCCTAACCGAAACCGTCATCAGGCTTTTGAAGAAGCTAATTTTTCAATTCAATCATTTTAGATGGATTTAATCTAAAAGTTTTATGTAAGACAATGAGTCTTCTTTGAGCAGTGAGCTCTAGTCAGTGTGCTTGAATGCATGTGCATTCCTTATTCATTTTACTTATACTTTTAATAGGGTGTAACTTATGGATTAACCTCCACCGTGGTTTTTCCCCTAACAGGGTTTCCACGCAAAAATCTTGGTGTTATGTGTGCTTCTGATGTGTTGTTGATTCATGCTTTCACTATTATTTATCAAATTTGAGATTAAAGGTTAATAAGGTTAAATAAGTGTTAAATTCAGTGACAACTGATTCACCCCCCTTGTAGTTGTCTATTCTTTTTTTTCCAACATTTGGTATCAGAGCCCAGGTTCCTCTGAAGAAGTTTTATAGCTTGAGGTGATCCAACATGACATCATACAAGAAGGATAGTCCTATATTCAATGGAATAAAATACTCTCTGTGGAAGGCTAGAATGGAGTGTCATTTGAAGTGCATTAGTGATCCCTTCTGGAAGATTACAAAGAACAAATATATTATTCCTCAGAATGATCCGTCTACTCTTGATGAGATCAAAGAAGCTGAAACAAATATCAGGGCTATAGAAGAATTATTGAGTTCTTTGACTGATTCAAAGATGACAAATGTAATGGGACTAAAAATAGCATATGAGATTTGGAAGAAGCTTGAAACATTGTATGAAGGAGATGCACAAGTAAAAGTTGCAAAGCTATAAACTCTAAAAGGCAAGTGGGAAAAATTGAAAATGAGTGAAGATGAAAACATTATTTATTTCATGCAAAAAGTAAATGAACTAGTGATGGGTATTAGATGTGTCGGTGGAATCTTGGATGAAGAAGAGATTGTGGCTAAAGTACTCAGATCATTACCTACTTCTTACAAAAAAAAAGCTCATGCTATTGAAGAACTCAAGACAATAACAAATGTGATAAGAGATATGCTGATTGGTAAGCTTGTTGCCTTTGAATTGAGTGAATTTGGTGAATCTACTCCTAAGACAAAATCTGCATTTAAAGCTACTGTATCTAGAAGAAACCAATAGAGATATGATCCAGGAGAAAGTTCTAGAAAGACATTCAAGTATGAAGATGAGATGAAATAGATTGAAGATGAAGAAAGAGAGTTAGAAGAGCTAGAAGCATTGATTGTGAAAAGAGAAGCCAGAGGACAAGGTAAGTATAAAGGGAGGTTTCCTATTAAGTGTTTCTCTTGTAATAAGATAGGTCATTTTGCATCAAGGTGTCCTGAAAGAGTTCCTAGGTTCAAACCTGATAAGCCTAGATTTCAAAAGAAATGTTATTATGTTGAAGAAGGTGTTACAAATGATGAATATGATAAAGAAAAGGGAAATGAAGATGGATGGGTATTCATTGCTATGAAGGAAAATGGTCAGGTGTCCACTGAATTTGCTAGTGATAAGAATATTGAGAAAGCTCCTGCAACCAAAATTGAAGAAAATGATGAATGGGTGATTGATAGTGAATGCTCACATCATATGACTGGTGACAAAATCAAGTTTATAAGCTTGGAGAAATATGACGGTGGTGCTGTAAGATTTGGAGATAACAATGTTGGTGTGATTTGTGGCAGAGGCACTATTTCTCTTGGTGGTAAATATAATACTAATGATTTCCTTTATGTTGAAGGATTGAAACATAACCTGTTGAGTGTTGGATAAATGGTCAAAAGGGATACAATCTTCAGTTCAAAGATGGAAAATTCAGGATACTGGGAAGTTCTAGAAATGTAATTGCTTCAGGTACAAAGACAAGAGGTAATATTTTTCACCTGAGTGTTGCTATTGAAAGTTGTTTAATTGCTCAAGTTGATGTAAGCTGGTTATGGCATAGGAGGCCGTGTCATGTGAATTTTGATAACATTGTCAAAGTAAGCTCCACTCAAGCAGTTAGAGATCTTCCTAAGCTAGTGAAGCCTACTAACACCATATGCAAGGAATGTTAGATGGGAAAATAGACTAGATTTTCTTTTTGAAGCAAACAACATAATTCTAATGGAGTACTGGAACTGGTGCATACTGATCTATGTGGTCCCTCCAGAATCAAAAGTCTACAAGGAGAAATGTACTTTATGTTTCTTAATTGATGATTAATCTAGGATGATATAGGTTTCTTTCTTAAGAGAAAAACATGAAGCATTAGAAAAGTTCAAAAGTTTCAAAGCTATGGCTGAGAATGAGATAGGTTTAAAGATTAAATGCTTAAGTTCAGACAAAGGTGGTGAATTCACTTCCCGGGAGTTCAATTCTTTTTGTGAATAGCATGGAATCAAAAGAAATTTATCTGCTCCCCGAACCCCTCAACAGAACGGAGTTGTTGAGAGAAAGAACATAAAAATTCTAGATGCTACTAGAACTATGATGTTGGAAGGTAATGTTCCTCATATCTATTGGAGAGAAGTTGTAAGTACTGCTGTATATACTATCAACCAGGTAAATGTCAATGGTAATTCTGGTAAGAATCCTTTTGAGCTATGGTTTGGTTATAAGCCTACTGTTAAATATTTCAAAATATTTGGAAGTAGATTTTATATCAAGAGAGATGAAGATATTGGCAAGTTTGATGCTAGGAGCGATGAAGAAATCTTTATGGGTTACTCTACTAAGAGCAAGGCCTACCGGTGCTATAATAGAAGATTGAGGAAAATGGTTGAAAGTGAAAATGTCAGAGTTGATGAAGACACTGCTAGATCATCTAGATATTGTGGATATGATTCAGATGACCAACATGATAGTACTGATAATGGAAAGAATGCTCAAACATAGAATCAAGTTCAAATTATTCTGGTGAATCAAGAGAATCAAGAAGGAGAAGCTAGTGGAAGTGTAAAACAAAGAACATAAGAACCAGAAGTTTGAGAGAATCCTAAAGTTTCAAGGTATGTAAAGCTAAATCATTCTGAAAATCAGATTATAGGAGATAAGAACAAAGGTGTGTAGACTAGAAGAAGAATTGCAGAAGAATATTATCTAATTTCCAAGACTGAGCCCAACAATGTCAATGAAGCATGTAAAGATGAATATTGGATAGAAGCAAAGAAGGAAGAACTGATGGAAATAGAGAAAAATGATACATGGATTCTTGTTCCCAGACCTCAGGATAAAAATGTGATTGGAACCAAATGGGTCTTTCAGAATGAGCTGAATGAACAAGGTGAAGTGGTCAAGAATAAAGCAAGACTGGTATGTAAAGGGTACTCACAAATGGAAGGTATTTATTTTGAATAAACCTTTGCCCCTATTGCTAGAATTGAAGCTGTAAGAATATTTCTTGCTTATGTTGCTTTTAAGAACTATAAAGTCTATCAAATGGACGTAAAGTCAAAATTTCTAAATGGTGAGCTAGAAGAAGTATATGTTGAGCAACCAGATGGATTTCAACTGATTGATAAAGAAGATATGGTTTTCCGATTGAAGAAAGCACTATATTTAATCAAGAAAGCCCCTAGAGCTTGGTATGCTACATTGGATAAATACTTGTTGAAGTTTGGATTCAATAAAGGTATTGATGATAGTAATCTATATTTTACGATGGATCAGGATAAAAAGTTGATTATTGAAGTCTTTGTTGATGACATCATTTTTGAAGGTGATGATGAGTTATGGATGAAGTTTGTTGATGAAATAAAAAGTTAATTTGAGATGTCAATGATTGGAGAGCTGAAATTCTTTTTTAGGATTGTAAATTACTCAGTTAGATAATGAAATCTTTATAGCTTAGTCCAAATATCTAAGAGAGTTACTAAAAAAGTTTAGCATGGAAGACTCAAAGCTAGTTGGTACACCCATGGTAATCGGATCCAAGTTAACACAAACTGATGATTCTCCTAAAGAAAATCAAACAAGATACAGGTCAATGATTGGTGGATTACTTTATTTGACTCAGACTAGACCAGACATCATGAATGTTGTATGTATGGTTGCTAGATATCAAGCTGATCCAAAGGAATCCCATGTGACTATTGTGAAGAGAATTTTAAAATACTTGAAAGGGATAGTTGACTTTAGTCTTTGGTATCCTAAAGATGATGATCTTACCTTGAGCGCCTTTACTGATGCAAATTGGGAAAGAGATGTGGATGACATAAAAAGTACTAGTGGTGGTTCCTTCTTCTTGGGGAAGAAGTTGGTGTCTTGGTTAATTAAAAAACATAATTCCATTTCCTTATCTACTGCTGAGGCATAATATATTGCTGCTGCAAACAATTATACTCAAGTAATATGGATGAAGAAAATGTTGAGAGATATCATAATTGAGTATGATGAGCATGTTGCTATATTTTGTGATTATTCAAGTGCAATAAACATTTCTAATAATCTGGTGTTGCATTCAAAGATAAAACATATATATATCAAATATCACTTTTTGAGAGACAAAGTGAGTGATAAAGAAGTCAGACTGGAGTATGTGCCTACTAAGGAACAAATTGTAGACATATTCACTAAGCCATTGCCTAAGGATAATTTTGAGTATCTCAAAGGGAAGTTAAGGGTGATTTCCCCTCCTAATTTGAACTAAGATGCAAGTCTTTGCATCAATCCATGCATTCATAGTCATATCTTGTTCTGAATTGATGTTGCGGTGGATGCTACTCAGGGGGAGTACTTAGATGACTTAGATATGTGGTTTAGAGCTTGTGCACCTTGCCATTGATTCCAAAGGGGGAGAAGATAAATGAGAAAAACCTTAGGGGAGAAGAGCAGAACAAAAAGGGAAGAAGAGTAATGTAAGGGGAGAAGAACAATATGAGAAGAAGGGAAGATTGCTGAAAGAAGAGTTAGTTGTGTTGATGGTATTTTTCACATCATATGTTGCCATCAATGCCAAAGGGGGAGATTTTTTGATATTGTGGTCGTGCTGATGATATGTGGTTGTCATTGATTTCAACACTATTAGCATTGATGTTTTGAAGGTTGTATATGTCGAGCATATTGAGAAAATTATAATAAATATGTTGAAGGTTGTCCTTGAAGTTGTGAAGTTCAGTGTGGTGGAAAATTCAGTATGTTTCTATTCAGGAGTTGTGCTTTAAAGGGTTTGTTGCTGAGCCTATCTAGTTTATACTCCAAAATTTTTAGAGGTGCACATCAAGATTTGTGCAAGTTGTGAGCTTTTGTGTTCCTGCAATTTTTTTGTTATTGTAGCCGATGTTTCTAGAAGAAGAGAATATAATTATGGTAATTTGAGTTGTTGTGTATGATCGTGCAATGTTCGTTGATGTTTCTAGATCATGCTCTATCCTTGTTGCACATTTGCGTGGATCAGTTTGATCGTGATCGAAGATTTTTCTGTTGTGTGTTCGGGTTTTCATGTTCTTGGCCGACATGGTGGTTGTAGTGTGTTGTAGATCCTTGTGGATTAATATTTTAATGTTTGGCATGTTTGAGGAATTTTTTTTAGGTCTTCATTATGTTGTGACCGACTTCAGTTGGTGCGCATTGATATTTTTTCATGAATTGGGCCGACAGTTTGTATTCATTTATTCTTTTATTTTTGGCCAACAAGGTTGTTGATGTAATTCCATGAAGTGGATATATAAGAGCGATTTTTTCTTCATTTTGAAGTGCGTGAGATATATATGTGAGAAATGTGAATGTGAAATGTGTGAATAGAGATCATATCATTCGATTGCAGAGAAGAGTGTGAAGAAGTTTGAGCAAAGTGTGAAGAAGTGTTTCTATGCCTAACCAAAATTGTCATCAGGCTTTTGAAGAAGCTAATTTTTTAGTTCAATCACTTCAGATGGATTTAATCTAAATTTTTTATGTAAAACAACGAGTCTTCTTTGAGCAGTGATCTCTATGCAATGTGCCTGAATGCATGTGCATTCCTTATTCATTTTACATATACTTTTAACAGGGTATAACTTGTGGATTAACCTCCACCATGGTTTTTCCCCTAACAGGGTTTCCACACAAAAGTCTTGGTGTTATGTGTGCTTCTGATGTGTTGTTGATTCATGCTTTCGTTGTTATTTATCAGATCTAAGATTAAAGGTTAATAAGGTTAAATAAGTGTTAAATTTTGTGATAAATGATTCACCCCCCCTCTCAATTGTCTATTCTTGTTTTTACAAAATTATTGTGCATGATTCATGTCTTTTGTTTCATGTTTCATGCCTTCATTTCATTATTTCATCATTTGGTTTAATTGCCTACAAGGGGTTTGACCAAGGTAAACCCCCATTCTTTAACAATCAACACTTTTGCTCTCTTTCTTTGTGTGATTGCAGATATAGGTGCTTTGAAGACTTGGATATCATTGAATAATAGGTTACAATATTATTGGAGTGATTTCCCCATTTCTAAGGTCATAATCCTCATAAAAAGTCACCTATAGGTCTGAAATTGATAGTTTCGGATCCAGGGACCTGGAGAAGCAAAAAGAGAAAAATGAGAGGAGAAAACTGGAACTTTGAATTTCCAAAAAATCCAAACTGGACTCATTCACCACAAGTGGCGAATGATTCCCATTTTTGGTCAATTTTGATATTTTGGCATTTTCTGGTACCCTTTTTTGAGAAACATGTTCCTATGTAGAAACCCTGATCTAGGACTGATTCGCCCAAATTGGCGAATGAGTCCTAGTGGGCCAAAAATTTAGAATCATTAGTATTCCCAGCGTTCAACACATTTCTAGATGCACACATTCTGTTATGTGACTTTATGTTTTGTTCTTCTTGTATTTTGAAGTCATTTAGTTTAATTTTGCATATCACACTATGTTTTGAAACATTTTCTTTTCCAAGTCTAAACTTGGTGGTGAACCCCTCATTTTACATCATCCAATCCCATTAGAGCATTCTCTTTGTTATATTTCAATCTCCTTTGCATTGAAATCTCAAGGATTTGTTCTTGAATGTGGAGTATAGAAAGGCTTGTTGCCCTAGGTCCTAAACCCTAGTGGAGATAAATTTTCTATTCTACATTTTGGTGAACCTGCATTTTGAATACCACCTTTGCTAATTTGGAGTCTATCATCATCCTAGATTTGGCTTGCATTAACATTGCATTAGGATTTACATTGGTTAATTTTTATTCTAGGGTTTCAAATTTTTGCATTAGTGAAAGTGCATATAGGTTGCATTTTTGCATCTCAAATCATTGTAAATTATCTAAAAACTGCATTTTCACTTAGGATATACATCATAAAACATAAAAAGCATAAAAATCCTTTAAAATTTTCTTAAAATTTTGAAAAAATCCCTATTGGGATTCATTTTCCACCTTGGGCGAATCAATCCTCGTGCACCTCTGAAACTACCTTTTACAACATTAAAAACCTTTTTTTTACACTTTTTTTTGCTGCCATTAACTATCTGTTTTAGTTGGTGGAGTTTTTGTTTCATGCATTTCATTAAATCGAGCTTAATTTGGTCCATTTCATGCATTGCTTAATTTCAAATTTGCATTTTCACATTGTTACATAGCATAATCAGTCAATTGCCATCTTCAAAATCTGAAAAGTTTAATTATTCTTTTGCATGTTTGCTTTAAGAATTGTTGCATTTAAAGATTGTAAAGCAATCATTACATCATGTTTTCATTGCAAAAGGCTATAGTTATCATACTTCATGTTCTATTTTACGATCTTGTTGAATGTTGCAAGAAAGCTTTGTTAAGTGCATATGAATATGAGGTCCTTTCTCCTCTCTTTTTGTTCATCATTGATCCCTCTCCTAGTATCCCTTCTACAAGTGAGGTTAGTATAGGGAAAGAAACCTTGGATAATCATAACAATCACATTTTTTCTTCTCATAATATCTCTCCTACTTGTGAAGAACATATTGTAGCATTATAAGAACTAATTTATGAGAGTTTTGAGAACCCGAGTTGTTTCTCTCCTCTTACCTCTCCTATTAGGCAAGACATTACTAAAGAAGAGGACATATTGATAAGTAATCATGATGATAACATAATACAAAAAGTGACCATTAGAGCCTACCTACATTCATCTCCTGACATCTTCTCCTCTTGTGATGATGATGAGGATATGTTGGTGTTAGATAAGAAAACCTTTAAGATCTATGATAATCCTCTTTATAATCCTTCCCCTACCTATCCTATTTTGGAAGACATTATGGGACCAAGGAGTGAAAATTTGGACAATCTTGACAAGAACACTTGTTCTTCTCTTAGTATCTCCTCAAGTGGTGACAAAGATACTTTGATGTTAGAGAACACAACCGATGACAACCATGAGAATCCTACGGAACAAGACAATAACATCATTGATGAACAAAAAAATAAAACCATTGATAACTCCCTTACATGTGATGAAGTTATTTTGGAAGAACCAATCCTTGAATGTCAAGAACATTTAGTTTGTAGTTCTCGGGTGCTGCCACAATAATGGGTTACACATTTTGGGACATCCTAATTTTTGCTGAAATCACATATTTTTAGAAAATATAATGATTTAAGCCTTAAAAAGGTTCCATTTTAGGGTTTTAATTGAAGAGGATTTGATCAAACCCACTTATATCAAACCCCCTTGGATAGAAAGCCGCTAGTTTTAAACCATACCTATAATGGAGTCTCCTCTACACCTATCAAAATCCTGATAAAAAACCACTTTTGATTTACCTTTTAGGGGATCAAATTAATTTATTTAAAATTAAATTTTTTTAAACATGTATTCCTTATTATAAGCTTCCCAAAAAGTATAATTTTAAATATATTTAATTTTATTATTATATTTATTTTTTATTTCTTATGAATGTAGGTTTTTCAATGAACATCAAGGTCTTTATTTCACACATACGGAAAAATAGGAAAAGAGAGAAAAAAAAATTCTTAAAAATTCATGTACACTAGCTATTGATGTCCTTATTCCAACAAAAAAAGAATAAGTTAATTCAAATGAATACAAAAAAAGTTATGCAGCTGAAAGTATAATATATCCAAATTATAATTACTCTAAATTAGAAAATTAATTAAAAAATATATATGCAACAAAAAATTATGAAAAAATATCCATCCACTAGATAATGGTGTGAAACATTGTATTTTAAAAATTAGAATTGTATGCTTTCTATAAAAAAAAATTATGCAGCTGAAAGTAAGCATCAGTTTTTGAGAATGATATTTAGTAAAAAAAATAAGTTAATAAAAACTACATAAAATAATTCACAATTTATTTTTTGATTTTTTTTAAAAATATAATTAGATTCTCAACACAAAATATCACAAATCACTAGTTTTCTTCATCTTCAAATTCTTAATGGTTTAGCTTCTATAGGCGTATGGAAGTGAAGATCTGGTGAAAAATGTTGATTTCAATGTCAAGTTTGGCCAAAAAGTGTAACCCATTATTGTGGGATCACCCAGATCCTAAAAAATCTCCTACTAGGGAAGTTATCATGGTGCAAAAAAAGGAAAACATTGACAATAACGATATTATACCCTTAAATGACGATGATGAAGTCACACTAGAATCTCACTCATTAAGGGATTTTAATATTGTTCAACCTCATCTCATCCTTTACCCACCTTCACATAAACCTCAAACTCAAAATAAACCTAAATTTATCCTTTACCCACCTAACAATAATGTGTCGCAACAGTCGAGTCATAATACCGTTGCTCATACATATAACACTAGGAATAATCTACAACAAGACAAATCCATTCAACATCCCTCCCATTGCATTATCCTATCCTACCTAACCCTATCTTACCGGGTCCTCCTCATGGAAAGGAGTATGATCTTGTTGAACAACTAAAGAATAATCCTGCTAAGATATCCTTATGGGACCTTACTCAATCATCCCCTCACTACCATAACATGATTCAAAATGCCTTGCAACAAGTTCCTATCCCTTCTAATGCACAATCGAATGACATAGTAGCCATGATTCAAGGAATAAATTCTAATATTATTTTCCATCAAAGTGAACTCCCCCCTTTGGAAGTGCAAAAAAAATGATGCTTTCATGATCATAGCTCAATACAATAGAAAAGGGATAAAGATAACCCTTGTGGATAATGAATCTTCCCTTAATGTGTGTAGTGTATCCCTTTTGGATAGGCTTGGCATAGACAAATAAAAAATTCAACCTAACTTCTTGTCTATTTCGATATTTGACAATGTAGGAAAAAAACCGCTCGGTTTGATCACTTTGCCTATTACAATTGGAAAGGCTACATTAGAAACACTGATCCATATTATGCCTCATGATCTCTCATATAATTTTCTTTTAGGTAGGCCTTGGATTCATGCAATGAATGGGGTGCCTTCTACTCTTCATCGTAAAATGAAGTACATCTACGACAATAAAGTGTACACACTCAAAGAAAACCCTAACCCAAATATTTGTTTAAACATTAAGAAAGGCAAGGAAAATCCTTTGGAAACATTAACACCTACCACATAAGTGGAACCCGCACAACAAAAAGACAAATAAAAACACATTGAAGAAGTCACAAATCTATTAGAAGATGATTGGGGTTGCTTAGACTTCAAACCAACATTCATGGGAGAATAGAAGATCATACACAAAGACTCTGGCAAGGGAAAATAAAAAGCGGTAATTTCAATGCACAATTCAGAAGACCCTTCGAAAGCATCCACCTCAACCACTTTTGAACAAAAGACAACAAATTACACAACAAACTTTGATGAACTCCATAAAGAGGCACCACCAAATCCAAAATCAATGAAAAAGCTTTATGGAAAAGGCTATGAGCTTATGAAACAACTTGGCTATAGTGGAAAAGGATGTGGTTCTAGAGAACAAGGTATCCGCAACCCTATAGAGCCTAACACACAAGAAATGACTCGTGGTATTGGTTGTTGTCCTTTGATAGAAATAAACAAGCCTTCACTTGACATCAACAATCTAACAAATCATTCTTCTAAGTCGACCTTAACAGTAGTACATCCTAAATTGATAGAAACTAGTGGTCTTGCTTGTTATCATTTGCAAGAAACAAAGAATTCTTCACTTAATATCAATGTCATCTCGCAAAATGCTAATGATTTGAATTCGTTAGATTTTACATCCTCCTTTCAAGGAGAGAACAAAATCTGACAATCTAAAGAGCCTTGTGTAGGTATGACATCTTGTACTAAGCAGGAGATATCTTTGTTGCAAAATAATGATGCATCCTCTACTTTTGATCAAGAAAGTATCTTGGCAAGTCTAATCCAAGAGCGTTTGATCTTCCTCCCTCCAAGAACATGAAAGAAATTCTACTACAAGACCTCATTTTGTGCATATCATAGAGTTCAAGGTCATTCTACTAATGAATGTAAGGCTTTGAACAACAAAATCTAACATCTCAAGGAGTTTGGTTCTCTTCCTTGTGTTGAAGCACCTAACTCCTCTAACTGATACTTATTTTCATCCTATTCAGCTCATCCTTGTCCTGCACTAAGTGGGGGCAAGGGGCAGTTAGCCTCGTCCTCGTATTTCACTTGTTGTTGCCTCCTTTTGGCTAGTTGATCACCTTTCATGAAAATAACAAGAGCAAGCTTGGGATGTGGATGATTTTCCTTAAGTTGGCTCGCATGGGACATACCACCTTTTTCATGACATAGGGTGATCCTACAATGCTGGTTTACAATTTCTGGGAGATTCTGATTTTTGCTGAAATCACATATTTTTAGAAAATATAATGATTTAGGCCCTAAAAAGTTCTATTTTAAGGATTCCAATTGAAGAGGGTTTGATCAAACTACCTTAGATCAAACACCCTTGGATAGAACCCTGCTAGTTTTAAACCATACCTATAACGGAGTCTCTTTTACACCTATCAAAATGTTGATAAAAAATGTGCTTTTGATTTACCTTTTGGGGGATCAAATGAATTCATTTAAAATTTATTTGAAATGATCATGGTAGTCCTTGGAACGAGCTATCCAATGAATATAATTTTAATATGTTTTGGTTTTATTATGTATTTATTTTTTTAGTTTTATTAAACATAGGTTTTTCACCGAAAATCAAGCTCTCTATTCTGCACATGTGGAAAAATAGAAGATTATCAATTTTTTTTTTTGAAAAATATGAGTGCACTATATATTGAAGTCCTTGATCCAACAAAAAAAATGAATTTTGATACATACAAAAAAATTAGTGTTATACGGTCTGCCTATGTCTGAATTGTAATTGGTTTGACTTCAAAACTTGATTAAGGAAAAAATATTCAATAGAACATTATGAAACCAATTGGAAGCACTAGATATCATAGTTACAAATCTAAATTCGAAAAAAATAGAATTTTATCCTTCATGTAAAAAAATTATGTGTTATATGGTGAGTGTCACTCCTTAAAAATGGTGTTTACTTAAAAAGACTAGTTTTTAAAGGAGATGGAAAAAGAGGTGCAATCTAATTCCAAAATTTTTGAAAAATATATATTTAGAATCTAAAAAAAATGTCACAAATCACTAGTTTGCATCATCTTCAAATTCCTCACGGTTTAGCTGCTATAGGTGTCTGAAAGTGAAGATTTAGTTAGAAAAAAATAGTTCAGTGTCCAGTTTGGCCAAAAATTGTAAACCAGTATTGTGGGATCACCCCATAGCTTATCGAAAACATATGACTTGGCATAGGTATTTTAAAATAAGCTCTCATTTCTTCTTCTACTTCAAAGCAATTTCTCATAGTAATGGTGTTAGCAACCGCTTTAAAGTGGGGGCATACATTGACACTCATGTTTCACTGCACAATTTTCTTTCTTCTTGTGATGTGTCCTTTTCTTGGTGGTGTCATTGGGCTTTATTTCCTCCAAGAGTGTGATATTTCTTTAACTTATTCTCTCTTGGAAACATTAAGCACAATGTTCCCTAAGAAGATACCTTGCATGAACTAAGAAAAATCCCTTTGAACATTCCTTACACTATTTTGCATCTACAATGTCTATGAGTTTCAAGCATACGAAGTTTTGCTTGCCTCATGGAGCTTGGAGATCATTCTTGTGTGGCACCTTATTAAAGTTATCAGGAGGTATAACTTTGGTATAGTTGAGTAGGAAGCCCAATCCGAGGCATGACTTTCCCCATAGCCACTTGCATGCGTGTGAGTGCATACCAACCATGAGTTTATGTATCTCACCTGGCGGACAACAAAGACTTTTGTCGCCTCAGAGTGAGTATGCATTTTTGGACAAACAACCTAGATCTGATCCACATCGTGTTGGAAAAATGGTCGAAACTTGATCTGCCTTTTTATTCTTTGCTTATTTTTGTTCTTCTTCTAGTTATTGACATTGCATGATCATGTATCTTGTTCTGTTGCAAACCATTCACCTTGTGTGTGTCCTTTTGTGCTTATGTTGGTTTTACTTAGGATCTTGGATCTTGGGGGCTTGACCATTGCCTTGATCTTTTTCATCCTTTCCCACCCGCATTGATACGATGGGACCCCTCTTGAACATCTACTTTAGTGCAAGTTTGAAGAAAGTTCATCCTCTCACTAAAGTGGGGGCTAAATGTAACGTCGAAAAAAGGGTCCTTAGACTTTTTTGCGCTTGTTTAGCACCTCCTTGTGGATTTTGGACTTAATGTCACCTTGATCTAGTGTTGTGAGGTGTTTTACACATCCACATTAGGTCTTGGGCCCATTTTAAGCTAAATTCACTTAACTCTGCCCTAATTTAATGTTGTAAAATGTATTTATTTACATCTTCACATTAAATTTGGGAGGCTTTCAAACAAGGTGGACCTAATCTAGTGTTGTAATGTGTCTTTCACATTCACATGGGATTTAGGACCCTTCTAAGCTAAATACACCCAATTTGGCCTTAATTTAGTGTTGTAAAGTGTATTTATTTACACTTTCACATTGGATTTTGGGCCCTATTGAATTTATGACTTTTACATCATCATTAATAGGTCCCTATGACCCCATATTGTGCATCCCAGGGCTTATTTTGGTCAAAAACCTGACAAAATCAACATATAAACTTAATTTATGCACTCCCTGACACTTTAGCCCCCGAAATAGCCCCTATGGGACCCATTCACCACTTTGGGCTTATGAGTCCCATCCAGGTGGGACTTATTCACCTAGGATGGTGAATGAGTCCCATTTGAGCTATTTTTAAGGTTTGAGTGGGAAATTTTGGGTTTTAAGTTTAAATTTCTTTAATGTCGGCCTTGGGGATCAAATTAACGGTCATGTGAGTGGATTGCCTATATAAAAAAGCTTCCAAATCATTATTTCATCTCCAAGCACTCTAAGCAGGCTAAGTAATCCAAGCAACATCAAGTCTACATTCAAGAGTTAATCATTCTAAGGTCATCAAAATAGAATTCAAGTGTCTTCAAGGGAAGATTCTTCATCAATTGTTGCAACAATTCAAGATCCTTCATCATGTCAAGCATATCAATCATCAAGAATGTTAGTGATCTAGTGTTGTGATGTAGCATTGAAGATCCAAGATCAAGCATTGTTCTATTCTTATTGTCAAAGATCAAGATCTACATCCTTCATGGCCATTTCATGCCGAGTTGCAAATTTACAAGATATCATCTACAAAACATCATTCAAGGTATTATTTTCCATGATTCATGTCCTTTGTTTCATGTTTTATGCCTTCATTTCATTATTTCATTATTTGGTTTAATTACCTACAAGGGGTTTGAACAAGGCAAACCCCCATTCCTTAATAATCAACACTTTTGCTCTCTTTCTTTGTGTGATTTCAGATTTAGGTGCTTTGAAGACTTATGGATCATTGAAGAATAGGTTACAAGCCTATTGGAGTGATTTCCCCATTTCTAAGGTCATAATCCTCACAAAAATTCACCTACAAGTCTGAAATTGACAGTTTCAGATTCAAGCACCTAGAGAAGAAGAAAGAGAAAACTTAGAGGAGCAAACCAAAACTTTGAATTTCCAAAAAATCCAAACTAGACTCATTTTCCGCAAAGGGCAAATGAGTCCCATTTTTGGTCAATTTTGAGATTTTGGCATTTTTGGATACCCTTTTTCGAGAAACTTGTTCATGTGTAGAAATCCTAATCTGGGACTAATTCACCCAGATTGGTGAATGAGTCCCAATGGGCCAAAATTTTAGAATCAATAGTATTCCTAGCCTTCAAAACATTTATAGGTGCACACATTTCGTTATGTGGCTTTCTATTTTGTTCTTCTTGCATTTTTAGGTTATTTAGTTTAATTTTTCATATCACACTGTGTTTTCAAACATTTTATTTTCCAAGTCTAAACTTGGTGGTGAACCCCTCATTTTACATCATTCAATCCCCTTAGAGAATTCCCTTTGTCATATTTCAATCTCCTTTGCATTGAAATATCAAGGATTTATTCTTGAATGTGGAGTATAGAAAGACTTGTTGCCCTAGGTTCCAAACCCTAGTGGAGATAAATTTTCTATTCTACACTTATACAAATAGACAATGTGAAAGTGATTCAAATAGTTGAAAACACAAAGATGAATTGCAAACTCAAAGGGATGTGCATTAAACATGACTGTACATAAGAATAGCAAGAGGTGGTGACATATTAATGTGAGGCAGTGGAGTGAGGGTGGCCAACTTATACAACTCAATGGTGACAGATAATTTTGGGGGTGGTTGAATATTAGACCTTGATGTTGGAACCATCAAAACAATTTTAACTTTGGACATCCATACAAATATTAAAAATAATTTGCAGTGGGAAATTTTGTGCAATGATGAACACAAAAATAGAAGTCTTATATGTACAAGATATACATGATGTGCATGGATCTAAAAATCCATGGTAGATCACGTATATCTCAAACAGATAGTCATATTTCAATGTCTATCATTGTTTGATGAACACACAATAGTTGCAGGACTGAATTGATGCAAAAGAGAACACAAAAATTAATCAATGACACCTATCAATGACACCTATCTATTGTAGGGTTGAATTGATGAAGCATAACCTATGCAAAAGAGAACACCCCCAAATTAATCAAAGGCATCTAAAAATGATACAATTGTTGTAGGGCTGAATTGATGAAGCAAAACCTTTAAAAAGAGAACACCCCCAAATTAATCAATGATAAATAAGAAATCTACAATAGTTGCATGAGTGAATTGATGTAGCAGAACCTATTAGAAATATAACACCCCCAAATTAATCAAAGGTACCTAAAAATGATACAATTTTTGTAGGGCTGAATTGATGAAGCATAACCTATAAAAAAGAGAACACCCCAAAATGTAGCAATGGCACCTAAGAAAGATACAATAGATGCATGAGTGAATTGATGTAGAAAAACCTATTTAAAAGATAACACCCCCAAATTAATCAATGACACCTAAAAAAGATATAATAGTTAGAGGATTGAATTGATGTAGCAGAACCTATACAAAAGATAACCCTCACAAATTAATCAATGACCTGAACACCCCCAAATTAATCAATGGCATCGAACAAAGATACATTTGTTGGAGGGTTGAATTGATGAAGCATAACCTATAAAAAAGAGAACACCCCCAAAAATATCAATGGAACCTAAGAAATCTATAATAGTTGCAAGAGTGAATTGATGTAGCAGAACCTATTAAAAAGAGAACAACCCAAATTAATATATGTATACCTTAAAAAGATAACCTATGCAAAAGAGAAACCCCCCAAATTAATCAATGACACCTAAGAAATCTACAATAGTTGCATGAGTTAATTGATGTAGAAGAACCTATTAAAAAGAGAAAACCCCCAAATTAATCAATGGCACCTAAAAAATCTACAATAGTTGCATGAGTTAATTGATGTATCCAAACCTATGCAAAAGAGAACACCCCAAAATTAATCCATGACACCTAAAAAAGATACAATTGTTGGAGGCCTAAATTTATGAAGAAGAACCTTTAGAAAAGAGAACACCCCCAAATTAATCAATGGAAAATAAGAAAGGTACAATAGTTGCATGAGTTAATTGATGTATTAGAACCTATTGAAAAAATAACACCCCCAAATTAATCGATGACACCTAAGAAAGCTACAATAGTTTCATGAGTGAATTGATGTAGCAGAACCTACTAAAAAAAGAACACCCCCAAATTAATCAATGACACCTAAGAAAGCTACAATAGCTGCATGAGTGAATTGATGTAGCAGAACCTATTAAAAAGATAACACCCCCAAATTAATCAATGGAACCTAAGAAAGTTACAATAATTGCACGAGTGAATTGATGTAGCAGAACCTATTAAAAAGAGAACACCCCCAAATTAAACAATGGAACCTAAGAAAGCTACAATAGTTGCATGAGTGAATTGATGTAGCATAACCTATTAAAAAGAGAACACCCCCAAATTAAACAATGACACCTAACAAAGATACATTTATTGGATGATTGAATAGATGAATCGTAACCTTTAAAAAAGAGAACACCCCCAAATGTATCAATGACACCTAAGAAAGCTAGAATAGTAGCATGAGTGAATTGATGTAGTAGAACCTATGCAAAAGAGAACACCCCCAAATGTGAATACTTGAAGGTTTGTATGGCTATTTGAATTGGGAATAATTTGAATATGATTGATTCTTTTTTGGTAAATCTGATTGATTTTGGCCATTAATTCTTGAGTTGATTGGTTTGGTGTATTGTTTGCAATTGTTTCCATAATTATTTTTTAATAATGGTTGCCTTACAACTTGTAAAATTGGATGCAGGTGGGATTTTTGAGTTCGACATGACTATGTGTGCACCCTACTTGGTGAGATGAAACAAAATCCTGTTGATATGTGTTGTAGGTCTCATGTTTAATGAGACAGGTGGATGCATTTTCTTGTTGGTTTGGTTATGCTACAGTGGGAAACATGGTTGTAATGGGTTATCATTTTGGTCAAATATGGGACACATGGGTTTGAATTGTGTTGACGTGGCACCTCTATTTTGTTGTGTAGATGTTATTAATGTGTAAGTGACACTTGGATTGGTGAGACAGTCTCCCAATTTGAGTTCAAGTGTAAATCATATAAAAAAATAAAACACCCCCAAATTAATCAATGGCACCTAAAAATGATACAATTGTTATAGGATTGAATTGACGAAGCATAACATATACATATACATAGACATAAGTGAATTAAACATGACTTTACACAAGTATAGGAAGGGGTGGTGAGTTATTAATGCGATACAATGGAGTGTAAAGGTGGCGGAGTGAGAGAAGTAGATGAGGCAAGGTAGTCCACTTAAGACCTCTTCACACATCTATACATATACATACACATATACATTTACATAGACATAGGCATAGACATATACATATACATATACATAAGGCCTTACATAGACATACACATTTACATATATATATATATATATATACATGCACATAGACATAGACATAGACATACACATACACATATACATACACATACACATACACATACATGTACATTTTCATCATTGTGAAGAATAAACAAGAAGTTTCTAGAATGAAAGGCTCTAAAGTTGGCAAGGTGTGGGAGGCACTAGGAGCATTGAATGCAGGTAGGCTTAGAGTTTATGCGGGATGCCATGAAAGTAGTATATGTATATGTATATACACATATACATATATATATACTTATACATATACATATACATATACATACATACACGTATGTATATGTATATGTATACATATATGTCTATACATATGCATATACATATATATAAAGAAGATGCAAAGACCTTAAGCCAACACATTTTGGCATCAATGTGAATAAAATTAATCAATGGCACCAAAAAAAGATACACTTTCAAAACACTTACACTTGTTTGGCTGCCATCCTTAGCTTATTTTGTTGACAAATATATACGACTAAACGTTTATTTAATATCTGATATGTGTTTGATATCATTGTGATTTTTTATGCAAGAGTTTTTTCCTAACTTGTGGAGAACCGATGTACCACTATCGGAAATTATTCAATGGTAGAACCGATGTACCCTAAGATCGCCCTTCGTTTTGTTGATTTTTGAGAAGTTGGTTTCTAAGGAAATTTTTTTTGCTAGGGAGGCCCGTACGGCCTCCCTGACATGCTTCATGAGGCAACTATTTCACGAAAATAAAAAAAAAAAATTAAAAAATGTGATTTTTGGGACTGTCGCTGACGCCTCCAGTTTACAAGTCGGGCGCCACCGCTGTGCCACCCGACGGCCACCAGGAGCAGCGGCCACTGGGTGGTGCCGCCAAATCCTGCCGCCCTCCTCCGACAGCCCTTGCAGGCTCAGCCAACACCTGCTGCAGTCACATGGGGGACCAGGCGCTATGTGCCCAACACCCGGTCGACTACAACCCACACCACGCGGTCATATGGCAACCAGGGGTTCTGTCGATTTTTTTTTGCAGGGGGAGCAATTTTTTGCAGAAACGGCCAAATGGCCGTCAATTTTTTTCACATAAAGTGTTGATGTCATTGGCCATATGGCCCTCTTTGCCCCCTCCTAACCCCAGTTTGCCCTAAAGGAGCAATTTTTTTTCTTTTTGGCATAACTTGGGCATACGGTAGCAAAATCGGGCAAATGAGATATCGCCGAAAATTTGGTTCTGAGCACTTTCTAGTGGTGCTATTTATTTTTCAGTATTTTTTTGTATTACTACATTTATTGCTGTTTGAAGTCAGATGTTCATTTATCGCTTTCGAGCTCATAACTTTTTGCCACGATCTCTAATTTTCGCTATCCTTGCGGCGTTGGAAAGGTATTGAGGAGCTCTATGTTTCTGTCCATGCACTTTTTTATGTATCTTTCCTAGGTTTATCGTTATTCCTGATTTGGACCGATGGGTGTTTTGGAGATTACTTGGATATTTTGGTAGTTGGGAGGGTGCAACTTGAATCTTTGCACTTCATTTCAATATCACATCATTTATTTTATCTATTGTTGCTTCATAGATTCCAGGGTTGTTCCCATTTGGAGTTTTCGAGTGTTTCGTGGCATCGGGTCCGCTATTGCATTATTATGATTCTGATATGGTTTCTTGTAAACAGAAGCATCTTTCTTTGCTTTCCAGATTCAGGTTCCAATGTTCTTCCAGTGCTTCTTCGTACAGGTCATCTCATTGAGGGGGGGTTATCCCACTGGGTTTTCTCCTCTTTCTCTTACTCTTTCATTGCATTTGTACATGGGTACCTGATTAGGCCTTGTTGTTGGGACCCATTCATGCTTTCTTGCATTCATCTTAGTTTTAGGTGCATGCTCTTTTAGTCTCCCTAAGTTGCACTTAAGGGAGGGTGTTGGTGTAATTAATTATCTAATTACACTTTATTAAGTTTACTTAGGTTTTGCTTAGGTAATAATTATTTTACTTAATTAATAAGTAAGCTTTATTTAGTTGATCTATTTTTAGGTCAACATTAGGGTTGCATACATTGCTTTTATAAAGCAAATCATCTCTTGTAATATATTAATTCTGAATATATCAATTTGCACATCTTCATGAAAAGCTCTTGCTTTTTATTGTTTATCTCTTATGTGGAAGACTTTTTGGTTTGCATGTTTGATCTTGGTTTCTAACACTTTTTGTTTGTGAATGCCCTTGGAGTTTGTAGGGGAAAACTTGTAAACATGTCCTGAAGGTTGCTAGCTTGACTAAAGGATCATCTGTTGTTGAAGGGGTGGTTCATGGTAAGTGAATTTCAATTCGAATTTCGTTACTTTATGGGAGTCAATTGTGTTTTTCATTTTCTACTGCCTAATACAAGTTTCATCTATTTGGTTATTTAGACGGGGGAGGTCAACCAATTGATAAAGGGATAGATTTGAATGAGACATTGTCACACGAGGGCATCAAAGAAAATAATCCTAATATTCTCAACCCTACATTAGCTCCTTCTATCACTCATGTATATGATGAACACATTCTCAAAATGTGTATTTGGAATGATACAAACCAAATCTTCAAAAAAGTGATTTGTACACCACCACAGTTTCTACAATAGGTGCAATCATACGCACAGTGCATGGAGAGGTTTCTTCAGGACCTACAATAATCAAATGCATTTCCCTTTTAATTCATTCCCGATCTTGATGAAGCTACAACTAGCACCATTCACATGTGTCCATGGTTTAGTGCAAGCAAGGATTGTCGTTGAAATGCAACCCATTGTACGAAGCATGCTGCAGAACACTCAAATCACTGAACTCCTATGTACGCCTCATTTCCCTTCTCCACTAATAATAGCTCCAATGTGAATGTGAATATGCAATGTGAGACTTCAGGAGTAGCTGCTATGGATGTGGCAGAGGATACAACATCTAATATGGGTGACTATGAGAAAACCCTTTTCAATTTCTATATTGTAATAGGAAATGGTATTGCAGATTTATTTTTCCAGTATGTGCTTCTACCATGTCATAAAATT
Organism: Sequoiadendron giganteum; assembly: GCA_007115665.2. NCBI lineage: Eukaryota > Viridiplantae > Streptophyta > Pinopsida > Cupressales > Cupressaceae > Sequoiadendron > Sequoiadendron giganteum. The sequence goes on along the minus strand of CM021101.1, from coordinate 432,628,000 downwards.
TCTTATTTCTTTTTTGGCCTTTTTTGTTCGCTTTAGCACTCCAATTTGGGGAAAGGAGTCCTCGTTGGTGACTATCTTTCGCGAGTGTAAACCCAATGGAAGGTATGGTTCAAATTTAATAACTGTGTATGTAAGTCCAATTTTGGGTATGACATTATGCAATACCATGGTTCCTTATAAAAATTTATCTACAATGACAGGTTGATGTTGGCTAATGTGCATTCACTTTGCGGCTTCTTCAAGAGTTACTAAGGATTGCACAAGAATACTTCAGTGAACCTTCGTCTATAGGTAAGAATAGTGCATGCGGTCCTTCCTCAACCCGTGAAGAGAAAGAAGAGTCTATTTAGTGAAAATTTTATCTATTTCTTTCACATTGCTCACTTATTTTCAAGTGTTCTCATACTCCCAAGTCACTGAAAATGGTCATATTGTTTGCACTGCTAGAAACACACTATCCCATGTCACTTTGTTCCTTGTGAAAAGTTTTGTTTCGTTACCACTAAAAATGGTCATAGTCTCTGCACTTTTGTAAAACACATTGTCCCTACACACTTTCCTTATCACCAATCTTAAACCCATTCTATTGAGGCATATTTCACAACAGTGGGCTTCAATCCACAAGAAATATTTACAAAGATAATACTCTCAACATAGCACAATTTAGGTTTTCAACTTCTCAAGCCCAAACCAATTTAATCACCATATTTAGACTCCTTATAAGCTTTAATTCAAAAAAAACAAACCTTTACCAAGTCTTCCCTTTCATATTTTCATCATTTCTCCATGACTTTCCTTAATGTGCTACCATGGCACTCAAACACAAACTTTATTTTCCAAGGAACAACCAACCTACTCAATGCTTAAGACATCTTTATTTGAGTTAAAATAGCAAAATAAAACTCTTCACAAGGTCTGCCCTTACACACCATTCCCATTTCCTTCATTGGCTATTCAAATTCCTAGTAGCCATTAAAATAAAGACTATCAAACCTATCTTTCAATTCAGATCCCTCCTTCAGACTGTGATTATCTTTTTGGATACCCATCTGAGAGTTTTAAAACATATCTAAAAACCAACATATGTTACTTTGGAAAGCAGTGATCGAATCAGGATTGATAATGTGCAAATTAGGCCTAATTAGGTCTTAACCCAGATAGGGCTTATTGATTATGCTATCTCCACCATCAATTTCTCCTAACCATTGCTTGGAACCCACCAAATTAGGTCTACTAAAGCTTAATAATCCATCAACTGTTCATTCCCATAATCATTTTTATAAACCCTAGTTCTTAGGCTTCTTGAACACTCTATTTTTTGGACTGTAACACAGTTTTCAGTCAAGAAACTTCACCTTTCCACACATTTTCCTTTACCACTTTCCAAGAAAACCAAACTAATGTGACTCTTCCCCTTCCTATGTTGCATTTTTGCAACTTCACAAATTTGTGTTGACAACTTTTAGATTTTTCCAAATTTGACACAAAACCTTGAGTATTGACCATCCTAATGACTTCAATAAATGGAAAATGACTTACATGACCCTTGAACGATGTTAAAACATCAAAAATTGATCAACTTTCAAGATTTTCATCCTAGAATCTTAATATTGTCAAGATGCTCCTGCATCACATGCAGAGGTTGTTTTAGATGTTTAGTCTATTTTGAGTCTTTATGTTACATGCAATGGCTATTTTAGATAAATGGTCATAGTCTTTGCATTGTTGGAAAACACATTGTCCCTACACAAATAGTTCGTTATGAAAAGTTTTCTTTCACTTTCAATTTTTTGAGCAACTGTATCGTACACTCCAAATGTTTTGAAACTACTTTCATTGTATTTGAACCATTTTGTATTTAAGTATGCATAAACAAACAAGTTTTGCAGGCCGCATAATACACAAGTGTACTCTATTTTTTGAAAAGCAATAAAATATAAAACTTTCTGATGCTGTTTGTTGTTCTCTTTTTTCCTAAGTATTAGCTTTGTTTATTTTCTTTCTATTGTTATCTATCATAACCAGTGCAGAAATCAGGCCTTGATTTGGATTTAGAGAAGCCAACATACATAGTGTGTTTCTAATTAGATAATGTTGTTTTATTTGCTAAAATTTGTGATGTCTTTCATTTCAGGCATTTTAGCTCCTGTTGTTCTAGTTGTGCATTGCCATATGCCCATTGGAGAAACTACACATGCTGATTTACGAAGAATAGGTGCAATGTCTTTAGTGAAAACATTATCTATATCTTCCACTTTGCGAGCTTATTTTTTAGTGTTTCCATTGCATGGACAATGTATTTCTACTTATAAAATGTAGTTTTATATTCTAAAAAAGTTGTGTTGTCTTTCATTTTAGGCATTTCAACACCTACTACTCTGGTTGTTTAGAAGATGTCGCACTATTCATGAGAATGGGTCGCTAGTTGGTTGACCAACTACCACCGTTATCTTCCATGCAATATTCTTGCTCGCATTGAAGAATTAAGTCTCCCATATAGGTTGCCAGAAAAAATGTTAAGGAGAATTGATAAAAAAGGGCCAAGCCACACTAATTTGAACTACCATAATTATGCTCACTTTTTTAACACCATCTTCGGTGTATGGGAAAAAATGGGCATGGATGTTCAATATTACTATCTACAAATAGAGATTGCAAATTTATGCACGATTGGCCAATGTCTCTTTACCGAGAAATTCAAGACCTCTTCCTAGCTGGATGCATCTGGAAGGTATGCATTCCACCAACTGTAATCATATGCAAGCAAAATCTTATGGATGAGATGAGCATGAGATTTATGAAATTCCTTAAGGGGGAATCTAGAATTAGCAATCACATGGGTCATGTGGAGGAAAAATTGTTGGTCGTCTTCAAATTCAACCACATTGTGAGGTTCGAGATCCACTGTGTCAGACCATCGTTCAGGTTGGTACATGCGTATTACGGGGTGCCAATGTTGTATGCTATCAATTCCACCTTGACAATCAGAGTGGGGTAAATCATTTTGAATGTTGAGAACGCAAAAATTATAAATGTTCATAAATGGTTGACATAGTTCTCAGTGTTAGCAGTATTAAATGTGGCTTGTAATTTTCTTCACAAACTATAATATTAACTCAAAATGTTTTTACATCTAACTGTGTGATGGGAATTCTTTATCTGAGATGAAATCTGAAAAAAAATTCAAAACATTATGACAACCCTGTTTGTCGTCCATCCTGCAACTTTTTTTATGCATTTTTTGTTCGCAACATCTTATGATATTGAAATGGAATGTTTGCTACAAGTTGGCATTGTTATAAAATATACAGGTCTTTTTCAATATTGTTATTAAATGTGAAGCTTAAGTTGAATATTTATGCACTTTGTTGTTCAGAAAGATGACAGTCATTAAGGCAAAGCAATGGAGATCTAATAAGTTCAATGCTCTGTTTGATGATAAAATATGAAGGTGAACTTTAATACATTGTGTTGTTATAAAATATGAAGGTGAAATTCAATACATTGTGTTGTTACAGTCTATGCATAACAAAAAGTTTTATCTTTCAACAAGATTTAAGAAGTGAGGGACAACCTTGTATGATTTTCCATCTTGCAAATTTATTTGTGCATCTTGTGTTCCAAATGTATAACGATATTGAAATGTAATGTTTGCTACAAGTAAGGGTTGTTATAAAATATGGAGCTGAACTTCAATACATTGTGTTGTTTTTCCATTCTGCAACTTTTTTTTGTGCATCTTGTGTTCCAAACATATGATGATATTGCAATAGAATGGTTGCTGCAAGTAAGGGTTGTTATGAAATATGAAGTTGAACTTCAATACATTCAGTTGTTACAATCTGCATAATAGTAATTGTTGCCTTTGAACAACATTTGAGTAGTGAGGGACAACCCTGTGTGTTTTCCATTATGCAACTTTTTTTTGTGCATCTTGTGTTCTAAATGTATAACGATATTGAAATAGAATTTTTGTTACAAGTAAGGGTTGTTATAAAATATGAAATTGAACTTCAATACATTGTGTTTTTTTTCTATTTTGTAACTTTTTTTTGTGCATCTTGTGTTCCAAACGTATGACAATATTGCAATGGAATGTTTGTTGCAAGTAAGGGTTGTTATGAAATATGAATTTGAACTTCAATACATTTTATTGTTACAGTATGCATAACACTAACTATTCTCTTTGAACAACATTTGAGAAGTGAGGGACAACCCTGTGTGTTTTCCATCATGCAACTTTTTTTTGTGCATCTTGTGTTCTAAATGTATGATGATATTCAAATGGAATGTTTGCTGCAAGTAAGGGTTGTTATGAAATATGAAGCTGAACTTCAATACATTATGTTGTTACAATCTGCATAATACTAACTGTAGTCTTTGAACAACATTTGAGAAGTGAGGGACAACCCTGTGTGTTTTCCATCATGCAACTATTTTTTGTGCATCTTATGTTCTAAACGTATGACGATATTGAAATGGAATGTTTGCTACAATTAAAGGTTGTTATGAAATATGAAGTTAAACTTCAATACATTGTGTTGTTATAGTTTGCATAACACTAATTGTTGTCTTTGAACAACATTTGAGAAGTGAGGGACAACCCTGTGTGTTTTCCAATGGTGCAATCCATGCAAGCAATTTATGTGTTCCAATCACATGGAAAAAGGAAATATTCCATTTTGAGTCTACCAAATAGTCATTCTAAAAATTCAAAGTGGACTTCTTTTCATTTTGGGAGCATACAAAACAAAGACCTTTCATAAGTAAATAACTGACAGGGAATAGTGTATTTTCCTGCAACCAATGCAAGCATTTTATTTGTTAAAATCACATGAAAAAGGAAAATCTTCCATCTGCACTCTATGAAATCGTTGTTCTAAAATTGAAAGTGGACTTCACTTCATTTTTGGAGTGTGAGAAATAAAAACTTTTGGTAACGAAATAACTGACAAGGGACAATGTGTTTTCCAACAGTGCAAGCAATGCAAGCATTTTTTTGTGTTCCAATCACATGGAAAAAGGAAATATACCATTTCCACCCTACAAAATAGTCATTCTAGAAAAATTCAAAGTGGAATTAATTTTAGTTTGGGAGCATATGAAATAAACACTTTCCATAAGAAAATAACTGACAGGGGACAGTGTGTTTTGCAAGACTGCAAGCAATGCAAGCATTTTATGTTTTCCAATCACATGGAAAAAGGAAATATGCCATTTCCACTGTACCAAATATTCATTCTAGAAAAATTCAAAGGACTTAATTTCAATTTGGGAGCATACAAAATAAAGAATTTTCATAAGAAAATAACTAACGAGACAATGTGTTTTCCAACACTGCAACCAATGCAAGCATTTTATTTGTTACAATCACATGAAGAAGGGAAATCTGCCATCTCCACTCTACCAAATCATTGTTCTAAAATTCAAAGCGGAATTCATTTACATTATTGGTCGTAATGAAACAAATACTTATTGTAATGAAATAACTGATAGGAGACAGTGTGTTTTCCAACACTGTAAACAATGCTAGCATTTAATTTGTTCCAATCAAATGGAAAAAGGAAATACATTCAATGAAATAATTGTTCTACAAATTAAAAGTGGACTTCATTACATTCTTTCTGGTAATGAAACAATTACAGGGCTATGAAAATTCTGATATGAAATGGATAACAACATTATGTTCAAACTTATGAAAATAGTATATATGTTCACCATAATTGTTCAATAATCAAATAATCACAGAGGGCCATGAAAATTCTGATATGAAATGTATAACATAGGGTTGAAACATATGAAAAAGGTATATATGTTCACCATAATTATTCAATAATCAAATAATTACAAAGGGCCATGAAAAGTCTGATATGAAATGTATAACAACATAGTGTTCAAACATATGAAAATGGTATATCTCTACACCATAATTGTTCAATGATCAAATAATGAAACCCACAATGAAGAATCAATATTTTGAGCCTATCTCATCATATCCTATGCTACCTATTCTTTTCAATTGAGTTCAATCTTGCATAATACATGACACGTTTCTTAGGGTTCTTGTGTATTTCGGGAAGGGTGATTCCAATCCCATGAACCCTCGTAGATGATGAATGTAAAACAACAAATTTCTTCATAGGATGTGCTTTTTCCTTGGCACATTTAACACCTTCACCCTATAACAAACAAATAATCACAATTAACATATGGATGTAAACACTATAAGGTAGTATGCTATATATAGCAACACATCGTTTATGTGTACCTCTGGAACAAAATGCTTCATCTCAGAGAGATTCCATAGCATGAAGCCACCCACGCACGCATCAACGGTATTTGCGCTAGGAAGTGGAAAAGGCACATAGCACTCACTAGAAATGGCCTCAACAATGCTGACTCTAACATAATTTTCTAGGTGCATAAAGATGCGGGTTTCATCCTTTCTGTCCACAACATGTATAATGCCTTTGGCAACCCGTTTACACTACCTCAAAATATCAATGTGATCAGCAACCTTAAAAGTGATGCCCTTCAACTCTATCATCTGTTCATCCAAAGGATTGGCTGCAATAGAAATGTCATTGACATGAATCATAATTGAAGGCATATCAAAGGATTCATAAAGAAATAAGAATAGAAGCATGGAAGTGTGTTGGGTCTATTACCGATATAGATGGTAGGATGCTACTCTCCAGGTCCCCATGTCCATCTTTATTGGCATCTCCCCCTTACAAGCCAGCACTCTCCTCATCCCCATGTCCATCTTTATTACCCTCTCCCACTTGCAAGTCAGTGTTGTCCCCATCCCCATGTCCATTTGTGTTACCCTGTCCCGCTTGCAGGCCAGTGCTCTCCCCATCCCCATGTCCATCTTTATTTCTCTGCCCCACTTGTAGGCCAGTGCTCTCCCCATCTGCATGTCCATCTCTATTAGCCTCTCCAATTTCAATTGCAACCACATGGAAAATTAGGTCAAGCCCAACACTCAATTCATCCTTGCCCTGTAATACCAAGAATTCAAACGTCTCTTCAAATTCAGCTGCATGCAACCAATTCATTGAAATAATCAAAACAAACATTAAATAGAAGAGTTTGAATTCATCGTTTCTTCTAGTTTCTCCATGTCAAGGCACCTTGAAACTTTTGATCACGTACGCTCCTTCTTCTTCTTCTCAATGTTAAATGGAGGGTTGGGAGGAACAACATCATCTTGTTCTCCCATGGCCTCTACTTTGTCTTCCAAATCAAGAGTATCTTGTTTGAAGACAGGACTTGTTGTTCATCATTGCCTTGTAATAGCAAGAATTGAAACGTCACATCAAATTCAACTGCATGCAACCAATTCATTGAAATAATCAAAACAAACATTATATAAAAGAGTTTGAAATCAATGTTTCTTCTCTTTTCTTCTTGTGAGGGCGTGAGGAAAATTTCAACCCTATATGCTCCTTAAATTCTTCTTCTTCTTCTTTTTCTTCTCAATATTATACATCGGGTTCAGAGAAATAACATCATCTTGTTCTTTCATGGCATCTGCTTCGTCTTCCAAATCAAGAGTATCATGTTCGATGACAGGACTCTATTGTTCATCGTTGACCTGTAATAGCAGGAATTGAAACGTCACATCAAATTCAAATGCATGCAACCAATTCATTGAAATAATCAAAACAAACATCAAATAGAATATTTTAAAATCACCATTTCTACTCGTTTCTTCTTGTGAGGACGTGAGGAGGAAATTTTAAACCATACACGCTTCTTCTTCTTCTCAATGTTAGACAAGGGGTTGGGAGGAACAACATCATTAGAGCTTCTGTGGTCACTGCTTCATCTTTTGAAACAACAATAACTTGCGAGGGAAACACTTCATTGTTCATCCTTGTTTTATAATAGGAGGAATTGAAACGTCACATCAAACTCAGATGCATGCAACCAATTCATTTAAATAATCAAAACAAACATTAAACAAAATATTTTGAGATCATCGTTTGTTCTCGTTTCCTATTCACAGGGTGCCTTGAAACTTTTAACCATGCACGAGGCTTCTTCTGAATGTTAGATGCTAGGTTGGGAGGAACAACATCATCTTTTCCTTTCCTAGGCATAGCTTCCTCTAGCGAATGAACACTACTTTGTTGGGCGGCAAGAACCGCTTCTCGACCATCACCTTGTCATGTCATTTAAGTTAACATTAAGTGAACCTTGTATGCAATAGAACATAACATATGAACCAACCAAAATTTATATTTAATAGTTCAATTTGACATTACCATTCCTTCATTTCTCTTTCTCTTCTGCAATTGTAATATTTTTTTCCTTCGCTACTCCTTTTCCTCCTCACTATTTTATAACGCCATTCACTTCTTCACCTCATCCTTTCCTTTTTGGGGAAGTTGAAGGAAGCTATATTTCCCATACTTTTGATAGACACTTTGAATAACACACTTCTGTTGGAGATGCTACTATAGACTCATTTGGTACTCCATATTTTCCACCTTCTTTTGAAGGTACTCGTTCAATTTATCAAGGGGAGGAGGGGGGCATTTTGCTTCCCCCCTAACTTAGTTCAGCCATGCTTTGGTGGCGCGAGAATAGGAAGGTGGTGATGCTAAATCCTTTGCATGTTGAACACTCTCCAATCATGATATTTTCTTGTACATTATTCTACAATACAATAATATAAATATCTACCACTCTCCACTTCTCTTTTGTATTCAACAGCAACCTGCACAACAAATTCGGAAAAGAAAATTGATTAATATATTTGATATTAAAACAATTTGAATGCACAAAATATAAAGACAGTGAAATGATGCAATAATTGAGTTATTATATCTACCTTCTCGTCCACCACATCACCCTATGCTTCATTGTGTCCCTCTCCATCCTTAGGGTCTCCCTTTGCATGCTCTTCCTCATTGTTGTGGACAATGGAAAGAGCGTGATGATCTCCCTGACTATCATCCTGAATCGAAGGAACCATATACTATTAAAATCAGCATATTTGAAACAAACATGATATTTTCTAACTCAAATTGTAAAGCATTCGGATTGGTGCATTGGAAGGAAAGGGAAATTGGAAGTTCACAATCAATTACTGAACACATTGCTACCTTAGGGTTCAACATTTTCCTCAAACAAGGGGACTTCCTATGTACCACGGTTGTTGCCTCCCGATTAAAAAATTCCCACTTTCTAGTCAACATCATAACCACTTATGCGCAATTAAAATTATACATTTGATTGCATCTTGTAATTATTGGATCTTACCTGCACATTTGGGGAACACAACCACCCCAAAGAAGATGCACCACTAGACACCCTTTCAGGTGTGTTGTCCACCTCAATGACATTCTTCATTGTACGAAGCACATTTCCTTTTACATAACGCATCCTTGGTTTTCTGTAAACTGTAAAATTGTTGCAAGTGTTATGGACAATTAAAGTTCCAAAATTTATTGCACGATTTGTAGTAAGAAAGCATATATTTTTTCAATCATATGAAGGATTTCAAATGCATATTTTACTCTACCTAAGACTTGTGATAAATTTTGAAGGTTTCTTTCATTACATTCTTTGTGTCTAAATAAAAATAGGTTTTCAATACATTCCTACTGTCAACAAAATTGCAGGTTGGAAAAGAGATGGTGTTATGAAACGTACAACCCAAAATATTGTAAAATGCTATAGAAGTAATCCATTGTATTTTCCAACATGCAATAATTATGTGCATTTATTTTTTTCAATCACATGAAGATACTGAATTGCAATTTATACCATAACTAATAGTTGTAATTATTGGAGGTGCCCTTTTATTACATTCCTACTCTCTAAATAAGAAAAGCTTCTCAAGGCATTCAAACTATTATGTGAAATTTGAGGTTGGAAAACACAGGGTGTTATAAAACCTGCAACCCACAAACTGTTCTAAAACCCTTTACAAGTAACAACCTTATTGGTTACTCACCCCACCTTAATTTGGTATGTTTTGTGATTGTCTTGAGAACATTTAGCTTTCTAGATAGCAATAATTTAATGAATTTGGAAAAAAAAGGGCGTTAAGAAACTTGCAATTGAATGTATCCCGCACCTGCAAGTCCTCCCCGTCCTCTCAAGTGTTTAGATTTAAATATGCAGAATGAAAAAACTGACAACCCACGTTGTGTTTTCCAATCTACCATTATTTTTTGCATTTATTTGTTTCAACCATACAAAGAAATTCAAATACAATTTATATTGTAAGTAAGAGTTATTATATATTTTGAAGGTGAACTTAATTACATTATTAGCGTGTACAAATCAAAAGGCTTCCAAGACATTCATACTGTCAATATAATTGTAGCTGGAGGATACATAATACTATCCAAATTCATGTGAGAGTGACCAACCAATTGGGTTCTTACTACGTAAGTAACCAAAAAAAATTCATTGCATTCATATTGTCTATATGTGTTGACACAGACAACACTCACTGAGGGGTTGTCCCTCACTTCTCAAATCTTTTTTGAAGACAATAGTTTATGTTATGCAAACTATAATAAAACAGTGTATTGAAGTTTAGCTTCATATTTTATAACCCTTACTCTCACCAAAAATTCCATTTCAATATCGTTATACATTTAGAACACAAGTTGCACAAAAAAAGTTGCAGTATGGAAAACACATAGGGTTGTCCCCCCACCCCCCTCCGCCAACGCGACAACATTTCATGAAAAATGGCCAAATTTCAAGCATACCTTTCTCATTTCCAAAACATGCACTTCTCTCCATCATACATCGATGACAGCTTTCGACATCATGGACTTGAGTGGATGAGATTGTGGAAGAGGTGGTGATGTGTGCTAGAGAGAAGAGCTTGTTTTGTAAATATTATAAAGTAGCTCCAAAGATGCCCAGTTGTCATGAAATGTTCTCATGTCTTTATAGAGGTCTTATCTAATGCTTGTATCAGGCATTGATAGGTCGACCTTTTCATAAAATGGAAAGGCCAACAATGTGTAATTATAGGTTAGAAAACACTGGGTGCTATTGAACCTACAAACCAAATACCATTTACAAACCCTTCACAAGTAACATCCCAATTCGTTACTCCCCCCTTAGTTGAATTTGTATGCTTTTATATATCTCGCAACTGCAACTCCACCCTGTTCTCTCAAATCTTTAGCTTTCAATGTGCATAATGAAATACCTCACAACACACAGTGTTTTCCAACCTCCAATTATTTTCCACAATACGCTATCCCATCATGCAGTGTATGTATTTTTGTATGTTTTAATGCATTTTTTATATGTTATGATGCCTCTAACATGCATTCTTCTAGGGAGAATAGTGACATCCAATTGCAGGGCAGAAGCTAATCTCCCTACAAAATATAGTAAACTCGAGCTATTATCCCTGAAAAAACATGTCTTCCAAATGATAACATAATCAGACATAAATGATATCAATTTTCCACAATCTATATTGATTATTGCTAATTGATTTTTGGATTCGATTATGTAAGAATTTTTGCATCAATTTTTTGGATTAGACTCTGTAATCCAAGATCAGCATGGAGAAGAGACCATCAACATCACCCCTTATTCTCTCTTCTTCATCCTAATGATGGATCATAGAGTTTCATTTGAAACGTTGATGCAAAATTTATTACACAATTGAATGCAGAAATCAACTACCAGTAATAATTGGACATGTCTTATCCCTGAAGAAGGGAAAAACGTTATCATGTGTAAGCCATGTTGCAAGGAGATTACCTTCTGCAATTGGGATGAGTCTATTCTCCCTACAAAAATGCATGTCACATGCATCATAACAGTCATCATATTTTAAAAATCATATTTCGGAATGGACAAAAAGCCCAAAACGTGGCATTGAAAACCATTATTAACAAATAGCAAAAAGCCCAGATGAGGTCCCATTTTCACCACCATTTTGCATAGTGACGTTTTGTAGGTTGGTAAAGAGCAACGGGAAATATAAAATTTTGCAATTTCAGAATGAAATAACTAACAACCCATTGTGGAAATATGAGTGAAATAATCGAATAACGTTTATAGAAATCAGAAACCATGCAGAATATGTAAGATTTTTGTTTCATATTTCACTTTGCTACAGTCAAAATCTAGTTTCACTTTCTTCATCTGTTTGGAATAAAATGCCTCGACAAAAAAGAAGGTCGAATGAACAAATGGTACCAACAAAAAGACTTGATAGTCAAACATTAAATCTAACCTCCCGTGGCTTGTCTTATTGCCAGGAAAATGTGTCAGCACCGATGGGTTTTCAAAATCATATTTTGGAATGCACAAAAACCCAAAAAAACATGGCATTCGAAACCATTATTTAGAAATAGAAAAATTAGGTGTGAAGAATGTAATGAAATTGGAAAACATTAGGTATTATGAAACCTGCAAGGCACAGTGTTGTTATAGATTGTTTACAGTGTTGGAAAACACACTGTCCCATTTCAATTAGTTCGTTACAACGAGCTCCACTTTTATTTCATTATTCTCCAAGAATGTAATGAAGTCCACTTTCAAATTGTTGAAAAACTCTCTGGTACAATCCAAATTTCATTTTTCTTTCTTTATCTGATTGGAACAAATAAAATGCTTTGCATTATTTGTAGTGTTGGAAAACACACTATCTCTTCTCACTTGCATAGGGTTTTACAACACTATATGCATTGCTTGTTTCTTAACACCTAGGATTTTCCAACATGCATTCTTACTAAAAATAAAGAATTTATTCAAATTATTTTGTAATATAGATAGTCTGAATGTATTCAAAATCCCTTTCAAAATTTATAAGGACTTTTAATTTGGGCAAAAATTGTATTTAAATTTTGCATGACTGAAAAAAAAAGTGCACAAAATAATTGCAATTTGGAAAACATAGTGTTGGGTTTTAGTTATTTGAATGTCCTTGTTTAAATGTAAAGGGTTCTCGCATGATGGGTTGCTTGCTTCTTAACACCTAGGGAATTGCAACATGGATTTTTACAAAACAGTATGAATGTCTTCAAAATAACACCTTCCATTGTTGTGTTTAAATTTCAGATGATTGAAAAAAAAGTAAACAAAATAGTTGTATTTTGGAAAACACAATGTGGGTTTTTCAGTTGTTTGAATCTCCTTGTTTACATGTAAGGGGTTGTATCACAACAGGTTGCTTGCTTCTTAACACGTACATATTTGCAACATGGAATGTTACAAAATAGTATGAATGTCTTCAAAATCACACCTTCCATTGTTTTGTTTAACTTTCAAGTATATAACAAATTGCATGCTTCATAACACACTACATTTTTCAACCTCCACATCACAACATACCCAAGCCCTTCTAGTTTTTAAACTCGTATATGTAGGTGTGCATTACAAATAGCAAGAACACCAATTTCTTACTATTATCGACAATAATGAGTAAACTCGTTGAAAGTGGTGAACGTTGTGTAGTGCATGTTGGAAAACACAATGTGTTTTGAAGCCTACCTTTACTTATACCCAACCTTTGTCTTGAAATGAAAATATACAAACGTATTGATGGTGTTCTATTTTATCAAATAGCATATCTCTCATTTAAGGGGACTCTACTAACCTTCAACACATAGTGTGCTTCATAGTATGCACTTCATTATATTTTGGAACAATTCATGTTGGAAAACCCTAGGTGTTAAGAAACAAGCAACCCAAATAGTGTTGTAAAACCCTCTACAACACTATTGGATAGTACCTGCCACCCCAATTTGGTTGATTTTCTCCTCCAAGTCCTCCACGTGCACTCAAACCTTTAGCTTTCAACAAGCAGACTGGAAACAAAAAGGCCCACATCATTCACTAGTTTTTTCGCACTAGAAAAAAACATGGATGAAAGCGAGACTTCACGAGAAAGATAAGGCACTTGCCTTTTTCGGCTAGCAGGAGGTGGGAAAACTAACCTGATGGTGCCGTTAACTCCTACCTACCATTTCTCAGATGTTTGGTCCCATATGCCGGTTTCCTCACTTTTTGTTACCATGTGTGTTGTTATGTAAGCTTTTATTTATGGTTTTAGGTATTTTTTGTATGTACATAGGTGCGTCATTTTGGCATAAGCATCTGCACAATTGACAACACATTGTGTTTCTAAACCTCCAAAGTCGCAACAAGGAAAACTCATATTGTAAAGAGGCTTCTATATTGCAAAACACATTGTGTTTTCAAAACTTTTGCATTGTGTTACAAAAGAGAAATTCAATTACAAAATTTGGGAAGCCTAATGGTCATTTATGTGTTATTGTGGACTCGCCTTTGTAGTTTGTATAGTATATTATACTGAGTAAAAATAATTAGAATAACAATGTTCCTTATTCACAACCCTATGAAACCCAACTATGCAACAATGATTCACAACTAAACAAATGTACATCATTTAAGAGGAGAATTACTCTAATGTAAAATCATAAATATTATGTTTTTTTCAAAATATATCTGATCTAATTACCAAGGATCCAAAGGTTCTTGTTCTATTTTGGGAGAAAAATGATACCGATGTAGTGTGGCAGAAATCAACCTAAAATTCACACAAATCAATTATGAGAAGGATAATTGAAAGGATGCAGTATCACCCTTCACTGATGCTTCAAAAAATTTCTGTGCAACACTCACTCTTCAACAAGGAAACATGATTCACATAAAATTTTGGGATATAATACACACACAATAATGTAACATTTATTTTATTTAAATTAAAGTGAAAATTATTTGCATTCCCCGTAATAAGCATCCCATCCTATATAAATCAAAAATTCTAAATGCAAAAAAATAAATGGAAATTTAATTGCCTAGTACACTTGTGATTCAAGCTATGGCAGCTAGAATCACCTATATTTACTACAAAAGCTTCACATCTCTTGAAGCATCCTTCTCAATCCACCTGCCCTTGTTTTGTTCAATTTTGTTTCCTCACCTATATAAATGACCTGGAAGAGAGACAAGTGTTAGCGATAGATTAAATTGGCAAATTAAAGACATTTCCTGCTACAAAGAATTCACTTCATTCCAAAATTCACCGATATTGGATTATATGTTGTGTTGACTGCAACATGCTAGCTTGTACAGTCAATAAACAAACATATTAATTTGTACCATGGGAAATTAATTTCCAATTTAACCTATCGCTAACACTTGTAATATATATCAGCAATTATACCTGCCATTTTTCCATTATCCTAGAACTGTGAAGCAATGAAAATTCATTCAGATATATCTCAACCTCATCTCTCTTGGCATATGAAAGAGGACATCACTTGCATAATCAATAAGGCCAAACAAGAAACACAATAGCAATACCACGCACCACTGTCAAACTTCTATTTATTTCATTACTTGTACAAATAATTGAAAAAATACAAATTATTGCAAGACACTATTCTTGCAAAGCACAGTGTGCATCGACTATTCAAGAATAAACATTAAGAAGTAAATGAAAACCTTGGTGATCACCTTGATTGACCAAAAAATAGCAAGTGATGGAATTGGTTAAATATGATAATGCACAGAATAATTACACGTTGGATAACACTCTGTGGTTCAATCTCCATGCTCAAACCTAGAGGGTGAAGAGCACAACAAGGAGTTGCACATGGGGAAACCACAAAACTTACCAAATTGAGGTGAGGATGAGTAAGCAATTGGGTTGCCACTTTTAAATGGTTTTAGAATAGTATCTGGGTTACAGCTTGTATAACACCCACTGTTTCCCAACCCAAAATTTTCGAAAATAGTAAGAATGTATTCAACAATGCATACTATATATATATATATATATATGTATGTTTCCAACAAATAATAAATAATAATTTTGACACAGGAGAGTGAGTTTTCTAAATAGAATTTTTTTTATCTCCAAATTACTTAAACAAATATTTCCATTACAAACTAACTGGCATGCGACAGTGTGTTTTCCAACACTCCAAATAATGCGAGCATTTTATTTGTTCCAATCAGATGAACAAAGGGAAATGTCATATTTATGTCACCAAAGAGTTGTACAAAACAAAAACTTTCCATGAGGAAATAACTGAGAGGAGACAATGTGTTTTCCAAAACTGCAAATACTACGAGTTTTTTATTTTGTTCCAATCGGATGAAGAAAGTGAAATGAAATTTGGACTATAGAAAAGAGTTATTCAAAAACATCAAAGTGCTCTTCATTACATTCTTCGAGCATAACGAAACAAAACTTTTCATAACGAACTAATTGACATGGGATAGTGTGTTTTCCAACACTGCAAATGATGGGAGCCTTTTATTTGTTCCAATCAAATGAAAAAATGAAAATGCCATATTTACGTCACCAAAGAATTGTTCTAAAAGATCAAGGTCCCTTCACTACATTTTTTGAGCATACAAAACCAACACTTTTCATGAGGGAATAACTGAGAAGAGACAATGTGCTTTCCACCACTGCAAACAATGTGAGCATTTTATTTTTGTTTATTTTTTCTCTTCTAATTGGTATAGTCAAAATGACATTTCACTTTCCTCATCCGTTTCAAGCAAAAAAAATAATGCTCACATTATTGGCAGTGTTGGAAAACACACTATCTCCATATAAGGTGTTAAGAAACAAGCAACCCATATAGTGTTGTTAAACCCTTTGCAATTGAGAGGAGACAATGTGTTTTCCAACTCTGCAAATAATGTGAGCAATTTATTTGTTCCAATTAGGATAAAGCTAACTCATAAACAAAATGCACCTTTGTATGTAACATGAGATTGAAATGGCATTTCATTTTCCTCATCTGATTCGACCAAATAAATGCTCACATTATTTACAATGTTGTAAAACACACTATCTCCATATAAGGTGTTAAGAAACAAGAAACCCATATAATGTTGTAAAACCCTCTGGAACTGAGAGCAGACAGTGTGTTTTCTAACTGTGCAAGTAATGCAAGCAATTTATTTGTTCCAATCGGAGAAAGCTAACTCCTAGAAAAAAGGGACCTATGTATGTAGCATGATATCATACCCCCCATCCCCTATCTCCCATGGTGGAAAAAATGGCCCCAACGGAAAAGGTGGCTGGATGGACAAATAGCACTGATGGAAAAAGTTGACGATTGAACATTAACTTCACCGTGTTGTTGGAGAAATCTAACTCATAGATAAAAGCACCTATGTATGCAACATTAGATCAAAATGGCATTTCACTTTCCTCATCTGATTCGAGAGAGTTTTACAACACTATATGGGTTGCTTGTTTCTTAACAACCTATATGGAGATAGTGTGTTTTCCAACACTACAAATAATGTGAGCATTTATTTGGTCGAATCAGATGAGCAAAGTGAAATGCCATTTTGATCTCATGTTACATACATAGGTGCCTTTTTTCTACGAGTTAGCTTTTTGGAGCCGAAAAAATGGAGCCGAAAAAGCGGAGCCGACTAACTCCTAGACAAAAGTGACCTATGTACATACAAAAATGCATGAAAACTTACATAATGACATACATGGTAACATACATAACATGACGAAACATCATAGTGCAGAGCCCATCAGACAGGGGATCAAAGTGATGAAACTAGCAAATGGCAACAAATGTCCAGGAAATGGTAGGTAGGAGTTAATGGTGTTGTCAGGTCAGTTTTCTCGCCAATTGAAAGGAGACATTGTATTTTCCAACACTACAAATAATGCAAGCATTTTATTTGTTCCAATCACATAAATAAATCGAAATAACATTTGGACTATAGCAAAGAGTTGTTCAAAAATTTGAAAGTGGACTTCATTACATTCTTCGGGCATAACAAAATAAAACTCTTCATATCCAACTAAGTGAAATGGGACAGTGTGTTTTCCAACACTACAAATAATCTATAACAACATTGTGCCTTACAGGTTTCATAATACCTATTGTTTCCCAATTTGATTACATTCTTCGCACCTCATGTTCATATTTGCAAATAATGGTTTCAAATGCCACATTTTTTTGGGTTTTTGTCCATTCCAAAATATGATTTTAAAAACCCATCGGTGCTGACACGTTTTCTCAACAAAGGGATAGGCTACGACAGGTCTGAGTTAACGTCTGACCATCAAGTCTTTCCATCGGTGCAATTTTTCCATCCGACCTTCTTTTCCATCGGGGTGTTTTGTTCCACTCAGATAAAGAAAGTGAAATGACATTTGGACTGTACCAAA
The DNA here is from genome assembly GCA_007115665.2 of Sequoiadendron giganteum. Lineage (NCBI taxonomy): Eukaryota > Viridiplantae > Streptophyta > Pinopsida > Cupressales > Cupressaceae > Sequoiadendron > Sequoiadendron giganteum. The sequence goes on along the minus strand of CM021101.1, from coordinate 432,609,810 downwards.
GTGGACTATAACAAAGTGGACTGTAACGGCAAACAGGACCAAATGTCCAGGAAAGTTAGGTAGGAGTTAACTGACATGGGATAGTGTGTTTTCCAACACTGCAAACAATCTATAACACTGTGCCTTGCAGGTTTCATAATCCCTACTATTTTCCAATTTTATTACATTCTTAATATCTAAATAACAAAAGGTTCTCCAGACAATCACAAAACATACCAAATTGAGGTCAGGAGTGAGTAACCAATTGGGTTGTTACTTCTAAAGGGTTTTAAAATAGTTAGATTTTTATGAGACATCGTGTTTTCTAAAATGAGAGTGTATAAAATGGCAGCAAAAATGGGATCTCGTCTGGGCATTTTTCTATTTGAAAATTATGATTTTGAATGCCACGTTTTGCACTTTTTTTCCATTCTGAATAAGAATGTGAACAATGGCAAAGTTTTGGGTTTTATGTGATTTTCAAAATATATCATTTTGAATTGCAGAACCCACGCTACCTTTTCCAACCTCGTAACATATTCTGCATGGTTTCTGCTTTCTATAAATGTTATTTAGTAATTTCACTCATATTACCACAATGGGTTGTCATTCATTTCATTCGGCAATGGAAAAATTTGAAAACAAGCATAAAGGAAACAAAAATTAAAAAACCCTTGACACAAAAAAACATTAACAGCCTTGCATTTCAAATAAATACCCCTTTTTCCCTAATGAAAACCCTACAACGTTCAAAATAAGAATGTCAAGAATGGCGACATTCTAGGCTTTATATGGTTTTCACAGTATACCATTTCATTGTAGAGCCCACGTTGCGTTTTCCAACCTCGTCATATATTTCACATGATTTCAGGTTTTTGTAAACGTTATTCACTAATTTCACTCATATTTCAAAAATGGGATGTTAGCTATTCAATTCGGCAAGCGCAAAATTTCAAAACCAGTAGATGGGAGGAAACAAAAATTTAAAAACCCTCAATAGAAAATCACATAAACCATAACCCCATAGAATGGTCATTCATTTCCTCATAGTTCCTAGGAGAATGGAAAAATGACAAATACTTCAAGAAGATATACATACCTACTAGCTCTAAATGCCTACAACTCCTTCCCGTTGCTCTCCACCAAAAACGTCGCTATCAAAAATGGGACCTCGTCTGGGCTTTTTGATATTTGAAAATAATGGTTTTGAATGCCATGAAATGGACCAAATAATGGTTTCAAATGCTACGTTTTTTTTGGGGGTTTTTTCCATCCTAAAATATCATTTAGAAACTCGCCAGCGCTTACCCATTTTCCCGGTGACATGACAGGCAACAACACGACGGAATTAACGTCTGACAACCAACTTTTTTCATCGGGGGTATTTGTCCGTCTGACCACCTTTTCCATCTGGGCCATTTTTTCCACCGTGAGAGATGGGGGATGGGGGTACAATATCATGCTAAATACATAGGTCCCTTTTCTCTAGGAGTTAACTTTCTCCATAAAGATATATTCGTAATTAAAAATCATTAATAATAAAGGGGTTTTGTTGCTAAATATTCATCAACGAAGTTAATGGCAGTTGTGTGCATTTCTTTTAGTGTTGCTGTCTATTTGATTTTATTATTTTTGTGTCTGGCACTCACATAGAATTTAACTTTTACATATCGTGGCTAAAATATTTTAAATACCAAACCTCTTATTTTACAGCAAGTCTTCACAGAAAATTTTATTGGATTTCTAAAGCATTGCTTCAGCGGCGAGGTAATTTAATAATATAATTATAATATAATATTAATATTAGTAATAATATAACATTAAAAATAGTAATATTTTATAATTACAATGTTAAAATATTAATATCAATAATAATATAGTAATAAAAATAATATAATAATCAGAATTATATAGTATTATCATAATAAAAATAATATAATAATTTTAATATTAATAATATATAAATATAATGATTAGAAATATACAAAATTAAAAACTAATATAATATAATATTACAATACAATAATATAATACTTATTGTAATTAAACTAAATCATTAATAAAATTATGAATAATATATAATATATTAATATTAATATAAAAATATATCTCGACCTTATTTATATAGATTATTGAAAGATATATATGCTAGTATTTATATATGATTATATATCTATGTATATAAATATATTTAATTTTTTACTATATTTATAATTTGGAAAATTTCTAAATTATAAAAGAGATAGGGTTTGTGGTTTTCAAAAAATTTGTAAATCAAATAAATGATTATATTGTAAAATGAGGTTTTTCCATAACTACATATTTCTATTTATAAATTCTTAAATTTTTTTCATTAATTCACATTCCAAAAAACTCAAGTCTATTTTCACCTATTTTTAAATATAACTAGCAGATAGAATTTTGTCTCAATTTATGTACACATATACACAATAGTGAAAGACGACATTTCATTATGTAGGGTTTTATCTACTTTTATTTATAACTTTTCATACAAGGGAATAATAATGCTAAAATGAACTAAATGCATTGTAATGGTAAACTCCTACATTTACTTTCTTCCTATACAACTTTGTCACAATATAGTCTTGTCAATTTTGCTTTCTTGTTAACTTAAAAATTACATACTACACTTAGTCATCTATACAACAATGTATTTTGCACAAGTTTTCCCAAGAAGACTTGAATCTCACTAGTTTCAAAAGATCCACATGTTTCACTTTGGAACTTAATTTTGATGAATCTCCCAATTAGTTTCCAACTTCAACATGTGAACCTAAAAAGAGAAATTAACAAGAGAATAAATATGTCCAATGGGCTCTCCACCCAACCATAGGGTTGAAATTCAACCGACCCTCGAGCTAGGGGTCACATAGCTTTCCCAAGACCTCACACACACATTTCACAACATTTAAACCCACTTATTATATAGATTCCCAAATAAATATTCATCGCATAACGTTTACTTTATTGATTTGTGTACCTTACAATAATTTTCTTTCATATACTATTTTTCCATCAATTTTAACACATAATTGGTTATTTATGTACAAACTTAGACAAGGGTGGGTACTCATACCCTTAACAATCCCCACACACAATTACAACAAACATCACAGAGGATTCACCATAGATTTCACAAACAAGAACAACATTCCAAGCATTCATTTACACATCAAACAAAGATCTAACAAGAGGGTTAGACCCTACCATGATATTTTATATCCAATTCAATGAAGACTCCTCAAGTTCTTTCTTCAATCATTCATTTCTCTATTCTTCCTCACTTCCTCCACCTAGAATTTTCTTCTCCCAAATAAAAATCTTAAAAACGAATCAAGAACAAACCAAGAGGAAAAATTCCCTCTTCCACTCAAGGATAAAGAATAAATAGAAAGGGGGAAAGAAACTACCTCTCCTAACCACCTAAACCAATCTAACCAAATCAAATTTTTGCCACTTCTAAAAAATGAAAATTTTAATTAGGTTCTAAACACTAATAATAGTATTTTCTAAGATTAAATAAACCCTCACCTATAAGTCTATCACCTAGGGAGATTTTTAGACAATTAAAACATAATTTAGATCACATAAAGAACTATATAAATCATAATAGAAATAATCATACTAAAAGATAACTCAAAATATTAATAAAATAAACTCTCACATATATACATGACCACATAACACATAAAACAATATTTCAAAACAACATATTACATGACCTTATTTCTCCATACAAGACAAGGTTGGTATCTCACAAGGATAAAACAATGAAAGTTATGTGACCCCCACTACCATTAGAAAACATCACATGCTCACTCAACAAAAGGTGTCAATACATCCCATGAATATGAATAGCCAAAGCAACTATCATAAATTAAGCTAACATTTTAAAAATAAAAATCAACTAGGAAATCAAATCTAATAATCATCATGAGTAAATATTAACATATATAATTATCATCTCCAAAATATCCACTCATATAACCACCAAATAAAATCAAGTAATAAATCCATTTAAACAATAATACAACCCATCGGGTAATAATATCTATGATAATCAAAACAACCATAATACTATAAGAAAAACATCTATGCATAGGAACAAATATCATCTATAAAGATCTTGTAACAAATGAAAATATCTAGTATGATTCATGATAACATCAAGGGGAATAGAGTAAATTTGGAACATAACACATGATCATTCTTGCATAATGACCAATCATATAAGTATATGACACATAAAACCAGAAAACATGATATAATCAAGGACACATGAAGTGAACACGATCAAAAAATGATGGGGTCTCACAATTATAGTTGGTGTAATTATTCAAGGCATTGCCTTGGTTGGAGGCATTTCCCTTCCCATGGTTATGTAACAAATCCTTGAAGATCACATGATCATTATTTGAGGTGTTGATTTGGTTTTCAATGACGATATCTCCCTTATCAATTAGGTCCCAAATGGTCCTTTCGCTCTATGGTACACAATTTTTTTTGTCTTTCCACCATGTGGGTTTGACTTGAGGTTCAACCTTTCTGATTTCTTGAAGTGTTACTAAGTTTGATTGGACTAGTTTTCAGAGTGTTGATTTGATAGGCTCCTCCAAAGGAGTATATTTCCATCATGGGATATTATTTTTTCTAGGAGGTTCTCTCTATGAGTTATCTTGAATAGTCATTGAGGTTTGAATATTAGGAAGCACTTGCAAGATTAATGTGGGTTGAGCATGTTGGGCCATCTTGGCATTAACCACACCATCGTTGACCAATTTTATTTATTTATTCTAGAAATGAGGTTTTTCATTAGAGGATCTTGTGTTATCCTTGTTCTCTTTATATATTTTCACAAGTCCTTTATCTACGAGGTCCTTTTTGACAGCAAGTCCCTCTTCTATGGTTTCATCAAAATTATTAGAACATTGCACCCATAAGTGGAATCCAATCTCAATATTCAAATTTTGAATGAACATCTAGACCATTTGTTTTTTTTGGTATATGACATGGAAATTTACTAGCTAAGTTCCTCCACTGTTGTAGGAAGGAGGCAAAATTTTCTCCATTGTTTTTTTTGGTAGTGCATAGATCTATCATAGAGACTTCATGTTTTATGTTATAGGAGAAATGTGAAATGATGTTTGCCAGTTCTTGAAACATCCTAATGCCATATTGACGATGAGAAAACCATTACATAGCTTATCCACCTTTGTGGGAAGAGGTACATAAGATAAGTGTCATTATAAGATACCTCTAAGAAAGCTACACAAAATTTTGATATATTCATAGGGATCTCCCCTTCCATTGTATTTGCCAAATTTTGGCATTTCAAAATTATGAGGGAAGGGTGGCATCAGATTATCCTATAGAAAGGATAAGGAAATATGTCATCTAGTGTATAACTCCTTAGTTGATCCCATTTGAATACTCAAGATTTATTGTGGTAAATTACGCATCTATTGAGCGCAATGGTTTGAATGTGTGAGAGCAGATGTGTTAATGGGATTGTACATGGAGATGTGATGTGTAGATGATTGACCTTGGGGGAATTTTGTTGCTTTTTGTGTGGGATTTATGCATTGTGTTGTGGTGAGTAAGTGTTGGTAAACATGTTTGATGTTGTGAATGTATTTAAGGGAATTATTGTGAAGGTGTCATGGAGTGTTGATGTGGATTGTGTGAGTAGATTTTTTGATTATTTTGGATTAGGTTTTAGCTATGTGGAATGTATGTATGAGTAGATAAGTTTGATCTGGTAAATGGGTTTGGTGACATGAATTTTTGTTGAGGTGACATGTGACATTTTGGTATTTTGAGATGGGTTTGTGATTTTGTGGAATGACGTTTTGATTTGGAAGAGGCATGGATGAAAGTCCTTGTGACATGTATGATGTATATGGATGTGTTATGACATGTTGAGGTTGCAAGATAGAGTTACTATTAGGTGCGATGATGTTATAATTTTTTGGATCATTAGATGGAGTTGCTTGTGAAAGGTATGATGTATATGGTGGTACTTGGTTATTAGGCAAGGTGATGGTGTTATTATGTAGATTGTTATTTTGGTATAGTGGATTGGTGATCTATAAAGTATATGAAGGAAGTTGAGTGTTTAATGGGGGTATAGATACATGAGTTGAATTTATTGGTGTGGTAGATTGCATAATGATAGTGGCAATTTGTTGGGTAAGGGTTGTGTGAAATGGTTGTTTTTTTGTTTATTAGGAATTTTGTTATGTAGTTTCATGATGAATTTAGTTTTTTCTGGTAAAGTTTTGACATATGTTTGAATGAAGGAACTGATTGGTTGTAGAATAGTGTTGGAGCTCATTCCTCCTAAGGTTTGTGATGAAGTGGTATTTGTGATATTTTAAATGAGTGTAGTGTCAAAGGTGGATGGTAACTTAGCACCTTTTTTTATAATGATAGGAATTATTGGTTGTGATTTTTTTTTATAACAGTATCCACCAGTTTCATGGAATTAGCATCTTGTTGTGCTTCTACCAATTCTTCATGTGTTATGTCCTTAATTTCATTGGTTGTAGTCCTGGGACTGGATCATGGTGTTTTGAAACCCTATTGACACACGTAATTGTGATGACTCTCCTTATGTTTCTTGGATAGGATTTTGTTCATGTTGCATCTTTCTCTTGGTACGAGACCTCATTTCTACTGGAATGCAACATATTTTTTAAACTTCATGACTTTGTTGAGTTTGATATGTGGTATGGTGAGACCAAGAAAGGTCCAAAGTGTGTCAATATCTTAGATGATGATTTGGATTTGATTTGATATGTTAAATTTGAATTAGACTAATGATTTCAAATTGAAAGATAAGGGTGTGAAATATATATAAACCTAGAAGTAGATGGACTTTTATGATGATTTGTAAAAATGATATGCTAATTGGTCCTTTTACTTGAGAAGTAAAACCTAAGAAACTAAGAAAAATTAGAGATAAATGGATGTAAGATCTAGATAACCTATGGATTGATTTTGGTAGATAATGGGTTGTTGGTTATGAATGGGTGACTATGTTTTTGGTGTAGGCTTGAACCTATTTTTGATTTTTTCTCATGAATGTGATGGAAGGATGAAAAGGTGATAGGATAAATTATTTAAAGATTGGATTTTTAAGTCTCTGGTCTATCTGTATGTTGGTATATTTTAGGTTTGTTCTGATGCATTGGTTCATTTATGAATCTTTTAGGATTTTATGAAAATATTTTTAGTAACAATCAAAACCAATTGAACTAATTGACAGATCAATTTTGTTGCACTTGATAGATCAATTATGTAACATAGAGTGTCAATTGCACAACCTTGTGAAAAATTTCTCAGTTTTAGATTATAGTATGATTTGTAACAGAGTCAATTGTATAGTTTTGGGAATCAATTGTGAAGTTTCAAGGATAGTTACGTAGTTTCAAAATCAGTTGTGAAGTTTCAAGGACTATTGTGCAATTTTAGGATTAGTTGTGAAGTGTCGAGGGAAATTTCATAATTTTAGAATCAATTATAATTTTTCAAGGATTGTTGCATAGTTTCAAAATTAGTTGCAAAGTTTCAAGGGTAGCTGTGTAGTTTCAGGATCAGTTACACAATAGTAAAGCAATTGTATAGTTTTAGGTATAAATAGTTTTTTGGACTCTAAGTATATAATCAGTTACACAAAAGGATAAATAGTTATGACAAAGGATAAGAAGTGGTTTTCAACAAGTCAATTGTGCTATTTTGTGGAATTTTAGAAATTTTACAATTTTTTGAGACTTTTTGGCAAGAACACACAAAATCAATCAATTAAGATAGAGTGGTAGTATGATATTTCTAGGATAGTAGGAAAAATGGTGTCACTAATATAGTACATGAAAGACATTCCAAGCATGATATACAACCTAGCTATTCAGATAAGGTGTGTCTCATTAATGGAGGCCCAAGCAGTAAAATATTGTAGGATTGTGTTGATGCATGCTCCACTATCAAAGGGGGATAGCTAGATCTCTATTGGAAAAAGGGCTCACCTTCCTCATTCCCTTGAAGGATTTTACACCCTCAAAATAATTTTATCTCACCTTAGGACAATACATGTTGGGTAAATTTGTGCATGATACTATACATTGCACCCCACTAGCTCAATGATCGATGGTCTTAGGCTTCTAACAACAAGGTTCGTAGTGGTGTGTGTAAATAGTGTGCCCATATATAGTGCTCAAGATTGGGGGGTCTCCCTTGCTCTCCTCACCTAACAAGTCTCGATAGATTGAGGGTCTTGTGGCTTGTCTTGAATGACGTTGACCATACTTTGGGGTACAAATTTCATTCTTCCCCCTTTCTATACCTTGTCAAAAAATGTGCTTGATGTTTCCCTTGGGGTGATGAAATCCCTAAGCAAGCCTCCTACTAAATTAAAAATAAAGAAGATACTACTATTTTTTATCCCCAGGCTCATACTAGGTGCAAGGGGAGAGCATATGTAGATAGCATTCCTTGGGTTAAAAAATAAAGATGTGGAGGGTGGGTGCAAAAAGTTGGGAGGCCAAAAAGTGGCCAATTTTTTTTTAAAGAATTGAAAGGCTGTAATGTGAGGACTTTATAACATGAGCACATTATAACACAAGTACATTATAACACACACACGTATAACGTGCTTGCGTTATGGCTTGGTGTGATCAAGCTGAAGGCTCGGTCACATCGAACCTATAACGCACTCACGTTATAACATGAGCACATTATAGCTTATTAAAACAAACAAAAAAGTAAGTCAATTTCATTTCATTTTCACTCTCATATTTTCTTTCCCATGACTAGCAAACCCTACTATTTTGTGCTCAAATTTTGGAAGCATCAAAACTTGTAATTTCTTCATCGAATCTTTGCAATTTCATCACCAAGATGTTGCCACATCGATAGGGAGGTCAAATAAGTAAGAATTGTTTTTTTTTTTTGTGAATTTGTTGTTAAATAGGTAAATTTAGGTTGTTTTTGATGTTCATTTCTTTAATTTGTAAGAGTTGATAATCAACCTAAAAATCCTCCTCAAAATCCTTCTCCTCCTCATGAACAAGCACATGAATAAAATCCTCAACAACCATAGCAAAAAAATCCTCAAAAAATTCCTCAACATCCTCCTGGTACTCAACAAAATTTAATGGGGGAGATTGAAAACAACAAAAAATAGATTGAGGAGTTAATCGCGAAGTTGAACGATCCAGTAAGTTCAACTATGGAAAGAAGCACACTTGTGAATTCACTTCAAGCCATGTTAACACATGTATATGTAATCAACAAACAATTAAGTGGTTGGGAAGATAGGAGGTAGGCATGTAGGAATTTTTAATGCAGATAAATTATCATATAAAGAAATAAAAGATGAAAAAAATACAAAATGTGATTTTTTCTCACCATTCACTAACCCACACACAAATCAAAATCTTGACCTTAATAGCAAGAGGTTTCCTATCCATTGTTTCCACCACCAAGGGATTAGGAACAATTTTAGGATAGGTGGTGGATGGTTTTTGACTATCCACCATGCAACAATAACAAGGTCCCCCAATATTTCTTGAGGAAACTCTACTGATTGTTCATCCTCAATAAAATCCTCAACTATTTTGATATGAGAGACTTTCAGGGGAGAGGTGGAGGGTTGACACAAGATAGACCAAGTGCATGTCAGGATCCTTAGTGACAAGGTAGACGAGCTCTCACTAGGTCAGCTTATGAGCACATCATTATCCCTTCTGTAACAAAGGAGAGTACTGAGGTGGACACTTTGCAGTCTATCAACTCTTTGACCTAGAGTATCATTCAGCGTGCCAATCCTGTAATATAGCAGAATCCAAGGGAGAGTTTGCGGGGTATGATTCCACATCATTCTTGTTAGGTTTTTGGTTCCAATTGTACATATGGCCCCATAGATAGTTAGGAGGCTGGTGTGTAGGATATGTCTACAGCTACGGAGTTGGCGATGGCAGATGGCATTTCAAAAGAGGCTTTCAGCATCAATACTCAGGTAAATGTTAGCATGCTCATTTAATTTAATTTATTAAATTTCATTTTGAAATGCAACATTAACTAATTTAGTTTAGTGATTATAATAAAATTTTAGGGTCATAGTGTTGATACTGGATACACCAGCCCTCCACCTGTTTATTACTCCATTGTATCTATCACTGAGGTATGTAACTAGTAAACAATTATAAATATTACATGTGATTAGAATTTTTATATGAATGGTATCCTAATATTTGATTTTGGATTTTGAATAGGCTAATATTGGAGGTTTTGTGGGAACACCTCCCAGTGCCAGTGGAGTTGTATAAACCTTCACGCAGGTAATAGAATAAAGAGTTTAACTAATGAATTGTACTTAATAGATTTGTGTAGTTTATATTCATATCATTGATTACATTGAATTTCACATCTTTTAAACTCAAAGCATTACTTCACATTGCATAACTAATAACAAGATGTTGATAGATGAAAAAATTTCAATTACAATATAGTTGTTTAGAAAATCAACATAAGAATTGATGCAATTAATTCACATAGCATAAGTAATAACTAGGAGTAGATGCCAATTGCATTTTCTTGTCATGGCATTCCATGAGACCACATTTTATTGAGGCATTTTTTCAAATAGTTCACTACCTTGTCTATGCTATGGATGCTTGGAAAAATTCTATGAAAGAATAATAGTAAGCAATAGCATAGATAAGAAAATGATTTGTTTGAAAAAATGCCTCAAAGAAATGTGGTCTCATGGTGATGTCCATCACCATGAGACCCAATTTCTTTGAGGCATTTTTTCAAATAGCTCGACGCCTTTTTTATGCTACTACATTTTCCATACATTTATACCAAAGCATTTTATCAAACAGTTCACTTCCTTGCTGCTATGGAAAAAATCCTAAAAAAGGTGCTTTCCAACAAACTATGGATTCTTGGAAAAAATCTATCAAAGCATAATAGTAAGCAATAGCATAGACAAGGCAGTGAGTAGTTTGAAAAAATTTCTCAAAGAAATGTGGTCTCATGGTGATGGAATGAAGACCATATTTTTTTGAGGCATTTTTCAAACTACTCACTACCTTAAGAATAGAAACCAAGCCTTCAATCAAGATTCCCATCCAAATTATTTTCAAGGTCCTCATCCTCACCCTCAATTTACCAATCCATGGAACCTTCCTCCTCTTATTCTACTTGTTCATATCCCCACTCCTACCTCTTCATGTCATGATCACCCTCCATCTCATAACCAAGACCACACTATACCATCCACCCCATCCTAGCATAATACCACAGAGAAGGCAATGAACTATTTGAAAAAATACCTCAAAGAAATGCGGTCTCATGGTGATGGAATTCCATGACACATTATTTTGTCATGGAATTCCATCACCATGAGACCACATTTCTTTGAGTAATTTTTTCAAACAATTCACTACCTTCTTTATTCTACCACATTTTTCGTACATGTCTACCAAAGCATTTTATCAAACGGTTCAACACCTTGATGCTATGGATAAAATCCTAAAATAGGTGTTTTCAAACAAGCTATGGATAGGGAAAATAGTAAGCATGATAGTAAGAAATATATAGTTCAATAAGTACTCAAAATTTTGCTCATTATCTCATACATTATAAGCCATGACGTGCATCACTATTGTAGTTTTCATGATTGAATAATTTATTATTTTTGTATAGGAGCGAATTTGCACCCCTAACGCAAATTCCCCTTTTACCCTCTCCACTTTAGAAAACCAAAGGTGGAGGCTTAATTCCACATAAGCCTGTTGTTCACATTACACTTGGCACCTATTTTGAGTATCGGTGGAGGCATTTATGTTGGGGATGCCAGCATAGTGTGCAGACATTTGTGTGGCACACTTACATCCCTAGTAGATTCTTGCGGCTGGAGTCTGCAAAGACGTTACACTCCCTATTGTAATTTGAAATGTAATGCCTCCCTTCAGTTGTTCGACTTGAATATGGTTGTTTCTTCATCTCCCTTATTCATATTGACCATTCCTTCCGTTACATATTTTTCACCTATAGGCTGAAATCAAGAAGAGCACTTTTGCTAAGTGGTATTCATTTCAAGATTTGATCATGTATTTTATGCCATAGTATGAAAACACTTACTTTGATTCCATTCATGAATAAATATTGCATTTTTATGAAGAAAAGAGAAGCAAACTGATACACCATCAAATATCTTTTTTGAAAATTTAAATCTTTATTCATCAAAGTATTCAAACTGCTTCACACAAGCCGTGAAACTAGCTAAGAAAAGTAAATTCAATGCTTGAATTCATAACATGAATACATGTGTGAACATATAAAAAATGAGGCATAAGAGTCATAGAGGCCAGTAATTTCCTGAATGATTGGTGGTGTTGTTGTTTCTTTGTCTTTGTGTGTTTCTGCTCTCGCTTTCCGTTCTCCAAGTGCAAGATCTTGAAATCACAGAAACGAGGTTAGATCCAAAAGATCTAAGCAATAACCAGCCTATCATCCTTACACCTGAACACGAATTCACATTAAAAATCCAAACACTGCTTTATTTTTCTAACTTGTTTGTGTTATGTGCAGATATAGGACATGTTATTGTTGATTATTAGGTTTATGATATGAGTGGGGTAAAATGCGGCTCCCACAAGGGTAGAGCCCAGCTCATTTAAATTTTGTGCAGTGAATAAACATCATGAATTAATATAGTTTTTTACAAGTTCTTGAAGATGGTCTCATATTTAAGAAATGTAGATAAATCCATCAACTGATAAAAAGTATCACTTGATTACAAATGGAGAATCAAATCAACCTAGACATTAGTGCTGCAGGTTATTGTCATTTCCAGAATGCATTGTTTTCAGTTTTCATGGAGAGAACATTATGACATTTACAGAATTTTGTGATATGGTATCAAAAGGCATAAAATGAAGAAAAGTCATATTCCTTTAAAAGGAACAGGTCAAGCAACAGTTACAAATAACTCATATATTGATTGGATGAGGTTTTTTTTTCTCTCATATGTTGTTTGAATACAATCTTTTACCAGTCATTATTTAATCACCTGCTGCAACTGTTAAGAGGTATTACATAATTGGAAAATGGAACTCATAGCTATGAAATATCAAAGAAAATGTAAGGAAATAGCAAGAATTTTCAGGCCACACCTAGTTTATGAGAGGCTATTCACAGTGAATTTTTCATTACTCTTTTCGTTTTCAAACTTAAATATCTTTTATTTGCAGAGAAATGGAATACAGACCAGTCACGACCATGGTTCACAGAGGTTTGTTTTATTATTTTGCAAAAATTCACATATTTTTGATGGCGGCCTCTTTATTAGAGGTTTTTTAATAGAGACAAAAAAATAAATCAGTTTTACATCACCAGGCGACCTCCAAAATGACTTGCTACCTAGAGTTTATTCAGCTCAAAGACTTTGTCAGAGAATATCCATGGCAGCCTACAACAAGGAATTATGAAGCCCAAAATATAAAAGCAGCGGAAGAGTAGATGGCCATGGCTACAAGCTCATAGGAGATTTTGAAATACACAGAATCTTCTAAGTTTCTAGTTTCTAAGACAAGAAAGAAACTTATCTTCTTTTCATTTCTCAGAATCATCAAGTAGATGGCGGACAGGAAAAGAGTAGAAACAAAAGCGAGCTTCACAGGAAAACGCATGAGAGAAATCTTCAGATTCGCAACAATCAAACTTACCCTTTTATTTTTTGATACAAATCTATTAAGAGTTTCACAATGGCGGCCTTCTCATTTCTTCTAAAGGAAATACACACAAAAAAAATGAAGGAGAACATTTGTAATTCTGGGAAATACATTAAAAATATGCCACAGTCGCGGCTATAAAGCTTCCCGAACAAAGAAAACTTCCAGATTCAACAAAATACCAGACTTACCAAGATCAAAGCCTTCAAAAAATCTTCCAAAATGGTGTCCAAAGCACAAACTTCCTACACTGGGCGCAGCTAGGGTTTCTTCATAGTGGCGGCCTCTTCACATAAGCATCCACAACAATGAAAAAGTTATGAATGAATATCATTCATATTAGGGTTAATACCCTAAGATTCGATGGAGAAAGCTTTTAGTCTTAAGTTTTTATCAAAAAACTTTATTCATTTTCAAGAGGCCGTGGAATTTCATTATGCCTTAGATTTAATTTTTAAGTCTTTGAATTAAATTAAGACTTATGAATTTAGTCTTTTATTTTTATTTTTGTTTTAGACTTTTCCTTTATTTTTGTATTTCATTCAGAATTGTAATTTTTATTCAAAATGATGATTATAAATCATTTTTGAATAAATAATATCATAAAATGCAAAAGCTAAAAGCCTTTGATATATTCTTCAAGTAATGGTCTAGAGGGTTTTAATTTCTCTTGAGAGCATCTTGGAGATGTTGTTTTCAATTTCCAACATGAGGAGGGTATCTAGGAAGGTTGGAGAAGATTCAGGGGTCATATTTGACTTATCCCAAGCAGTTGGGATGTCTTTATGGTTAGTTGGAGTGTTTTTAGAGGTTGTTTTGTTGATTCATAGGGTGGTTAGTGACTTGGGGAGATTTTTCCTATGTATATGACTTCTTTTGGAAGAGTGGAGGGTCCTATTTTTGGGGCTATTTTCTTGGATCCGACCCTGAGTGATTGACAGTTGTACTTATGAGTTTTTGAACCTCATTTTTTAGTTAGTTCTTCTCCATTGTATGACAGAGACTTTTGGAGACTTCTAGTACCAGAGTTTTTGTTCTTTTTGGTGGTTGTAACTCATGATGTTTTGAGGATATCCTTACAATTATTTTGATAATTCAAGAGCTTTTGGGACCTACTTTGGAATTCACTTTTGTATGCTTCTATTTTCAATTTTTATGTTTCATGCTAAGACTACCAGTAATACTACATGCTATGTCTTGGAATCGTGTCTTAAGTGGAGACCTTGCAACTGAATAGGTTGTAAATTGTGAAGTTTTATCTAGTTCAAGCCTGGTTAGTTGTGAAGATTTCATCTTTTCCTACTAGTTCAAAGTTCTTAAACTAGTTTAACACCTATCTATGAAACATTTTTATGCAATTGCTCACATGCCAAAGTTGTGTTTTATGCACTTAGTATTGTCAGCTTTCACTGTTATGTGTTATTGAATCAAGATATCATCATAGTTTCAGTGTATCACCTTAAAAAACTTAAATATCCAGTTGCTTATTGTTTATTTTCCTTCCTATCCTTTTCCCCTTCAAATTTTTAGAGCGATTTAAGTAATTTCAGGTGATTATCCAAATAGGAGCTAGCCTAGAACCTAGAGGTTTTACTTCATTCCAAGTGTCCCACATAGAAGTGAATCCAATGTTTTAACAAAATTGTTGAAACTTGTCAAGTTCATAATCAGGTGCAAATTTTAGTAACTAATAGTTTTGGCATGCCCGGTGGGACTGAGAACTAATTTTCAATCTCTCTTGTCCTTATGTTACTGTTGTTTGGTGTGTACAGTGGTAGTTTCATCCTTTTGGAGGAAAGTTCAATCACATACCTGGCGACTCTGAGTGTGAAAATTTTCTGGTTTCAGTAGTTCAAGTGCTGACATGTTTTAAGTTTTTTTGGAAGGAAATCTAGTTTGAATGGAAAAGAGATGTCAAGATTTCATGGAAACATGGCTTTTCACTCTCCATTCCATGAAAATCCTACATATATTTCCTCTTGTCAACCATATTATACAAAAAAATCTGTTGTCATTATTCCAAATGACCCTGTAGCAACAGAATTCCAGCATTTTTATCATGCCTCCCACCCTCCCACTCCTGATCAATCTCAATGTCATCCAACATATGCTTAGATTCAACCACAAGAACTCATTTCTACACAAAAGCAACATGGTTGTTTCAATAACCAGCCCCAAAATGCTAATAAGGGAGTTAGCGATATTGATAAGATATTGCTTGATTTCCAAAGGCAGATGGATGATATTATGAGAGAGCAAGAGTTTATTGTGCACGAAGAGGATCTTGCTCGTCAAGTTTATATTCAGCATCAGCAAGATATGGAGGTGCAAGAATATGAACATGAGGTTTCTACTAGACAAGTTGCAGCTAAAGAGGGGTAGATGAAAAACTTGCACAAAAATAAAGGCAGGAGTGTCAATCGGCCTTCTATGTTCTCAGATGACCTGTTTAGGAGGAGCAAATTATTGATCAAGATAACTTAATCCTCTGGGAAAAGCTTAAGAATACGAATCTTTTGCATTTATCCATTAAGTATCATCAATTGCATTAGCAAAGAATTAGACAGGAGGAGACCTCTCAAGTTCAAGTTGGACAGCACGAAGACGAAATGGAAGTAGTTGTTGAGAAAGATCAATTTACAGCTTGGAATAAGGGACTATCTTTATTCTCTCAGCTTGATGAAGAGGAGGTGATTGCTGAGTTTTTCTCAATACTGGAAAATGAGGAATCTAAACTTTTGCAAGAAAATGACGAGAATCAGGTTGAGCACCTTGTTGTAATGAACATGGCTCAGAATAAAAAGGTAGAGTTAATTTTCTCATTTGATGAGCCGCCTTACTTCATTGACAAGGATGAAGAATTGGACCAACAAGAGGTTGATGGAGGTAACATTGATTTATTGTTGCATAAAGGTGAAGGTGAGTTTGAAGTCTTTACTCGTGAACAAGGAGGTTTAAGTAGCACTGTTCAGGGAGAGCCATATTTTGATGTGCATAAAAATACCCATCGAGTTGAACAAGTCCCTAAACTGGACTTAGTGTTTTTCAAAGAGGGTGATTTTGATGCTTTATCAAAGCTAGACAAGAACTGCATTAGGCCTGAAATTAGTCTTTCTGTTCAAAAAAGTAAAGAAGACATTGAAGAGGATATGTTTTGGAGTGATTTAGAAGCTTTCTGTACTAATTTGGATGTTGAACTATTATCTCTTGATGAGGTTAATCATGAACAACTTGAGCTTACTGAAGACACTTCTTTTTTCTCACAAAGGCAGTCACAGGGATTAGACCTTTCCAGCCAACAAGGCCATAAAACAAAAATGAATGAGCAAGGGACCAGCAAGGAGAGCTCAAGTTTTGTCTTTACAAGGGGTTGTTTGATCAGAGATTTAGCCTAGATGGAGTCTAATAAAGCGCCAATGGTTAATCAAGCACTCACACATGGAGTCACAGCTGAAAGTGGCATGAAGGATGTACTTGTAGTTGAAAAAGAGTGTGTTCAATTCTCTTATCCTCCTTTGAATACAAATACATATGATCAGTTTAAAGAGGTAAGTGAACTTGTTACACTCTTTCATGAGGCAGTGCATTACATTTTTAAATATTTTTCAGTGTACCATCTTTATTCAGCTACCATTAAGCTTGAGAGTCATTGCATATTAAGAAGAAAGGGAAGTTACTTTAATCTTCCAGTGAATGGTTTTGTTTGAGTTAGTGTCCTATTGTTAGAATAGTTTAGGATAGTTCAGTAGTTTCCAATTCCTAAAGTGTTGTTCCAACATGATTAGATAGTTTCCTTTCTGTAGTTTTTCGGTTTTAAATAAGTTTCAAGGTAACCTGATCTATTCTACTGAGTTACAAAGTGAGTTATAGCCACATGGAAGATTGATCTAGGTCTGTTTCTGAGTTTTCCTAATGACTCCATGCCCAATGGATGTATTAAGTCTACTGGTCAAGTGTCTAGCAGGCAGTCACCCATCAGAGGTCGCAAAAATGTTACATATTTTTCACCTACAGGCTTAAATCGAGAAGAGAACTTTTGCTAAGCGGTATTCATTTCAAGATTTCATCATGCATTTTATGCCATAGTATGAAAACACTTACTTTTATTCCATTCATGAATTAATATTGCATTTTTATGAAGAAAAGAGAAGCAAACTGATACACCATCAAATATCTTTTCTGAAAATGTAAATCTTTATTCATCAAAGTATTCAAACTGCTTTACACAAGCCGTGAAACTAGCTAAGAAAAGTAAATTCAATGCTTGAATTTATAACATGAATACATGTGTGAACATATAAAAAATGAGGCATAAGAGTCATAGAGGCCAGTCATTGCCTGAATGACAGACGGTGTTGTTGTTGCTTTGTATTTGCGTGTTTCTGCTCCCGCTTTTCGTTCTCCAAGTGCAAGATCCTGAAATCACAAAAACGAGTTTAGATCCAAAAGATCTAAGCAATAACTGGCCTATCATCCTTACACCCGCACACAAATTCACATTAAAAATCCAAACACTGCTTTATTTCTAACTTGTTTGTGTTATGTGCAGATACAGGACATGTTATTGCTGATTATTAGGTTTACGATATGAGTGGGGTAAAATGCAGCTCCCACAAGGGTAGAGACCAACTCATTTAAATTTTGTGTAGTGAATAAACATCATGAATTAATATAGTGTTTTACAAGTTCTTGAAGATGGTCTCATATTTAAGAAATGTAGATAAATCCATCAACTAATAAAAAGTATCACTTGATTACAAATGGAGAATCAAATCAACCTAGACATCAGTGCTGCAGGTTATTGTCATTTCTAGAATGCATTGTTTTCAATTTTCATGGAGACAACATTATGACATTTACAGAATTTTGTGATATGGTATCAAAAGGCATAAAATGAAGAGCAGTCATATTCCTTTAAATGGAACAGGTCAAGCAACAATTAAAAATAATTCATATATTGATTGGATGACATTTTTTTTTACTCATACGTTGTTTGAATTCAAACTTTTACCAGTCATTATTTAATCACCTGCTGCAACTGTTAAGAGATATTACATAATTGGAAAATGGAACTCATAGCTATGAAATATCAAAGAAAATGTAAGGAAATGGCAAGAGATTTCAGGCCATGCCCAGATTATGAGATGCTATTCACAATGA
>CM021101.1:432183847-432590811 GCA_007115665.2 Sequoiadendron giganteum | reverse complement strand
GTGTGTAAATAGTGTGCCCATATATAGTGCTCAAGATTGGGGGGTCTCCCTTGCTCTCCTCACCTAACAAGTCTCGATAGATTGAGGGTCTTGTGGCTTGTCTTGAATGACGTTGACCATACTTTGGGGTACAAATTTCATTCTTCCCCCTTTCTATACCTTGTCAAAAAATGTGCTTGATGTTTCCCTTGGGGTGATGAAATCCCTAAGCAAGCCTCCTACTAAATTAAAAATAAAGAAGATACTACTATTTTTTATCCCCAGGCTCATACTAGGTGCAAGGGGAGAGCATATGTAGATAGCATTCCTTGGGTTAAAAAATAAAGATGTGGAGGGTGGGTGCAAAAAGTTGGGAGGCCAAAAAGTGGCCAATTTTTTTTTAAAGAATTGAAAGGCTGTAATGTGAGGACTTTATAACATGAGCACATTATAACACAAGTACATTATAACACACACACGTATAACGTGCTTGCGTTATGGCTTGGTGTGATCAAGCTGAAGGCTCGGTCACATCGAACCTATAACGCACTCACGTTATAACATGAGCACATTATAGCTTATTAAAACAAACAAAAAAGTAAGTCAATTTCATTTCATTTTCACTCTCATATTTTCTTTCCCATGACTAGCAAACCCTACTATTTTGTGCTCAAATTTTGGAAGCATCAAAACTTGTAATTTCTTCATCGAATCTTTGCAATTTCATCACCAAGATGTTGCCACATCGATAGGGAGGTCAAATAAGTAAGAATTGTTTTTTTTTTTTGTGAATTTGTTGTTAAATAGGTAAATTTAGGTTGTTTTTGATGTTCATTTCTTTAATTTGTAAGAGTTGATAATCAACCTAAAAATCCTCCTCAAAATCCTTCTCCTCCTCATGAACAAGCACATGAATAAAATCCTCAACAACCATAGCAAAAAAATCCTCAAAAAATTCCTCAACATCCTCCTGGTACTCAACAAAATTTAATGGGGGAGATTGAAAACAACAAAAAATAGATTGAGGAGTTAATCGCGAAGTTGAACGATCCAGTAAGTTCAACTATGGAAAGAAGCACACTTGTGAATTCACTTCAAGCCATGTTAACACATGTATATGTAATCAACAAACAATTAAGTGGTTGGGAAGATAGGAGGTAGGCATGTAGGAATTTTTAATGCAGATAAATTATCATATAAAGAAATAAAAGATGAAAAAAATACAAAATGTGATTTTTTCTCACCATTCACTAACCCACACACAAATCAAAATCTTGACCTTAATAGCAAGAGGTTTCCTATCCATTGTTTCCACCACCAAGGGATTAGGAACAATTTTAGGATAGGTGGTGGATGGTTTTTGACTATCCACCATGCAACAATAACAAGGTCCCCCAATATTTCTTGAGGAAACTCTACTGATTGTTCATCCTCAATAAAATCCTCAACTATTTTGATATGAGAGACTTTCAGGGGAGAGGTGGAGGGTTGACACAAGATAGACCAAGTGCATGTCAGGATCCTTAGTGACAAGGTAGACGAGCTCTCACTAGGTCAGCTTATGAGCACATCATTATCCCTTCTGTAACAAAGGAGAGTACTGAGGTGGACACTTTGCAGTCTATCAACTCTTTGACCTAGAGTATCATTCAGCGTGCCAATCCTGTAATATAGCAGAATCCAAGGGAGAGTTTGCGGGGTATGATTCCACATCATTCTTGTTAGGTTTTTGGTTCCAATTGTACATATGGCCCCATAGATAGTTAGGAGGCTGGTGTGTAGGATATGTCTACAGCTACGGAGTTGGCGATGGCAGATGGCATTTCAAAAGAGGCTTTCAGCATCAATACTCAGGTAAATGTTAGCATGCTCATTTAATTTAATTTATTAAATTTCATTTTGAAATGCAACATTAACTAATTTAGTTTAGTGATTATAATAAAATTTTAGGGTCATAGTGTTGATACTGGATACACCAGCCCTCCACCTGTTTATTACTCCATTGTATCTATCACTGAGGTATGTAACTAGTAAACAATTATAAATATTACATGTGATTAGAATTTTTATATGAATGGTATCCTAATATTTGATTTTGGATTTTGAATAGGCTAATATTGGAGGTTTTGTGGGAACACCTCCCAGTGCCAGTGGAGTTGTATAAACCTTCACGCAGGTAATAGAATAAAGAGTTTAACTAATGAATTGTACTTAATAGATTTGTGTAGTTTATATTCATATCATTGATTACATTGAATTTCACATCTTTTAAACTCAAAGCATTACTTCACATTGCATAACTAATAACAAGATGTTGATAGATGAAAAAATTTCAATTACAATATAGTTGTTTAGAAAATCAACATAAGAATTGATGCAATTAATTCACATAGCATAAGTAATAACTAGGAGTAGATGCCAATTGCATTTTCTTGTCATGGCATTCCATGAGACCACATTTTATTGAGGCATTTTTTCAAATAGTTCACTACCTTGTCTATGCTATGGATGCTTGGAAAAATTCTATGAAAGAATAATAGTAAGCAATAGCATAGATAAGAAAATGATTTGTTTGAAAAAATGCCTCAAAGAAATGTGGTCTCATGGTGATGTCCATCACCATGAGACCCAATTTCTTTGAGGCATTTTTTCAAATAGCTCGACGCCTTTTTTATGCTACTACATTTTCCATACATTTATACCAAAGCATTTTATCAAACAGTTCACTTCCTTGCTGCTATGGAAAAAATCCTAAAAAAGGTGCTTTCCAACAAACTATGGATTCTTGGAAAAAATCTATCAAAGCATAATAGTAAGCAATAGCATAGACAAGGCAGTGAGTAGTTTGAAAAAATTTCTCAAAGAAATGTGGTCTCATGGTGATGGAATGAAGACCATATTTTTTTGAGGCATTTTTCAAACTACTCACTACCTTAAGAATAGAAACCAAGCCTTCAATCAAGATTCCCATCCAAATTATTTTCAAGGTCCTCATCCTCACCCTCAATTTACCAATCCATGGAACCTTCCTCCTCTTATTCTACTTGTTCATATCCCCACTCCTACCTCTTCATGTCATGATCACCCTCCATCTCATAACCAAGACCACACTATACCATCCACCCCATCCTAGCATAATACCACAGAGAAGGCAATGAACTATTTGAAAAAATACCTCAAAGAAATGCGGTCTCATGGTGATGGAATTCCATGACACATTATTTTGTCATGGAATTCCATCACCATGAGACCACATTTCTTTGAGTAATTTTTTCAAACAATTCACTACCTTCTTTATTCTACCACATTTTTCGTACATGTCTACCAAAGCATTTTATCAAACGGTTCAACACCTTGATGCTATGGATAAAATCCTAAAATAGGTGTTTTCAAACAAGCTATGGATAGGGAAAATAGTAAGCATGATAGTAAGAAATATATAGTTCAATAAGTACTCAAAATTTTGCTCATTATCTCATACATTATAAGCCATGACGTGCATCACTATTGTAGTTTTCATGATTGAATAATTTATTATTTTTGTATAGGAGCGAATTTGCACCCCTAACGCAAATTCCCCTTTTACCCTCTCCACTTTAGAAAACCAAAGGTGGAGGCTTAATTCCACATAAGCCTGTTGTTCACATTACACTTGGCACCTATTTTGAGTATCGGTGGAGGCATTTATGTTGGGGATGCCAGCATAGTGTGCAGACATTTGTGTGGCACACTTACATCCCTAGTAGATTCTTGCGGCTGGAGTCTGCAAAGACGTTACACTCCCTATTGTAATTTGAAATGTAATGCCTCCCTTCAGTTGTTCGACTTGAATATGGTTGTTTCTTCATCTCCCTTATTCATATTGACCATTCCTTCCGTTACATATTTTTCACCTATAGGCTGAAATCAAGAAGAGCACTTTTGCTAAGTGGTATTCATTTCAAGATTTGATCATGTATTTTATGCCATAGTATGAAAACACTTACTTTGATTCCATTCATGAATAAATATTGCATTTTTATGAAGAAAAGAGAAGCAAACTGATACACCATCAAATATCTTTTTTGAAAATTTAAATCTTTATTCATCAAAGTATTCAAACTGCTTCACACAAGCCGTGAAACTAGCTAAGAAAAGTAAATTCAATGCTTGAATTCATAACATGAATACATGTGTGAACATATAAAAAATGAGGCATAAGAGTCATAGAGGCCAGTAATTTCCTGAATGATTGGTGGTGTTGTTGTTTCTTTGTCTTTGTGTGTTTCTGCTCTCGCTTTCCGTTCTCCAAGTGCAAGATCTTGAAATCACAGAAACGAGGTTAGATCCAAAAGATCTAAGCAATAACCAGCCTATCATCCTTACACCTGAACACGAATTCACATTAAAAATCCAAACACTGCTTTATTTTTCTAACTTGTTTGTGTTATGTGCAGATATAGGACATGTTATTGTTGATTATTAGGTTTATGATATGAGTGGGGTAAAATGCGGCTCCCACAAGGGTAGAGCCCAGCTCATTTAAATTTTGTGCAGTGAATAAACATCATGAATTAATATAGTTTTTTACAAGTTCTTGAAGATGGTCTCATATTTAAGAAATGTAGATAAATCCATCAACTGATAAAAAGTATCACTTGATTACAAATGGAGAATCAAATCAACCTAGACATTAGTGCTGCAGGTTATTGTCATTTCCAGAATGCATTGTTTTCAGTTTTCATGGAGAGAACATTATGACATTTACAGAATTTTGTGATATGGTATCAAAAGGCATAAAATGAAGAAAAGTCATATTCCTTTAAAAGGAACAGGTCAAGCAACAGTTACAAATAACTCATATATTGATTGGATGAGGTTTTTTTTCTCTCATATGTTGTTTGAATACAATCTTTTACCAGTCATTATTTAATCACCTGCTGCAACTGTTAAGAGGTATTACATAATTGGAAAATGGAACTCATAGCTATGAAATATCAAAGAAAATGTAAGGAAATAGCAAGAATTTTCAGGCCACACCTAGTTTATGAGAGGCTATTCACAGTGAATTTTTCATTACTCTTTTCGTTTTCAAACTTAAATATCTTTTATTTGCAGAGAAATGGAATACAGACCAGTCACGACCATGGTTCACAGAGGTTTGTTTTATTATTTTGCAAAAATTCACATATTTTTGATGGCGGCCTCTTTATTAGAGGTTTTTTAATAGAGACAAAAAAATAAATCAGTTTTACATCACCAGGCGACCTCCAAAATGACTTGCTACCTAGAGTTTATTCAGCTCAAAGACTTTGTCAGAGAATATCCATGGCAGCCTACAACAAGGAATTATGAAGCCCAAAATATAAAAGCAGCGGAAGAGTAGATGGCCATGGCTACAAGCTCATAGGAGATTTTGAAATACACAGAATCTTCTAAGTTTCTAGTTTCTAAGACAAGAAAGAAACTTATCTTCTTTTCATTTCTCAGAATCATCAAGTAGATGGCGGACAGGAAAAGAGTAGAAACAAAAGCGAGCTTCACAGGAAAACGCATGAGAGAAATCTTCAGATTCGCAACAATCAAACTTACCCTTTTATTTTTTGATACAAATCTATTAAGAGTTTCACAATGGCGGCCTTCTCATTTCTTCTAAAGGAAATACACACAAAAAAAATGAAGGAGAACATTTGTAATTCTGGGAAATACATTAAAAATATGCCACAGTCGCGGCTATAAAGCTTCCCGAACAAAGAAAACTTCCAGATTCAACAAAATACCAGACTTACCAAGATCAAAGCCTTCAAAAAATCTTCCAAAATGGTGTCCAAAGCACAAACTTCCTACACTGGGCGCAGCTAGGGTTTCTTCATAGTGGCGGCCTCTTCACATAAGCATCCACAACAATGAAAAAGTTATGAATGAATATCATTCATATTAGGGTTAATACCCTAAGATTCGATGGAGAAAGCTTTTAGTCTTAAGTTTTTATCAAAAAACTTTATTCATTTTCAAGAGGCCGTGGAATTTCATTATGCCTTAGATTTAATTTTTAAGTCTTTGAATTAAATTAAGACTTATGAATTTAGTCTTTTATTTTTATTTTTGTTTTAGACTTTTCCTTTATTTTTGTATTTCATTCAGAATTGTAATTTTTATTCAAAATGATGATTATAAATCATTTTTGAATAAATAATATCATAAAATGCAAAAGCTAAAAGCCTTTGATATATTCTTCAAGTAATGGTCTAGAGGGTTTTAATTTCTCTTGAGAGCATCTTGGAGATGTTGTTTTCAATTTCCAACATGAGGAGGGTATCTAGGAAGGTTGGAGAAGATTCAGGGGTCATATTTGACTTATCCCAAGCAGTTGGGATGTCTTTATGGTTAGTTGGAGTGTTTTTAGAGGTTGTTTTGTTGATTCATAGGGTGGTTAGTGACTTGGGGAGATTTTTCCTATGTATATGACTTCTTTTGGAAGAGTGGAGGGTCCTATTTTTGGGGCTATTTTCTTGGATCCGACCCTGAGTGATTGACAGTTGTACTTATGAGTTTTTGAACCTCATTTTTTAGTTAGTTCTTCTCCATTGTATGACAGAGACTTTTGGAGACTTCTAGTACCAGAGTTTTTGTTCTTTTTGGTGGTTGTAACTCATGATGTTTTGAGGATATCCTTACAATTATTTTGATAATTCAAGAGCTTTTGGGACCTACTTTGGAATTCACTTTTGTATGCTTCTATTTTCAATTTTTATGTTTCATGCTAAGACTACCAGTAATACTACATGCTATGTCTTGGAATCGTGTCTTAAGTGGAGACCTTGCAACTGAATAGGTTGTAAATTGTGAAGTTTTATCTAGTTCAAGCCTGGTTAGTTGTGAAGATTTCATCTTTTCCTACTAGTTCAAAGTTCTTAAACTAGTTTAACACCTATCTATGAAACATTTTTATGCAATTGCTCACATGCCAAAGTTGTGTTTTATGCACTTAGTATTGTCAGCTTTCACTGTTATGTGTTATTGAATCAAGATATCATCATAGTTTCAGTGTATCACCTTAAAAAACTTAAATATCCAGTTGCTTATTGTTTATTTTCCTTCCTATCCTTTTCCCCTTCAAATTTTTAGAGCGATTTAAGTAATTTCAGGTGATTATCCAAATAGGAGCTAGCCTAGAACCTAGAGGTTTTACTTCATTCCAAGTGTCCCACATAGAAGTGAATCCAATGTTTTAACAAAATTGTTGAAACTTGTCAAGTTCATAATCAGGTGCAAATTTTAGTAACTAATAGTTTTGGCATGCCCGGTGGGACTGAGAACTAATTTTCAATCTCTCTTGTCCTTATGTTACTGTTGTTTGGTGTGTACAGTGGTAGTTTCATCCTTTTGGAGGAAAGTTCAATCACATACCTGGCGACTCTGAGTGTGAAAATTTTCTGGTTTCAGTAGTTCAAGTGCTGACATGTTTTAAGTTTTTTTGGAAGGAAATCTAGTTTGAATGGAAAAGAGATGTCAAGATTTCATGGAAACATGGCTTTTCACTCTCCATTCCATGAAAATCCTACATATATTTCCTCTTGTCAACCATATTATACAAAAAAATCTGTTGTCATTATTCCAAATGACCCTGTAGCAACAGAATTCCAGCATTTTTATCATGCCTCCCACCCTCCCACTCCTGATCAATCTCAATGTCATCCAACATATGCTTAGATTCAACCACAAGAACTCATTTCTACACAAAAGCAACATGGTTGTTTCAATAACCAGCCCCAAAATGCTAATAAGGGAGTTAGCGATATTGATAAGATATTGCTTGATTTCCAAAGGCAGATGGATGATATTATGAGAGAGCAAGAGTTTATTGTGCACGAAGAGGATCTTGCTCGTCAAGTTTATATTCAGCATCAGCAAGATATGGAGGTGCAAGAATATGAACATGAGGTTTCTACTAGACAAGTTGCAGCTAAAGAGGGGTAGATGAAAAACTTGCACAAAAATAAAGGCAGGAGTGTCAATCGGCCTTCTATGTTCTCAGATGACCTGTTTAGGAGGAGCAAATTATTGATCAAGATAACTTAATCCTCTGGGAAAAGCTTAAGAATACGAATCTTTTGCATTTATCCATTAAGTATCATCAATTGCATTAGCAAAGAATTAGACAGGAGGAGACCTCTCAAGTTCAAGTTGGACAGCACGAAGACGAAATGGAAGTAGTTGTTGAGAAAGATCAATTTACAGCTTGGAATAAGGGACTATCTTTATTCTCTCAGCTTGATGAAGAGGAGGTGATTGCTGAGTTTTTCTCAATACTGGAAAATGAGGAATCTAAACTTTTGCAAGAAAATGACGAGAATCAGGTTGAGCACCTTGTTGTAATGAACATGGCTCAGAATAAAAAGGTAGAGTTAATTTTCTCATTTGATGAGCCGCCTTACTTCATTGACAAGGATGAAGAATTGGACCAACAAGAGGTTGATGGAGGTAACATTGATTTATTGTTGCATAAAGGTGAAGGTGAGTTTGAAGTCTTTACTCGTGAACAAGGAGGTTTAAGTAGCACTGTTCAGGGAGAGCCATATTTTGATGTGCATAAAAATACCCATCGAGTTGAACAAGTCCCTAAACTGGACTTAGTGTTTTTCAAAGAGGGTGATTTTGATGCTTTATCAAAGCTAGACAAGAACTGCATTAGGCCTGAAATTAGTCTTTCTGTTCAAAAAAGTAAAGAAGACATTGAAGAGGATATGTTTTGGAGTGATTTAGAAGCTTTCTGTACTAATTTGGATGTTGAACTATTATCTCTTGATGAGGTTAATCATGAACAACTTGAGCTTACTGAAGACACTTCTTTTTTCTCACAAAGGCAGTCACAGGGATTAGACCTTTCCAGCCAACAAGGCCATAAAACAAAAATGAATGAGCAAGGGACCAGCAAGGAGAGCTCAAGTTTTGTCTTTACAAGGGGTTGTTTGATCAGAGATTTAGCCTAGATGGAGTCTAATAAAGCGCCAATGGTTAATCAAGCACTCACACATGGAGTCACAGCTGAAAGTGGCATGAAGGATGTACTTGTAGTTGAAAAAGAGTGTGTTCAATTCTCTTATCCTCCTTTGAATACAAATACATATGATCAGTTTAAAGAGGTAAGTGAACTTGTTACACTCTTTCATGAGGCAGTGCATTACATTTTTAAATATTTTTCAGTGTACCATCTTTATTCAGCTACCATTAAGCTTGAGAGTCATTGCATATTAAGAAGAAAGGGAAGTTACTTTAATCTTCCAGTGAATGGTTTTGTTTGAGTTAGTGTCCTATTGTTAGAATAGTTTAGGATAGTTCAGTAGTTTCCAATTCCTAAAGTGTTGTTCCAACATGATTAGATAGTTTCCTTTCTGTAGTTTTTCGGTTTTAAATAAGTTTCAAGGTAACCTGATCTATTCTACTGAGTTACAAAGTGAGTTATAGCCACATGGAAGATTGATCTAGGTCTGTTTCTGAGTTTTCCTAATGACTCCATGCCCAATGGATGTATTAAGTCTACTGGTCAAGTGTCTAGCAGGCAGTCACCCATCAGAGGTCGCAAAAATGTTACATATTTTTCACCTACAGGCTTAAATCGAGAAGAGAACTTTTGCTAAGCGGTATTCATTTCAAGATTTCATCATGCATTTTATGCCATAGTATGAAAACACTTACTTTTATTCCATTCATGAATTAATATTGCATTTTTATGAAGAAAAGAGAAGCAAACTGATACACCATCAAATATCTTTTCTGAAAATGTAAATCTTTATTCATCAAAGTATTCAAACTGCTTTACACAAGCCGTGAAACTAGCTAAGAAAAGTAAATTCAATGCTTGAATTTATAACATGAATACATGTGTGAACATATAAAAAATGAGGCATAAGAGTCATAGAGGCCAGTCATTGCCTGAATGACAGACGGTGTTGTTGTTGCTTTGTATTTGCGTGTTTCTGCTCCCGCTTTTCGTTCTCCAAGTGCAAGATCCTGAAATCACAAAAACGAGTTTAGATCCAAAAGATCTAAGCAATAACTGGCCTATCATCCTTACACCCGCACACAAATTCACATTAAAAATCCAAACACTGCTTTATTTCTAACTTGTTTGTGTTATGTGCAGATACAGGACATGTTATTGCTGATTATTAGGTTTACGATATGAGTGGGGTAAAATGCAGCTCCCACAAGGGTAGAGACCAACTCATTTAAATTTTGTGTAGTGAATAAACATCATGAATTAATATAGTGTTTTACAAGTTCTTGAAGATGGTCTCATATTTAAGAAATGTAGATAAATCCATCAACTAATAAAAAGTATCACTTGATTACAAATGGAGAATCAAATCAACCTAGACATCAGTGCTGCAGGTTATTGTCATTTCTAGAATGCATTGTTTTCAATTTTCATGGAGACAACATTATGACATTTACAGAATTTTGTGATATGGTATCAAAAGGCATAAAATGAAGAGCAGTCATATTCCTTTAAATGGAACAGGTCAAGCAACAATTAAAAATAATTCATATATTGATTGGATGACATTTTTTTTTACTCATACGTTGTTTGAATTCAAACTTTTACCAGTCATTATTTAATCACCTGCTGCAACTGTTAAGAGATATTACATAATTGGAAAATGGAACTCATAGCTATGAAATATCAAAGAAAATGTAAGGAAATGGCAAGAGATTTCAGGCCATGCCCAGTTTATGAGATGCTATTCACAATGAGTTGTTCATTACTCTTTTCATTTTCAGACTCAAATATATTTTATTTGCAGAGAAATGGAATACAGACCAGTCACGACCATGGTTCATAGAGGTTTGTTTTATTATTTTGCAAAAATTCACATATTTCTGATGGCGGCCTCTTTATTAGAGGGTTTTTAACATAGACGAAAAACAAATCAGTTTCACATCACCAGGCGACCTCCAAAATGACCTGCTACATAGATTTTATTCAGCTCAAAGAATTTGTCAGAGAATATCCATGGCAGCCTGCAACAAGGAATTATGAAACCCAAAATATAAAAGTAGCTGAAGAGTAGATGGTCATGGCTACAAGCTCATAGAACATTTTGAAACACACATAATCTTCTAAGTTTCTAGTTTCTAAGACAAGAAAGAAACTTATCTTCTTTTCATTTCTCAGAATCATCAAATAGATGGCGGACAGGAAAAGAGTAGAAACAAAAGTGAGCTTCATAGGAAAACGCATGAGAGAAATCTCCAGATTCACAGCAATCAAACTTACCCTTTTATTTTTTGATACAAATCTATTAAGAGTTTCACAATGGCGGCCTTCTCATTTCTTCTAAAGGAAATACACACAGAAAAAATGAAGGAGAACATTTGTCATTCTGGGAAATACATTAAAAATATGCCACAGTCATAGCTATAAAGCTTCCAGAACAAAGAAAACTTCCAGATTCAACAAAAGACCAGACTTACCAAGATCAAAGCCTTCAAAAAATCTTCCAGAATGGCATCCAAAGCACAAACTTCCTGCACTAGGCACTGCTAGGGTTTCTTCATAGTGGCAGCCTCTTCACATAAGCATCCACAACAATGAAAAAGTTTTGAATGAATACCATTCATATTAGGGTTAATACCCTAAAATTCGATGGAGAAGGCTTTTAGCCTTAAGTTTTTATCAAAAAAATTATTCATTTTCAAGAGGCCATGGTATTTCATTATGCCTTAGATTTAATTTGAAAGTCTTTGAATTAAATTAAGACTTATGAATTTAGTCTTTTATTTTTATTTTTGTTTTAGACTTTGCCTTTATTTTTGCATTTCATTCAGAATTGTAATCTTTATTCAAAATGATGATTATAAATCATTTTTGAATAAATAATATCATAAAATGCAAAAGCTAAAAGCCTTTGATATATTCTTCAAGTAATGGTCTAGAGGGTTTTAATTGCTCTTGAGAGCATCTTTGAGATGTTGTTTTCAGTTGCCAACGTGAGGAGGGTATCTAGGAAGGTTGGAGAAGATTCATGGGTCGGATTTGACTTATATCAAGTAGTTGGGATGTCTTTATGGTCAGTTGGAGTGTTTTTAGATGTTGTTTTGTTGAGTCATAGGGTGGTTAGTGACTTGGGGAGGATTTTACAATGTGTATGACTTCTTTTGGAAGAGTGGAGGGTCCTATTTTTGGGGCTATTTTCTTGGATCCGACCTTGAGTGATTGAGAGTTGTACTTATGAGGTTTGAACCTCATTTTTTAGTTAGTTCTTCTACATTGTATGACAAATACTTTTGGAGACTTCTAGTACCAAATTTTTTGTTCTTTTTGGCAGTTGTAACTCATGATGTTTTGAGGATATCCTTACAGTTATTTTGATAATTCAAGAGCTTTTGGGACCTACTTTGAAATTCACTTTTGTATGCTTCTATTTTCAATTTGATGTTTCATGTTGAGATTACCAGTAATCCTACATGTTATGTCTTGGAATCGTGTCTTAAGTGGAGACCTTGCAACTGAATAGGTTGTAGATTGTGAAGTTTTATCTAGTTCAAGCCTAGTTAGTTGTGAAGATTTCATCTTTTCCTACTAATTCAAAATTCTAAAACTAGTTTAACACCTATCTATGAAAAAAATTTATGCAACTGAAAACACCAAAATGGGGGTCTGACTGAGGTAGGCCCCTAAACACCCCCCCAATATTTTCCCTCTTTTCTATGTGTAGGTGGAGATATCTTGGAGTGATCTGGCGAACAAGTTATTGTTGGAGATAATCTTCGTCATTCTTGCGGTAATATACTTGTTTTATCACATTCATCTTTATGTTTCATATTTCATAGTGTTATTCTACACCTTTATGAACTCTTAACTAGGTTGTTAGTTTGTTTCTTAGAGGTCAGACCTTGTCTCCCTAGTTTTCTGGCTGTACAGATGCCAATGCACCTGAGAGACTCTAGTGTGTCGCACTGTCATCCCAAAACTGCGCTTTTGTCCTCTGACAAAGAGCTATCCAAGACATAAAGTTGACCCTAGGGACCGACTCACCTAGCCTCCTTTTAGCATTCAGGTTTGTAGAGTGATCGAAGGACCCCATAGTTACTATCATTTTCATCCCACCTATCCTAACACTCCTTAAACTGAGTTGAGTTAGGGAAGCCATACTGCTCTCAACCTTTCATGACCTGGGGCCTTGCAGTGGTTGGTCCCCCTCTCTTACATTTTGGTGAACTCGATGTGAACCGTTTTAGTTTAGTTTTGTGATATTGAAAGTCCCCTTCCTCTTGTTTTAGGTGTGTTGTAGGTGCGAGTGTTGTGAGGATTTCACCTTGCAACCCAACCTGTGAGCCCTAGTAATTGTAGCTAGAAGGATTTGAAGGTGTTGTGTAATGAAACCTTGATTAAGTCATTGTCTTATCCCGTAAACTTTAGGAGGCTCTATGAAAGTTCTGTCTAGTGTGTGTGATGGCCTCTTTCCTAAATCAACCTATTCCCTCTACGCAGCATGTGAGTGGTGGTAAGGATATGACCTTCACTTTGTAGGACCTGTTGATGGGATTTAATAGGGAACCATCTCCTCTCTACATTCTGGCAAGGATAAATGGGAATACCGTATCAGGCGTTCTCATTGATCTGACATCTCAAGTGAATATTATAACTAAGGGGATCATTTTAATCAATTTCTTGCACAAGGATGGATATAATGCACCTGAGAGTATTGTTCGCACACACGAAAAAAAATTTGTACCTCCTATAGGAAGTATTGTCCTATTGGTCCTTGTTGGACCTAAGTTTGTGAACCTTATGTTTGATATTTACCAGGTTCTGAACTCTTCAGGGTGAACCTAGGTATCCCCTGGCTAGTAGCTATGAATGCAGTTCCATCGATTATCCATAAGTGTTTGAAGTTAACTCATGGGGGTTCGGTACATGTTGTCCATAACACCAATTATAGATCATCGGTTCCACATGGCAGCTATACCTTAGATTACTTTTGGCCTGCACCCGTTGGTCTTATCCTGCCTAGGAAGGACCTCCTGTATCATACATATCAGAATTATAAGAGAGGACATGCTAAGCTGAAGGTAAGATACCCTCCTTCACCTTATGTTGTCTCACATAGGGCTTGCTTGAAAGCTGATAGTGATGCCACCAAGGCACTAAGAAGAGAAGCGGTCCCAAAATCCTCCTTCTTCCTCTTATGTTGTTTAACCTAATGCTTCCTCTCGCCCTATTGTGGTACCATCTGTTTCTGCCTTGCACTTGCGAGAGAATCCCATGGTACCCACTTGGTGAAAGGCTAAGCATCCTGAATTCGAGCTTCCTGTCTTACCCACAGAGCCTAGGCCCATTCAATATGGTAGATAGAAAGCCCCTCATAGAGATTCCTCTATGTCCTAGCCTCGACGTCCTCCTACTGTTCCTACTCCTAAAGAAGTGAATAGGAAAAGGCCCACTATTGAGGCATTGGATTCAATTCCTCCTACTATTTCTAAACCTATTCCTCCTACTCCCATCCAAGAGTTTTTCCCTCCACTGAAAAAATCTATGGAGGACACTCCCATGGCGAAGTAGGAGCCTTTCATTCCTTCGCAACTGTCGGCTTCTGATTCAAAGAGTCACAAAAATCACCTTATGCATGAGCACAAGCATTGGTGAAAGGATCTTCCGACTGAGCAAGCCACAATGCAAAAGAGGGAAGAGGAGATGATCTCTCTTCTATCAGGACCACTCGTCGTGTCCTCCTCTCTCCTCCCTTCTGTGTCTATCCAATATAGCTTCATATCTCTTCTGGCTTCCACTACGAGTGCGTATGCACCTAGAAATGTGCAGGTGTTCATCACTCCTTTTGTGGAGTCACTATTGTTGACATCCATTCTGGATGTCTCACCTTTTCCAAATCCTATAGATATGATTAACACTTCAATTGTATCTACTATGGTTCTTTCCTCCTCTCCCTCTACCCTTATTGCTTCGTCTGTGGGGATTTTTCCTCCTTCAACGAAGAAGAATATAGAGAGTGGTACCTCCAACAACGGGGGATGTACGAGGATACCATCTTCTCTAAAATGTGACCCTGCATTGACTTGTTCTGTCCTAGTAACAGAACTGATCCCAGCCTCTCTTGAGTTCGTCACTACTCTTGAATCGCTCGGTGAGCTTAGTGATGGACCTCGGGCGCAATCCTCTCCATCCATTGAAGTGAAACATGGTACTCCCATTAAATGCATATTTAACTCGGTGGATGAAGTTCCAACCCTGTCAACGATCTTTGTGAAGTCATTGACCTTAGACCCACAAGAGTTGAGCTACAAAGACCTCACAATTCCTTCTACCTTAGCCCTTGTTGTGGGAGGGTCGGAAGCTCCTCCCCTTAACATTACACCACTGTAGACTCATCCTCCTTCCCCCTACGATAATATAGAGTGGGAAGCTAACAACCTCTTGGTTGATAAATGTTAGGGGGAGACCTCTTCTTGATCTTTAGATTAGATTTGTGTGCGTTGTGATATGTTTCCCCTGTAATCATGCTAAATGTACCAGGATGATCCTTGTCACCCCTGTTGGTTCTTGGGTATAGGCGTGGAATTTGTGTTGTAAACCTTCTTCTATGTGTATCATCATTCTTCCATGTTTGTGATTGACTTTCGATAAATTGGGGATGATGCAAAGCGTTGGGAGCATTTAGGCTTCCCTTCCATGTTGACCCAATTTTTTTATTTTTACTTTGTCTTTCGTGCATTTTTCCTAATCTAGTTGGGGATTGATGTTCTTTCACCTTGCACTGCGGTTACCTACTAATTATATAAACAAAGGAAAATCTGACCCCGCGAAACCAGATCCCCATGTGCCCTTTATTTGTATCCTCTTGTCTTTTTCTTTCCCTTTATCTTTCTCTCTTCTTTGCTTGATTTGTCCCTCTCGTGTGTGACAATACATTTCTACATCACTTGGTCTTTAGAAAATGCATTTGTTTCCAACGAATATTTTCCCAAAACCCTTCACACATTTCTTTATTAGAATTGCATTCTCGACTTGAAACCCTAACGGAACATGTTTCCTTCATCATGGGTTTGTAAAAAAAAAACTTCAGAACCTTCCTCTAAAGTGGGAATAGCTTTTAACTTCCCTTCGCATGGGATCATATTCTTCCTTTTGAATTCCTTGATGAAGTGAACATCTTTCAGAATAATTCCTTGATGATGAATCAATTCAAGAAAAAAGACAGTCTTTTGAACAACACATCCCTTGAGTGGACCCCCTCTTTTCACGTCGAGTTCCCGAGTGACCCCTTTAAAAGTTCGATGGTGTCTAGCAATGGGGCATCCTGACTAGACCTATTTCCAATCCTCACGTCTAGCCTGGGGCAACCCGACTAGATCGGTTTCACATCTTTATGAATAGCTTGGGGGTAGCCTGACTAGACTCTACCTTTCAAACAACACGTCCCATGAGTGGAACCCTCTTCCTTTTGAAGGGTTTCCAAGGGACCCCTTTTAAAATACTTCCAACTTAGCGATGGTCTGCATGACTGTCCATTCACTGGCCTACGCAGTCACTTCCTAACATGTTCTATCTACGGGTAACCATGTCACCCTTTCAGACTCTATGAAGTCCCCCTTTCTCGATCTCCCTCATGTGAGAGTTCTTGGGGGATACCTTTCCTTGCAAGTTTGTGGGTCTGTAAGGTTCTCTTCCTAGTTTCCTTCATGTGAGAGTTCTTGAAGGATACCTTTCTTGCAAGTCTGCGAGTTTGTAAGGTGTTTTCTTTCTTCAACTTCATAGTTTCGTGGAACTATGAAGTCCTTTGCTCATCCTGTACTTTTAGAATCGCCAGACCATGATTTGCTTCCTTTTCGGTACATTTATACATTTCTAACCCTACTACTTATTCGATCTACTTTATTGAAGCACTCACCAATACTCATGCTCGCTAAAGTGGAGTAAAAATGTATAGGAGTGAATTTGTACCCCTAACGCAAATTCCCTTTTTACCCTCTCCACTTTACAAAACCAAAGGCTGAGGCTTAATTCCACATAAGCACATTGTTCACATTAAACTTGGCACCTATTTTGAGTATCAATGGAGGCATTTTTTTCGGGGATGCCTGTGCAACGCATAGACGTTAATGGAAGATTCTTGCGGTTGGAGTTTGTAGAGACGTTACACTCCCTATTGGAAGTCAAAATGTAAAGCCTCCCTTCGGCTGGCCGACCTGAGTATGTTTGTTTCTTCATCTCCCTTCTTCATATTGACCATTCCTTCATCCATTTTCAAGGATTTCACGATCTTAACACAATCACTATACACTCTTAGCATTCAAGCATTGCAGCAACATTTCATACTTCATAGAAGCAATCTCTTCACTCCATTACTTCAACAAAGCAATCGTAGGATGAATCTATTGCAATAGAGGCTTGAGTTCCTCTCATCTTTCTCCTCCACTAGCCTTGAGCGATTTGGAAGGAGGTGGTAAGCTCCTCACCCATCTTCTCTATTACTTGGTTGAGTAAAGCACATTACTATTTTGTAGTGTCTTTGTGTACTTTTCTTGTATTTCCTTCTTTATCACTTTATTTCTATATCGTTGAAAACTTGGTTGTTCATGGAGGTGGAAACACCAAAATGGGGGTCTAACTGAGGCAAACCCCTAAACAGCCCCCCAACATTTTCCCTCTTTTCTATGTGTAGGTGGAGATATCTTAGAGTGAGCTAGCAAACAAGTTATTGTGCGAGATCATCTTTGTCATTCTTGCGCTAATATACTTGTTTTATCACATTCATCTTTATGTATCATATTTCATAGTATTATTTTGCACCTTTAGGAACTCTTAACTAGGCTATTAGTATATTTATTAGAGGTCAGACCTTGTCTCCCTAGTTTTCTTGCTGTATGGATGCCAACACACCTGAGAGACACCAACGCGTCGCGTTGTCATCCCAGAACTATTCTTTTGTCCTCTAACAAAGATTTGTCTGAGACATAGAGTTGACCCTAAAGACCAACTCACCTAGCCTCCTTTTAGCATTCGGGTTTGCAGAGTGATCGAAGGACCCCGTAGTTCTCATCATTCTCATTCTACCTATCCTAACACTCCTTAAACTGAGGTAAGTTAGGGCAGCCATACTTCTATCGGCCTTTCATGACCTAGGGCCTTGCAGTGGTTGGTCCCCCTCTCTTACAGTTTTATTTTAAAATGTTGCAAGTGGAAACACCTCCAAATTTTCATAGGGAAATGGAGCTTGGTATTTCTTTTGCTATAGACTCCTTGATGCCTCTCACGGGGGTATGAAGCAAATTACTAAATTTCAATTTACATTCATTGTTATAGTTGTTAGTTAGTGAAAAATCAAACCATTATTGATTTGTAGTTTACTTTCTCTTTGGATGGTTTCTATAGGGCTTCACCACACCACAACTTGGGCAAGCAAATATTTCCCTCGAGGAGAGTGATCATCTAGAGGTGGTAAGTGATTATTTTGTTGAATATATCAGTTTTTATAATGTAATTTCTATATATTAATGTCTTTACTTATTATTATAACAAGTAATGCTTGATCAAGAACTAAACCTTAGGAGGAGCACTAGGAGCACTCCTCGACCTCAGAGTAAATGAGTGATAGACTTATCACCATCCGGCTAACCAACAAAGGGCAAGAGTTTGTTTTAAGAGCCTGGAAAACAATGAAGTTTGATTCCAAGGCCCTTTTTTGTATGCCTATATGGAAATTCTTGTAAGCGTATATGGCTATTTTGTATATATTTTATACTTATATTGATAAATATTGATGTATTCCTACATGGCTATTTGGTTAATACAATTTTCTTTTTATCGATGGTGTCCATATTTGCATTATAAATCCACAGTTCAATAGATATGAGTTACATGTATTCAAGTGTATACTTTGTGACTTACATGTATTCCAATGTATACTTTGTGACTTATGTGTTTTCATGTGTATACCTTGTATTCATGCATATAATTTACATTAATGTGTATACTATGTATTCATGTGTATATTTCAAGGCTTACGTGTATTTGAGTACTTTTTCTTCACTTATTCACATGTATGCTTCACTTATTCACGCGTATACTTATTAATTGGTTAGCCCTAGCATTGCTCATTGATGTCCTTCATGGTTTGTCTTGAATATTTATTGATTGATGCTAAACAACTTCAATATTTCCAAAAATGATTCACCAATGATTTATCATTTACTTATATGCTAATTCAATATGAAATCCAAAGAATAAATTATAAGGAATAAAGCTAGGAGGAGAGGGAAGACAGATATTTATAGTGTAACCTATTGTACCTTCTCTATAAAAGCCTCTAATTTCTCTTGTATGCTTTGCTATTCCATTTTCTACTTTTCATATCCCACTTTCATAGGTGGATCATCACTTCGCTCATTTTTTTTCCTTATCCTATTTTAGGTCCTCACCTCCGCTTGTGGTATTCTAAAATAATCTCTAGTTTGTGGTGGACACCTACTAAGATTCAAAGGAGTCATTAATTTCCCCTTAGTTGTCTTGAGTGATTTTATTATTTCTTGGCTGGTTACAATGTATTTGATAGTTAATTTTGTGGAGATGGAACCTCTCATTCTTTGTAGGACCTTTTAGGTGGATTCCTCTTCAATAAGAACTAGAGTTAATTGTTTCTTTTATTTTCTTTGAAATACTCATTGGAGTGGGTTCGAGCTACTTTTAAATGAAATATATGGTTGATTAGATGAATAGGTTGTGAATTGTTCTAGCACCAAATCTACCTATGTTATTATCTACTTCGTTTGGAAACTTGGAGGTTTTGATATTTAATCCTTTTTCATCACCAAATGTTATTATTTGTTATTTCACTTACTTGGATTTGAGGCTTTTTTATTACCCATGGAAAAGTGACTTGGTTTTTCCACCATGTGTCCAACTTCTTGCTCATATTTTCACCAATTACTTATTCTATATTCATGCTAACCTAGCTTCTTCAAATAATGCATTTTTTAATTATAGGTGATATGCAACAAATTTCTTCTAGAACGTTTGATATGATTGTGAAGGAGTAAGAATAGGGGTTGTAATATCTCATGTATCAACATATATTTATACCTCTTCTTTGGGATATTTTTAGCTTCTACTTATGGTTGAGGCTCTAGTGTGAACTTATTAACGTTATTTTTCATGATTCTCTTTAGCTAGGTCATAAGCCACCATGTGGGATCATTTTGATTGAACTATGATGGGTTTAGCTATAAATATTTCATTTTTTTCTAGAATCTTGAAAAATTTCCTCTTTACAACAACCATATTGTTGTAAGGGCAAGGAGGATAATTAAAAATGCCTTGCCCTTACTAGACTTGAGGATGATCATACAAGATTTTAAGAGTTGTGTATCCTTCTCATTTGTGATTAGAGTCATAATAGGAATAAGAAAGTTACCTAAATACTAATATTAATAATAATCAATTCAATGTAAGTATGAGATCCACATAGTAATTGGATCATAACCCATTCAAGAATGAAAAGGTTTAGGATTTACTCAACTATTTTGACACCCAAATTTTTTACCTCTTTCATACAATCATATGCTTTTGGTGTGGAAAACTCATACTTGTCAACTGTCGTGTTAATCTTTCTTTTTTCCTTTGTTTTGCATACCATCATAAGGGATTGAGTTGATTGAACGTAGATCAGAGTGATTGGGTGTGTTTGGGTGCAAAAGAGGACCATGCCTAGTGTAAACCTACACATTCAAATGTATTGGAATATTTTTTTGGTCGTACGAGTTGTAGAATGAAAGTTGCACCACTTTGCAACTTTACACTGCTTGCATTTTACAACTTTTTGTTCAAAAAAAAAAGTCATCACCATGATAAAATACCTCTGAGATAGAAGAAAATGAGAGAGGTCATTATAGAGGGGTAATATCTCGTCAAAGATTGTAGCCATTTTGCACTTTGGACTCTTAAGGGATCGAGCCAATTAAACATAGCTCAGAGTGATTGGGTGTGTTTGGGTGCAAAAAAACACCATGCCTAGTGTAAACGTACCCATCTAGATGTTTTGGAACAATCTATTTGGTTGTACGAGTTGCAGAACAAAAGTTGCACCACTTTGAAACTTTACACTATTTGCATTTGATAACTTTTTCCTCAACTGAAAAATTTTTCACCACAGGAAAATTCCTTTGGGATAGAAAAAACCAAGAGAGGTTATTGTAGAGGGTCCCAACGCAATCCCATTTCCTCAGATGGAGAGTTTATAAGCATCACGGTTTCTGAGTAATAGCCTGTCAAAGATTGTAGTTATTTTTCACTTTGGACTCTTAATAGATCAAGTCAGTTGAATGTATCTCAGGGTGATTAGGAATGTTTAGGTGTGAAAGAGTACCATTCCTAACATAAAATTACCTATATGAATATGTTGGAACAATCTGTTTGGTTTTACGAGTTGTAGAACAAAAGTTGCACCACTTTGCAACTTTACACTGTTTATATTTGACAATTTTTTCCTCAACTAAAAATCCATCACCACAGGAAAACACCTTTGAGATAGAAAAAACCAAGAGAGGTTATTATAGAGGGGACCATAATGATCTCATGGCCTCAAATGAATATTTTTTAAGCTTCACGGTTTTTGAGTAATAGTTCGTCGAAGATTGCAGTCATTTTGCAGTTTGGACTCGTAAGGGATCGAGTTGGTTGAACATAGCTCAGAGTGATTCAACATTTTTGGGTGTGAAAGAGGACCATACATAGCATAAAAATACCCATCTAGATGCATTGGAATAGTCCATTTGGTCACACGAGTTGTAGAATGAAATTTGCATCACTTTTCAACTCTACACTACTTGTATTTGACAACTTTTTTCTCAACTGAAAAGTTGTCACCGAGATAGAAAAAACTAAGAGAGATCATTGTAGATGGGACCAACGCGATCTCCTTTCCTTAGAAAAATATTTCATAAGCATCATAATTTCCGAGTAATATCTCATCAAAGATTACAACTTTTTTTGCACTTTGGACTCTTAAGGGATCGAGTCAGTTGAACATAGATCAGAGTGATTCAACGTGTTTGGATGTGAAATAGGACTATTCCTAGTGTAAATGTACCCATTTGAATGTTTTGGAATATTTCATTTGGTCATATGATTTGCAGAATGAAAGTTGCACCATTTTGCAACTTTACATTGCTTGCATTTGATAACTTTTTCCTCAAATGAAAAGTCGTCACCATGGGAAAACAACTCCAAAATAGAAAAAATAAGAGAGGTTATTGTATAGGGTCCCAACACAATCATGTATGCTCAGATGAAGATTTTGTAAGCATCACGGTTTTTGATTAATAACCCATCAAAGGTTGCATCCATTTTGCACTTTGGACTCTTAAGGGATCAACTTGATTGAATGTAGCTCAGAGTGATTGGGAATGTTTAGGTGTGAAAGAGGACCATTCCTAACATAAACATACCCATCTAGATGTGTTAGAATAGTCTATTTGGTCATACGATTGGTAGAAAAAAAGTTACACCTCTTTGCAACTTTACACTGCTTGCATTTGACAGTTTTTCCATCAAGTGAAAACTTGACACCACGGGAAAATGACCCTAAGATAACAAAAACTAAGAGAGTTTATTGTAGAGGGGCCTTACATGATCCTGATTCCTCAAATGGAATGCCCGTAAGTGACATGGTCTCTGAGTAACAGGCCGTCAAATATTGTTGCCCTTTTGTAATTTGCACTCTTAAGGGATTACGCCGCATGAATGTAGCTCGAACCGATTCAACATGTTTGGGTGTGAAATAGAACCATTCATAGCCTAAATGTACCCATAGGGATTCATTGGAATTTTCAATTCGATCGTATGAGTTGCAGAACGAAAGTTTCTCCCCTTTGCAACTTTGCACTGCATGCATGTGATACTTTTCCATCATGTAAATATTACAATCAGAGGAATATGAAAATATTTGATGATTCATCTGCAAGCTTAGATATATATGTAGAATAGTGGAGGGAAGAATGAAAAAAAAATTACAAATCAAAATGCTAAAGCTCGGGATCATAACTAGAATAAGGGATGTTAAAGATCAGATGTCAAAACAAAGAACTAAAGATAGTTGCATTATTTTCTCATCTCCTTCACTAGTGTTAGGAAATATTGCATTCAAACCCACAATCTTAAATCATTTCCTACATAACCCATTAGAGATAAACATGCATACAATTTTTCCAAATGCATAGATGAAATAGACAAGCCATAAGATAACACAAGATATACATTGAGAAAAACCTTAAGAGGGAAAAACCCAACCTCCAAAAGCATCCATACTCCATCGTATTAATCAACAATAAATCAATACAAGAGTTACAATGAATACCTCTGAAGCATCAAGCACTCCAATGCATTCCCATGTGTCCAAGCATAAATCCACACATCCCATGCCATGCTTCACAAATGCACTCCACAAGAAGACTCAATTATAACAGGCAACCCACTCAGCCAACCTAAACCACTACACATGTTTTTCCTTTTATAGAAATAAGCTCACACACAATACAACTAGTGGTAAGGTGAAACCATGTACCAAAAACCACGTGAATAAAAAACCACTAACCCCTTATTTAATATTGGGTACTAAGACATCACATTATTTTGTATTTCCCCAATATTAAATTATTATCACATGTCTCCCACACATTAAATAATAACACAATGTTACAATGCAATATCAAGTGGGTCCCCAAATAATTATCTACTATGACTAACAACACCACCAAGGTGTATCAGAACTATATAATTATTTAATTATAATATGATAAATCAATTTATGCAATGGCATACAACACCATATCTCAAAATTCTCCCACTTGTTGTATACATTGGATAAGGGATCAATACATGAAATACATCATCATATCCATACATGAAACCACATGAATATGTAACATGCTCTCGTGCTCCATAAAAATACCTGCAATAAGAAAAAAGTGACCACCATATCAAGCAAGAACTCATCTCATCCACCAACATGCCACCTATGAAAGAAGAGGAAGATGCCAAGGTGAAGATGCACCAATCCATGAGAACAAGAATCAAATACAAGTGACAACAAAGGCTCTAACCAAGTTGTTATCAACCATAAAACCCACACGATCAAAAATAGCACCCACAACACATGCTAATACATACAACCATCCATACCTCCAAGGTATCAATACATCAGTAAACTCATGCCAAGAACATATGCAACCTGTAAACTAAAACCAAGCTCCCTGCATCAAATTGGTCAATGAAGAACATACATATCCAGGAACTCCCATTGTATAGCTAATTTCAAAGCATATCAAGTCTACCAATAAACACTATATCAAAGTGTGCTAAGTAAATAAAAGCAATGAAGTACCAAGAACAATATAAATGATCCACACATGCAACCCATAAAGCTGCATAATCTCTCACAACATGTTGCCACCATCCTCCCAAAACATATGAAAGGAACCATGAAGAAAGAAACCTATAAACCATAAAATCCTTCTACCAACACCTCAAAAAGTGTACTACTGTGTCAAGTATGATCTCCTAAACAACCCCAAATGAAAAGCCTCAACAACATCCATAACACCTAATCTCATAGATCGAGTACAACATATGAATCAATGTAAAAATTCCAACATGGATGTAAGCCTCTCAAAAAAGAAGATTAAAATCATAGGTAACCATTCCTAATACTATAAATCAGCCCATAAACCATCTCCTAACAATCCTCATCAAAGAAAGATATCATAAACTCAAATGCACAAGGAGATAACCATGCCATAACATCCCTCAAAATGAATCCTCTAGAACTAACTATTCATAGCTCAAGATCCATATCTATGAAAGATAAAGCATATAAACTCATTCTAAACCATCCTCAAATGAGTATCCATAATCAACCACCATGAATCAACTCAATCCCATGAGAAATCAAAGCATGAACATAACACATCTGAAAGATATAATGGGAAAATAACTCTCAATTCATAAGCTACTAAGTAGACCAAGAGTGGGGAATACGAATTCTCCTCCAGGATAAGCAAGCCATCATGACTCACTCTAAGAAAAAGCTCCACTATCAATCCATAACCAGGTGAAAGCTCCTCGGTCTTCTTGTTGAAGCCTCCAAAGACTAACCATCTCAAGCAAGTGTCTTTGATCATAAGAGAACTCCAACCATCACGTACATCTCTAAGTATCCACGAGCACCTGCAACC
The DNA here is from genome assembly GCA_007115665.2 of Sequoiadendron giganteum. Taxonomy (NCBI): domain Eukaryota; kingdom Viridiplantae; phylum Streptophyta; class Pinopsida; order Cupressales; family Cupressaceae; genus Sequoiadendron; species Sequoiadendron giganteum. Next base: position 432,565,602 of record CM021101.1, on the reverse strand, counting down.
AATCAATCCATGCCAAACTCCAAATGCAACATATCACCATCATGAAGCAATCAAGAAAATGATCAATTTACTCAATACAAAGAGAATCACACATGATCAATGTCAAAGCTCCAATTGCAAAATTAGGAACCTATCATGACAAAATGATCTAACCATCTCCTCCTAGGAGATCACATGCACCATAACATACATCCTAGCATCAAGAGAACATGTAATATTCCAAACTATAATCTAGAATCAAGAGTATCCCATGTCATCATAACATACTCACTCTAAACCAGGAAACCATATCTCCAATCACATGAAGATAACCATACCAATAATGCCTACACATCACTTCCAACAACTCCCACTGAACCGTGATATGAGCTACACATGGAATCATGACTACCATCCTCTCCTTGAAGGTCATATAGGTCTACACACACTCAACTACAATTTCAGTAACATACAAGTAAACAAAGATCTCCAAGCCAAGAAGATACATACAACCGCCATCAAAATATCACAAACCAATCCAACACTACCAAATCATCATTGTCAAAAGCTCCCATTGAATGTGTATAACCAATGAATGTAACAAGATATCATGACATCATGATCAAACCACATGCTACAAGTCCTATGAACCAACTAATCAAGTACTCAAATCATCCATCCTCTCAATCCTGAAACAACATACTAATACACAAATGACCACAAACAAGACCAACCAATGAAATCTGCAACATCAATAAATCAAACTTGGTGGATATAGATAGTCCACATCCGAGTCATCCCACTATAATAAATAGGTTGCGCATACCTACCAACCACATAACTCGTAGATCCAACCATTAAAACATGCAAAATCATTATCACATTAGTACCACAAAATGAGATATCAAAGAAAATAATCCTGTAGACATCAAGAATCAAACACCAAATCAACCACTGGTCATATTTTACAACCATGTCCACAAAAGAGTAATCATAGTCAAGGAACCAAATAAGTATCAAGAAGATAAAACCAAACTCCTAACATCAAACCATATCATGACCAAACACCACACACATGATCATGTCATGTCAATGCATCAAATGTACCTACATATCCATGACACCATAACCATATCCATCATTGTACCTACACTCAACTATCACCCATACGAGACTCCAAGTCTCAAACCATATCCAACCATGTCCTCAAAACCGAACCTAACTTGTGTACCTGTCACCATCAAAGTCCCAACTTTGATAATCACCTGTAAACCTATACCTGGAAGCACCAATCTAATAATCAGTTGTAGCATCATAAATAACATATAAAATATGTACTCCCTCAAGGTTTCACCTCTTGACTCATCCAGATGCACACACAATCACACCCTGAATCTCAGGCACCTACAAGCGATCAAACAAGTACCAAACATTCTTTACACAAAAAACTGATAAACAATCTGAACTAATGTGTAGTACACTGCAAATTCTCTCCATGCCTCTATGAAATCAAAAATCTAAAACCGTATGCAAAATTATGACCAAAACCGTGTGTAAGTGAGAACATCTAACTTCCAAGCTCCAAAAACATGTCAAAACAGAAAGATCGAGGAACCACACCTATACCATTGTGTAGTTCTTAGAACTAACTTCCCAATGACTACAAGAAGTCAAAAATATGACATACTGGGTGGAAGTTACATGCATTTGAAAAAACTGTTATATTTTATCCAATTAAGCCTCCTGGTGGTGCACTGATGGTCTGTCAGTGGTGGGGGCACCACTCGGCGATGGATTTTAAATCGATTTAAAATCATTTAAATTTTCTAAAAATAAAAACTTCAGCCCCCTTTCCATATGGACCCGATTTTCTATTTAGGTCTAGCTTATAAATTTTGAAATCCGAGGTATTGCATTTTAATCGAAAATTTTCAAAAACATTTATTTAAAAAATTTATAATGGCGGTTTTGTCAGGCCCATCGGATGGGACCACCGGCCAAAGCCGATAGTTTGTTGGCAACTGGCCAATTGCAACCCCATGCACTGTAGTCTGTGTGTACTATCAGTCCATGCGACTGACAGTCGCTACGATTGTGACGTGGGTGGGGGGAAGTCTGCGGACCTCCCCAAACACATATTTTATTTTGTTTATTTATTTTATTATTTAAAAAAATTTTGATTTGTTTCTTTTCATTTTTGTAGGGTTTTTTAATTTCTAATCACTCGACGAACGAAAAAAATTCTGAGGAAATTAAATGACGGGATTTTTTTAAAAAAAAAAATCCTGCACATGTTGATTTGGGAAAAATGGCCTTTTTGCTAAAATTTTTTTGCATTTTTTTCAAATTCTCTAGAATAGGTTGAATTTTATGTCAAAATTTCTCTCTTAGCCAACCTGAATCCAACCATGAGGTCCATTTTTTCTCAAGAGGTCATCTATGAAATTTCGACTACAAAACCCTCATTTTCAAACTCAAACCAAGAAACCCTTTTTCACCCAAATTTGGAAAACTCTAGATCTGCAATAAACCCAATAAATCTTGACAACCAAAAAAGCCCAAATTTGCATACAAACACCTGCAACATGTGTTCCATATATTTTAATGCCTCAAATCCTACATGCATGTCCATGGCTTCAACTTTGCAAAAACTCTCAAACTACGGTTATAACAAAAAATCTTCAACCATGAAAGCTCTGATACCACTTGTTAGGAAATAGTGCATTCAAACCCACAATCTTAAATCATTTCCTACATAACCCATGAGAGATAAACATCCATACAAGTTTTCCAAATTCATAGATCAAATAGAAAATCCACAAGATGACACATGATATACCCTGGGAAAAACCTAGCCTCCAAAAGGATCCATACTCCATCATATTAATCAACAATAAAGCAATACAAGAGTTACAATGAATACCTCTGAAGCATCAAGCCCTCCAATTCATTCCCATATGTCCAAGCATGAATCCACACATTTGATGCCATGCTTCACAAATGCACTCCACAAGAAGACTCAATAATGACAACCAACCCACTCAACCAACCTAAACCACTACACATGTGCTTGCTTTTATAGACACGAGCTCACACACAATACAAATAGTGGTAAAGTGAAACCATGTACCACAAAACTATGTGAATAGAAAACCACTAACCCCTTATTTAATATTGGGTACTAATATTGCAAGTATGGATGTGTTTGGTGGTGTTGTCATTAATGTTGTCATTGATTTCAACACAGTTTAGTTTGTTTGCAAATGGTAGTTGTATAGTTGAGATACTATAGAAATGCTTAGAGTACATGGAACTATATTTATGAAGTTGTAGTTGTGTTTTTGCCAAGTTCTTTTAAGAAAAATAATAAATAATGAAGGCAGTGTTGAGTGTGTGTTCTGAGTGTGCTTTAGTATTGTGCTTTACATTTCCTCTATATTGATCCTATGCCTGTGTGGATCTGTGGTATTATTAATAAGCTTGAATGGAGAATATATCCTAAGTTTTAGCTTTTGGATCGATGGAGAATGAAAGATGTGTTCACCAGTGTGTGAACTAGTTTTGCAGAACTATCTATTTATGGACTAGGAGAAATGTCTTGGCTCTACAATCTTCTGGAATTGGGTTTCAGATCTTGTGGATCTAGGAGATGATCTATTTTGATGGTTTTTGTGTTCTTTCAAACGTGCTTGGTATTTGGTGCTCTGAAAGACCTACTCTAGAGCTCTTGTGTGTTGCTTGTTGGTCTGGTTGGACTGTTGAAGAATATTCTATAAATGAAATTTATTGTAGTTTTTGTGGATGAACCTAAAGTGTTCTAAGAGATGGTAAAATGTCTGGGGAAGCGTGTTGGGTAATCCACGTGTGATCATCTTGCTGGAGATGCACGTACTTAAAAGATCATTGTTGTTTTCATTAGGTTTGACTGATCTTGTGTCTACACATTACATGAATATTTGCATCAAATTAAGGAAGCAAGTGATTGATCCAAGATGTTGTTTGGGTCCTAATTAAATGTTTAATTGGTCCTCTTTCATTCTTATCCATTGTGGGAATGTTGAGTAGCCGACCTAATTTGAATTTCTAAATTGAATTTTGCTTAGTCGACCTTGGAAAATGCTTCTAGGGTTGAAGATGGTATAAACGCAAGTCAGGATCTTGCAAATTATGATGAATGAAGCAAGCAAGTAAAGTGTGTGAAGAAGTGAAAAAATCAAAGTGTGCAAGAGCGAATTGAGGCAACAGTACTTTGATGTGTTATATTTTTGAAGGCAGTGAGTTGATGGTATCTACTATCTTATGATAAAGCTGCGAATGTGTGGAACCTTTGTGGTGGATCTTCATTTATCTTTACTTTTTCTATAGGTAGTGAGCCTCCTTCTGGTCAGTGAGTCCTATTGTAGGTAGTGATCCTTTGTATTCGGCTAGAGATCCCTCTGACAGTGATCCTATGTATACGATATTGCATTATTACTATATTACGAGCTAATACTCATCATGGTTTTTCCCTCATTGGGTTTTCCACATAAATCTGGTGTCTTTGGTGTTTTCTTTCTATTATTTGCATTTCATGTTTACACTTAATAACAAACTGGGTTAAAGTGGAATTGATTAAGATTAGAAGTATTAAAGCAATTTGGTACAACTGATTCACCCCCCCTCTCAATTTTATTGTTCATTTCAACAATTGGTATCAGAGCTCTAGTTCCTCGGTGAAAATATTAACCACTTGAGGTAGATCAAATGGTGCACAAGTTGCAAATCCCTATTTTTTATGGAGTTGATTACAGTGATTGGAAAGAACAGATGAGAGGTTATCTGGTTTCTCTTGGTTTCAAGCCCTAGAAAGCTATGGAGACAAAGTATGTTGCACCGTTCGTTGGTCCTTCCTCTGTAGATGAGATTGCGGCTTATGAGGAGAATGAAAAGGAAATGCATGCTATCTTCAATGCTCTATCTAGAACTGAAAGGATAAAAGTTATTTCTTTGAGCATTGCTTATGAAGTATGGGAAAAATTCAAAGAAATTTATGAAGGAAATGATAGAGTAAATTTGTCAAGGAAACTAACTGCTAAGCAAAAATTTGAGAACTTGAGAATTAAAGAAGGTGAAGATATTGCAAGCTATTATCGAAGAGTTGAACTTATAAAAAATGAGATTAAGAATCAAGGTGGTACCATGTCAAATGAAGATATAATTGAGAATATCTTGATGACCCTACTGGAGAATTACAGTGACAAAGCCTCTACTATTGAAGAATCATATGATCCAAATGTATTTACTAAGGAGCAGCTATTTGGTGTCTTGACTACATTTGAGATGAGAAAATTTGCAAGGAATAAGGAGAAAACTGAAACATCAATTAAAGCAATGAAGATAGGAGATGAATCAAATGATGATTTAGAAGAGCTGGAAGCAAACTTCACTAGGAAGTTGAAGAAAGGTACTGGTAAATACAAAGGTATGTTTCCCTTTAAGCGTTTCACTTGTGGAAATATTGGTCATTATGCATCAAGATGTCCTAATAGAGCTACACACAAGAAGAACAAGGATAATAATAATAATTACAGAGACAAGAAGGATAGGAAGTTCAAGAAATTATATTATGTCAAATAAGATGCATTAATTTCTGATGATGAGTCTGATTTTGAGGAGGATAAAGATGAATGTTTATTTCTAGCCCTAGAAAATAAAGCTATATCTACTAATCATGGAAGATGTGCAAAGGAATCTGGTCCGAAGAGTAAGAAAGATGAGATGGAAGGTACTCTGGTGACTTCATTTCATGTTAGACAGGATGAAGACTTTTGGGTAATTGATAGTGGGTGTTCAAATCACATAACTGGAGATAAGAGTAAGTTCACTAAACTTGAAAAGTATGATGGAGCAATAGTTATGTTTGGAGATGACTCTAGTGCTAAAACTATTGGTAAAGGAACAATTAGTTTTGATGGAAAATATAGTACTGATGATGTCTATTATGTTAAGGGTTTAAGGAATAATCTTTTAAGTGTTGGATAGATGTGTAGCAAAGGATTTAAGCTTGTGTTTCAGGATAACACCTGTGAGATCATAAAAGGATCTAAAACTGTGATTGCAGCAAGAAGAAGAACTCATGGAAACATCTATTAGCTTAAGAGTAGTGATGGTCAGTGTTTTATTTCAAATATTAATGAGAGTTGGATGTGGCACTGGAGGATGGGACATGTGAATTGTTAGAGTAATAATTTATTCCACTTAATTAATTTAATCATATTGGTTAATTAATTAAGTCACTTATTCATTTAGGTTGCTTAAGCTAAACTTAGGCATATTAATAATTATTTAGTGTGCACACTAGGGTTTCCTATTTTTAGGTTTTCTTGATCTCCTCATAAGGATTGATCACATTGTAATTATCATATTATTCAATAATCATTTTCTGGTTTTGAGCTTGCACATTCTTGCTTAAGAGTTTACAGAACATCTTATTGTTTGTTCTGGATATCTATTGCATGTGACAGGTGATTGCATGCAGGTGATTCTTGGGGACTGTGAAGTTGGATTTATCAAATTCTACATGGTATCGGAGCTCTAGACCTATGGCTGCCTATTCGTGATTTGAAGATATTCTCTCACATTGTCTCTTTTTGTGCAAGGGTTTCAAGCTAGGCTGATTTTTTGTGCGTCTAGGGGTAGGCATTTTTTTGTGCAATTTTGGGCAAAACGAACATCGCCATCGCATTCAGGATGCCCAAAAACCCTAGAAATGTCTTTCGTTTCGTCGATTTTGAACTTGTTGAAAAAAAAAAAGGCAAAAAAAATTTGCCAGGGAAGCCGTACGGCCTCCCCAACACGCAGACCGAAGCAAAAAATTGTGAAAATCGAGAAAAATATTTTTAAAAACATCAAAACACGCAGTTCAAAAATTGCGGCCAATTCACACCAGCCCACGCCACTCAACCGCCGCCAAGCGGCCAGCCCTCTAGCGCCGCCCGGTGGCCTCCCACTCGCCACCCCTAGCGGCGGCCTCCTCCACTGCCGCCCTCACGCCGCTCAGCCTTAGCCCCCGTGGGCTCCTTGCATTAGGTCACAGTCACATCCATGACCAATTGCCAGTGACTTCAGCCCCCTAGCGCTGACGGCTGGTCACATGCACGACCGAGGGCCAGAGAGAAGGAGCCGAAATTTTGCCCCAGTTTAGCATTAAAAGTGCCTTTTACAGGCCATTTTTTCATTTTCTCATAACTTTTGCAAACGGAGGCCTTTTTTCAAAAATGAGATATCGTCGGAAATCTGATTCGACGCTCTTTGTAGTGGTGTAGGTTTGGTTTTTTGATTTTTCAGTTTTGATGCGTTTATTGTCCTCTGAAGTCCGAAGTTGTTGTTTTCACTCCAGGAGGCGTAACTTTTGCGTCTTGACTCCGTTTTTTGAAACAAAATAGGCATCGGAAAGCTGGTTCAGTGATCTACACAGATCTCAGACCTTTTTTTTTTGGATATTTTTACTAGGTATCTGATATTATTCTTTTATCTCAGCCTTTACCTTTTTAGTTATTTTCTTGGGAAGCATACAATTAGGCTTTTTTTTTAGATCAACGAGAATTTTTTTTTTATTTGAGAGTATATATTGTTGTTTTATATCATGGATACACATAATATTGCACCCCTTACTCCATTCAACTATTTTGGTTGGAAAAAACAAATGGAGATTCATTTGAAACACAAAGGGTTGTATAGGGTAACCATGGGTACAAAAATTGAGCCTACGGGTGCTACTGAAAAGATAGTGTTTTAATAGATGTGATGAAGCTTATGGTACTTTATGTCTGACTCTTTCTTCTAACCTTCTTTTTCATATTGAGTCTTTCACTACACCCCATGAGGTTTGGACTACTTTGCAGTCTTTGTTTGGGAAGCAGGATACTATGAGAGGGTTTTAGTTAGAGAATGAGCTTATTGGCTTAAATCCTAGGGATTTTGACAGCATCCAGGATTTTTTCACCAAAATCAAGTCTCTTAGATTGTAGTTGTCACAGTGTGGTGTTCAGAAGGAAGACTCTCAGTTGATATTGTCCATTTTTTCTAAGCTTGGACCAGATTATTCAATTTTTGTTTTTACCTTTTATGCCACTAGGGATGCACTTGGTACTAGATTTACTATGCCTTCTTTTGATGATTTTGCATCTTCTGTCACTTGAGAGTAGGCCAAGTTGGCTAATATGGGAAAATTGAAGCCCTCTTCATCATAGGAACTTATTGCATCACAAGAGCCCAAAGATCAGAAAGCTTCTATAGGCAAAGGCAAGAAACAAAAACAAAAGGATTCCAAATCTCATGAGCAGCAGAAGGAGTCCTCAGATTCATCATCCTCTTCTAAGGGTAAATCATCTAGGAAGGAGAAGGGCCCATGTGCATATTACAAGAGAGAAGGACATGCATACCATAATTGATACAAGAAGGACATTGATGAGCTGAAGCATCTTCTTCAGAAACATCAGATTGATTTGCCTTCTAGGTTGTCTTCATCATCTCCTTCCCCTCTTTCTTCTTCTTCTTCTTCAGTGCAACATGAAAAGGGCACAGCTAGTTTACATACCTCATCAGATATGAAGGGGCATTCTCTTTGTGCTTCTTCGAGTCTTGGATCAGGGAGATGGCTTCTAGATTCAGGAGCATCTCATCATATGGCTTCTACACAGTCTATGTTCACTTCCTTTGAGTCTCACACTATGTCTCCTATTTTGATGGGAAACAATACATACATGAGTTTTACAGGGAAGGGGTCTATTAGTTTTGGGGACAACACTTTTCAGGATGTCTTGTGTGTTCCTCATTTGATGAACAACCTTCTTTCTATATATCAGATCACACATGGAGGCAATGGGAGGTCTATGGAGTTCACACCTAATTCAGCTATCATTAGAGACTTGGAGAGTAGAGCGGTTATTTCTACTGGGGTGGTGGATCACTCATCTCGGTTGTATTCCTTTGCAGATTTTGGTACTGATGGTGTTTTTGTTCCTACATCTGTTCATCACACTTCTAGTGTGAATCATCATTCAGAGGAGAAATTTGGCTTCTTGAACATTGGAGTTCTCACTTCAAATCTTGCTCTTGAGCCATCCATTCCATCTACTCCACCTACTGTTGCAATTGCTAATACTTCTATGACTACAGATGTGGTTTCTTTTGTTTCAGTGTAGCAGGATCCAGTTGATCATCCATCTTTGGAGGTTCTTATTTAGTCTTCACCCACTTTGACTTCTTCATTTGTTGAGGTCACACCTACTTATGTGGAGACATCTTGGGCTACACCTACTTCACCTTCAAAGATTGCATTCATTCAGCCTCTTCCCTCTCACTTCTTTTAGGATATGTGGTTTCTTCAGTCCTTTTGGAGCTACTTCATTATGGGGGGCTATGTGGTCTATTTCTTCCTCTCTTCTACGGGGGTTCTTTCATGTATCTTTGTGATGGATGGTGTCCTTGGGGGGTCTTATGGAGTCCTCCATCTTTCATCACTTAGTTTCTCTTTGCATTCTATTTTGGGGAGGAGTTTTGTTCCCACTGGGTTTTCTCCTTTACCCCAGTTAGTTTAGTTTGCATTGCTTTTGTACTTGGGTACCTAATCAGGCCTTTGTTGTCGAGACCCATCTTTGATTTCATGCATCTTTTTTCTAGTGTTTTAGCTACTCCCTAAGTTCATCTTAAGGGGGGGTGTTAGAGTAATAAGTTATTCCACTTAATTAATTTAATCATATTGGTTAATTAATTAAGTCACTTATTCCTTTAGGTTGCTTAAGCTAAACTTAGGAACATTAATAATTACTTATTAATTATTAAGTGTGCACACTAGGGTTTCCTATTTTTAGTTTTTCTTGATCTCCTCATAAGGATTGATCACATTATAATTATCATATTATTCAATAATCATTTTCTGGTTTTGTGCTTGCACATTCTTGCTTGAGAGTTTACTAAACATCCTCTTGTTTGTTCTAGATATATGTTGCATGTGACAGGTGATTGCATGCAGGTGAATCTTGGGGACTGTGAAGTTGGATTTATCAACTTCTAAATGAATTTTCACAATATTATTGGGATTAGTTTTAAGTAAGTTGTCAGAGATCTACCTAGAATCATAAAGCCTTCCAATTCAATTTGTAGAGGTTGTCAGCTGGGAAAACAAACAAGAAACAGTTTTAAATGAAAAGAACAATCTTCTACCAAAATGTTGGAACTAGTTCATACAGACCTCTATGGTCCTACAAGAATCAGAAGCCTTAATGGATGGAGATAGGTACTTTATGCTCTTGATTGATGATTACTCTATGATGACATGGGTTACATTTCTTAGAGAAAAATCTCAGACTCTTGATAGATTCAAGGTATTCAAGGAAAGAGTAGAAAATGAGGTAAACCTGAGAATAAAATGTTTAAGGTCTGATAGAGGTGGAGAATTCACTTTTGGTGAATTTAGTGCATTCTATGATGAACATGGCATAAAGAGACATTATTTTTCTCCTAGAACCCCTCAGTAGAATGGAGTTGTAGAAAGGAAGAGCAAACTATTCAAGAGGCTGCTAGAACTATGATGAAGGAAGCAGATGTTCTTGATGTGTACTAGAGAGAAGAAATTCACACTACTATTTATATTTTTAAGAAATTTTGGATCAGAGGTAACAACACTAAGACACCTTATGAGTTATGGACCGGTAAGATCCCTACATGTAAATAATTTAAAGTGTTTGGAAGCAAATGTTACATTAGAAGGGATGATGATAATCTTGGGAAGTTTGATGCTAGATGTGATGAAGGAATCTTTCTTAGATATTCAAATAATAGCAAGGCATATAGATGCGTTAATAAAAGACTAGGGAAAATAGTTGAAAGTGCTAATGTAAAGTTTGATGAAGCTATATACAAACCAGTTGAGATAACTGAAGTTGAATCAAATGATCCTATCTGTGAGCATGTGCAAAAAGATGAAAAGGAAAAGAAAGAACAAAGTGATGAAGAAGAGATTCTGGAACCTACAACTAAGACTCCTACATATGTATAGAGAAATCATCTGGAGGAATAGATAATTGGAGACATAAGTGAAGGTATAAAGACAAGAAGCAAAGTGGTTGAGGTAAACTTGTGTTTACTTTCTAAAATAGAACCTAAGACTGTGAGTGAAGTATGTAATGATGAAAGTTGGATTAGAGCAATGAAAGAGGAATTGCAGCAAATAGAGAAGAATGAGACATGGTAACTAGTCTCTAGACCTACAAACAAGGATGTAATTGGTTCAAAATGGGTATTCAGGAATAAGTTGAATGAAGATGGCAAAGTGGTAAGAAATAATGAAAGACTTGTATGCAAAGGATATTCACAGGTTGAAGGAATAGATTTTGAAGAGACATTTGAACCTATAGCAAGAATGGAAACCATTTGAATGCTCTTGGCATTTTCAGCTCATAAAAACTTCAAAGTGTACTAGATGGATTTCAAATATACTTTTCTAAATGGTGAATTGGAATAAGAAGTGTATATGGAGTAAACATAAGGATTTCAACTGTTAGACAAACCAGACATGGTTTGCAAGCTAAAGAAGGGCCTATATGGACTTAAATAGGCTCCCAGAGCTTGATATGCAAGGTTGGATAGATACTTGACATAGCAAGGATTCTGTAAGGGATCTGCAAACAACAATCTTTACTTCAAAGTTGAGAAAAATAAAATATTGATTGTTTCAATATATGTTGATGACATTATCTTTGGTGGAAATGAAGGTATGTGTAAGAAATTTGCAGAAGAGATGCAAAAATAATTTGAAATGTCTATGATTGGTGAGTTGAATTTCTTCCTTGGACTGCAAGTAAATCAAATTGATAAGGGGATATTCATTTCACAATCTAAGTATGTTAAGGAATTGTTGAAGAAGTTTGGAATGGATGACTCCAAACCTATTTGTACTCCTATGATAACCGAATATAAGATGAGAAAGGATGATGAATCTTCTAAAGTTGATCAGAGCATGTATAGATCTATGATTGGTGGACTAATGTATCTTACTACTACTAGACCGGAAATCATGCATGCAATATGTTTAGTTGCAATATTTCAAGTAGAACCTAAGGAAGCACATTTTACAGCTATGAAGAGGATATTTACATATCTTAAGGGAACTCTAGATTATGGGTTATGTTATCTAAAAGATAATGATTTCACATTAAATTCCTACACTGATGCAGATTGGGTTGGTTGTGTAGATGACCAAAAGAGTACAAGTGGTGGTGCATTCTTCCTTGGAGGAAGGTTGGTTTCATGGTTGGGTAAGAAACATGATTCAGTTTCTTTATCTAGTGCAGAAGCTGAGTATATTGCAGCAGCATCCTACTATACACAGGTACTTTAGATGAATCAAACCTTGAAGGACATAGGTGTGATTTGTGATGATCCTATTTCTATCTTTTGTGATAATACAAGTGCTATAAACATTTAAAAGAATCCAATGATGCATTCTAGGACAAAGCACATGTCTATCAAATATCACTTCTTGAGGGAGAAGGTGTTGTAGAATGAAGTTAGACTTGAATATGCACCTACCAAAGAATAAATTGCAGAAATATTCACTAAGGACCTTCCGAAGGATACTTTTGAGTATCTCAGGGGGAAGTTAGGGGTTACTGCCCATCCTTCCTTGAACTAAGTGCACATGGAGGTGCATTAGTCCAATGGTTTCATAGATTCTTTTCATCTAGACTGATGATTGTGGTCTACTCATCAGGGGGAGTAGAGAGATGCATTATTGTAGTATGTGATGTGAGTGCACTCCTAAGGGGGAGTAATCAGAGGTCTATATGGCAAGATTTTTTCATGCAAAAATTTCCTTTGCCATTGATGTCAAAGGGGGAGAGAAGTTCATGTGTAAAAGTTGAAAAAGGAGAAATTTTTTGAAGAGGAAAGAAGAAGCGAAAGATTGTGTATGTTGTATTTGATGGTTTTTCACACCATGTATTGCCATCAATGACAAAGGGGGATATTGTTGCAAGTATGGATGTGTTTGGTGGTGTTTTCATTAATGTTGTTATTGATGTCAACATAGTTCAGTTTGTTTGCAGATGGTACTTGTATAGTTGAGATATTGTAGAAGTTCTTAGAGTACATGGAGCTATATTTATGAAGTTTTAGTTGTGTTTTTTCCAAGTTCTTTTTATAAAATTAATAAATAATGAAGGCAGTGTTGAGTGTGTGTTCTGAGTGTGCTCCGGTATTGTACTCTGCATTTCCTCTATGTTGATCCTATACCTGTGTGGATCTGTGGTATTATTAATAAGATTGAATGAAGAATATATCCTAATTTTTAGCTTCTAGATCGATGGAAAATGAAAGATTTGTTCATCGATGTGTGAACTAGTTTTGCAGAACTATCTGTTTATGGACTAGGAGAAATTTCTTGGCTCCGCAATCTTCTGTAATTGGGTATCAGATCTTGCGGCTATGGGAGATGATCTATTTTGATGGTTTCTATGTTCTGTCCAACGTGCTTGGTATTTGGCACTCTAGAAGACCTTCTTTAGAGCTCTTGTGTGTTGCTTGTTGGTCTGGTTGGACTGTTGAAGAATATTTTGTAAATGAATTTTTTTGTAGTTGTTGCGGATGAACCTGAAGTGATATTAGAGATGGTAAAATGTCTGGTGAAGCATGTTGGGTAATCCATGTGTGATCATCTTGCTAGAGATGCACGTACTTCAAAGATCATTGGTGTTTTCATTAGGTTTGGTCGACTTGGCGTCTACACATTACATGAAGATTTGCATCGAATTAAGGAAGCATGTGATTGATCCACGATGTTGTTTGGGTTCTGATTAATGTGTAATTGGTCCTCTCTCATTCTTATCCACCGCGAGAATGTTGAGTAGCCGACCTAATTTAAATTTATAAATTGAATGTTGTTTAGATAACCTTGGAGAATGCTTCTAGTGTTGAAGATGGTATAAATGTAAGTCGGGATCTTGTGAATTATGATGAATGAAGCAAGAAAGTGAAGTGTTTAAACAAGTGCAAAAAGTAGGGTGTGCAAGAGCGAATTGAGGCTGCAGTACTTTGATGTGCTAGATTCCTAAATGCAATGAGTTGATGGTATCTACTATCTTCTGATCAAGCTACAAATGTGTGGAACCTTTGTGGTGGATCTTCATTTATATTTTATTTTTATGTAGGCAGTGAGCCTCCTTCTAGACAGTGAGTCCTATTGTAAGCAGTGAGCCTTTGTATCTGAGCAATGAGCCTGTGTATCCGGTATTGCATTATTACTATATTGTGAGTTAATCCTCATGTTGTTTTTTCCCTCATTGGGTTTTCCACGTAAATCTGGTATCTCTGGTGTTTTCTTTCTGTTATTTTAATTTCATGTTTACACTTAATAACATATTGGGTTAAAGTGGAATTGATTAAGATTAGAAGTAAAGCAATTTGGTACATCTGATTCACCCCCCCTCTCAGTTGTCTTGTGCATTTCAACAACTAAGACATCATAGTATTTAATATTTCCCCAATATTAAATTATTATCACATGTCTCCCACACATTAAATAATAATACAATGTTACAATGCAACATTAAGCGGGTCCCCAAATAATTACCTAGTATGATAAACAACACTACCAAGGTATATCACAACTAAATAATTATTTAATTATAATATTATGATAAAACAATTTATGCAATGGTGTAAAACACCATATCTCAACAACTGGCTAGCTAGAATTCTTTGAAATATTTGCATGCCTCTAATGAAGGATGATCTATACAAAGATTCCAAAATGAGAGGGGTAGTTTATACAAATATTTAAAGAGACAGTAGGGTATTTACAGATTAAATATTGTAAAGTAGAGATTAGAGAGCAATGAACTACAGACACAAGTATATGATAGTGAAACTTGGAAGTGGTATTCATTTCTTTTTTATGTAATTATGAAATTCAACATTCTTCATCAATCATTATAGCTATGCTTATTTCTATTCTATTTGTTGTTACAAAATGTATTTCTACTAATTTTTCATCGAAACTATGTTTTTGGTTTCAAAATTTTAGTAAATATCATTAAAAATGTTTGAAAGAAACAATAAATCCTTACTAAGGAACTAGATCCCAAACTCAATTACAAATGTTTGAGGGAAATCATGATTTTTTAGTCGCAAGAGGATAGATTGTAGATCTGAAAGGTAAAGCCACAAAACATGGACAAAAAGGAATATGATAGGTGGGGCAATAGGGAATATGATAGGTGGAAGCAAGGAACATGATAGGTGGCATGGATAATACATTAATATCAAAACTTTGATACTCTAACTATAGGAAAACAATAGAAGTAGATCCTAGGGTCATACACTCTAACTATCAACTACAATACATTAACATCAAAATTAACATTGAAAACATAGAGATAGAAGACAACAATTATTGTGATCAAGTCACTTAATTCTTTGAAAAGCTCACTCCAATGGACTATCTTTGGTATTTTGGATATTTTAAACTTCCCTTTCTTTCACCAACCCTTATTAAGTGAATGTGGTTTTATCTCAGTCATTACATCTTAGGCATGTGCACAAGTATGAGGTAATTTTGGTATTGTTTAAAGTATATTAAGAGAATGATCTATGACTCTATAACAAATCTTGATGGGTTTCATAAAATGGAGTAGCATGTGGTTGAGATTTAAACATATGGGAGCCATTGTTGAAACCCTTGATCCCAACTAACCAACCATGCTAGGGTTTCTAGTTTTTCATTTTCTATTCATATTTTATTCATCCCAATTTCTTTGAGGGTTTCATTAGAGGAAAATATCATGAGCAATCTATAGGGCATATCTTAAAAATATAGTCTCTTAGAGATTGAGGACATCCACCTTTCACCAAAGATATGACAACTATGAAACAATAATGAAGAAGACAAATTGCATATGAGGTGGTAGGGATAAAAGAGTCACAATCATTTCAAAAAGAGATAGATCAAACCAAGATAATGCATGATTTATGAAAATGCTCACCAATAAATGATAATAGTCTATTGGAAAATGGAAATATAGAGGAAGCATATTTTGATATTAAAGGGACAAATTAATGAATGAAAAAAAATAAACAGTCACTTGAGGACTCCCAAGCTGAAACAAAGGTAAAATGTGAAGAGCCCACAATCAAATGGTGTTAAATTCATAGAAGAAGGGAGTGTCCTTTTGATTCTATGTCTTTCAAATGATCATGATATTCATGGATAGTATAAAAAGGAGGGGCAGAAATAACCCTTTATGACTATGAAATCTTGAAGAGGGTAGCAAGACAACAAGGGAAAATATGGGAACACAATTGATGGATAAGATGATAGTAAAAAGAAAAAAAATAGAGCCACAAAAAGAGAAGAAATAGTGTCATAAACGTGTAAAAATAATTCCAGTAAAAAGGACAACAAATAGTTCCCAAATAATGATTTCATATAGTGCAGCAATTAATGCTAAAAGTGCATCAAATTAACGTCCAAATGATGACAAAAAATAGGTAATAAAAGAACAGAAAATTTCATAGTCAAAGCACAATGTATGAGTGAACAAATGAACAATAAATAATTATAAGTTCATGAGAAAAATAAGTGTTGTAAAGATGACGGTTAAAATGCAGCATTTAATGACAATGAAAGGAGCAGCAATAATACCAAAAAGTGCAGAAATAATAAGAGTAAAAATTGCATCAAATGATGCCCATGAAAGAGCAGCTCAATATGATGTGAAAGAGCAAAAAACTCATGAGAGTTAAAGAGTAGAAAAATCATAACGTTGAAAGTTACAGTTGGTGGGGAAGATTAAGCAAAGGTTTAAAGTGTTAAAAGGACTTCTTCAGGAATGTATGACAGAGGCAACTTACCATGATCAAATGCAAGGATAGTCTTTTGAGTGAAACCATCATAAATTTTAAATGAAAATGATTTATGCAAATCAAAAAAGACATTTCATAGAAATAAAGGGCAGTTATAAAGTCAATAAGGGAGCAGATTATACACAAAAATGGACACTAAAAGACTAAAGGAAATCAGGTCACAAAAGGGAAGGAGTATCCAGCTGCATGATATTATGTTTTGACTGTGAAAATCTAAAATCTTCCAAGTTCCAAGTTTCAAGTTGTTGACAAAAGTGATTTATAACATAAACTCTCATCACTTGGTATGGTTCCATACTTTTCATGGAAAATAAAAAATTAATAGTTAAGGGTAGTCATAATTGGATGAAATGATTACACATACAAATGTCAATGAATAGATAAGAAATCACATTTTTAAAGATAACAAAGCATGAAAAAATTCATACAATATTTCCTATCTATAATGTTTGCATCTCTCCACTTCTTTAACACGATAGAATGGAAGAATAAGTAAATATCAGAATAAAGACTTCCAGTTAAACAAAAATAAGAAGTAGAGCGTTGACATAAGTAAAATGTACATGTGAAAGGAACATAGCTTGGTCGACACTAAAATCAATTTGATACAGCACCATGAAATTGGCAAGGTAGTGGAATGTTTGAAAAAATGGGTCCAAGAAATGGGGTCTCACGGTGATGTACATCCGTACATCACCATGAGACCCCATTTCTTGGACACATTTTTTTCAAAAATCCTACTACCTTTCCAATTTCATCGAATTGGCAAGCTAGTTGGCCCACTAGCTTGTCTATGCTATGCATTGAACCAAAACATGTAATCTGTCCAATATTCATATGTAAACTTGGAACCAAAATATATGTACAAACTTGGAACCAAAACATATGTAAACTTGAAAAATAGAAATGAAGGGTTTAACTATTAACTAATATTGATGTCCATACTCTAAATTTTAATACAAATTAAAGTGCATACTTACAAATTAATAAGAACCAATGTACATACTTACAAATTAATCCAATGAACCATATGGGTCTTCTCTACTCTTTATTGTGTCAAGTATTACCTCATGATCAGAATCACACACCTTCCACAAGGTCTTGTTCAAAGTTCTACCCTCATATTTGATCAAATGAATATTGGATGCCACAACAAGGTTCGAGTAATGAAAAATCTTCTAATGTGTGTCAAAGTCTTGAAACAACCAAAAATTAGCACTCTTATATGGGTACCTTCTAAGCCGCGTTCTAGTAACAACCACTAAGCTTGTAGGCTATTCGATGTTTTCTCCATCTATAACTAGGGCCTCCAATTTATTTTTGGCCTCAACACAATAACAAAAGTAATAATTTGTTCCCTCTTTGTTGTATTCATCTACAATAATTGCATAAACATGCCCTACATTGATATGTGAAGCAAATTAGATGAAATTAGTCAACATTACAAATACACTACAAAGTAAGATAACAATAGGAATTTCAAAAACTATGGAAGTAGATATATTACCTGGTTGAACTAGATTTGATATGTGGTCAAAGTCAGCCGATGATTCCATCTATTTCAATTCCAATGCTGTCAGCGGTTGATACATGTGAAGGGGGCTAAGATAACTTAACCTCCATTTGTCAACCCACTCCTTTGACTCACGCTCATTTCAAGCTTGAATTGTACATGAAGAACAAAAGCATGCCATTTTTCACGTATGGATACTCCATGAACCTGCATTTGAGCTAAGGAAAGAGTATAGATCACTTGATCATGTCAGTGTACAAAAATCCTCATATGGTGCAATGTTAGTATCATCTATCAACCAAAAAAATCTACAAACTAAAGAATTACCTTCATTACCTAGATCCATTGAAGCATTACACCGCTCGACGATTGATTTTTCATTTGTCAACTTTGCATTATCTTTATACTTTAACTCTTCTCATGTTAATGCTCTTTTGACATGTGCTCTTGCACCATCATGCTCCCCCTTTCCATGCCCGACCTCACAAAAGTTACACATACATTGAACACCTGTAATTGTTACCTAATTTTTTCTAACAGCTCAATCAGGTAGAGCTGGAGTAAGTATTTGTAGCTAAAGGGAAAAAGGTACATACAAATTTATGTTAAAGTGTTTTCATTACACAAGGGATGTTTTCAAATGAATTTCAGTATTATTATGCAAATGTTCTTTACAACAAAAAATTACACAAATTTTCATGGTATTGCTATCTTTATTCATTTTACAATGAAATATGATGTCCCACACAAGCCGTGGGAGTAATTGATCATACACACTAATACATTTGACTCCAAATTCTAACGAAAGTTCGTCGGAATTTTGATGAACTTTCGTCGGAATTATTTTGTCGAAATTCAGACGAACTTTGAAATGTCAAAATTCCGACCCAGCATCGTCAGCTGGGTCGAAATTTTGACATTTCAAAGTTCGTCGAAATTTTGACAAAATAATTCTGACAAAATTTCGTTGAAATTCCAACGAACTTTCATCGGAATTTGGAGTCAAATGTATCAGTGACATGATGAAATGAGACATAAAAAGTAAACTATACAACTGAAGAAGTAATTAACATGAAAGGAAATCTGATCTATCATTGCCTAAATGATGAATCACGAAGTTGTTAGTTGTGTCTTTAGTTTCAGTTGCCCCAGCTCTATCTCCTTCCATTGTCGCTCCAAAAATACCTACAAGGGATGAGTGTATTGTGTTAGAGATCGAGACCAAATTTCTCTTCATATGCATACATCAACATATATATAATATACTCCTATAAATCATTTGATCAGATATGCATATTTCACAAACATTCAGAAGCAGAAGAATTAATGCATCATTGGAAGCTTTTAGCTTCATTATTTTGCTAACTCGTTTGTTCACTGTGCAGGTATAGGTACATTTGCCATTGTAGGATTACTTTATTCAAAATTACAGTATGTGGAGGAAAATGTGGCTCCCACAAGGGTTGAGCCCAGCATACTGCATCCTCTTAGTTACAAGAGAGGAGTAAAGGTGTATTTTCATCATTGCACATCAAGGAAGTCTCAACATCCATCACATAAGCAAATCTTCAATAAAGAGAAGAAATTGGCAGCCTATAGGCCAATGATAAACATAGGGAATAATTCTTTGTGATAGAAAATAGTCCATAAATGAGTTTGATTTCATAGTCAAATGTTCACAACAACCCAGGGGTAAAGACAAGTTACCAAAGTCCTTGATAAATATTTAAACACTGTTGTCAAAATATATCACATAGTGAGGAACCAACCATAGAATTTCCTCTTGAAGCAACAAAATGGATTGAGAATCATTACAAACTTGCAAGTCACAGTAAGATAGTGAATACAAAGAAGAGCATAGTGTATCTTGCAAAAGTTTCAAAGGATAGTCCATAATAGAGATGGATATGTTAAGAGTTTAAGGTTGTAACCATTCAAAGTTATCAAGGAATTCATTAAGCATAAATTTAGTGTTTGTTGTGTGTACAGAGGCAAACCCATTATACAATCACCTTGCAAAATACATTAAGACTTGAGGGAATAATGATTGTGTAGATCACTAGATAATAAAAAAAGGCTAGGACATCAATCCTACATGAGGGAACTTTGAAACAACAAAATATTACAACATGGTGTGACACTAAAATGATGTAGAAGATCAATCATTATCAAGGGAAAGTGGAACCATGATAGAAGTATATTCAGAAGTAAGTGACGACATACAAAGAGCAAGGTTTTATTCTTGTACAAATACAAGGAAATATGAAGAAGAATGACCTAATGCTTAGAGTATGAGCATGTTCAAGATTACAAGGAGGTATCTTAACTTTTATCAGGATTGCAATGCAAGTTAAGGTGTGAAAGAGAAAAGAATAATTGGGTCTCATAATCCAATACAATAGTGAAGGTTGCTAAGGCAATCATACATACATCAATTGTAGCTGCCCACAACAAAAAGTTTAAAGTGCATGAAGAATATAAAGGAGACTGTAATATGTGTTGGGTTCATGTGATCAATAAGTTTAGTATGATTGTAATCCTGACAAGGGTAGAAATTTCTAATAGCAACACAGTCACCACACAAGTATGGCATTCAACCTCTATCAAATCATTAAAAGACAAGATGATAACCCTAGCAGGAAATTAATGGAGGGAAGTCAAACTATATCGCCAAATATGTTTTTAATGAAGTTTCTCCTTTGAAGCATAACAGTTGCCATCATAGAATGAAGGGAAATCTGAATGTGAACTTGATGGTTTGATGTGTATCAAAACCCTAGTTGTTTTTCTCAGTCATAGGGGCTTCATGAAGGTTTCCTAATCTCATAAGTGAAAGTGGAAGTTTCAATAATGAAGGTCATTCTCAAAACCCTAGAGAATGAATGCGGTGAGACAAAACACAAATGAGTAATGATCATGAAGGAACCATGACCTATAAGCATGGAAAAACTCAGAATGAAAAGACCTATGAGTTCTTGCCGAGGAGAATACAAAATAGAAGGATTTGCGTCTTCCTTCCACAAAGTAAAGAAGGCTTTTTTTTACATCTTTAGTAAGCCTATGAACTATATGTGGAAAAATAAAATAGTAGGGAGCAAATCCTAGATACAAGTTGAAACCTAGAATAAAGCTATAGAGATATTTACAAAGGTCGACAATAGGAAGCTTTAAAATCTTCTCTTTCCAGAAGATAAAGGAAAACACAAAGTGGTAATGAAATACATAAAATCTTGTTTGGTTTCTTCAAGGAGAGAGTCGTGGCCTGCAAAAATGAAAAAGGAAAACCCTCGAGTTTTGTTTCAACAGAATATAGAAAGAAGTTTTTTCTTCAATTCCTTTAGAGAATACAATATGACATTGTGACCTGTTACAACAATTAAAACCCAGTGCAAGCATTCATAGTCATGGCCATGAAAGATGTGGGGCTAAGCCTTCCTACAGAATGAAATAAAATGAAACCACGACCTGTGGCATTTTGCATGACTAAAAGCATGGAATCAAGGAGTATAAATATATAGAGAGAAGTGTGAATTTTTTTATATCCTTGCAAAAGTATATAAAAATATAGAGGGTCGGGCATTGAAATCACAGAAACCAAAAAACTCAAGCCTCCATTCTATAGCAGAGAAGTCAAGCATGTAAACATACAGGGAAAAATCAAAAGTTTTCATTACTTTATGTTATTCACAAGTGCAAAAAATAAACATACCACATGGGCCTAATGGCATGGGAATCTCCAGATGGGCTTGAGTTGACTCTATGAGGACTCAATAAAATTTGAAACCCTAGCATGGTGGCACCCAAACCAACAAAGCCAAAGAAATTTGAAGATTACAAATGAAATAAGATGTAAAGTGGTTGTGGGTTTTGTTATTAGGGTTTCTTTTACCCTAAAGTGCCTGACTTTATTTAAGAGGCATTTTTTTCCTTTAATTTAAACCTTTTAATGCAAAATTAATACCTTGGCTTATGTTAAGTTAACTAAAATGTAAACTTTTGCAAAGTTGTGTGCAAAGTGATAAATCAAACTCAAGGTCGACCTCATCAAACCTCAAGCATGAGATAAAATGAAGATAAATAATGTAAAAACCATTAAAGTAATAAACAATAAATTACTTTAATGTGTATCATACAGATGTAGAACCCAAAAAAATAATTCTTTATCGATTGCTTTAATATCTATTCAGATCAGATAACTTCATTTCAAAATCATGCAAAATTTGAAGAGGTGGAGTTGAACTGGAGAATTTGGGCCTAATTTTCAGTTAGATGGCTAAGTTTGAAGTCCACTTGGGTCAAACTAATTGTAAGGGGGAGTTTGGAGCTATTTTTGCTCAATTTACATCAGTTCAGACTCCTCTTTTTAGGGTTTTTCTCTTTTTCTCGTGGGAGAGTTTCTTGGACATACTTTTACATGCAGTTAACTACAAGTGCCACCTCTCGGTATTTAGACACTCTTCTTTGTATATAGGAGAAAAGAATTAGGTTTTTTCTTAGTTCTTGCTTCTTCCTCTCTTGAATATTGCAGAGATTTTGTAAGTTTTTTTGTAACTCATCTTTCATAGTTTGATACATAGGCTCCTTTGAGATCAATAAAAGACAATAGTGTATTCCTTTTTCATCATCTTTTGTCTCATTTACAAATTTAATGATTTGAGGTTTAATTGTGAATCTAGTTTCGAATCCTTTTCTATGTCTCATTGTTACAAATATGAATACAAAATTTTCATGTAATACAAGTTGTATGTTTTGTTAGGTATCTTATTAGGTTGAAGTTGTGATTGAACATTTGTTTGTCCTTCAATAGCCATTAATTGAAAACCTTCATACAAATCACTGTTGTATTGCAATTTTCAGTTGGAATTGTGAAAAATAAATGTCTTTTAGAGTTGATGGTGAGTTGAAACAGTGAGTAGATCTTTCTGAAAAATAGTTGTGAATCAGTTTGCATTTTCATAGTCATTTTGGTGCATCACCACCTTTTCAGGTTTAGTTTTTTCCATTCATTTTAAACCCTTCTATCTCTTTTCCTACATAATAATTAGTTTCCTTAGAAAATCACAAGGGGAACCAACCCATTATCTGGAGGTCTATCTTCACTATAGGGTACCCACAACCTGAAGATATTCCCATGTTTCAACAAGATTAGCTAAGTCTAGGATTAGCTGAGTCTAGGCTTAGCTAGGGTGCAATCCTAGTAGACAAAAGTAATAACATGCATCCTGCTCAACCAATAGAACATTCATGAGCTCTCAAACTATTTTGCACATTTATCCAACCATATTATATGCTAACTGTATGTTATGACCCTCATAGCCAAATCACTGTAGAAAAACTGAAAACAACCTTGCACGAACTCTAGAGAATGTGTGTGATCATCACTAATGTAAAAGTGGTACTCCCTCAATACTTTCTTGCTATCCTTTGTACTATCAGCTACATGAATGAATGTTATGTGCACAAATATAGAAAGTTTTGTGGAGTTGTAATATTGTGACTACACATCACGCTATGGCTGTAGAGTGTAGTTCTCTGCAAAGTCAACCACTGAAACTATGCTACCAAGTGGAAATTTATCCTTGTATAACTTTAATTTCAAGTCCAACCATCAAGATCTATGGATATGCCTTGCATACTCATACACTACACTATCATAAAATGTAGACATAAATTGATACATTGGAATATTTTGAATAACCAAATCACACCTTTTTGCTTGATTACCATATTTTGTATTGTATTCCATTGTTTTATAGTTTTCGAACTCTACTAGTTACTTTCCAATTGCATGTGTGCTTTCTATATGTTTACATATTAGCATACATTGCAAGCCACCGCAATGCTAATACGTGCCATCCAAGCATAGTTTATTCTAGAATATTTGGCCTTCCTCTCTTTCACATAAATTTTTTGATAAGAAGTCTCTTGAAGATTTTGGTGAGGAATGTATGCCACAATCCTTGAAAACATTGTTAGTATGCAAATCTAAACATATAGAACGATAAACATCATAATGGTTAGAAAATTCAATATGTAATCTACAACAACAAGTAGTGCACGTGTGATTTATCTTGACATAAAAAGTTTTAAGCATTTCAAAATATCTTTGACAAATTTGAATTTGAGGATAATCCTCTAGAAATTTATGAAAAAATTATGTTTGAGTTGTATCCAAAAACTTCTTTGGATGTGGCTCATGGTTTTGACTATTGATTCTCCTTCTTACCACGTCCCTTAGATTCATAGATGGCCTTATGTTATTCTTCCAATAGTCTTCAATTAGTGATATTAATGCTTCAACAACTGGTTTATCTTTTCGTTGGAGTCTCCCTGAGAATGCCCATAATTCAGTGGAATCAATGTCCTTAATTCTTTGGCACCTTTGAACGGCTCCTGATAAATCTTTTCTATTAATTCTCAATTGTTGACTCGTCTTTCTAATGAGATGAGATTTCCTTGTTTGATTACCTACTAAATTTGATGTAATGACAGATCGGGTGACATTACTATCTTTTGAGTGTGAGGTCTTAACCACACTATCATAATCATCATTAGATTCTTCACAATAGTATTTTCACTCGAAGCATTCAATGTTCTCAACCCAAGAATCTTCATGATGGACCTATACTTTATACCTCACATCATTTCAACAAATAGTTGACATCTTGTGGGATCATTTAACTTTTCAAAGAATAATCTCCAAATATTATTAGCATATCTTCTACAAGTGCATTGTGGAATCTTACCTTCCATTGGCTACAAAATATTCTCATAAATATTAATCAAAAACTTTGGATTTCTATGCAAAATTCTAGGTGTTGTTCGCATAGGTACATTCATCTCAACATTGGGAATTTCATCAATATTTAAGTGAGATGGGCTAGATCATGTACCTTCGATCGAGGATGGAATAGATGACATACCTTGAGATTGAGATGGAGATGATGGTGTACCTCCTTCCTCAAATGCGAGTGATGATGTACTCTCAACTTGATATGTGGTAGATGTTGTCCCTCCATATTCACTTGCAGTAGATGGTGTCCCTCCATATTCACTTGTGGTAGATGGTGTCCCTCAATATTCACTTGTGGTAGATGGCGTCCCTTCGTATTCACTTGTGGTAGAGGGTGTGTCTCAAACTACGGTATTCAAATTTGTCCTAGCATGATTCTTTTGCATTCATTCCCTTTTTTCCACCAATGCCTTTTCTCTTTTTCATGGTTGAGGTTCCTCTTCAATTGGCATGTCTTCGTCAATCGTATCCAATTTTTTCTTCTCACGATGTTCCCTCATCCATGCTACTTTCTTTTATTTCTTAGTTTTGGACTCTTCTTGTGTTGGTTTAATCCTTGTTTATTTCCTCAACATGATGGATAATTTTATTTATAGCATGATAAAGAGACAAATATTAGTTCCTAAAAAATGAATCCATACAAATAAATGAAATATATGTCATTCAAACCTTCATACAAAATACTTACAATCATCTTGTAGAAGAGTATTTCTCGCATAGAAAAAGCTTACATGAATTTTTGGATGGAATGCCTTAAAGAAATGTGGTCTCGTGGAATGCCATGATTGCAAAATAGGCAAAAAATGAAAGCATTGACAAGGCATGTGAATTCTTTGACAAAATGTTTTGGTAGACATGTATGCAAAATGTGGTACCATAGACAAGCTAGTGAGCTCACTAGCTTTTCAATGTGGTAGGATTGACAAGGTAGTGGGCTATTTGAAAAATACCTCATAGAAATGGGGTCTCACGGTGATGTATCAAGCTAGTGAGCTCACTAGCTTGTCAGTGCGGTAGGATTGACAAGGTAGTGGGTTGTTTAAAAAAATGCCTCATATAAATGGGGTCTCACAGTGATGTATGGGGTCTCACAGTGAGACCCCATTTCTATGAGGTATTTTTTTAAACAAACCACTACCTTTCCAATCCCACCGCATTGACAAGCTAGTGAGCTCACTAGCTTGTCAAAGGTCACATGAATTTTTGGATTGAATTCCTTAAAGAAATGCGGTCTCATGGCATGCCATGATTGCAAGCTAGGCACAAAATGGAAGCATGGACAAGGCATGTGAATTTTTTGACAAAAATGTTTTGGTGTCCACATGTATGCAAAATGTGGTACCATAGGCACAAAATGAAAGCATTGACAAGGTAGTGGGATGTTTGGAAGAATGCCTCATAGAAATATTGTCTCACAGTGATGTCCAAGGAATAAGAAGTTAATAGGAAAGTGATACATCCCATGTACGACATAGAAAGGATATTTGACCACCCTATAGAGGAAGTGGATTGGTCAAATCCAAAGTATTATTATATTAATAATAGAGCTATAAACATGGTGGTTGGATCAATAATATGGTTAGAAGCACCATACCCAATATTGGAGCTACATTCTAAGGATCAAGAACAAAAGAAAAAAACTAGATAATCTTCAAGAACAAAAGAAACTATACTTGTGAGAATGAAAAAGGATGAGAACACAATGGAAGAAATTAAAAATAAAGTAGGGCAATTAACTTCATACTTACATCACCTAGTTGGCCCTATTGACTTAGATGCACTTTTCCCCATGTTGCTAACTTAGCCTTGAATAAAGAGTCTTGAAAGAATGGAGAGAAGGGTTACAATCCCTTGTAGGTAGAGTAATCAAGGAAACATTAAAAATATATCACAACATTAGTGATGAGGTAAGTTAAGAAATAAAGATGAAAACCAAAATAGATTCAAAGATCTATTAATGTGGGAGGAGTATATTTCAATTTTGTACAAACATGTATGGAAAATTTGGTAGCATACACAAGGCAATCAACTATTTGAAAAAACACACATCACCATGAGACCACATTTCTTTGAGGCATTTCTTCAAACAGTTGATTGCCTTGTCTATGTTGTTTGATAAAATACTTTGGTAGACATGTATGGAAAATGTGGTAGCATAGAAAAGGCAATTAGCTGCTTGGTAGAACTATTTGACAAAACGCCTCAGTGAGATATGTCCTTGTGGACTAGAATGATTGTAGGATATGCACAAAATGGATTTGTTGAAAAGGCTTTAGAAAATTTCAAGAATATGCAATTTCTAGGTGTAAAACCAAATTCCACTACATTTTCCAACATTCCCCATGCCTATACCAAAATGAAAGCTTTGGAAAGGGGTATGCACATCCATAGAAAAGGATTGAGAAATGATGTATTATATTACATAATTATAACTACTCTCATATATGTGTGTGTGTGTGTGTGTACAAAATTTGTGGAAGCATACACAAGGTAGATCAAGTGTTTAACAAAATGCCTCAAAGAAATGTGGTTTAAAAATGTAATTGGAAAGTGTAAAGAATTGTGTAGTTTAAAATGTGCCAAGAGGGTCTAAGTTTATAATGAAAAAAAAACAATGCAAAATAAAAAAATCAAAGCAAGCCAAAATAGAATTAAGGAAAATATAAAGAAAATGTGTAAAGACTTCACATACCTAAAAAATAGAGATTCAAATGGAGGAGTTCTACCCAATTATGTAGCCTTTGCTTCTTCTTGCATAAAACTCCTCAACAATTTGAGTTTTTCAAAAGCTTGTTTCCTTTTCAATGTTCAATTATATATCACTCTTGAATGGAATTGAGACTTGAATTGATATATGTCAAATTTGACATGAAAACTATGTTATTTCATGCAAAGGTGGTGGAAAGTTCATAAAAAGGTGCTAGAATGTGAAAAAAAATTCATGCACACTTCACAAAAGCATCAAAAAGCTTCTTTTTGTCGGAACACGCGCATAACTAGGAGAATATAAAAAATGTGGGCTTGGATATCACGATTATATTGACATTTTTACCATTTTTAGAGCAAGAAAAAATGTGCTCGCATTATAACGTGAGAAAATGACTACATCTCAACTTCTTCAAAATGTGCTCGTGTTATGAAAATTTTAATTTTCTATAGGTTTGTTCTCTCTCTATATATATATCCTTAGCCATCCATCCCCCTTATCCATCTAGGTCTCTCAATTATCCCTAAACCCTCAACCCTGAATAATATGCCTTAAACCCTAATCCCTCAACCCGATACTGCAAAAACCCTTGATACGTCTACCCTTAAACCCTAAACCCTAATCTCTCTCTCCCACTCCCACTCCCTCTCTCTCTCACTCCCTTTATCTCTCTCCACTCTCTCTCTCCCTCACTCTTAGTTATATCTCTCTCTCTCTCTCTCTCTCTCTCTCTCTCTCTCTCTCTCTCTCTCTCTCTCTCTCTCTCTCTCTCTCTCTCTCATGTCCCCTTTTCAAAATTCTCTAAAAATGGCAACTTACTTAAAATAGTAAGCTCGACTACCAAAAATAGTAAAACAAGACTCGAAGATCTTCTGGAAAAACTATATATTTTATTTGGTGATTTGACTGAACAAAAATTATCAAGACATCAAATAAACATCATAATGTGAATTCCTCCATATTTTGGCACAAGGTTTAATTGGAGCAAGTTTGGGGTCAAAAAGAAAAAATTAAAGAAAAAAATCAAATCCGATAAAAAATAAAGAATCTTGGAAAGTGGCAATAAATGGAAACAAATCAAAAAATGGAATTTATTTTCCAGCATGCTCTATCCACCTCTTTTTGGCATGGGAATCTTGGTAGTTACAACTTTTGCATCTTGCATGAAATCATATAAGGAAAAATCAGCTTTTTCATTGATTGATTCCATCTTGTTTTGCTAATGCATTTTTTTGTTGTTCTTCATAGGCCGACAAACCTATGGAGAAGGAGACTTGAGAATGGGAGTTTGAAGGTTTCTAGGTGACCTAAAGATGATATTCTTAAGGTCATCAAGGTGTAATCTAATACAGAGATTTCCATTGTGCTCAATAGTGCATTTTAGATTGTTTTCTCAATGTGTTGCAGGTGTGGTTTTGTAGGGGTTAGGTGTGAGAGTTTGGTGATTGTTTAATTATTTTTGATGTAGATTATATGGCTGCCATGGGACTGTATTTTTCTGCATATTAATGATATTAAGCAGATTTATTTATCTTTGGTAAATGGCGCCATGTTTGGGTGCAAAGGTTTACATTTTCTAGTAGTGGCTTGCATTAGTTGAGCTTTGTTTTTTGGGATTTTTTTTAATCTGACTTTGCAGATCTGAAAGTGAATTTTATAGGCAATTATGCTGCCAAATTTTTTGTAGAAAACCTCTTCATTTTTCTGCAATAAAATCTGGAGTGTTCATGGACAATTTGGTGTAATTTCTACATACCCGATTTCATTGTTTGATTAAAAATCATTTTTTTCATATGGGTTTGCATTTACATTATTAAATCAGATTTAATGGCAGTAAAATATAGTAATATAACAGAAAGGGACATTAAAGTGGTATCAAAGCCTTGATTTTTCCAGCCTGAGGGTTTAACCAGTTTAATGCAGTCAAGCTCTTTCCAACTTATAGGAATTTGATTGGTTGATCATGGAAGGGTTTTGCAAATCTATGTTTCAGAATTGGGCAAATGATATGTTAGTTACCAAAATATCAAGTTGGTATGATTAATATTTGATGAAATCTTTAAATTATAATGTAGCTCAAACATTCTATGAATATACAAAGCTCACCAGGAAAGATTTGCCTAAACAAGGAGAGGTTATTAAATTTTTTTAAGAATTCCTAGGTGAACCTGAAGATTTCATATTTTTAACACCTTTTGATTAGTATTACATGAAAAGGAAAAATGAAGGAGATCATATTAATAAGGCTTCAAAAATTAGGGAGCAAGTGGAGGACTTGAAGGTTGATTCACCATACTGGTCCAAGCAGATCAATAAGGAGGAACAAAATTATTACAGTCAGAATATTGAAGGTAAAAATCCTTTGATAAGAGATCTTCATTTTATTTCCAATAATTATATGCTTCAGTCCTAGTTCAATGAAGTCAAGGAGACAAATTTAAAAGAAAAATTGGAACAAGAAAATTATGAGAATGTCCCTTCAGAAGTTGCAACAGAGAAATTTGTTGCTTGTGAAAATGAAAGAGTGAATGAACATGTTAATTACAGCCACATGTATGATTTGATGTTTCCTAATACATCACTACAAGATTTTTGTCTTGTTGAAAAATGTTCCAAAAAGGAAGATAGAAAGAATGGTGTAATTTGCAGCATTGAGCATGAAGGTACATTAACCCAATCCAAGACTGCTTTAGCGAATGGGACCCAGGTGATAGTCTCTTCTCAAGTGATACAAAGCAATTTTCTATAGTTTTAACTCATTAATGCATTTTGGTATGGAATCTTGGTTCTCTTTTCAAAAAGGTGCAAATGAAGAACATTCAAATCCATCTAAAATCTGAAATATTTGATGGGATTACTACTTTTGCCACAAAAATATGTCTCATTCTATTCACATGGATATGTAAAGGGATTATTGTAACCTTGAGGAAAGATGAGGTATGCTTTAACAAGGTTATGGAGGAACATCATATTCCTAAAAATAAAGCAATGATGACAAGAAAGGAAATCATGGGATTACCTCAGGAGAATATTGCTTTGATAACAATATGTGTTGGAATGATTATAATTACTACTTTCACCCTTACACCTTCTGAAATTTCAGATTGGATGCATTTATTTCATTATTGGTTTCAAGGGGAAAAACTCAAGGAAGTTGAGTCTCACACCATCCTGAATGTTGACATACAAAAGAATGCAGCTTTGGTGGCATTTTATAGAAATATGGAGGTAATGATTACATGCTTTGAGCTTTACATTTCAGATTTTCCTAATCCATTTGTTGAAAAACATGGTGTGTTAGTGGCTTCTATGGGAAGAGAAATTTATTTGGTTTTGAAAATTATGCAAGCTATAGTTTTCTCAGGTGAGCCTCAGTTCAATTCTCCACTACATTCAAATCAGCAAAGGAGGATGTTCAGGTATATGCCTCTAGGATAATCTTTGGAGGAAATAGTCTAGCAAGCTAGGGATTGTGCGCACACTAATATTATTTCAAATCTGAATTTTGCATCATGCTACTCTCATATGTCTATTTACAAGAAGCACATGAACTACGAGTTCTCTCCTTATAGGTTGATTTTTCAATTCACGGTGAATCAGGCGAGAGATTTTGATTTCATTTATGATGATGATATTTTTATCTTCAACAAGCTTTGGAAAGATGTTTGGGAGTCTTGGGATATAGATATATATATATATATATATTGCAGCAAGAAGAACTCATTCCTAAAGAATATTCATGGGACATTGATAATACACACATAGGTCAGGACATTGGCACTCAAAAGGGTGATGTAATAGAAAAGATGCATCATGGGAATTATTTTCCTTATGAGAGGGTCATTTATATCAAAACGAGACTTCAAGGAGGAGTTGATATGCACACATTAAAAATTATTGCAATTCGTGTTTTAATGGGAAATTTAGAGTTGGGAAGGAATTATTTTTCATATTGCATCCCTTACGTGGTTTTTTACTCATAGAGATATTCAGTGAGCACTTCACTTTCTATCTGAGTAAGTTGTTATGTACAGTTTGGATACCCAAAGTGTTATGGAATAAATTTTGTTGTTATATGTTAATATATACTACTTGCGTTTGGTTCCTTGACTATTATATATCATTCCATGTATCTGGAAATGATCACTCACGAGTTTTGGAGAGGTATGATCTTACTACTGAGTTTTCCAACACTACCTATTCTAGCAGTCTGGGGCTTCAGGTAGTTGTTGATTTAAAAATGTGTAATTGATATTATGAAGATTGTATTGGTCCCTTTCATAGATATTTATTCTACACAAATTAGATTTGTATCACCATCATTGGTTTTAGAAGTGTCAAGTGCAAGTTTCCTAAAGATAGTGCAACACTTGCTAGAGACCCGAAATTGTTTGCACGGTTAAAATTTAGAGCTTGGTGGTGTGAATTTTTCTATTGTATTATGCTAATGGTTATCCCTCTACTTTACCTTGGTGCTTATAGATCAGTCCATAAATCTGGAAACATCATCATTCAGTTTTAAGGTAATGTATGGGATGATTGTTGTGCATTCTTGTGATATGTATTTCAGCAATGTAAAGGTGAATGAGGGATTTGATTTCAGAAGTTTTAACTGTTATGGTAGAGGATGAAATGACTGTTATGATAGTCATAATAGTATAAAAAATCAGATCCAAAACATTATCAAATGCTTCACAAGTCTTAGGAACAAGTTTCCCAATAACAGTTCTTTCCTAACTAGTGCTTCAGGACACTATTTGTATTACAGTGAGAAATTGTTTTGGAAGGGTCTTAAAGTGGAAGTTATCAAGCATGTTAGTAATTTCTCTGATATGGTTGAAAATTTCATAAAAATATTTTTTACTTTCATGTTGAAAATTTTATGTGAAGATCAGATTGTGCTAGTTGGAGGACTCAGGGAGTACATGTATCAACATCAAAAGGGCTTGTGGTTTGCATCCAAATTTTGGAAAGGTTTGGAATGTTGTTATGTGATGAAATTTAATTTTTTTAATATGTTCCATTACTGTCCCAAATCTGATATTAAAATGTTATCAAGCAACTTTCAAATAGAGGCAAAATTGGTAGCAATTTGTGATAGATCTTACAAGAAAAGTCTCCATGATTCACAGGGAGTTGGAAGGAGGAGGCTATTGAATTTAGAAAAGGGAAGGATAAATTAAAAACCCCAGGGAGTATGGAGAAAGAGGCTAAAATTTAACATCCACTCCACAAATTTACAGAGTATAGGTACATTCTTCAAGAAACAATCAAGATGCTTGAGGAAGGTACACCAATATACAGGT
The DNA here is from genome assembly GCA_007115665.2 of Sequoiadendron giganteum. Taxonomy (NCBI): domain Eukaryota; kingdom Viridiplantae; phylum Streptophyta; class Pinopsida; order Cupressales; family Cupressaceae; genus Sequoiadendron; species Sequoiadendron giganteum. The sequence goes on along the minus strand of CM021101.1, from coordinate 432,532,402 downwards.
GCAATATCACAATCAGTTATGAATTCTGAAATGATTGAATTTTGTGGAGCATCATGTTTGCAATTGCTTGAGGAAAATAAATTTTTGGGAGGGAGGACTTGTCATGTCCCCTTTTCAAAATTCTCTAAAAATGGCAACTTACTTAAAATAGTAAGCTCGACTGCCAAAAATAGTAAAACAAGACCCGAAGATTTTTTGGAAAAATTATATATTTTATTTGGTGATTTGACTGAACAAAAATTATCAAGGCATAAAAGAAACATCACAATGTTAATTCCTCCATATTATGTTTTGGGGTTTAATTGGAGCAAGTTTGGGGTCAAAAAGTAGAAATTGAAGCAAAAAATCAAATCGGGTAAAAAATAAAGAATCTTGGAAAGTGGCAACAAATCAGAAAATGGAATTTATTTTATTAGAATGCTCTATCCTCCTCTTTTTTGTGTGGGAATATTGGAATTTACAACTTTTTTATCTTGCATGAAATCATATAAGGAAAAATCAGCTTTTTCATTGATTGATTCCATCTTGTTTTGCTAATGAATTTTTTTTTTTGTTCTTCATAGGTCGACAAACTTATGGAGAAGGAGACTTGAGAATGGGAGTTTGAAGGTTTCTAGCTGAACTAAGGATGGTATTTTGAGGGTCATCAAAGTGTAATCTCATACAAATATTTCCATTGTGCTCAACAGTGCAATTTAGATTGTTTTCTTAGTGTGTTACAGGTGTGGTTTTGTAGGGGTTAGGTGTGGGAGTTTGGTGATTGTTTAATTATTTTTGTTGTAGATTATATGGCTGAAATGGGACTTTATTCTTCTATGTATTAATGATATTAAGCAGATTTATTTATCTTTGGTAAATGGTTCCATGTTTGGGTCAAAGGTTTACATTCCCTCTCTCTCCCACTCCCACTCCCACTCCCTCTATCTCTCTCCCATCCCTCTATCTCCCACTCCCTCTCTCTACCTACATAACTAGATAACTCTCTCTCTCTACCCTAATCCCTTCTCTCTATCTCTCTATCTCACTTCTCCCTCCATATTTCCCTCCCTCTCTATTTGAATCCATCAACCCTCAACCCTTAAACCCTCTACCCTCTACCCTTAAACAAATACCCTTTACCCTCAACCCTAAACCCTCAATCCTATATCCTCTACCCTTAAACCCTTAAACTCTATACCCTCTACCCTAAACCCTCTACCCTCTACCCTATACCCTCTACCCTCAACCCTAATCCCTCAGCCCTATACCCTCAACCCTCAACCTTAGTACATCAACCCTCTACCCTAGACATTGGATCCTCAACCCTCATCTCTTTTCATCCTTCCCTCCTCTTCTCTCCTCCTCTCTATCTCACTTATCCCTCCATCTCTCCCTCCCTCCATCCCTCCCTCCCTACCTTAATCCATAAACCTATACCCTCAACCCTCAGTCCCTAAACCCTCAACTGTCAACCCTTAATCCCTCAACCTTAATCCCTCAACCCTAATCCCTCAACCCTTAAACCCTAATCCCTTAAGCCCTTAAACCCTCAACCCTCTACATTATACATTAAACCCTAAATTCTCAACCATCTACCCTATACAGGATCCTCAACCCTCAACCCTCAACCATAAACCCTTAAACCCTAAACCTCATCCCTCAACTCTTAAACCTTTAAACCCTCAACCCTTAACTCCTCAACCCTTGAACGTTTAAACCCTCAACCCTCTACCCTATACATTGGAACCTCAATGCCTATCCATCTCCCTCCCTAAACCTTTAAACTCTCTACCCTAATCCCTCAACCCTAGACCCTCAACTCTTAAACCCTTATATTCTCAACCCTTAACCCTCAACCCTAAACCCTCAACCCTAATCCCTCAAGCCTAAGCCCTCAACCCTTAAACCATCAACCCTCTACCCTAAACCCTAAACCCTAAACCATAATCCCTCAAACCTAATCCCTCAACCCTTAAACCCTCAACCCGTAATCCCTAAACCCTTACTCCCTAAACCCTCAACCCTTAAACCCTAAACCCTCAACCATTAATCCCTCAACCCTTAAACCCTAAATCCTCTACCCCTATACCCTCTACCCTATACATTGGACCCTCAACCCTATACACTCAACCCTTAAACCCTCTACCCTCTACCCTCTACCCTCTACCCTCAACCCTAAACCCTCAACCCTTAAACTCTTAAAACCTTAAACTCTCTACCCTAATCCCTCAACCCTCAACCCTTAATCCCTCAACCCTTAAAACCTCTACCCTCTAACCTATACATTAAACCCTAAACCTTCAATTCTCAACCCTCAACCCTTAATCCCTCAACCCTTAAACCCTCAACCCCTATACCCTCAACCCTATACATTAGACCCTCAGCCCTAATACTTCAACCATATACCCTCAAAACTATATCCTAAACCCTCTACCCTCAACCCTAAACCCTCTACCCTAAACCCTTAAACCCTCAACCCTCACCTCTCTTTGTCCTTCTCTCCTTTTCTCTCCTCTCTATTTTAATTATCCCTCCATCTCTCCCTCCATCCATCTCTCCCTCTCTACCCTAATCCCTCAACCCAATACTCTAAATCCCTAGCCCTTAAACTCTCCACCCTAAACCCTCAACCCTCAACCCTTAATCCCTCAACCCTAATCCCTCAACCCTCAATCCCCTAAACCCTCAACTGTCAACCCTTAATCCTTCAACCCTAATCCCTCAAACCTCAACCCTTAAACCCTAGTCCCTCAACCCTTAAAACCCTAAAACCCTCTACCCTCTACAATATACAGTAAACCCTGAACCCTCATTTCTCAACCATCTACCCTATACATTGGATCCTCAACCATATACCCTAAAATATATATACTCAACCCTAATCCCTCAACCCTCAACCCTAGTCCCTCAACCCTAAATCCTTAAACCCTAAACCTTATCCCTCAATTCTTAAACCCTTAACCCCTCAACCCCTATCCCTCTCTCTCTATCTTTCCATCTCACCTCTCTCTCCCTCCCTCTCTCCTACCCTCTCCCTCTTTCTACGTACATCTCACTTAATCAATCCCTCTTTCTACGTACCTCTCACTCAATCAATCCTCTCTCTCTCTCTCTCCCTATCTCTTAGTTCTCTCCCTCCCACCCCCTCTCTCTCTCAGGTCTCTCCCTCCCACACCCTCTCCCTCTCTCAAGTCTCTCTCTCACACTCCATCTCTCTCACTCCCTCTCTCTCCCTATCTCTCAAGTCTCTCCCTCTCGCCCCCCTAACACTCTCAAGTCTCTCCCTCTAGCACCCTACCTCATAACTCTCTCTCTCTCTCTCTCTCTCTCTCTCTCTCTCCTCCCTCTATCCCTCCCACCCTACCTAGCTAATTCCTTCTCACTCCAACCCCTTCTCTCCCAATCCCCCTCTCTTACGTCTCTCCCATCCACCCCCTCTCCCTCTCTCAACTCTCTCTCTCAGGTATCTCCCTACCTCTCTCCCTCCCATCCTACCTAGACAAATCTCTCTCTCTCTTAAATTTTTTTGTCCCTCTAAAGACATACATACATACATACATACATACAGGTGTATATACATACTTACATACATACATATGTACATACAATATTACATACATACAAGCATACATACATATGTACATACAATCTTGCATGTATGCATACATACATATATACATATATGCATGCATACATATAAGTAGAAATACATAGATACAAGCATACATACATACTTACATTCATACATACATACATACAGGTGTACATACATAGATACAAGCATGCATGCATGCATACATACATACATACATGTCATACAAACATACATACATACAAAAATACAAATATATATACATACATTCAATACACTAGAATTTAACACAAAGCAAGATATAATGTGAGCACATTATAACACACTCACATTATGTCTTGCTAGACATGTCTTGGGCACAAACACAAAAAACATGTCAAAACTAAGAAATAACATGAGTGCATTATAACACGCTCGCATTATATCTTGCTTTGGGAATCCCAAAGCCTTGGGCTTGTTATTTGCTTTGGAATACCACCCCAAAGGCTTGGAGTGCCTTCCCAACATCCAAAGATGTGTTTTTACAAATTCTACAATATTTCACATAATCGTGTTTGTGCTAAGCATCAAATTTGCACATGTTTCAAGGTTAAACAAATCGAACACCTAGGTAATGTTAGGCTCTCTCTTAGCTATCTAATGATGTAATTTTTTCTTTTTTTTTTGAAAATGAAGGTAAATTTCTAGCTTAAAACCTATAAAACTATGGGACTGTAGATCTAATTAAGTATTCTTTGTCACAATTATTTGTGAATGATTAATCTATTTTGATCAATTTTACCAATTGTAGAAAGAGACAGAAGATAGAAGTGACACAACATATACGTGGAGAAACCCTTTTAGAAAAAAAACTCCACCAGAATCAATAGTGCTTGTATTATTTAACCTTAGAACAAGATTACAATAATACAGTATCAATCCTTGATTGATATGCTTCTTTGCCTTCAACAATCCTTCTTCACAACCTGCAATAAACTCTCATGAAACTCTTATGCACTTTTTGCAATACATAGATAATTATGAGCATGTAAAACTCATAAGAGTTGTCAATTACAAGAGTATAAGCTCCTCTCAAAAACCTACGCCTAGATTTGGCAAGTAGAGTTCCACCATGTAAATAAAACTCAAACCAAAGTCTTCCTCAAAGTTGGCACCCCAAACTGAACTTTGGTCAAGAAGATATCTTGTAAGCATCACCTCAAAGTTGGCACCCAAGAATGGGCCCACTTAACTGAGCCTTGTAAATATCTTCTCATGCAAAAGGTGTTAACTGAAAGATTCCAACTTGGGTGCCCAAGGTGGACCCAAGTCAATATTTGTTAACTAAAACATATCTCTCCATAAATTTATGCAAACAATATGCATGATTGATCATCCCCACTTAACTTAAAGTATCCACCTGTTATCTGTCATGCAACTAAATTCATTAGTCAATTCAACTAGTATACAACTCAAAATAAATACATGCAATTGAAGATAATTGAACCATAACTGAATTGAACTGAACTGGTACTAAACTGATAGTGCCACTTCACTCTTGTAAATATCAATCCCTATTTTGTAGGAACTAGATATGCATTACTAAAGTACTATCAATCCTCCAAAAATTTAATTGAAACAATGTGGGTTCCACCTTCCATGTGGGTGCCCCATGTGCTCCTATTATTTAGGAACCCTTCTTGGATGCCCCCACATGTTCCTATTATTTAGGAGTAATTACAAATTCCAATTTACATGTTCATTTCATTCGAATTTAATCTCTTTCTAATCCTAGTGTTGGGGAACACTTTCCAAGGACTTAGGAGATACATGAAATATGTTTAGGATTGCAATTAAACGGCATCCTATTCCCAACAAATTTAACAATTTTAAGCCTTTGATCTATAATTTCTTTTGTCTATGTGTCTATTTTTTGGCAAAAACAAGTGTTTGGTGTTTTTTTCATTATAAATTAACTGTTCATCAAAATTTCAAATGAATTACATTTTTAGAAACTAGACTCCATTCTACATGTATTAAAAAGAATTATTTTCAATTAATTTTCAAAATTTATAGGGGTAGCAGGCCAAAATCCCATTTTTCAAGAAGTGTCCACTTTGAAAATTAGTAAAAAATCAAACATTCATTACAAAATTATCAGAAAAAATCAGGCATAAACTACATACAGTTAGCTAATTTCTCACCAAAGTGATTTTAAAAAAACTAAAAAAAAGTTAACCTTTTGAGGGAGCCACAAAATTTTCTATTTTATGTTTTCTTGACAAAAAAAACACCAATTTATGTGGCCCCCTCTTTTGAAACCCTTAATCTCTACCATTTTAAAAAAAATATAGTAGTTTAGAAAGTAGACTCAGAGCACTACGATCCTTTTTTTTGTTGCATCTCAAAATTTTGAATGTAACTATCCTCAATTTCACATCCGAGGATAGTATTTCTTTATTTCAAAAAAAAGTGGCCACTTAAGCCCCCTTTTTAGCCCCCCATCTTTTTGCACTTACCCTAGACTCAAAGGTATTTATGATCCCTAGGCTCACACTAAGTGCAAGGGGAGAGCATGCGTACCAATGACTCCACCAGACATGGAAACCAAATTATTTTCCCTTAATAAATTGAAATGTGAGCTAATCTAAAAAATCAAAACACAAGACCCTACATCAAATACGTCAATAGTTTTAGAGTTTTATCTTCTTCCAATGAAAGCCACAACTGCACAAACTAAGTCAACAACCAAGAAAAACACAACTAAATACATATATCAATTGTGCAACATAATGAATCAATTATGTAATAGCTCGAGTCAAATGTGTAAGAGTAAGAAATTAGATGTGCAAAACCAACCAAATTTACTTAAAAAATCCAATTATACCTGAATAGGTTGTTGATCAATTACACCAAAATCTAGGTCAAATACACAATATACCCAATCAATTGTATAGTTCTTATGATCAATTTCCCATTTCTTCTAATTGTCTACATCATTCTATAATTAATTGTGTAGTTTCTTGCACAATTGCATTGCTCTACAGAAAATATAAAGATTTACGAGAATACAGATATTAAAATCCCTAATCAAAAAATAAATGGAATACCATAGGTTTATCCACCTACAGATCACAGTCAAGGATTAACAAAAAAAAATATAGTGAACAAAGATTTTTAAAAGTAGGAATATTTAAATGAAAACCCTAATCTCTATGATCATAGTAGCTTCTCTATAGATAAATTGTACCATTTGGTGTGTTGACTTCATCAAAAGTCAGATTAGATGCATTGAAATTCCTAAATTTTAAAGCATATTAAAAAAAAAAGTGTGGCAAAGGATTAATCAAATACGTTGAAAGACCAATCAAATATGCCAAAAACTTGATCAAGTATGTCGTTTGAGCCTGTAACTTATTAAAACATAAAAAAATATGATTTTTTGGTAAAATAAACGGGACGGTCTCACTAGGTGTGCCAGAATGTGTATCATGAAAATTGACAATGAAATAAATAGCAAATAATCATACACAACCAAATTTCCAAAATCGCCTATGAAGCATTAGGAAATCAAATGAATAAACTAATACAAACCTGCATGATGAACTTTCTAAGCTCCATTGTTCTTCAATTTCACCTTGAAGAATGGTGTGTTTGATTGCTCTCATATTTTTAGCACAAAGCACTTTAAATAGTATGCATATAGATTTCTTGCAATGAGAGAGGAATAATACATGAATGATAGCTAAATTTATAGATTTCAGGTGATAGTGACCAACAATTGAGATCGAATGTTAGACTAAAAATATTAGTGGCTAATTTTTTTGAGAGGAATTGATGAGGAATTAATTGATTGCCTAATTTGAGCTAACTGATTGTATGAATCAGTTAAGAGAATTGATTGAAGAGATAAGTGTGATTGACTATTAGTGAAACATAATTGATTGGATAGGGGACTAAACTGATTGAAGAGTGAACTTGAAGTGAGTAGGAGTTGACTGGTGAGGTGGAAATGCATGATTAACTAATAAATTATTTATTTCATGTGCAAAGGGGGAAAATAAATAAAATAAAATATTTTAGAAGACGATAATGTTGAGAAGAATAATTAGTTTTAATTAAATAATTATAAATAATTATTCAATTAATGTGATCTAGGAAAATATTAATGTTGAAATAAATTAATTAAATTATTTAATCAATTTACAAGAGGGGAATAAATTAGTTAAATAATTAAAATTATTTCATTAATAGAGGAAAATGTTGAAATAGATAATTTAATTCAATAATTTAAAATTATTTAATTAAAAAAGAAATGGAGGGAAAATTCAAAATTTAAATAATTAAATAATTAAAAATTATTTAATTATCTAGGATGAAGGGGAATAATGTTAATTTAATTAAATAGTGAAATTATTTAAGTAAATCTAGTAGAGGCATTGATCAAGACCTTCAGATAGAAAATGATGATGTTTCATAAGAAATATGTTAGTCAAATTTAGGTGTTTATAGTAATTTATTTCATGAATCTTTTTTTTACTTTCTTTGTAGCTAATATTTTCTTATCTTCTTTTAAGTTAAAAGAAAACCCCTAAATAATCCAAATTTTATCATAAGAGGGAGTTGTACCTCTAAAATTCAAAGGAAATTTGTTAATTTTAAATAAAATTGGTGTTGAAAAATATCTAAACCAATATATTTATAAAAAAGTTGTTGGGGAAGTTATTAAAGATTGGTCACTTGAATGTAACAATTGTCTAATTTTATGGTGTGGGAGCACCAAGTTGCTTTCAAGCCTCCATGAGGCCATTTGTAAATAGTTGCTCTATTTTATGTATTGGGTCTTATAATAAGGTTTATCAAACCATTTAATAGGTTTTTGAGTCTTAGGAAGTCATATTTGAAGTCATTTCTCAAATAATGTTTAAAGTTGTTCCATATTGTAAAAATTGTAAAAGTTGCTCAAGAAAGTTGTCAAGCAACTTGTCAAAAGTGTCATTAAGGTGTTTTGTCAACAAACTAATTAAAAGGTGGTTGAAAATAGTTGGTTTTGGCTGGAAATGTATAAGTACACCCTCCAAAACTCGAATTGGGGGGTTGGAGACATTTTTTTTTAAGTTTGAAGAATGGCAACCTCAAGTTTTGTATGCATTTTCTGATTTTTAGATTGTTTTTAGGTTGAAGTTGTGCCTTGTACAGCCTAATATGGACTCAAATAATGTATTATCATATATGGATGGAAATATATCTATTTCTAGTTTCCAATTAGTTTTGTCTCATTGAATTTTATTGATTTTTGTGGAATATATGACTATTTTGGTGAGGGCGGGTTTGAACACTGCCTAGGGTTTGCAGTTTTGGGAAAAATGCAATAACTTTAGTTTCCACCATTGGATCTTCATAAAAATTGGAAGGGAGGTATGAATTATTTTATCTTAAATATCACCGAAGGGATTGGCTTCATTATTTGTTTTATGGAAGTTATTAATGACTGTTTGTTGCATTGAATTGTGGGTTGTTGTGAGAATGATTACACTGTGATCTAGAATGCACTTAATAATTCTTTGAGATAAATAATTTTATGAAAGTTGTCAAGTAAATGGAATGTTGAGTTGTGAATCCTCTTGCTCTACATCATTTTATTCCCATAAATATTTTCACGTGAATAACTATGGGATTATAGAGTAATATAAATCTAGTATTAAAGCCTCGAGGGACTTGGCTAGGTGGTATCAGAGAAATGTGAGATCAAGAAAATAATAGCACAAATTAGAACAAGTAATAATCAAATAAGAAGAGATTGGGAAATATATTGAAGAGAAAGCTCAAAATATTGCATTGGAAAGGGAGAACAAGATAGAATTAGTGCTTGATTGAGTAGTTATTGATAGATTTTTGTTGGTATATGGTCAGCGCTTCCCTCGGGATTCATGACATGGACTAACCGCCTCCCATGGATCCGTTAACTCTAGCAGTTGTATTGGGCATTAACAGGTCGATTTTTTGGTGCAACGGCAATTGTGGGCCAACAAGTGGTACCAGAGACAAAGGTGTCAGGTTCGAATCCCCTTAGGTAACGTTGAGGAGGAGATTGTTGGTAGATGGTCAATGGTACCCTCAGGATTCGTGGCATGGACTAACCTCCTCCCATGGCTCCGTTAACTCTAGAAATTGTATCGGGCATTAATAGATCAATCTTTTGGTGCAATAGAAACTGTGGGCCAATAATTTCTTCTCCCAAAAAATAATAGAAGGAAAATACAATAGTTGGAACAAAACTTCCTAAAATAATTAAACTTTTATAAATATATCATTTGTATCAACCTCTTATTTAAATTGATAATCATGGTCCTTCAATGTAACTTTGGCCCAATTCTACAAACTAACATTAATTGGCTAGAAGTAGAACAAGAATATATAATATAAAACAAGGATATTATCCCTGAGGTACAAGAGTTCATATCAACAATATCACAAAATATATAATATACTAAATTTTGAGGAGGGTATGAGGACCAAGGTGAGAAGAGAAGCCTAAATCATTGGGGAGGAACACAGAGAAGTTGTGATTTCCGAAACATTTATCCTCTGCCTAAATAATTTTTAAATCTAAAATAATCCTTCCTTTCCACCCTTGAGAGTATCCCACACTCTCCTCTTTTTCAAGCACTTTTTCTGCATATAGTACCACACTTCCACTAGTCATCAACTTTAGAAAAAGCATGGATCATCAACCACCAATTCCTTGGGGAGAAATCATTGGGAAATTGGTGATGATAAGATCCCTATTGATGAAAATATTAATTATTTTTGTGTTTCATGTGGGGTCTTGAAAATGCAACATGAAGATGTGGCGGTTATAATTCTTATTGAGTCTTTAGAAGACACTTATGCATAAAGGTATTACCATCTACAAAAGAGATACATGAGAAATAAATTTGAAGATTACTTAAAAATAACAAAAGATGAACACACTCTATTAGTGCAACTCATTGAACTAGAAAAGAGATACATGAGCCCATGTGATAGTTTGTTGTCAAATTCAATACGATTGTTAACAAATTTGTAAATGATAAAAGACCCACTATAGAAAATCAAATATGTTTTTTTATCAAAGAAAAACCATTTGATATTAGCTTAAATTTGAAAAGGGGAAGATTCACTACTCTTGAAGCTATGTCAACCATGGTAATTGAGGTAAAATATGATCTCATAACAACTAGAAAATAGAAGAAAGATTTACAAACAAATAAATTTCAAGCTAAAACCTCTTCTAATCCCATGTTGTAAAGGTCAGATAATGGCATTATTATATTAAAGAGGAAATTACCTAAGGCACAACAACAACAATATCCATATTAGGATGTGTCAAGGAAAGGATATGCACAACCTTGTATTACAAATAAAACAAAAGAATTACATAACCTTTGCAAAGAATCACTTTGGAAGGACCATTTTATAGAGGTAAGGGTAATATATGTAAATTTTATCTTACCACTAATCATGACAAAACCACGTGTCTAGAGATGAATAATTTTATGTGGATGACTACTATGAAAGAGGTCATTGAAGAAATATTTTTTTTATAAGAGAATCCTAATCAATATGGGGAATCGGTTGTAAGTTTCCTAACATATGATTCAAAATTAGATAGAGAAGTATATGTCTATACCACATTGCATGACCACTCATGTGTTGTCCTTACCAAAAATCAACAAGATACTAACTAGAAGAATGTGTAGGCTAATTCCACCCCAAAAAAATGATTGACCAAAAATGCTTCTTCTTTGAAAACTTATACTACTACAAATATCCACAAGATATTAGGTACCTAAATGCCTCATAATTTTCCTAGTCCTTTTTTTATAAATCTTCTATTTCTTTTGATATAATTGAATTTTTTAAAAGCTATAAGATCCATATTTCACCTATTGAGTACTTGAAATTGAATATTGGTGAACTAGATTAAAAAATTTAGTGTTGGCATCAAAACATTGATTTCCTACATTTATTCAATGCTTACAATCCTTCAAAAAGTGGTAAAAATAGGTTTTGAAATGCATAATTTAGGAAATTAGGAGCTTAATTAGGTCCAATAAATTAAGGGGGAGAAAAACATAATGTGAAATTGTTAAAGGTGACAATTTCTGACACTACACTCACAATATTCATTTTCATTGTACCATGAGGGTTTGAATTGTGGTTCATCATACTCTCTTAGCTCTGAAAGATTAATGATATTGGTTTGGATTATTTTTTCAATAAGACTTCAATTGGCTCCCCTATGGGTGTATTTTCATCTAGGATTGTTGCTTTGTCTTAGTTATCCCCTTGGGAGATTCACATTTTGGTTATGTTGTTGCAAGTTAGGTGGTGGTTGTATATTTTGCATAAATTTAGCATCCGCTACACCATCATTAGTAACATTCTTATTCTTGGACCATAAGTGAGTTTTGTCATTGGATGGTGAGGCATGATCTTTGTTTTCTTTGTAAATTTTCACAAGTCATTTTATAATGAGATATTTCTCACTAGTGATTCATTTCTCTATGATCTCATCAAACGTGTCAATGCATTACACTTGTTGGTGGAAACCCATTTCTTGATTGAGATTTTGGATAAAAATTATCATGATTTATTTTTTGGTATAGGCCATGGGAATTTGCTAGCCATATTCCTCTAATGTTTTAGGAAAGAAGCAAATGATTGTTCATTTTTTTGTTGGTTGTTGCATAAATCAATCATAGATATCTCATGTTCAATGTTGTAAGAGAAGTAACTAATTAATTTTTCAGCCAGTTCATGCAAGATCTTAATATCATCTTATAAATAAGAGAACTGTTTTATTTCTTGTCCTCCTAATCTTCAGGGAAAGAGGCACATCAAATATGTGGCATTTTAAGCTACCTCTAGGCAAGCTATGTGGAATTCCCATATATGCTCTGGTGGATCACCTCTTCCCTTATACTTGTCAAATTTTGGCATTTCAAAGTTGTGGGGGGGAAGGAACCATAAGTAGATCATTCAATCAAATGGATAAGGACATATATCCTTTAGTGTGTATTTTTTCTTTGCATGTACTAATTCCATGTCAATCATCTTCTTATGCAAGATTTGTATTTGTGATGCCAAGTCATTTTTTGTGTTGATTGGTGGCTGATTTGAGGGAATATGTTTGATGTTGAGGGATATTTGATGAATTAAATGAAGGATTTTGACTTTGGGGAATGTTCTTTGTTGTGGGGTATTGAATGAATTATATGAGAGGTTGTGTGTTTAAGGTATTTGTGTATTTTTGGGGATGGTAAATGGAACAAATTGAGAATAAAATTATAATGGATTTGGAATATTTGTATTTATTGGTATGTTAGATATGGAAGAGTGATTTGGGGTGTAGAATGAGGAAATTTGTGAATGGTTTGGAATGTTAAGTGTAGAAGATTGGTGGGAATAAGTTGGGTTGTATATGTTTGTAGATGTGTTGAATGCTTGTAAAGTATATGGAATATTTGTATGTACATTAGATGTGGTGGTTTATGAGGAAAATGGGTTATTTATATGAATGTTGGATGTGATGGGGTATGAAGCAAAGGGAATATTGGTGTTATGGGATATGGATGAAAAAATTTGGTGGTTGGGAATAGATATGGTCATGTGATTATATGTGAAAATGGTATGGAATTTATATTAGTGGGAGGTATAGATGGTTAACTCGACATGATTGGCATGGAAGCTTGAGGCATAGATACGTTGATATATTGAGATATGGGAATTCTTGAAGTAGGTGGGTGTGTGATGACATGATGTTTTTAGGGGATTTTTCTCTAACTATGGAAATGTCAAAATTTGAAGGTATCCCAACACCTTTTTGTGCTAGTATAAGAAAATATTTATTTGGGTCCATAGTAAGAAGGCTAGCAATTAATTTTATTATGTTTGGGTCTTATTGCATCTCTAATAAATTTTCTTCTGTCAATTTGGTAGAGTCATGTGTGATGTCTTCTATCATAGTCTTTGATGAGGAAGGTTGTGGTTTTTAATACTCATTAGGGTTGAACAACTAAGGAGACATGCCAAACTCATGTTGTGTATCGCTCATGGTTTTGGTAAAATTTGACTCACTTTTATTGGACTCTATGAGTTTCTAATGTTGAGACCTTTTTGTAGGCATAGAAATTTTAAGACCTTATGAGATAATAATGTAAGATGAAAATTGGGTAATTTTATATGGATGCATTGTCTCTAATGGACTCTTCTAAGGATATTTTTATATATTTATACAAAGGATATGATGATTTTGGATAAAACATTTGGGTGTTTTGATTGATGCAGGATAAAACCTTAATAAGTCAATTAATTTAGATCTTTGTGTGGTGATAAATGCTAAGATTTGGATGGTTTTTTTCTTGTACTAGACTAATGAGTCCAAGAAAAAAGATGAGAGTGGGTTTTACTAACTCAGAAGTAGCCAAGACTCCTAAGTAAGTTTTATCACAAATAATTTGTGCTAACTCAACTATCTAATTGAGATAGACAACTTCTTAAGTAAAGAGCTAAGATAGTGATAAATGATGGAAGATTGTAACAATTCAATTGTTCTACAAAAGTAAAATTCACTATATTTTAACCTCAATTAAATAAACTATGTTAAAAACTCATAGCAATAAAAAAAAATATTTCTAAAAGAGAATAAAGAGCATATATTCCTTAACAATGTTCCATGTATTAATTTCATTATCAATATAAACATTTACATTTTCAAATTCAAAGATGGAATACAATGATACGTACATAGATTAGTTGAGCTTCATAAGCAATAAATACAAATGGTCTAGGTAATCCCCCTCAAATCTTGGCCACCAACTAATAAGGAGAAGCATCACTCAAGCACTTTTTTGCCAACCACAAACTTAAATGCGATCCCCCGCACATATGGAAAAATGGCCCTACCCTTCGACGAAGAGATTGGTTGGAAAACCCCATAACAAATAGCCTTCCTGAGGTAAGTGTATTTTCCTACAAACTATAACGTAATCATACAGTAGCTACTATTAGCATGAAAATCCCAAACTCGAATGTCTAATTGGATCACAATGAATTGATAGTGTAAATAATGGCTACTTACACTAATTTGGCCAAAGTTTCATATGAAAGTGCCATCTCTTCACCCACTACCCTAGCTCGATTTAAGTTTTGACCATTCATATACTATGCATAGGCAATTCCCTTCTTAAGGCAATCTTTAACCCTGAGAACAACCTATTTCCTTTATATGAGTATAACATTCCTGCTAAGTAAATGCTACCCATAAGCTATTTCCTTCATTGGATAATTAATCCCATGGCTCTATCTTGAGAATAAGTTCATAATTTATAGTATAGCTACATAAGCTTCATTTTATCATTAAATCAACATGAAAAGGCTCCACTAAGGAATATATCATATCACCAAATGATTGAAAAGTATATCCTTGTTAATAAATAACCTTAGTTCAAAGGTACAACCTCAATAATAAGTGGCCTCAAACAAAAGAATAATCATATTAATAAATGACTCAATCAGAAGTAAAGTCTCAGCAATAAAGGACTCATAATTCAAGAATACAATTTCTTCAATTAAAAAGGCTATTCAAAAAGTAGATTCATGTCAATAAAATGAATTCATGTCAAGAGTATACAACAACCAACTTTAGTAGGGTAAACCCACCTATGGCTCCAAACAAATAGTAATTCACAAATTCAAGTGATCAAATTTATCACATAGGACAGTCTCATCCTTAGTTTACCCTAATCCTAGGATAAAATCAGCAATCAATGATTAGTCCGACCATGTAGGTTATTCTCAACCTAGGGTTCCAATCAATAATCAAGTAAAGCAATGATCAAGTGATCATTCAAGTATTGACTAACAATATGGTTTGCATGTCATCACATCCTACACTTGATGACATGTCTTTCACACCAACATTACCATCATGGTTGCTAACCTCATTAACCTCTAGGGTTTTCCTAGCATAATATGTTATCAAATACAAGTTACCTCCTACATGTACTTATGACATGTTTATCAAGAAAGTTCTATATTTCCTCCCTTTTGGCTAAGCATTGCCTATAGAAGATCTATTTTTGATATAGTATTTAATACTATCATAGATACCTATTCCATAATATGGAATACATAGTAATATAAAACAAGTAAATACATTTCCTATCTAGATTTGTCATGAATCCATCACATACAACAAAAGAAGACATTATTCATTATATGATAAGCAATACATATTTTTCCAAGCAAGCTATCAATGACACTCAATATTTTCAAAAGCACATAAAGCATAAAAGAGTAGAATCAGCATGCCTGTTAAACGTTAATCCCAATTGAACTAATTGACTTCCTAGCTCAATCCCCTCCAAGACCCGTTTGATGACTCTTCAATAATTCTCCAAACCCACTCATAGAAATTTCTCACAATAACTCTCATAACTCTCCTCACAAATAAACTCTCAACTCAAAAAAAGAATATCTTAGATAAAAAGAAATAGAATGCTATTGAATTGTGTGTCTAAATGAGGAAATCCTCTCCCTTATTTATATAAAAATATGAGACTTTTCTGCCTACAAATAAGCTATGCTAAATGACACTTCTTGGGTCTTAAGATCGACTCAGTAAATAATCTCAGTGGGTGGAAGCATTAAAACTTAATACTCAACAAAACAAAATAGTAGGTCGCTTGATGCAAAGACAACAAAAATGTGTTTCAAAAATTCAAGGTGAATGATCAAACAGGTCAACTTAAATCATGCCAGCTACATCCTTGACCAATTCATATTTTCATATGCTTGAATTCATTGCAGTTTCAAGACTTCTGATCGACTTGCACCATTCTTACTTTGGCACCACCAATTCACCATGTTTCATATTCTTTTGGTTTGTTGTTTAAAATACTAAGTCAAAGTTTGTTAAAGTGTTTCACATTACCTTCGTAACATTCGACTATGTCTTGCATTCTATTGACACATATCAACTTGGCTTACTACCCATTCGTTGGTTTGACTAAGTCTTCATGTGCTTAGTAATAGCTATGTGCCATCTCTATGTTGTTTAACATGGTTGCTATCATTGTTTCCTATTTACATTTGCCTGAACTATATTCATTTTATATATGGCAACATGGACTTATTCCAACTCAAGTGTTGGTTACCTTGCCTTCATAAGTTGTGTCATGCATTACCTCATGTGTTGGTTAAAGCACATTATGTTGGATATAAAAACTCAAGTCATGTGTTGGCTTAATGCATTGGCCTTCTCATTAAGCGCTTACCTATTCCATGTGTTGGTCACTCTTTCTATAGCGCTAAACATGTTTATATATACTACCTTTAAAAGGAAACTTCTTACCATGCATTTAGTCTCACTTCAAAACACTCATATTATATAAAACAATATGTATTATATATATGAATATGATAACATTCACATGACTATTTGATACATCTATTTCCATTGATATACATAATCATTCATTTTCCAAACACATATATACACCATTGCTTATATTTATATTATCAATATGTATGTTTTTATTTATATTCTCATACATAATATAGACATGTAAAATTAACCTAACACTTATCACACACCTTAAATGACATTTTCACATCATCAACATCATTATCATCAAATATCACTGCATTTCACATCAAAATCATCTAAAACCCTAATTTCCTCTATTAATTGAATAATTATACATTATTTAATTAATTCACTTTTTCACCATTTTTTGACCAATTAAATAAATTTCATTTATTTGATAAAGTCCTAAAAACCCTAATTTTTTCTATTAATTAAATAAAATGACATTATTTAATTAATCCACGTTTCATCAAATTTGACCAATTAAAAAAAAAAAATTATTGAATAAAGTCCTAATCTTCACTTTATTCTTCCTGATTAATTAAATAACGCCAATTATTTAATTATGTCGCTAATTAACTTTATTCCCCTAAGTTAATTAAATTATTAAAACATAATAGTTTAGTTAAATCACTTTCCATCCAAATTTGAATAATTTGAATAAACTATTCAAAACATTATCAAAAATCAAATCAAACAAATGCAACTTTGTTTGAAAAAGTCAAAATTGATTTGCACGTTCAACTCCAAAAGGAATTAATTAATTAAATCAATTAATTAATTATCCTCACCCACTTTCCTGATTGACTAAATTACGAACCACCGATTACTCAATCTATTTCCTGACTAATCAATCTATTTCTTGACTGATCAATCTATTTCCTAACTGATCAATCTATATTCTTGACAGACCAATCTATTCCTCAATCACACTAATTATGCAATCAATTTGCATAGATTATGCCCAGCTAAATCCTCTCAACATCTTTCAACTGTCAATCAAGATATTCTACTACGCGATCCAGAGCGTCCATTTCAAATCACAATTTCTATATAACAAACCTCTTTCCTCACAAAAAGGGATCAAAGAATCAACCTATTTCACACAACGAAGTACTGTCGAAATTCCTAATCACCATTAGCAAACCTTCAACCAATATCTTTGATCAACATGCATGTTCCTCAATCTCTCACAACACAACTATGGAGGCTTCGCATTGATACGAGCAACCACATCTTCGTGAATACACTCCGACACGGGATGGTAATACTATTCTTTTTGTGAATTCATGTGTGTTTTCATCTTTTGATTTCATTTCTTGAATTCAGTAATAGTTTAGCTTCATTTCGTGAGTGAATGGGCATAGGTCTAGATTCTTGTTTATATTAGATTAGTTTCTATTTCATCGCAATTATTTTGTTTTACACTCTAATATTTTCCCCCTCGCACATTTTGGCATGCTCGATGGGACCTCGATCCTTAACACTAATTATTTTATGAGCTACGTTTGAAGTTACAGGTCTTGTAAGTGCTCTGGAAATATCCTCATGCATAGTTCCAAAAAAAATTGCATTTGCTTTCACGGTTTTGGCACTTTTGACAGGGATCTCTACTCTGACTTTTTCCAGCTCTTCTGTCTTCTGACAAAGGGTGCTTTTGATTATTTCCAACACTTATGCTCTCTGATAAAGGGCACTTTTTCTTGTTTTTCTTGCACTTTTTCCCTGTTAATCTGTGTCTGAGATCTACAGGTTAAAATTTGATTTCTAATGCTAATGAATGCCTGATTTGAATGTGTGATAGGTATTAATGTCATTTATGTAGGATTTGAATAATTATAGTTGATGGCTATCCCAAAAACAACTAGCACATTTGTTATAGGGAAGACGAATGATCAAAGAAACTTTAATCTTTTAAGCTTTTTTAGTTAAGAAATCTTTCATTTGGTGCCTAAAAAGAACAACACAAACAAAACGCTTTCAATTTAGTGCTCTAAAATGAATCTTTTAAGCTTTTTTAGTTAATAAATCTTTCATTTGGTGACTAAAAAGAAAAACACAAACAAAAAACTTTCAATTTAGTGCTCTAAAATGAATCTTTTAAGCTTTTTAAGCTAGAAAATCTTTCATTTGGTGCCTAAAAAGAACACAAACAAAACGTTTTCAATTTAGTGTTCTAAAATGAATCTTTTCCAAGCTTTCTAAGAAAATTTCATATTGGTGCATAAAAAGAACAACACAAACAAAAAAATTCAATTGGTTCTCTAAAACGAATTTTAAGCTTTCAAATTAACACTTGGAATGTTTGATTTTCTATTTTTTGACCAAAACAATTTCCTTTTGTTGATGCATGCTCGAATTCATTTTTGTTGACCAAGTAAAACCAGGATCTAGAAAACACTCAGTTTTGGGCTTGAAAATCAATAAATCGGTTTTTATCTTGCACCTTTGCTATCTCATTGATTGATATCTAGAACACTTCTATTGGATGCTTTTAAAAGAACCATTTCTATCTTATTCACACTTTTTGGGTATAGCACCGCTCGAGGTGCTTAAAAAGAATCAAATTGTGATGAAGTGTATTTCATGTTTGGAAAACTAGGTGACTATCCTCTCCTCTCACGCCTTCTTGGCGATCTTGGGTGACAAAAAATCATCTTGAGTTTTGCACTTTTTACTTCAAAGAATACCTTTAGAGGGCCTACCTTTTCAGATGCATCGTGTATTGGAGAACTCAAAGGCAACCCAAGTGGTACTCTATTTTTGTCCACTATATAAATTATTGTGGGTGTGAGGAAATTTTATCACCCACCGAGTGTTGTTGTTTTATACTGACGAATGTTTCCCTAAGTATTTGTGTGATAAATTAAAACCCGCAAGGGTTGGGAGGCCTCTTAATTGAGTGAATCGCTGCATGTATAGACAACCAAAAATAATAATCCCAAAATGTGACTAAGAGCCAAATGTTTGTAGAAGCTACCCCTTTTATCCAAACCATACTCTAAAGTGGTGCATCAAAATTTACTTATGAGAAGTTACTTACCAAGTCTGACTTATGGTTGAGTGTACAAAGCCTCTCCATTCATTGCATGTAAAAGCATCCCTTCGGGACATGAGGTAAGCCCACCTAGGAAGAAGTGCCTATCCCTAGGGTGTACTTTGTTTTCACATAAAGTTGCCAAATTTGTTCAAACATAAAACACTATGCTTGAATTTTAAATGAACATATCAAACCAAACACTAAACATGATGGTTGAATCACAAACCCTTTAAATTAGTGTATGATTTTAAGAGAAGCTTTATATTTGCACTCCTTAAGGATCACCTTAAAGGTTTTTGAATATTTAGGCTTTAATTTCAGGCTACATTAGCTCAAAGTAAATGTTGGAAACTACGGCTTGGGTATCGTGATATCACAACATAAATCCATAGACATACAGGTCACACAATTACATGCTTTTTGAGTCAATAAAAAACTATTGTATCACTTACCACATCTAGAAACAGATCAAAACATCCAAAAACTATAAGAAAAACATCAACACTATTGCCAAAATACCCAAGCTAGAAAAAAAAATTGAACAAAGGTCGCACTTGCTACTAATTTTTCTGCACTTGACTAAGACTTGGTCACACTTTCCAGAAAAAGCTCACTTTTCCTCATTGTCCCATAAACTCCACTGATGAAAATTTGTTGCATTTGATAAAAACAGCGAATCTGTTGCAAAACCAACACACTTGCTCTTTTTATGCTGCACTTGCCAAATATTTTTCAGCGCACTTGACAATAGTCTGCTCTCACTTACTCAGAAATCTCACTTTTGACTAAGCAATTCACTACATTGGACAAATACATACAGAGGCCACACTTGATATTTTTTCTAGCATTTTCTTCTCAAAATCTCTCACACTTGATAAATTTCAGGCCGTAGTTGATAAAATTGGCCGCTCTTGCTCACAATTTGTTGCTTCTGCTCAAAACCCATCGCTTCTACTCTATCCTACTAAAAATCAAAAAGATGATCCAAATCTGGAGTATAGGACCTTTGTTTAAAGAAAAAAATTGAAAACCCAAATAAGTCATATAGTCCTTCATCCACTCTCAACATTCCATCCTACTTTTGGAAATCAGAATTAAAACAAACAAACCTGGATTATTCCCTCACCCACACTTCTAAGATATCAACAGTTACTTGAACCTCAAGGCTAGTTCAAGTAAGATTTTAGGAAACATATCCTCTAGAAGAAGTGAGATGTCAATCCAGGCCTCCCAACATTTTGGGTTCTAAGACTAGTGTCACCTCAAAATAGCACTCAAACCTTAGGGTCTCGAGCTTCATAACAAACCATATCAAAATGTCAACACTTTCACCATTTGACTATTTGGTGACCAGATGCTCCAGCTCAACAACAAAACCTTATAGCATCAATCCTACAACCAAGTCTCACACACATTGAAGGTGAACAAACTGATATCATTAGCAATTTAAGGACCTTCATATTTGAGAAGAATGAAATACCCAACCAATGGAGAAATGCATAAAATATCTTAGATAAAGAGGAGGAGAAAGAAAAACAAGAAATTGAAAGACCCGTGTTACCACCTCCTGCATGGCAATAGATATCCATCCTTCATGATCTCTAGAAAGAGCAAAATCCTTAAGCGGAAATCCATATTCTGACTTTCAAAAACCATCCTAGTCTAAATTTTTACAAAGGGCACATCTTGAGAACTTACCGCAATTGTGAAAAATGACTGAGCCATTTCTATTTTTTCTTTTCAGTGGGCCAACCACCCTTAGATATTCAATAGAAAATCCTAAAAAAAAATCAATTTCATTTTCCTTAAAACAAAAAATCCAAAAAAATGAAAGCATCTTTTACATAGTTAGGAGTACCAAAATATTCACAAAAGCTTGGCAGTTGTTTATAACAACTACGAGATCACAACATAGGAAGAATAGGAAGCAAATAAAAATAATGACAGCATCCCACCAACAAACACCACTAACGATGAAGGTGACCCATTGGGCTATAGGCCAAGTGACCTTGAAATACCCCAAAAGAGACCCACATACAGAGAAACATTCAGTGAGGAAGAGTTAAACTGCAAAAGAATAGAAGTGATAGAACAATCCAACCAGAACCCTAAAGGATTGGTCATAGAAGAGGTGGATAGTGAGGAGGAAATAAATTATGAGGAACTATTTCAACATTCCAACAACCCCAAGGTGTTCAAACTGATGGACAATTTGTTGAAAAAGGACCCAAATTCTTACTTCTTCAATTTTGCACAAAGTGGTGCTAAATTACCAATGGAATTTAACGTGGAGGCTCTCAAAGATCCTAATCTTATTCCCTTAGGAGATAACTTAGTTGTAATAAAAATATCCAAACCCACGAAGATTCCAAACATGCCACCCATATTCTCACAAAACAATGGTCAACCCATGGAAAACCCATTGTATAGAAAACCAACTCAAATTGAACAAGCAGCAGTGGCACAACAGTATCAAGGAGTTCCATCCCAGTACGTACTATAAAACAACAATCTTTCACTACGACAATACGTACCTAAAAACACTTTATATGTCGACCCTTCCCAAAACATGCAATACCATCAACAAGGTGGACCACAAGGTCCCCTACCAAATCAGCAATACCATCAACAAGGTGGGCCACAGGGTCCCCTTCCATATTAGTACCAATAATGTGTGCCATAGGGTACCCTTCTGATTTCATCCCATCACTAAGGTAACCCACCAACGCACCATCAAGGAAACCTTCACTATAGTTTTCCCCAACAACAAGGTGTGCCACATGGTACCCTTCCTAGTTTTCCACATCAACAAGTTAACCCGCCAATGCACCATCAAGGAAACCTTCACTATAGTTCACCCCAACAACAAGGTGTGCCACATGGTGCCCTTTCCAATTCATCCTATCAAAAATTTGTCTCATTAATGCATAATCAAGGGAACCTTCAAGACATTGTGTCCTAACAACAAGGTGTGCCACATGTTACCCTTCCCAATTCATCGTACCAACAAGGTGTCCCGCTAATGCATCAATAGGGTAACCTTCAGCATAATTTATTCCAACAACAAGCAGCTAACCCTCCTTACACTCAACAAGGAGGTATTTCTCCTTATGGTCAATAAGGAGCTAACCCTCCTTACACTTAGCAAGGACCTAACCCTCCCTATGTTCAAAATGGCTACCAAGGTTCAATACCCCCATTCTATCCAACCTATGACCAAACAAATTTTGTGGGACAATAAGGCTATTACACGCAATACTTGCAAACAAATGTACCAAAAACTAAGATGGAACTACAACTAGAGGTGATGAATTAGAGAATATCAGATATGCGGGTAGGGAAAACAAAGAAGACCTACACCCTTTAGGAAATATTTCCATTCTCATTCAATCGCTCCATCACTATGTTACCTCATGAGGCTCTTTCCATGTAGACTTACCAGTCATGCTATGGATTGGTTTTCCCATTTGTCATCAGGAATTAAAACCTCTGGTGAACTATCTAGGAAATTCATAAGCCACTTCTCATTTAACATAGAGCAATATTTCACCATCACAGATTTATCCAAAATTAAATAAAGTCAAGAAGAGTCCTTTACCTCCTACCTATAGAGATGGAGTCACAAAGCTAGTCAATGCAAATGGCCCATTCCTGACAAGGAATTGGTAGATATCTTCATCTAAAATGTCCTACCTGAGATCAACTACTAACTCACTATGTTATGTCCTACAAAATTTCAAGAAACTATTGAAAAAGGATTACATATTGAGAGAGCCCTTATAGCAAGGGGGGTCCTTAAATTGAACAACTCAAAAGATAGTCCCTCTAGTTCAAACGATAAACCTAAGATCTGGGTAAAGAACAAGAACATTACAAATGATGGAGTTGTTGATGCTAGAGCACTATGGAATGTGAAAAACATACCTCAAAACAAACCTCAAGTGGCACAAATAAGCTATGCTCCAAATAGTGCACAAAACAACCAACTTACCTATCCCAAGAACAATCAGTTAGTCAACTAACAAACGAATCAAGGAGGGAAATAGAGGCAATACGATCAACCAAGGAGGCGGTTCATGGTACTAAGAAAGTCACTTGATACATTCATGCATAAACTAGTGCAATAAAACCTCATCAAGGTAAATGATCACCCAAAATATGAGGAGCCTAGCTTCAAGACACCATGGTATAATGAGGACTTGTGTGAATTCCACAAGATCAAAGGACACAACAAGCAATTGCATGAGACTCAAACACCTCATACAAGACTTGATAGACAAAGGAGAAGCGGTTGTCGAACATCATCCCAAAAATAAGGACCTCCAGATATACACAAACCTAATCCCAAACCATGCTAGAAATAATGACAAAGGGAAGGACCAAGATTATCATAATGCTAATTATACATATGGTGACACAGTTCTAGGAACCCTCTCGCAAGCTGATGAAAATAGGGAAAATGTAGTGATGATTCAAGGTGGAGACAACAATTGTAACGTAACTACCCATCAATGGAGAGTTACAATACAAGGATCCCCTCTTAAACCCACAACTAACTCATCAAATGACTACAACATTGTAGAATAGCTGAAGAAGACTCTCACTTTAATCTCAATCCTAGAATTGCTAAAACTGTCACCCTCACATAGGGAGATACTCAAAAAATCATTAGAAACATCAATCCCTAATGATCTTAATCTAGATCAGTTCCAAGCCATGGTTGGAAAAATCACTTCCAACAATCATTTATTCTTTTCTAGGAAAGATCTTTCACAAATGACATTCCACAACCAAGCTCTCTACATAGAGGTTGGTGTCTATAAGAACATGGTCAAGTGGGTGTTGATAGATAATGGTGCACGTCTAACCATTTGTACCTTGAAATTTGTCAAACAGTTGGGGTATTTTGATGATGTGATAAACAAAGGAAAGAGTATCACTATAAGGGCCTATGGAGACCTTGAAAGGAATTCAGAAGGGACAATCAGGCTACAAATGCAGATAGGACCGGCCATCATAGAAACTACATGTCAAGTACTTGACCTTGAGTTGTTGTATAACCTCCTCCTAGGATGCCCTTGGATCCATGCATTACAAGCAGTACCATCGACCTTTCACCAATGCCTAGAGTTTCCATGCGAAGGAAAAGAGGTGACATTATATGTTGATCCTGAGCCCTTCCATTTTTATGCAAAGTTGGAGGAAAAGTATAATAAGATCCAACGTATACCAAGCAATGACATATCCTTCCATTCATTATCATATGTTGACCCTTCCACACTACCATCGACCTCAACCAAGATCACATCAAGTGAGCAACCAAAAATAGAAACCAAGGTTCAAGTACTAGACAGGGGTAATGGAAATTACCACTTCACCCAAGCATTTTGCATTGGCATCCTTCCACCAACACCCAAATTCTATGGAGGTCCAAAAGATATCAAGTATGCTCAGACAGTACAAATGATCATTGTTGCCAAATTTTCACCTACAACTCAATTTGGCAGAGCTGAAGGAGTTTATTTTCATTTTTAAGGTGAAAATATTCTAACATTTCCGCCATGCGTAACCATTGCATATTAAAGTTTAAAAGTAAGAGTTTAGTTGTTATTGTGCAATGTGTTGCATATTTAAAGGTGTTTAAAGAGATGGAATTCAGTTTTTGTTGTTCAGTGCTTTACAACATAAAGGAGATTACATGAATTATGAAATGTTTCTTTCATTCATTTTACAATGCTTCATTCATTTTGTAATGAAATATACATAAGATTGCATAAGTGTTTCTTTTATATTCATTGAAAAGAAAGGAGTAATCAAATGTCCCACATAGGACATGGGAGTATCTGAGCTAAAGAAATATAAAAATATGTTATACATCTAAAGATGAAAGAAATGAAAAGAAGCATATAAGAAAAGACATATCCATCATTGTCTGGCAGAGTCTTGGGTGGATCTTCATTGTCTTTCACCCCTCCTTGCTCCTAATATTTGAGTGAACCTATTTCATGATAAGAGAGTATCTAGAGCTCTGGATATGAATCTTCCTATGTGCCCTATCAATAGAAATATAGCACATTTTTTATGATGTAGTAGATCAAAAAATATCAGATGTGTGCAAGAGAGCCTAAAAATTAAAACATCACAGGAGCATTGAGTTTCACTATTTTTTATCTAACATGTTTGTTCACTATGCAGGTATAGTAGAAATCATGTTTCTGATCTATTTCTGAAGACATCATATCATGTGGTGCAAAAGTGGGCTCCCACAAGGGTTGAGCCCAGCATGCTTCCCCTGGTTTCAAGAGGGGAATGAGATAGGAAAAACGTATTCATATTGCTCAAGTGAAAGAACATTCCAGCTGAAGGAGTATTGATCATTCATGAAAACCAGATCAAAATTTTAGTGAGGCACCCCTCTTTTGAAATGGTAATCACAAATGAGCAATGAGCTCATTTGAATTCCTAAATAAATATGCAGAACAAAATAAAATGCATCATTTTTCTATTAAAGGAGTTATGTTGCTAGCAATATTTCATGCTTATTGTTGCCATGTAACATTTTATTGTTGTTGATTATGTTGTTTGAAATGTTCACTTCCAACATGGAGGATTCATCATAAATATGTTCATCAAAGCACCTACAAGTAGTGCTTACATTTAAGGGGGAAAAGGCTCACAATGGTGGAGCAACAACTAGGTTCTTTGCAAGATCAGAAGGAGTTAAAAGGGGGTATTGGAAGCGCATCGTTACAAGAGAATGAGTAGAAAGCAACAAAGGAAGATTTTTAAAGTCATAGCATAAGAGACAAGGTAGTGATAAGGAGTATTATTTCATGCAAATTTTCAGAATGTAGAATGAACTACAACAAATAGTGGTAAATTTCTTGTTACATATGGAGGTGCATCATGCTTTTAGATGCAAGCATTGTAAAATAATGTTATGTTATCATTGTTTACCCGTAGCCTGGAGATGAATGAAACCCAAGTTTTTGTGTTTTGTATAAGCTTTACAAAGAAAGCCTCAAGTTTGAGTAAATATCACAGGCACCCATAAAGTTAAGAGGTCGCGGCCTTGCATAGAGAAGTAATTTCTTTTGTCTCTTTCAAAAAAACAAAAAGCATTGTCTCTTTTTCCATACAAAAAAAATGAAGAAACCTTCAAGCTCATTCGAAATGAGAAAGACCCAAAATTTCCCTAATGAAGTCGTGGCTATGGAGTATGGAAAAGCTTCATAAAATAAAGAAGCATGGAAAAAACAAAGGTTCATTCATCTTGCAATTTTCTTGAGCTCGATTCGAGCATGACATCAACAGAAAATAAGAGGAAAATGTTAGATTTGAAGCTTACCAAGGTTTCATTGTTGAAAGAATGCATGTAAGACCTTGGGTTTCCCCCACTGAAAGATCCCCAAAGCTCGAACCAATACAATCATGGCGAAATTGAAGAGAAAGATGATATCAACAGAGGCAAACAAAAATGAAATGCATCAGAACTTATGGTGGGCCACGGCTTAAAAGCCAAAAAAATGCTTTCAAAATGAAGAACATTGTCTAGATTTGTGTCAAATGACTTACCTCTATATTTTCCTTCAGATTCTTCATGGAAATCTTCCAAGAACAACAAGAAATCAACAAGTTGAGCTCAAACCCTAATGGTGGCAATGGTGTGCAGAGTTTTTCCAAAACCAAGTGCGAAGAATGAATGAGAGAAAAGTGGGATTCGTTGGTTATGCTTTAGGGTTTTCATTCTTTACCCTAATTCGACTTGTGATTTTTATCACATTGTTTTAAAACTAAAATGCCTTCACTAATACCTTAATTTTATTTCACCCTTTGCATATGTTTGTTAGTCAAGTGTTCTATGCCTTGAGATTTTTTTTATGATTTTTAAAGAAAATCATTATGGCCATGTGCCTTAGGGAGTTTTTAATTTTTATAGAAAAAAAATATCAAGGAGATGTGTTTTTTATTTTGAAAATCAAAAGCTCAAGTTAGGAAGGTTTATATTTTACAAAAATCAAATCAAGTGTAAATCGAGCCTTCTATTTTGAGAAATTTGAAACTGCATAAATTGTAAAACATTACTAAGGCAATGTTGCTATAAATTGTCTTAGTAACTGTTATTTAGAATACACTTAAATAAAAACAAATGTTGATAAAGATTTCTTATTTGAGTTTAAGTATTTTGGGTGAAATAGGAAAAAACTAAGCAAACTGAAGTTTCTATTTTAGTTTTCAATTAGTTCAAGCCTAATTTTTTGAGTCTTTTGGATCGACCCACTTGAGACAGAAACTTTCCATCTTTTCCATCCAGTTTGGAGGCAGATTAGGCACTAATTTTGAGGGTTTTCTTTGGAGCTCAAAAATGATATTGAGGTTTCTATTTTGGAGAGATTTTCACTCAGATTTTTCTATTCTCACTCTTGGAGACAATTGGTAGGATATATTGGAGAAAAACTTAGTTTTTTCTCAGTTCAAATTTGCTTCTTACTTTCTTGTTTACTTGTAGAAATTTTTGTAAGCTTGATATTTGTACTCAGTTTTGATTTTTGCATACTCCTTTAGTTCAATAAAAGCAACAGATCATTCCTATCTCAGATTTTTGTCTCATTTTATAATAAAAATCTGATGTTTTCATTGTGATTTTGAATTTTGAATCCTTTTTATGTCTTATTGTTGCAATTATGGTACAAAAATTTCATATAGCACAAGTTGTATGTTGTGTTTTGTTTCCAAACCTTCATTCAAATCATTGTTGTGTTGTATGATACATTTGAGGTTGTGAAAGTTATTGTTCTAAGAACTGGTTGTGAGTTAAGTTGGTAAAGTAAGTTAAAAAAATTTGGAGCATCACCCTTAGGAGTCTCGAATTTTCATTTTCAATTATCTTTCTAAACCCCTTTCCTCAGAAAATTTTGTAGTTTAGGTGATCTATCAAGGGAACCAACCCTTCTGGAGATTCATTCTCATTATAGGTCACCCACAACCTGAGAGTGTTTCCATGTTTCAACAGGATAGTTGAGTCAATCTTAGATAGGGTGCGATCCTTCTTGATAACTGTTACCAATTTTCAGTATAGCTCAATTGGCAGAGCTAATTAGTTTATTTCATTTGAAAGTGAAAATTTAGTTTGATTTCTATATTTGTTTAAGTACTTTTTGCATCATATTTATCAAGTTTGAGTTATGCAAATGTTTTCAGTGAATAGAGTTTCAAAGTTACTCAGTGCTTTGTAACATAAATGAAGTATAAAGCAGAATACATAAATGATTAAAGCAGAATAATTTCTTTCATTTATTTCACAATGTTGTTCACATTTCAGTATTTCATTTGTTTTGCAAATACAAATGATTGTACAAGATTGCAATAAATCACATTTCTTTTCA
This sequence comes from Sequoiadendron giganteum, assembly GCA_007115665.2. Taxonomy (NCBI): domain Eukaryota; kingdom Viridiplantae; phylum Streptophyta; class Pinopsida; order Cupressales; family Cupressaceae; genus Sequoiadendron; species Sequoiadendron giganteum. The sequence continues at coordinate 432,503,012 of CM021101.1, read as the reverse complement.
GAATGAAAATGAAAAGAAGAATTGAAGGTTCCACACAAGTCGTGGAGATAACCAAAACATCCATCACAAGGAATGAAATATACAAATGAAGATAAGGAAAGAAACAGATAATGTAGGGCATATCCATCATTGCTTGTTTGTTACTGCCCCATCCTTGCCACCACTTCCGAGAAAACCTACATCATGTAAAAGGGACTGTTAGAGCTCCGGATATGGACTAAACTATGTGCTCTACCAACAAAGATATAATTCATTGCTTGCAATGCATGGAATCAACAAAAAATGAAGAGCATAATAATGAGAGCCTAAAAATGAAATGTCAACATCATGGAACCTTTTAAACTTCATTATTTAATGCTAATATTGTTTATTTCATGTGCAGGTATAGGAAGCTATGTAGTTGATCATTTAATGAAGACATAACAACATGTGGAGTAAAATGGGCTCCCACAATGGTAGAGCTCGGCATGCTACCCCCTTAAACATACAAATTGGGTTGAGTAAAGAAATAAAATCACCATGCTCATATGAGCCAGTCAAGAAGGAGTGAAACATAATTCAATTATCAAAACAATATAGACCATTATTCACTCATAACAATGAAATAAAAATCATGAGTGAACAATGAGCTCAATTTAGAAACAGAATCAAATGAAATGCAACAATTTCCATGTTGAAAAGTTTTAATACTATCAAATTGCATGCATTTTTGCTGCCATTTGATATTCTGTTCATATTTATTCATGTTGTTTCAAGATATTCTTTTATGGTGCAGAAGGTGTTTCATGTTCATAAATGGTGATAGTGAACAGGCATACATAATGCCTCATCAACAGAACATTAATAAATAATAGAAGCATATGGAGGGGCTTCAAGTTCTCATTACGAGAGAAGCCAAACTCGATTATGATCAAGAACAAGTTGTGAACACATGGACATAGAGAAAGATACATTGCTTTATTTCATGAAAATTTTCAGTTGGGAATGCATATTTTCTGAAACATTCAAGTATATGAAATGACTGATAACAAGCATCAAAGTAACCTATAGGAATATAATAATGGCCAAATGCAGATGTTACATGAAAGAAGTCAATGAATCAATTAAAAAATGTATTTGAAAGAAAACAAGTACATGGAGCAGCCATAAATAAGTTGTCATTGCCAAAGTCCTTTAATAATTGTTGGTGATATGGTGTTATAACAATAGGATGTTTGTGACATGTATGCCAAGTGTTTTATTCTAAACTGACTGGACAAGGATTTCAGAGAATATTTATCCATGGTTGTGAGCAGAGTAAAGAATCATCATATGCCATTAGTAGTCAATGAGTATACAGGTGTGTGGAATGAAAGGAAAAGCTTGCAAATTACCTATTAGAGCATTATACATTTTGACTTGGTTGTTATCTTCATGTCATTTGAGTGTTGCTACAGGAAGTGCAAGATAAAACAAGTAGTATTGTCTTGGTTCTTACTACAGTAAAGGAGATAATGAAAGTAGAATATGTCTATGGTTGCAGCCCATAGGGTTTATACCCTATTCTTCCTGTGAAAAATAATATTCATTTTTGGTTCAAAGGTACGAATATGCCATTTTTTGCACTTTGTTTAAGCTCAAATGAGGATATTATTTCAACTCGTAAGGTTTCAAGTGGAGTTTCCGGATACCCACATGGGGGTTTCAACTTTAAATACAAAATACCATCAAAATACAGAATACCCATTTTGGGGTTTCAACTCAAGATACAAAATACCATCAGAATACACAGTTGTGAGCTTTTAAAACTCTTCAAAATAGGAGAAATAATGAATATTGGTCATGGCCATGGAGATATGGAAACCCATAAAATAAAGTTATCTTTTAATCTAAATGCTTTCATTTAAGAAGAAGATGTGTGCGTTTACAATCATCGGTCGAGCCCAAGAAAATGTGGATGCAGAAAGGAAGAGATGCACACGTAAGCTCATGGCATGTACAATGGCCTGCAATTTTTTAATGATAATCATCTTTTCTTGCAAAGTAAATCTTTTATGAGCTTTATTTAAGTAAGATATACAGGAAAAATAGAAATAGAAATGGAGCTTACCATCACACACCTATAGAAGAGCAAGAAAACCCATGGCTGAGCTCTAACAGAGCTTCTACAAATGCCAAGGTCAAGCTCTTATGGCAGCCGAAATGGAGGTATAGCAACAAGAAAAGATAGAGATTCAAAAAATGCATGAAAATGAATAGTCGCGACCTTAAGGCCAAGATTTGTCTTCAAAATGAAGGAAAGAAGGCACAAAATGGCTTAAAATCAACTTACCTCTGCTTTCTAATGGAGATTCGACCCACAAAAAAGTTGATGGCCAAAGTCCTCACATTTTTCTTGCAAAACCCTAGTCTTCCAAGTCAGCGGCTCTTGCAGAGAGCAATTCTCTCAAAGCACAAAGTGAAGAATGTGAAAATTAGGGTGAAATTCATGTTTTATCATTAGGGTTTCAATGCCCTAATTCGACTTGGGTTTTTTGAAAGGTTTTTTAAAATATTAGACTCCAAGCTAATGCAATGGTTGTAAGTCTTTCTAGGTTTGGTTTGACCCATTTAGGTTTCAATGTGTTATCATTTGTCTAAGTCTTAGGGTAGGCTTTTGATATATTATTTCAAAGTCTAAAATACCTTGTGGTAGTTTATTTATTTTTCAATGCCTATGCCTTATTGAAAATAAAATACTCATATGATGCCTTAGGTTTTATTTTTATTGATCTTATAGAAATCAATTAAAGCTCAATAATAGGTATTCATCTCTATATCTTTTATGATTTTCTAGAAAAAAATCAAAATGTAATGGAGCATAAAAGGTTTTTTTTTTGCAAAGATTTCTAAAAATCTTAATTGCAAAAAAATAGGGCAAATTGAGAGGATAAAACTGCAAATATTTTGTAAATCAAAGGTTAAGCAATGTTTTTATAAATTGCTTTAATCTTTTGCTATTTTTAGCAGTGTTGTGAAAGCAGAGTTGTTGACTTTTTCTTTGGGCGAATTTGAGAAGTAGGGGATAAAGATAAGGTGTTTTTTTTTGCTTTTAAAGTAGATTGAGCCTATTTTTAGAATCCTTTTGGATGGACATGCAGAAAGTGTGAGGTTTCCACTTTTATTATACAATATGATGCAATTTTGGATGCTTTTTTCTGGGCTTTTCTATTGAGCTCAGATTAGAGTTTGGAGAGATATATTTTTGAGGAAAACTTAGGGTTTTCTCAATTTAGATTTTTGCTTCTTCCTCTCTTGTTCATGCAGAGTGTCTTGTAAGCAATTTTGTACTCAGATTTTAGACAAAATACTCTTTTAGTTTCAATAAAGCAACAAAGTTCTTCTTCTCATTTCCTGTCTGATTTCATAATAACAATTTTATGTCTTTGTGATTCAATTTGAATCCTTTTATGTCTTGTTGTTGTGAATTTGTGTTCAGAATTGCATAGTTTCAGGTTGTGTGTTGTATTTAGTCATAGATCTTCATAAAAATTACTGATGAAAGTATGTGCCAAATGAGGTTGTGAGAACTATTGTGATAGAGAGATTTTTGTGAGTGGTGTTGTCTGAATCTCATAAGTTTCTCATTAATCATCTATTAAATTTAAGTTATCTTTTTAGTTATCTTCTTCCCCTCTTCCCAAAAAATCATTTAAAGTAGAAAATATCATTTGGAGAACTAGCTCACTCTGGAGATTCCTTCTTCACATAGATCACTCACATCTAAAGAAGGTTTTCATGTGTCAATAGATAGTTAAGTCTTCTACAAGCTTAGAATGGGTGCATATATGATTGATAACATTTTTTTGGCATGCCCGGTGGGACTTTGAAATTCGCTTTCAGAGAAATTTTCATTTTTTTTAATTGTTGTTTAGTGTATACAGCAATTTTATTCAGCCTTTTGGAAGTCTTTCACATATACTTGGTGACTCCGTTTCTAATTTTGCATGCAAATTTAGTGCAGCCTGTGCATGAAAATAATTCAAAGAAGATCAAGTTTTGTCCCGTTCGTGTATCTACAGTTGTCCCCACCACAAAGGAGAGGTAGAATAGCTAAGAGATTATTTGATACACTTGGGAGGTCAAAATCCACGCCTCAAGTTTTCAGTCTTATAGTTCTGGTGCCAGGAAGTCCTGTTCCTGTAGCACAAGCACTACCAATGGAAAGACAACACGCTTTTGCACCTTCTAACGGGGGCAACCTGTTAAATATTGCACATTATGATGATATTCTAGCTGCAGCTTTTAGGAGTCTACCATACTTTACTAGAGAAGATCAAATTACTTCCATTGAACATATTCGAGATGTGGCTACATTGTGCTCCATACACAATATCACTCAAGAGAATGTGGCACTAAGGCTCTTGGCTGTGTCACTTAAGGGAAAAGCTTTACAATGGTTAAGAGGTCTTGCGACATGGGATGCTTTAGGCGATGGCTTGTACCAGCATTTTATTGATAAGTCAGATCATTTGTCCCTATTAGAGCAATTGAGCACAATCAACAGAGCATCGCATGGGCACATGGCTGATTTCAATTACCGATTCCAAAGGACCTAGTACAGAATTCCTTTAATGGTAAAACCTTTACTAGATCATGCCTTTTTGTTTTTCTTAAAGGCCTTGAATAGAAATATTTCAGTAATGATCCAATCTATAGGTGGTCACACACTCCCTAATGCTTTCAACATCACCATTAGAGCAGAAATTTTTCTTATTCAAGTTGTGGAAATTGCCCCTAGGCCTCCTATGCCTTTATTTCCTGAAATCCAATTTCCTATGCCCGCATCTTTACCACCCTTAGCTATGGTTCCACCTATTCCAGCAATAGGTTATCAGACTGCAGCTCAAGAGATCAATGTTCCAGCCCAATCCTAGGTTCAAGAGATAAAAAATATACTAAAGACTATTGGAAATGATCTAGTGAGCATTAAAAAACAAGTTGGCCAAGAGCATAAGCCCTATCAAGCCCTATATCAGCATAATCAACCTAATAGGCCACCTTTTCAGACTAACTATCAGGGCCAAATAAAGAGCTTTGATCCTAGACCTTTCCAGCCCCATTTTTTCTGAATGTGTGTTCCCGTCTAGCCCCTATCTATTCCATTTGGGTGCTCTGGCGGTTTGTGTAGCAATAATAGAGGGGTGGGTGTCTCCTCTCTCCCTATAATCCAAATGCTGCCAGTTTTTTAAAAGAACTTGTAACACAAAACAACATTGCCCAAGATTGTGATTGGTGTTATCCATGCAATCAGCCCTATAACCAGTCAGCATGCATGAATGGCATGAGAAATCAGGCCTTAATGGTCTAGAACAACTATGCTAGTTTAGAGAGTGTTCCAAGTTAGAATCAAGAACAACAAGAGATTTTTGAAGTTGCTTTGCCAAACTGACAAAGTTTTGAGTTTTGTGGTGTGAACAGTCAGGATCAACAAAATTCCCCTATTTCAGCCAATACCAGATCAAAAAAGAGGGCTATGGATTTGGGGCAGCAAGCTGGAAACATACAACAACAATCTACTAAGGACAAGTTGTCTATTTCTTCACTCCATGTTACTTTTGTAGCACAACCTAAGGTGCAGATTCTACAAAGAGGACAAGAAGTACCTGGGAAGGAGCGGTCTAAGACACAATCGCAACCCTTGCAAAAAGGAAGTGACGCTGTTGTTGCTAAGGGATAGCAAAAGGTAAGCCCTATTTCATTCAATGTTGTTGAGCATCTTAAGAAGGCCACTGTTAGCATGTCGGTCTTCGATGCTTTGCATATTCTGGGTCAAAAGAGCTTGTTGTAGGATGCCTTGGTTGAACTTTCTATTTCTAATGATGCTAACAAAGGGAATGCTAAATTTGTGCTTGAAAATATCCTGGAAGTTAAGAATGAGCAGAAAACTCAGGAGGTAAAACCTCCTTCATTTTATTTGAGTTTGATTATTGGTGATAAAATAGTATATAACTGCATGATTGATTCTAGTACGAGTAGCTCTGTAATGCCTAAGAGTCTGGTTGATAAGTTAGGATTGGTTTATGAACCTAATTCCCAGAAAGGGGTTGTCCAGTTGGATGGGTCTACTATTAAAACTACTGGTATGATCAAGAATTTAGCACTTACTTTGCATGCATCCCCAAGTTTTTTAATTCCTCAGGATATATATGTTATTGACCTGCCACCCTATTTTTCCATTTGCCTCTCAAGAGATTTTACAACCAAACTGGGTGGTTTCTTGTCTTCTGATTGGTCTCATCTGTTCTTTAGAACATGATATGGTACGAAAGTAACCATAAAGTCTAAACCTCTAGCCAAAGACCATATCGAACAATATGTTATGAGTCCTATAAAAGCTAACCTCTACATCACCCCTGGACTAGAGGACCAAGACATGACCTTAGACCACAACACCCCTATAGAAAATGTGAATCTAGATGAGTGTGAAGCCGAAGATCATGAGCTTGATCCTTTCCAACACACCAATGAGATAGGATTAGGGGTTTATATGATTCATGAACTTGATGTTGTTATCCCCAATCTAATTAAAGAGGAAGAGCAGCCTGCAAAGAAGGAAGATAAGCTTTGGAAGCTTTATTTTGATGGCTCAAGGAGCAGTGTGTGCATTGGTGGTGGAGCCATGTTGGTCTCACCAGATGGAAACAAGTATTTTTCAGCTTTTAGGTTTGCATTCAACAATACAAATAATACTACCGAATATGAAGCATTGGTGCATGGCCTAGAATGGTCCCGAAAGAGAAGTATTAAATGTTTATGATTTTATGGTAATTCTAATTAATAGTGAATCAAGTAAGGAATTTGAATGCTGCAAAGAATGAATCACTTAAAAAGTATAAACATCGAGTATGGGATTTGATAGAAAATTTTGATGCTTTTAATATTCTTTCAGTTCCTAGAAATGAAAATAAGCATGCAAATAGGCTCGCTGCCATAAGAGCCCAATTTGATATTTTGAATGAGATTCATAAGGTAGAGGCACGATAGTATGTGAAAATTATAGTCAGATATTTTTTTCCTGACAATAATGTGAGTTGGCAGGTTTTTCACAGCGATGATCAGATTTTGAGCTTCTTAATTGTTGAAGTTGAGTTTGCAAATGGAAACTAGCAAAAGTGGCAGCAGCAGTATGATAGCCAGATTATGTAGTTAAAGACAAACAAGCTTCCAAAAGGATTGGTGACCTTGGAGTCTATTTTTAACTCAGATGATCAGGTATGAAAAGATAAGTGCACAATGACTGTCAGGGAGGAACACTATGAGGCAATCAAGATTTTCAAGGGTAAAATGCTCAAGTTGGGAAAGGTATGTACAAAGGAGAAAAATGCTTTCATTTCATTATGTCAAGAGTTTAGTGATGTTTTTTTCTTGGGAATACAAAGAATTGAGGGGTTTTGATCTAGAATTAGCCCAGCATACTATCGAATTAAAGCCTAATGCAAAGCCAGTAAAGGAAAAATAGAGGACCCTTAATCTCAAGTTGGAGCACCTTATGAAGGTTGAATTGAATAAGTTAGTTGAGAGTGGCATTATTTTTCCTATTAATCATACGTCTTGGGTATCTAACTTAGTTCTAGTTAGAAAGAAAAGTGGGGAAATTAGACTGTGTGTTGATTTCCAGGATTTGAATAAAGCTTCCCTAAAAGATCATTATCCACTTCCTTCCATGGAACCAATTTTGCAAGTGGTTTCTGGTTCTGACAGATTTTCTTTGTTGGATGGGTACTCAAGTTATAATCAGATTTTGGTAAAGCAAGAAGACCAAATCAAGACAACATTTACAACCAAATGGGGCACCATGGCCTATAAAAAGATGCCTTTCGGCTTATCCAATGTTGGAGCAACATTTCAACAAGCAATGGACATGGATTTCCATGGCCTCATGAATAAATTTGTTCTCGTATATTTAGATGATATTACTATTTTTTCTAGAAATGCTAATGAACATTTTGAGCATTTAAAACAGATTTTCCAAAGATGCAGAGAATTTGGAGTATCTCTCAATCCAAAGAAGTGTATATTTTCTATGCACAAAGGTAAACTCCTTGGACATATTGTCTCAAGGCAAGGTATTTCTATAGACCCTCAGAGATTTTATGCTATTCTTGAGTTACCATTACCAGCTCACAAGAAAGGCTTACAAAGCTTTCTTGGGAGGATTAATTTTGTAAGGAGGTTCATACCCAATATTGCAGCTTTGTTGCAACCTCTCACTACTATGCTTAAGAATAATATGCCTTTCGGTTGGACCAGAGAAGGTAAGAAGATATTTGAACAGATAAAGGAAGCCCTTGCAGTTGCCCCTACCCTGATTAACCCAAATTATGACACAGATTTCATTCTTTACGCTTTTGGAGGGGTTGACACTATTTCACCTATGTTGTGCCAGCAAGACGATGAAGGCTTGGAGAAGCATGTGGCATTCTTTAGCCAGGTATTACATGATTATGAGGTGAAGTATTCTTTCATTGAGAAACATTTTTTTGCTATTGTAAGAAGCCTCAAAAAGTTCAGGCACATGCTATCCAATAACATAATTCAGTTACTAGTTGCTCATTTGATTGTTAAGGACTTCTTATTTAACCGAGATATTAATGATAAACGTGTTGGCTAGATAACCAAGGTCATGGAGTTTGACATTGATATTAAAATAACTAAGTTTGTCAGGGGCAAGGGTTTGTGTGAACAGATTGCAGAAAATATAAAGGGCAATAGATTAAAAGAAGCTGAAGATGTTGATACTGTACTAAATAATGATGATACAGTCATTGTTTCAGTTCTTGCTGCTACCTGGGTGCAGCAAATGATACACTATTTGCAGACTGGTGAGTGTCCTGAAGGCTTGGACAAAGCGAAAAGAAGGTACTATAGATTGCAAGCCATTCCTTATGCTATTATTGATGGTACCCTTTATAGGAGAGACTTTCAAGGTGTTTTATTAAGATGTATTGAGCCTGGTCAAGTTGACAAGTTGTTAGGAGAGTTTCATGATGGGCCTTCAGGAGGCCACTTTGTGGCAAGAACAATAGCTTTGAAGATCATGCGGGCTGGTTATTATTGGTTAGATTTGTTTAAAGATACAATTGCTTGGGTCTGAAGATGTGAGAAGTGTGCTTTGTTTTATGGAAAACAAAGGCTTGCAGCCCTGCCTCTGCATCCCACTCAAGTGGAGCAACCATTTGCCAAGTGGGGTTTAGACTTCATTGGACCAATCAACCCACCTTCAAGCGTAGGTCATAAGTGGATTCTTACTGCAACGGATTACTTTACTAAGTGAACCGAAGTTGTTGCTTTAAAAGAAGCAAACGAGACTTTTGTGCTTAATTTTTATCAAGACTTAGTATCGAGATTTGGTACCCCAGATTCAATAATCTCTGAAAATGGTTTAGCCTTTATTGGTTTGAAGTTTTCTGACTGGTCAGTTAGGAATAATATTTTTCTGAACACGTCTTCTAACTATTACCTGCAGGGTAATGGGTAGGTAGAATCTACAAACAAGAACCTGATCTGGATAATCAAGAAAACTATAGAGGACAATCAATAGACATGGCATGAAAAGCTTAAGTTATCCCTTTGGGCTAACAAAGTGACTCCTAAAAGAGCCACTAGTTGTTCTCCCTATGTACTTTCCTATGGAAAGGAAGTTAAGTTACCTGTTTCCATTAAGTTAACAACTTTGAGTTTTGTTAAAGAACTAGAATTGTTGAATGAACAGCCTCTCGAGGTGAGATTTGCATAGTTAATGGAGCTTGAGGAGATCAACAAAGAAGCATTGAGGCAGCTAGAAGTACATCAAGCTCAGATGAAGAGTTCTTTTGATAAAAGGGCAAATCCACAAGATTTCATCGTTGGTGATTTAGTTTTTAAATGGAATGAGTATAAAATTAAACCTAAACGACATTCCAAATTCGATGCAATTTGGGATAGGCCTTATGTGATCACAGGGTGCAAGTAGCACAACGCATTCCAACTTTCTAAGTTGACTGGAGAGGTGTTGTTTATCCCAATTAATGGGATCCACCTCAAGCTTTTCCTCTGAGATAAGAACTATCATTGTAAATAGTAGAGTAGTTGTTGTTAATAAGTGCTTCACGCACATTTCATTTCATTTTTTTCTATCCCTAAGTGTTGTTGCGCATGTTTGGTTGGCCATTAGGGCCTGTTAGTTTGATTTTAGTATTGTTTGGTTTTTTTTTGCTTCTATTTGGAGTGTTACTGTTTGAGTTTTTGAGTTTCATGAAGGGGCAAATTTGACTCCACGCCCAATGGAGTATTAAATGCAACTAATCTAATGCTTAGCAGGCAAGCATTTAGCGGAAATCGCCAAAATGTTACCAATTTTAACTATAGTTCAATTGGCAGAGCTGATTAGTTTATTTCATTTGAAAGTAAAAATTTAGTTTGATTTCTGCATTTGTTTAAGTACTTTTTGCATCAAATTTATCAAGTTTCAGTTATGCAAATATTTTTAGTGAATAGAGTTTCAAAGTTACTCAGCGCTTTGCAACATAAATGAAGTATAAAGTAGAATACATAAATGATTAAAGCATAAGCATTACTTTCGTTTATTTCACAATGTTGTTCACATTTCAGTATTTCATTTGTTTTGCAAATACAAATGATTGTACAAGATTGCAATAAATTACATTTATTTTCAAAATGAAAATGAAAAGAAGAATTGAAGGTTCCACACAAGTCATGGAGATAGCCAAAACATTCATTACAAGGAATGAAATATACAAATGAAGATAAGGAAAGAAGCAGATAACATAGGGCATATCAATCATTGCCTGTTTGTGTCTTCAGTTGATTGTTTGCTGCTGCCCCGTCCTTGTCACCGCTTTGGAGAAAACTTGCATAATGTAAAAGGGACTATTAGAGCTCCAGATATGGACTACACTATGTGCTCTACCAACAGAGATATAATTCATTGCTTGCAATGCATGGAATCAACTAAAAATGAAGAGCATAATAATGAGAGCCTGAAAATGAAATGTCAACATCATGGAACCTTTTAAACTTCATCATTTTTTGCTAATATTGTTTGTTTCATGTGAAGGTATAGGAAAATCTATGTAGCTGATCATTTCATGAAGACATAACAACATGTGGAGTAAAATGGGCTCCCACAATAGTAGAGCTCGGCATGCTGCCCCTTAAACATACAAATGGGTTTGAGTAAATAAATACAACCATCATGCTCATATGAGCTAGTCAAGAAGGAGTGAAACAAATTTCAATTATCAAAACAATCAAGACCATTATTCACTCATAAAAATCAAATCTGAGAACAATGAAATAAAAATCATGAGTGAACAATGAGCTCAATTCATAAACAGAATCAAATGAAATGCATCAATTTCCATGTTGAAAAGTTTTAATACTATCAAATTGAATGTAGTTTTGCTGCCATATGATGTTTTGTTCATATTTATTCATGTTGTTTCAAGATGTTATTTTCCGGTGCATCAATTGTTTCATGTCCATAAATGTTGATAGTGAACAAGCATACATAATGCCTCATCAACAGAACATTAATAAATAATAGAAGCATATTGAGGAGCTTCAAGTTCTCATTACGAGAGAAGCTAAACCCGATTATGATCAAGAACAAGTTGTGAACACATGGACATAGAGAAAGATACATTGCTTTATTTCATGAAAATTTTCAACTGGGAATGCATATTTTTTGACACATTCAAGTATATAAAATGAGTGATAACAAGCATCAAAGTAACCTATAGGAATATCATAATGGCCAAATGCAGATGTTACATGAAATGAAGTGAATGCATCAATTAAAAAATATATTTGAAAGAAAACAAGTACATGGAGCAGCCATACATAAGTTGGCATTGCCAAAGTCCTTTAATAATTTTCGATGATATGGTGTTATAACAATAGGATGTTTGTGGCATGTATGCCAAGTGTTGTATTCTGAACTGACTGGACAAGGATGTTAGAGAATATTTATCCATAGTTGTGAGCAGAGTAAAGAGTCATCATATGCCATTAGTAGTCAATGAGTATACAGGTGTGTGGAATGAAAGGAAAATCTTGCAAATTACCTATTAGAGCATTATACATTTTGACTTGGTTGTTATCTTCATGCCATTTGAGTGTTGCTACAGGAAGTGCAAGATAAAACAAGTAGTATTGTCCTGGTTTTTACTATAGTAAAGGAGATAATGAAAGTCGAATATGTCTATGGTTGCAGCCCACAGGGTTTATACCATATTCTTCCTATCAAAAAAAATATTCATTTTGGGTTCAAAGGAATGAATATTCCATTTTTTGCACTTTGTTTAAGCTCAAATGAGGATATTATTTCAACTCTTAAGGTTTCAAGTGGAGTTTCTGGATACCCACATGGGGGTTTCAACTTTAAATACAAAATACCATCAAAATACAGAATACTCATTTTGGGGTTTCAACTCAAGATACAAAATACCATCAGAATACACAGTTGCGAGATTTTAAAGCTCTTCAAAATAGGAGAAATAATGAATATTGGTCACGGTCATGGAGATATGGAAACCCATACAATAAGTTATCTTTAAATCTAAATTCTTTCATTTAAGAAGAAGATGTGTGCATTTCCAATCATGGGTCAAGCCCAAGCAAATGTGGATGCAGAAAGGAAGAGATGCATAAGTAAGCTCGAGGCCTATACAATGGCCTGCAGTTGTTTTAATGATAATCATATTTTCTTGCAAAGGAAATCTTTTATGAGCTTTATTTAAGTAAGATATACAAGGAAAATAGAAATAGAAATGGAGCTTACCATCATACACCTGCACAAGAGCAAGAAAACCTACGGCTGAGCTCTAACAGAGCTTCTACAAATGCCAAGGTCAAGCTCTGATGGCGGCTGAAATGGAGGTATAGCAACAGGAAAAGACATAGATCCATAAAATGCATGAAAATGCATAGATAGTCATGGCCTTAAGGCCAATATTGTCTTCAAAATGAAGGAAAGAAGCCATGAAATGGCTTAAAATCAACTCACCTCTGCTTTTTGATGGAGATTCGACCCACAGAGAGGTCGATGGCCAAAGTCCTCACACTTTTCTTGCAAAACCCTAGTCTTCCAAGTCGATTGCTCTTGCAGAGAGCAATTCTCTCAAAGCACAAAGTGAAGAATGCGAAAATTAGGGTGAAATTCATGTTTTGTCATTAGGGTTTCAATGCCCTAATTCGACTTGGGATTTTGGAAAGGTTATTTAAAATATTAGACTCCAAGCTAATGCCATGGTGTTAAGTCTTTCTAGGTTTGGGTCGACCCATTTAGGTTTCAATGTGTTATCATTTGTCTAAGTCTTAGGGTAGGATTTTGATATATTATTTCAAAGTCTAAAATACCTTGTGGTATTTTATTTATTTTCAATGCCTATGCCTTAGTGAAAATAAAATACTCATATGATGCATTAGGTTTTATTTTTATTGCTCTTATAGAAATCAATTAAATCTCAATAATAGGTATTCATCTCTATATCTTTTATGATTTTTTAGAAAAAAATAAAAATGTAATGGAGCATAAAAGGTTTTTTTTTTGCAAAGATTTCTAAAAATCTTAATTGCAAAAAAATAGGGAAAATTGAGAGGATAAAACTACAAATATTTTGTAAAGAAAAGGTTAAGCAATGTTAAAATAAAAAAAATTAATCTTTTGCTATTTTTAGCAGTGTTGTGAAAGAAGAGTTGTTGCCTTTTTCCTTGGGCGAATTTGATAAGTAAGGGATAAAGATAAGGTGTTTTTTTTGCTTTTAAAGCAGATTGAGCCTATTTTTAGAAGCCTTTTGGATGGACAGGTAGAAAGTGTGAGGTTTCCAATTTTATTATACAATATGATGTAGTTTTGAATGCTTTTTTCTGGGCTTTTCTATTGAGCTCAGATTAGGGTTTGGAGAGATATATTTTTGAGGAAAACTTAGGGTTTTCTTAGTTCATATTTTTGCTTCTTCCTCTCTTGTTCATGCAAAGAGTCTGGTAAGCAATTTTGTAGTCAGATTTTAGACAAAATACTCTTTCAGTTTCAATAAAGCAGTAGATTTCTTCTCATTTCTTATCTCATTTCATAATAGTAATTTGATGTCTCTATGATTGAATTTGAATCCTTTTATGTCTTGTTGTTGTGAATTTTTGTTCAGAATTGCATAGTTTTAGGTTATGTGTTGTATTTAGTTATAGATCTTCATACAAATTACTGATTAAAGTATGTGCCAAATGAGGTTGTGAGAACTATTGTGATAGAGAGATTGTTGTGAGTGGTGTTGTCTGAATCTCATAAGTTTCCGGTTAATCATATGTTAGATTTAAGATATATTTTCAGTTATCTTCTTCCCCTCTTCCTAGAAAATCATTTAAAGTAGAAAATATCATTCGAAGAACCAGCTCACTCTGGAGATTTCTTCTTCACAATGATCACCCACATCTAAAGAAGGTTTCCATGTGTCAACAGATAGCTAAGTATTCTGCAAGCTTAGCATAGGGTTCATATCTGATTGATAACAATAACAATAGCCAAACCCACGATTTTCACAAAGTGGGGTGATATGAAGGATGAAGAGATATTCAAAATGGACTTCTCATCCATGATTTACAAAGAGGACCAAAAATAACTAGAAAAGCCACAATCCATTCTAATTGATCCTAACAATAGAGGTTATCAATTAGCTAAACAAATGAGATATCAGGGAACAAGTGGCCTTGGGCTACACAAACAATGCCAATGGGAGCCTAGCATAGTGGAACATAGATAAAACATTATGGGACTAGGTTATGAGCCAAAACACGGTTACTCCAAAAATCGAACGAACCTCTTTTAAGAAACAAGAAACTTCTTCTAGTGTCAAGGCATTGGATATATACCATATCATGGACAAAAATTTACCTGTCGAAGAATTATTTGACAACTTTAGCACTAATAGGTTCCCTCTCTAGTTTACAAAAGCATTCACAATATTTATTATTATTCTGAAATGGATTCTAACGAATACAAATGGGATTCTCCTTCCTTTATCATTGGATATGGTTCCCCCATTTCTAGTAATGACGACCTAAACACCCAATGGGAAAAAGATACCAGAGCCATACTAACCATTTCAACAACCTTTGTAAGCTTTGTGGATAATGACGATAGCCTACCCCTCTACTACCCACAATTTATATATTGGGACCAACAATAACATACACCTATTTTGGATCAATTACAAAATGATGAAGAAATTGTAGAGTTTATGGGACTTCGAACGGACATACCAGTAGGATATCACAAAGCAAGGTTCATCATGGAGCTCGAACAAGATGCATACTTTGGTGGAGAGATTAAATCCTCTAGTCACAAAAATGAAAGAGTAAACATAAAGATAAAAATGTGATCCCCAGAGAAGACCGCAATGTGGCTCTATCAGATTTAGAAAAGAAGAAAATAAAGGATGTGTCTGAAGGTGAAAACCTCCCTGAGACACCTGAGGATGGAGGGTTCAATCTCCCTATATCCTAGTATCAAGAAAAATCAATCCTCCTAGTACAAGAAGCAGATTCCATAAATGTTGGCACAACAAAGGACCCAAAGATAACATACCATGCAACGTTGCTTGATCCTGAAGAGAAATAAATCTTCACAACATTCATCAATGATAGGAAGGTAAATTTTGCATGGACCTATGCAGATATACCTGGACTAGATCTAACACTAGTGGTACATTTTTTGGCCATCTCCCCTGGAGCAAAGCCTATCAAGAAAAAAATTAGAAAAATGCATCCTCATATAGCATTATTTGTAAAGGTAGAACTAAATAATTTACTAGATGTGGGTTTCATTAGACCCATTGACTATCTAGAATGGATATCAAATCTAGTACCAGTGTCAAAGCCTATTGGGGGCATAAGGATCTCCACAGACTTCAGAGACCTAAACAAAGCTTTCCCAAAGGATGAATTCCCCCTTCCAAGTATTGACATGATCCATGGATCTAATAATAGGGCATGAGATGTTGTCCTTAATGGATGGTTTCTCCAGATATAACCAGAAAAAAATCTCTCCAAACGATCAACACAAAACAATATTTACTTGTGCTTGGGGGACCTTCTGCTGGAATGTAATTCCATTTGGTATAAAGAACATGAGAGCAACATATCAAAGAGAAATGATGACCATCTTCCATGATATGCTACAAAAATCATGGAAGATTATATGGATGACATTCTAGAAAATTTTGTCAAAAGGGAAGATCAATTGACCAATCTTGCAAAGGTGTTTGATCGGCTTGAATAATATAATTTGAGACTCAACCCTAAGAAATGTGTGTTCGGAGTAAGATCCAAAAATTTTTCAGGGTACATAGTGTCAAGAAGGGGGATTGAAGTGGATCCTACAAAAGTAAAATCTATACTAGATATGCCTCCACCAAAGAAATTAAAATAATTGAGTTTACAAGGGAAGTTGTAATCCATCAAGCGATTTATCGCACAATTGGCAGACAAATTTCACCCTTTCAATCATCCCCTACACAAGGACATCACCTTCAAGTGGGATGGCAGATGTGACTAAGCGTTCCAACAAGTCAAGGAGTACCTACTTACTGTTGTACTCATGCTTCCTATTCTAGACAAGGAAATGGTACTCTATGTGTTTACCACACAAGCAACATTGGGAGCTCTCCTAGCCCAGCTAGATGATGATAACAAAGAAAGAGTAGTCTACTACATCAGTCAAACACTAGTGAGCTATGATTTGAACTACTCGCCCATAGAAAGAGAGTGTCTCTTACTTGTATTTGTGACACAAAAGCTAAGACACTACATCTTAAATAGAAAGGTGAAATTGATTTCCAAAGTAGACCCACTAAAGTGCCTACTAGCAAAAGCAGCCCTAATAGGCCAAATTGCTAAATGGGTGATGATTTTGAGTGAGTTTGATATAGATTATGTGGATAGGAGAGACATCAAGGTATAAATCATAACATACCAACTAGCTGAAGCACCCATAGATGATCACAAGCCTCTCACAATGGAATTTCTAGATGAAAGTATCCCGATGATAGAACAAACAGGCCATTGGACTCTATATTTTTATGGTTTCCACACTCAACATGGCTCTGGAGTAGGTATTCTATTTCTCACACCACAGGGATATAGTATACCTAAGGCATACAAGATCGCTTTCCCATGCACAGACAATATCTTGGAGTATGAAGCTTTAATCACAGTGCTCAAAATGGTTATTGAATGGAGAATAAAAGAGCTATAGGTCTTTGGAGACTCATAGCAAGTGATTAGACAAGTGAACGATGAGTACCGAAAAAATATGACAAGTTAATGCCATATAAAAGGATGGTGGATAGCTTCAAGGAATATTTTATCACAATAACCTTTGAACAAATTCCTTGGATCAACAACAGAGCTACCGATGCAATGGCAACCATAGGCTCACTTCTTGATATTCCACAAAATGTTCCTAAGTATGAGTTCCTCGTGGAACAATTGCTCGTAATTGCATTTGACATCCCAGAATCAAAACTAGTATGTGTTTTTTTTGGTCCTAAATCCCCATGGTACCAAGATACATTCGACTACATCCAGCGCGGTACCATACCACTTGACCTAATGACCACTCAAAATAAAACCTTCACCCGTAGAACTTCTTGCTTTACAATCCCAAGAGATACCCTATACCGTCGTAGTCTAGATGGTATGTTACTCTAGTGTCTTAATGCAGAAGAAGCACAAATGGCCTTACAAGAGGTACATGAAGGTGTTTACGGGTCCCACTATAGTAGACCTAACCTAGTCCAAAAATTGCTCAAAATGGGGTACTATTGGCCCTCCATGGAACATGAATACATTCAATATTCTAGAAAGTGTCGTCAATTCTAGCAACATAGTGACCTTGTTCATGCACCAGCATAGGATTTGAGACCCACCACAACACCATGGACTTTCTCGCAATGGGGATTAGACCTAGTAGGTAATATTTCACCTACTTCATCTAACGGGCACAAGTTTATCATCATAGCAACAGAGTATTTCACTAAATGGATAGAGGCAATTCCATTGACCTACATCACTAGAAAACAAATATCAAAGTTCATTCTGAATTATCTAATTTTTAGGTGTGAAATTCCCCAAACAATAATAATGAACAATGAAACCTCATTCAAGAATCAAGGCATCCAAGATGTTGGAGTAAATAAGTCATTATCTGATAATTAATTAATCATCAATTAATTATTAGAGGCTTTTTTTCTTTAGTTCACTTAAGCTAAACTTAGGAGTTGATGTTTCATCTTTAGTTTGATTCTTATTATTAGATTGGACTAAATTTAGGACAAGTTGTCTCATCGCATGAGATTAAAACACTTGTCATTATCTTGTTAATCTGCATGTAGGTTTTTCTCGTGCATTGCTTATATAAGCATGCACAATCATTTATAAATTTATCCAAGTAACATGATTTAATCCAAGTTATTTTCATCAATACAATTCTCAAATTATTGAGCACAATCTCACTCTTGATTTTCTCTATTGTGATAGGTAATTTCTTGCAGGTGTATCATGGGAGTTGTGGATTGAATCAGTCAATTCCAACATGGTATTAGAGCCCAAATCTGCAACCCACTATTCAATTTTTGGAGGGATCTAACCTTGAGAAATTTTTTGGTGCATCTTGGAGCAAAATGGACCTCTCCATCGCATCCGAAGCGTCCGAAAACATTAAGATCACCTATCATTTTTCTTAAATCTGAGTAGTTGCAACGAAAGGCAAAAACAATTAGTGACACGTAGATCCGTACAGATCTGTGCCCAATTTGCCTCGAATTGCATGCATAGGTACAAAGGTTAAAAAAAAAATTATTCTTGTTTTTTCACTTTTTTCCATAGATTAAAAAAAAAACAAGGTTTTTCAATTATTTTTCCCTGCAAAATTAAAAAAAATACATTAGTTTTTTGGAAAAAATCAAATTAAAAAAATCGAAATCAAAAAGTTTTTTAAAAAACCAAAAAATCAAAAAAAGGGGCTTTTAAAGCCCATGAAGGGTACACCTACACAAGTGTACGAACTAGGTGGGCCTAGGCTTTAGTTTCTCCACATTCTGACCCCCTCATAAAAATCTGGCAGGGTATATACCAGTGCCCAAAAAAATCAATCAGCCTTCTTTAAATATTAGCGGCATCTCCAAGCAGCCAAAATCTTTGATAGATTACGATGATTCTCTCAAAATCGACACAATCAAAAAAATTCAATGGAAAATTGACACCAAAAATGAAAAATTTGGCGATCATTTCAAGGACCGAATCTCTTAGATTCCGGAGAATATTTCGACAAGTGCAAGATTCTGACAATCAAAAAAATTTCCCAGCGTGAGGACTTTTTTTTCAATGGCAGCTTCCAAGGCTGTGAAATTTAACCTCAGGAAGGGATGATGTTAGCATGGCATCATCAGCCATACGGCTCCTCCAAGCCCCCCTCCTAACCCCAGTTTTCCCTAAAGGAGGTGTTTTTTTCTTTTTGGCATAACTTGGGCATACAATGTCGAAATCAGCCAAACAAGATATCATCGAAAAGCTAGTTCCACGAAATTTCCAGTGGTGTAGGTCTCGTTATCATATTTTACTACTAGTTTCTATTATTATCAGTTAAATTAATATCTTCATTTTGCGCTTTCGAGCTCACAATGTATTTCCTGTATCTCTGATTTTCACGATCCAAGTGACGTTGGAAATATATTTCAGAGCTCTTCAAATCTATTTATGCATTTTTTCCAAAATCTTCCCCAGGTACATTTTATTCACTTTTTTGTGTTTTCACAATTTTTCCAATTACTTGGACGTCTTGGCACCTGGAAAGGATCTATTTGTGTGGGATGACATCATTTGATCTGCTTTATCAGTATTGAGGTTATTAGTCTCTAATTTTTGCATTTGAGTATCATGGGTTTTTCTATTCACCCTTCTGTGATCAACTTAGACAAGGTCAATTATGAGTCTTGGCGAAATGGCATCCTGATACATCTCAGGTGGCTTGGTATTTTTCCTTATTTATATGGACTCATACTTACACCAGACACACCAGGGATTGTATCAGCATGGGGTATCATAAGAGATCATATTGTAGGGGTTATATGTTCTAGTGTTGATCTTGACACTATGTATGTTGTATCAGACATTGAATGTCCCCACATACTTTGGACATGACTTTAGGAGATCTATGGAGACCCTCATATCTCTCCATACCTAGAGGATCCTACTATAGATTATCTCATCCCTCTTGCAAATGTAGATTACATACCCTTTGATGATGATACTTTAGAGGATCTTGAGTATATCACAGGTCTTGCATGTTATGATGGTTCAAAGACTTGCATTCATATTCACACTCTTCAGATCGAGACTACATCATCATCCTATATTGTTCCTGATAAGCTTGGCATTGATACATCCTTGGACCCTATTGACTTCATGCAACAAGACATCATACATCTTTAAGACACAACTACTTGGGATGCGTATCTCACAGACATGTCAGCCTTGTTTGTGGAGTCATTTATTGCAAATCTGGAGGATTACTTTGAGGACATTCATCCCCTCTTTGTTGATAGCCACATCACTGCTATTTTCCCACCATCTTCATCACCTTTTCAACTTGTTCTATATCACTTCACATGATTTTAGATCGACATCATTGCTTTTCAACATGTGGACATGTGAGCAGTTCTCAGAGGCACACATTATCTAGATTTGGATTATAACATCACCCATATCTTTGGATTGGCTTCTCCAATCACTAGTGGATCTATTTCTTCCTAAGGGGAGAAATGTAGTTTGCAGGTAGTGGATCATATTCTATCTTCAGGTGTTCATCATTGGCATGAGAGCTCTTTCATTATGGGGGGTATTCATATCCTCATTTTATCTCTCCTATCAAGGGGACATCTATTGTACTTGCATACTAGAAGTAGTCCTTGGGGGTCACATTGAGTCCTTCTTCTATCCTTCTTGCATCAGTACAATCATTTATTTTACTCTCTTTTGGAGAGGATTTTTTCCCATGAGGTATTCTCCTTTTCTCCAATTATGAGAGTTTCATTTATGTACATGGGTACCTCATCAGACCTTGTAGCCAAGACCCATTTTGCATTCATTTAGCTTCCTTTATCAGTAGTTTAGTTTCTCCTTAAGTTAATCTTAAAGGGGGTGTTGGAGTAAATAATTCATTATTTGGTAATTAATTAATCATCAATCAATTATTAGAGGATTTTTTACTTTAGTTCACTTAAGCTAAACTTAGGAGTTGATGTTTAATCTTTAGTTTGATTCAAGTATTATTATATTGGACTAAATTTAGGACAAGTTGTCTCATTGCATGAGATTCAAACACTTGTCTCTATCTTGTTAATCCACATGTAAGGTTTTCTCGTGCATTGCTTATATAAGCATGCACATTCATTTGTAAATTTATCCAGGTAACATTGTTTAATCCAAGTTGTTTGCATCAATACAATTCTCAAGTTATTGAGCACAATCTTGCTCTTGATTTTATCTATTGTGATAGGTAATTGCTTGCAGGTGTTTCATGGAAGTTGTGGATTGAATCAGTCAATTCCAACACAATAACTCTGTTCCAAATTATCTATCCAACATAGATTTTCCACACCCTACTATCCTTAAGGAAACGGTCATGCTGAAGTGTCTAACAAAACCATCTTGAAAATACTAAAGAAGATTGTTGATGAAGTCAGTCATGATTGAAATTTGTAGCTAAACCCAACCCAATGGGCTTATCGAACCAGCATTTGAACACCTATAGGTGCTACGCCTTTCTCCTTGGTATACAACCTAGAGGTTGTCTTACCTATCGAGGTCGAAATCCCCTCATTGCGAGTCTCACTAAAAGGCATGGTCAGCAATGAAGAATATTAGGTATCTAGGTTAAATGAATTGGAGCTCCTAGATGAAAGGAATTTGAGCATGTTAAACCATCTTTAGGTTTATCAAAATCAGCTCAAACGAAGCTATGATAAGAAAATCAAAGAAAAAAACTTTCAGGTTGGTGACTTGGTCCTCAAGGAGAATCAGAAGGTACAACTAAACCAAGATGGAAAAGGAAAATTTGAACCCAATTGGTTAGGCCCATTTATATCACAACAAGCTATGGGTCTAGAGATTATCATTTGGGTACTCCTAAAGGGAACCTTTAGTCAAACCACTAAATAGAAGCCATCTCACGAAGTTCTACACATGAAGCACATCAAAATACCCCAGGCAAAAGGGTAAAAATCCAAAAAAATGGAAAAGATAAAAAATACAAAAAAAAAAAAGAAAGAACAATAGTAAAGACAAATAAAATGTTCCTCAAGAGTGAAAACCAATTTTTTTCACTCCTAGAATAGGTACCATAGTGAAAACCTAGCAAACAAATGCTATGTTTGAATAAGACTTGCATCATTATCTATCGATACTACCAAAAGCATTCACCCATTCATTCCATAATAAAGCATGTTTCCAACCATGGCTTGTTACTAATTGAGGAAATTAGTCTTGTCTCCAACTAGGGGAAACTTCCTAAAGCTGGTCATGGATTAGATAACTGAGCATCCTATCATGGTCAAAACTATCAAAACTCAAAAACATCTAAAAAACATTAAAAATAAAAAACATACAAAATAACAACAAAAATGACAAAACAACAACTTTGGATTATTCCTTCACTCAAAAAATCTAAGATATCAACGTTTTCTTGAACCTCACAACTAGTTCAAGTATATTTCCTACAACATATCCTCTAGAAATGGAAGTGGAATATCAATCTAAGTTAACAATGTTGTTTGAAAACCTCAAAAAAACAAGTTTATGCTTTGATTCAACCGGTTGAAGTATGTGGTCTATGTGTATACAACATAGGCAAGGCTTATCTCTGATCACCCCTTGAGGCCCTAGGTTAGTCCATTTAGGTTTTTATCATGCTTTATTTCAACTTAGTAAAAAAAAAAAAAAATCCAAAAATATTTGAAAAATAGAAAAGACCAAAAACAAGTTATTCTCAAACCAAGTGAACTACGAGCCTCTACGTGTACAGTGTAGGAAAGGATTATCTTTGATGAGCCCCCAAGGACCTAGATAAGTCCCCTGAAAATTAAAAAAATAGCATCATAAAACTTGGGAAAAAATCAAAAAGTCTTATCTCCAAAACTTTCCATCCATAATAAATAAATCGTCATCTTTGCCCTTTGACAAAACAGACAAACAATCAGAGTAAACATCAAAAGCTAGAACTTTCAAGAAACAATCACAAATATTTGATCAAAATAGACGAAAAACAATGCCAAAGTATTAACTACCTATCTATTTTACAAGTCACCAACAACATCTTGAGATAGGCCTTAACGGATTCGTTCCTACGATAGACATGATCAACACCGAATAATAGCCCCACCCTAAATAGATATGGAAAGTGATACTACAACTTTTTATAGTCTTATTTTTATGATTTATCTTATTGACTGATTCTTACGATCTCTCGAGGATGTCCATAAGGATTTAGAGAAGAAGGAATGGAGGAAATTGAGCATCATTTCAGTTTGTTGTTTGTAAGATGTTTCTATGATACTACCATGACGAATACTTGCTTTATTGAGTGTATGCAAGTTGTATTGATACAATTCATGTAGTAGTTGAATGATAGGTATTTCATACCTATAACTGGTCTGAAAATTTTTAAATGCAACCCAACCGTATATTTTAAAAAAAAGTTTTCGTATTTCTGGTATGAGCAAGAATATTCTTTGTATGTTGAGTCAAATTCCATGCAATGGATACAAAGTCACATTGGTCATTAATACCTTGGTGCAGCGTATTAATTTTCTACATTAAAATGGATTGTTAAAAATGTGAAGCCTCCAATCAAAGCAAAAGCAATACTCATCAATAACTAACAACATCACATTTCTATCCATCATCAAATATTTTTTCTAACTTTCATCCTGCATCACAATATCATTAGTACCATATCCATCATGCATCCACAATTTCATCAATACATATCATGATGATAATAAAGCAATGAAAACATCATTTATCATGTATAAGACCTACATCCATCATATATCACCATTCATCATATACACAATAAAACATAATATAAAATAAAATATGATCAATACATCCATCCACATCATATGCATACATCAAAAAAGTAAAAATATATATATAAACATACATCTTCATATATCATCATCACATAAACACATAATGAGGTTGAAACAAAGCATGTATATCTAGTATATATCATCATAAAAAAAGGAGAATGTCATAGTACATCATCATCATGGAATAAAGTGTGATAGGATAAATACAAAATAATACATATATATAAGAGGCTTCGACTGGGCTGATGAATATATATACAAAATCATGTCTACAAAGTCTCTAAATAAAATCATAAAGAACAAGAACGGATATGACACTCCTTGATAGGAAAAGGAGTACTCTATAGACCAGAATGCGGACCACCATTTGGATTCAGTTGTCTAACAGAATGCCCGCCTGACTTGGCACCACAACCTGCAATACTAGGCTCTCTGAATCTCAATCGTTGCTATGCTCAAGGAACAAAAGCATCATACATATTCTAGTAATATGTAGCCCTCTATAATAACTGATCCCACTCAGCGCGAAGACTATCACACTTTGTCCTTAGACTATCCCTCTCTTTTGTAACGGCCTACAATTATGTCTTGGCAATGACATAGTGCCCAATCTTTGTATCTCACTCTACTCTAAAACCATCTCGCTCCTACTGAGCAGTGTCTCTCTCTATTGTCAATGTAACAATCTACACCTTTGTGGCCTATCGCTGCCCTATCTCTACAACTAATTGTGCACCTCCATCCCTAGGTGGTGGAAGGGGACCTAGAACTTGTCCCTAATTTGCCTACATCGGATCACCCTACGCACCATCCTATCAAGCCCTACCAAGCTACTCTGCTAAGATCTTGAAACGTTTTCGCTCTCCCTGGAAACTTGTGATGCCTGTTGTACCCACTACAAGATCACCACCAAGATCTATGAATCTCAAAGGAACATGTCATGCCCACCACTGATCATAATCGGTAGTAGTACCTGGATCCTCTAAGCCCACTGTACAACCCTATCTGACTGGGGAAAGAACTCTGAATGAAGTAACAACAACATCTTGATTGGCCTATAAACCCCAGACACAAACCTCTCTGGTGGTTCAACCAAACCGATTCTCATAAGTATCTGAAAAGCGAGCCTATCTCTCTCCAAACTACCTATAAACCCTATTAGGAAGATATCTCTCCAAAAGAGAGTGTGTGTGACCAATAAACCATCTAGTCTTTCTACAATATACTAAATGCTCTTGATCATCAAGCAACACCTCATAGTCCATATATGGTCTCCATGCAAAACCTAGCATATCATCGAATATACGACACCAGTAAGAAAGCTATCTAGGCAATGTATAATGAAAAAAATATCCATAGAGATAAGAGTACAAATCCTCAACAGTACGATCCAATATAACATCAAGTTGTGTGACTGAGATGTGCTCCCAAGCCCATACATGAAGAAGAGAGACCCTGACAGAAATAGATTTTCCACCACGATATGCAACCTCATGCATATCTATGTACAAGTGGGCAAGGAGACATGGACCCCATGTGTATCTAGTATCATACTCAAACATCTTCTCGATGCATATACCCCATCCCATAGGAAACTTTCGACCTCTCCTATCAGGAACAACAAGCCCCAAAACCAAACCACAAAGAACAACATAAACGGGAACTGCACTACCAAAAAAAATTGATAAAGCTCACTGACTATTGCACCCCGAGACATCTCACACCAAGAATGCAACACATAGCACGAGTGCCCCATCGAATGGAGTATGTAATGAACTCTCCATGAATGGGTATGTGAAGGATCCTCCACACATCCTCAAGAGTAATGGTGGCCTCTCTAGTAGGTAAATGAAATGAAGAGGTCTCTAAGTGCCACCTCTCTACGAGTGCAACCATCATCACGCTATGACATTTGATGGTGGGCATGTAACAAATGTGTCGCAACATCGAAACCCATGATCAAATCAAATAGATCACGTGGTCGTATCTCCCTCAATTGGAGTGGATTAAAGACCACCTATAATCGTTCAACCCACGATGTTAATTATTTTCTCTGAAAACATAAAATGAACCAAAAATGACAAATAAATTGACGAAGGGTTCCAAAAAGTAAAAAGAAAAAAATTGTCAAAAGCAATGAATTTTTTGTCAAAGGTGAGAGAAACAAGAAAAAGTGAAGGATTTTTAGGCAAAAGTGAAGAAAAATTTCAAGAGCAAAGAAATCAAAAGTGCAAAAGTTTCTCAAAAGCATAGTTTGATTACAACTACGTGAAAAACAATGCAATAAAATCAAAGGCAAAAAATTAAGTCAAAAGCGAACTTCAAAAGTGCAAAATCAAGTCAAATACGCAAAATGAGAGAAAGTGCACAAGAAAATAGAAAAAGTGACCATTTTAGAAAGGCAAAAGCACCAAAACCGATGCAAAGGTGCAAGATTACTAAATTTTGCGCACTTGACTAGTTGGACTTCATGCATTAATTATGAAAACATGGAAAGATGAAAATGAAAATTGAAAGGGTACATACCAGGGCACCGATGCCTATAGGTCATCCAAACTCTCAAACTGAGTTAGCATGATGTGGGGCTCCCCGAATCCTCGGCATAGCTCCTCGACAATTGAAAACATGAGAAAACTAGAGGCAAGAATTCTCTATAGGCTCAAAGTGCAAATGAGGTAATTAGACCCCTAATTATCTATTTTAACCCCCCAAAACCCTATTTTTTACTTAGGAAACCTTCCTAGGATAAAATTAGGAGCTCCCAGGAACATTTCAACAAGCAATGAAATACCTATAAACTTAATTTTTCATCCTCTATGCATCAAAACTTAAATAGATCAATGTCGTGAGCCTAACCTCAAAACTAGCTTTTTCCAGCCAACCTCTCAAGGGGGCAGTCCAGAGTCCTACCATCATTTTGCTAACTGTCGGAGCACAGTGGTGCGTATAATTTTTTTTCAAAAACTTGATCTTAACATTGAAATCTTTGAAACAAAGCAACTAATACTTTATCTCAAAGAGGGGCAAAATGTAGACATGTAAAATTAACCTAACACTTATCACATACCTTAAATGATATTTTTGCATCATCGACATCATTATCATCGAATATCATTGCATTTCACATCAAAAGCATCTAAAACCCTAATTTCCTATTAATTGAATAATTAGACATTATTTAATTAATTCACTTTTTCACCATTTTTTGACCAATTAAATAAATTTCATTTATTTAATAAATTCCTAAAAACCCTAATTTATGCTATTAATTGAATAAAATGATATCATTTAATTAATTCATGTTTTCATCAAATTCGACCAATTAAATAAATTCTATTAATTTAATAAGGTTATAATCTTCACTTTATTCTTCCTGATTAATTAAATAATGTCAATTATTTAATTATTTTGCTAATTCACTTTATTCCCCTAAGTAGATTAAATTATTAAAACATAATAGTTTAATTAAATCATTTTCCCTCCAAATTTGAATAATTTGAATAAACTATTCAAAACATTATCAAAAATCAAATCAAACATATGCAACTTTGTTTGCAAAAGTCAAAATTGATTTGCACGTTCAACTCCAAAAGGAATTAATTAATTATCCTCACCCACTTTCCTAATTGAGTAAATTACGAAGCACCGATTGCTCAATCTATTTCCTAGCTGATCAATCTATTTCTTGATTGATCAATCTATTTCAGGTATCTAATCAATCTATATTCCTGACAGACCAATCTATTCCTCAATTACACTAATTATGCAATCAATTTGCACAGATTATGCCCATCTAAATCCTCTCAACATCTTTCAACCGTCGATCAAGGTATTCTACTACATGATCCAGAGCGTCCATTTCAAATCACAATTTCTATATAAAAAACCTCTTTCCTCACAAAAAAGGATCGATGAATCAACCTATTTCGCACAATGAAGTATTGTCGGCATTCCTAATCACCATTAAAAAACCTTCAACCAACTATGGAGGCTTCGCATTGATATGAGCAACCACATCTTCGCGAATACACTTTGACACAAGATGGTAACACTATTATTTTTATGAATTCATGTGTGCTTTCATCTTTTGATTTCGTTTCTTGAATTTTTTAATAGTTTAACTTCATTTCGTGAGAGAATGGGCATAGATCTAGATTCTTATTTTGATTATCTTAGTTTCTATTTCATTGCAATTATCTTATTTTACACTCTAAGATTTTCCCCCTCACACACATATATATTTAATATAATATATAATATATTCATATATCAATATCTCTATTTATACTTGTATATACATTTATTTATTCATATCATAAAATAGTCATAAATTTATATATACACACATACATATATTAATATATATATATATATTAATGTAACAATATACATATACATTAATATATATATTATATGCATACATATGTATATAACATTATTTTAACATCCATGCATATATATATATCACATCTATCCAATCAATACTCCCATGCATATGGTTTATCAAAGACATGTACATGTATATCACTATTGTATTTGACTACAAATTTCGACGAATGTTTGGTGACATATCGACAAAATATTGTCGACTTACCGACGCAACACTAATTTAAATTTCATCGCTAGATTTTCGTCGCTTTAACGACCAATTTTTATACATCGAAACCACGACCCAGCATTGTCGGTCAGTGCCACGAAAAATGTTGGTGATGTCCGTCACAAAATCAACGCAACTTTGTCCATCTATCGACACAAAAAATCACAAAACGTTGCAGAACGCCTATTTGAAATCATCAAAAAACACCAAACGTTCATCCATTTTCTGACGAGGTGGAGCAAACCGTCATTTCCATTACGACAAAAACTGCGTCGCGTGTACAACAACCTCATCGCAATTTTTTGTGGTTTGTCGGGCTATGTTCGTCGAAATTGCGATGAAACCCTGCAGTTTTTTTTAAAAAAATTATTCGTTCAAACGTCTTCCCTCCCTAACATGGTTATATGTATGGGTTTTCTTCTAAATGATGTAAATTTATATTTAAGACTTGGGGAAGATGAGAAAATGGTGATCCATTGTAATCTTGAAGAATATTTAATAAAAGTAGTACCCTGTTTCTGCAATTTTTGTGTTTTTTTCTTTCTATATTTAGGATTGTATAGTAGTTGCAAACTTAATTCTTCATATTCTTTGGTGTAGTAAGGAATTATCTTTCATTTGAAATCATTTTGAGGGTATTTGAATAAGTTAATAGTTTTTTGAGTCAGTTCTTCTCATACCAATCTGTGAACCCTTAAAACAGGGTTTGAGAGTCTAAATAGCAATAAAATGGCCACTCCACCGAATTAGATAGTGTAGGTCAGTGGAGTAGGTTGTAATTAGGATTTTTTAATGTTATTGTGTGTTGGAAGGATAGGGGAAGAGAAGAAACCAGTGTTGGATGACTGTTTCTCAGAAGTTTTTGAATTTTCCTAATGTAAGTTAATGGCTCCAAGTTGAAAATGGTAGAAAATGCATTCAAGAAGGCATGGACAGAGTTCCTAGAGCTTGTGTAGACATATCCCAAGGTTTTTGAAGCAGGGGCAGAGCATCTAGAGGTGTGGAACATAATTTTTCAATAAACCCTCATCTATTTGTGCATTATTCATCCTACAATCAAGGGTTTGGCAGTTTGGTGCTTGGTTGGACTAATTATTCCCTAAGAGTGATTGATTTAATGTTTTTGTGACCTAACTCAATGCTTCCCAGGGTTTTTTGATGAATTCATGTTGATTCAAAGGTAGTTTCTTTGTAAATTGGACCTATTTGGTGCACCTAGGTTGTGGACAGGTTATTGATTCTTATATATTTTCCAAAACAAGTCTATTTGGTTTTGAAGTATGTTAATATATGGAAAAATGGGTTCTTTAAAATTTATGGAGTGTGTGGAGATTGAAGATGGGTCAGGAGTTACACCCATTTTTGTCCTAAAGGACTATTACTAGCATTTGATGCCTTGAATGTGAAGATTGAAAGAATTGATTGATTTTGAGTTGCCTAACATTTTTCTTGCTTTGATACAGTCATATTATGGATGTTGAAAATGGTTTTGGGCCTGATACGTGTTTAAAAGTTAATTTGGTGATTTGGTGTGTTGGGAGTCATTCTTGCTATCAAGTGAAATAGTGAAATTGACTTTGTGGGTTGTTGTTGATCAAATTGGTGATGTAGTTGTGATTCTTCAAGCATCTTAATCTTGTTAGATGCCTCTAAAATAGTGGATAATCATTTGGAGAAGTTGGTGAGTCATGGTGTCTTGTGACAGGAGGTGATTATGCTGAAAGTTGAGTGAATTTTGGCTTGAAAAGCCTATGGAACTTCTCAAATTGAGTTTGGGGTCTGAAGTACCCTTGTGAATGATTGGAGTTGGTGGTAGCTTATAAGAACCAAATGTGTGAACAATGGGTGAACAATGGGTCTTGGATACATATAGTGAGTAAATAGCTTATAAAAACAATGGTAGAAGACCCAACAATGAAGACTTGGGCAAAAACTGTCATAGAAATTGTTGGATACATCTCACATGACTTGCAATAATGCAAGTCCCAAAGCATATGGGCATAGTGTTGAAAACCCACACATGGAAACTAGGGACCCAAATTTGTGTCTTAAGGTTGTGGAATCCCTACAAAAACCCTCATTAACCAATCAAAAAGTAAACAATTGTCTACTAATTTGAAAGGATTAATCACAAAATTGGTTTTAATAGTTGAGACAGGTGTGAATGAAAAAATGGAAGACTTATGGTAAAATTTCAAATATGTGAAGATCTCCTTGGGAACAAATCTAATAGTCGCCTTCTTCTCTCATAGTGGAATAAAGTAAAATATGTTCTTAACATTTTACAGGAAAAAGTTAGTGTAAAGACAACATACAAGTATGATGATGCCATCATTGAACTGCATACCAAGCTCACGAATCAAAACAAGTATTGTTCCCACAACGTATGAATCCCACCTGATTACAATTGAGTTCAAATAGAAATTAAATCCACAATTAATGATTTCAAAACAATACATTCTATTTTTGGTCAATTGTGTGTGTGAGAGAGCGAGAAAGTGAGTGTGTGTGTGTGTGTGAGAGAGAGAGAGAGAGGGTAACATATGAGATGTGTTAAAAAGTAAAATAAATACAAAGGGTAACATATTGAAGCAAAGAGAACTAATGAAAATCGCATAAGCTCAAAAGTGCAGCATAATGAAATATTGAAAAGTGCATTACCTTATTGAGCTTCTCTCTGTTTCGAGAATAGTTTAATATTCTCTACTTAATAGGGCCAACCACGTGATGGTGGAATCTCATTTAGCCCCTTCCCCTCCCCCCCTCACATCACTCTCAATTCCCCATACCCGATCATATAACATTAATCATTCATTCATCCATTAATAACATATAACATTCATTCATTAACATATAACTTTCATTCTTTCAGTTTTTACATATTATCAAAAATATGGTTGTCAAGAATATCAGTTTTTAACATTCATTAACATATTATCAAAAATATGGTTGTCATAATATGCTTACAATCACTCTTTTTTGTTTCTTTTTTGCAGCTAAAAAAATAAGTGGAGTATCATTTTCTAAATCATCTATCCCGCCTTCAGTTTTTTTCCCTCTGCTCGTGATCTTAATGTATGCCTAGTCATGTACTCACGACGTGGAGGCTGCTACCAGGGGGGATCTACTACAATAACAAAGAAATGTTAAATTGATATGTTTTATTATTATTGTTACAAGTATTTCATTAATTAAAAGAACATTAGAGTGATGCTCTTTACCTGATGGGGCCACATCATGTTCCTGATCTTGTCTTATAGCCTCATGCTCAACATGTTGAACACCCTCTAAATTCTCTAGAGTTGAAAAATGAAAGGTTGCATTAATTAATACACCTATTGCAATTAAATATGTTTAAAAGAACATTAGAGTGGTCCTCTTTACCTGATGGGGCCACATCATGTTCCTGATCTTGTCTAGCCTAATCATGCTCAACATGTTGATCATGCTCTACATGCTCTAAAGTTGAAACACAAAAGGTTACATTAATTAATACACCAATTGCAATTAAATATGTTTAATTGTATTAATCCATACTACATTTTGTATAGCACATGAATATATCAAGTACCGGGATGCACACCATGACCTTCATCTATAGGTTGTGCTCCACCCTCACCAAGTTGCATTCCAATGTCATGTGCAGTATTATCATTGCTTTCCTATTTAAAACAAATAGGCACATAATTACTTTAGGGTGGAAATTAATATTGAATAGATTGCACAAGTATTCAATTTTAAATAAACTTCATTGAGTTTATTTACCTGCGTGTCGGATGCAGTGGAAGCTTGTGTTTTCCTAGTCAAGACTCTTAGGCATTCAGCCACGACTCCATAGCCTTGCTGGAAGGAAATCTTCAGGTCCTCTTTTGTGGGCACTCTGTTGAATTCAGAGCCCTGCATTTTTGTATAACATCATATTTTTCTTCTATGGTGTGATAAAACCAAAAAAAATTACAATTTATTATTTGGATGCAATATTTCATTTATTGATACTTACAATTCATGTGACTAACTTCATATAACCACCAGAGCCAAGTTTGTGCTACTCGTGTTTTTCTAGTCTTGCCTTTATTGCCTTTGATGTGTCAGGTAGCCTATGAAAAGTTTGAAATACATTAGATTATGTAAAAAGAAAGAGTAATCAGTATATAATTACATTTTTGATAGTATCACATACCTTCCTTGGCCCGATGGTGTTTCTTTTTTTTCTTTTCAGCCTTCTCCTTTCCATCTGACATCGGGTCCTTCCACTCCCTCTCTAGAATCATGGGGGGATGCTCGTACTTTTGTTCTTCTCTAAATGTGACCTATATTGGTCCCTCACATACTTTAGATAGGTACCATCTTTCTTAAGGACCTTGGTTCGGTTGAATGTGTTATTACCGAACAACACAACTAAACGATTAATGAGCTCATCTTTTAAATCTTGATTTTGGGCATTCCATCGTGTACGTATGGTGGGCCCGAATATCTTTAATGTACTATCATTTAGATGTTTATAATAAACATCATTTCCTACATAATCATCATGGGATCATTAGTCTAAAAAGAGTAATCAATGAGTAAATTTCAATTGGATTATATATAATAATAATTAAAACATTTTAAAGTACCTGGGACCTTCTCTATCTTTATGGGAACGAAATCTTCGATCACCACAAATGTGACCGGAAATGTTCCCATACTAGTAATACAGGAAGATCCAGGAAATGTTGTTAAAACATCACCAATACTAGTGGCCTATGCATCCCTAGGTACATGTCTTGACACATGTTCTGGCATGTGTTTGTTGCCAAAGGGTGCACTACCCGATACCTGCATGCTATGTGTTGCCGAAATTTCAGTCGATAATATAGGCACAGATGATGGGGTCGGATGATGTGATGTATGTGTAGGAAGATCAGGATCGACACTTGTACCAACCCCTACTCCCCGGGTAGTACCTGCAGTACCCTGATCATGGCCAATAGCATCATGAGGATGCAAAAAATATTGTAAAAACAATGCATATTTTAGTTCATGACATAAAAGAGTATAAAATATAAAACCATGAATGAACTTATGTTATAATTAAAGATCTCATGAAAACTTACTTGCAAGTTTCATGCCATCTCAATCAATATTTTAACCCTTTTTCTTATCTCATTTGTTTGAGGCACTATGAATAACAACTAAAGGATTACTTCATTGTATTTTTTTGGGGTCTTCCTTATCATATCCAGAGGGTTTATGGAATATGTGATGTCATCATCACATAATAGTGACTACACCTCCCTATGGATGCTCTCCTCTACTGCTGGTGCCTTTCTCCAATCATCCGACTATGACAAGAATATTAAAAACATTATCGAAATTAACCCAATAACCTTATGAAAAAAAAATAATAATAGAAAATTTTGCTAATATCTAATTTGTACAATTAAAATGAGGTAAACCTATCGGGTAGAAGCGCCTGAAGATGCATCGTGATCTGTGCTCTGGGCCGAAGCCTCCCCCTAGGATCAATGTCCCGCTATGACAAAAATTAAATATAAAAAAATATTACCAAAATGAAACCAATAACTTACGAAAAAAAACATAATAATAAAATGGTATATTGGAGTCATTAATTGGAGTTTGGGTAAAATGGTATATAGTACATACCACCCCAATAGTAACTGTGTTTGTATCTATGCGATTCAAATTGTAATCGATTAGAAACTCTTCCCCTGCAGTTATTGATTTTATCGCACATATGAATACACACTTTACCTCACGTGCCTCGAATATACATTTGGGTTTCTTATTTGTTGACCCAGGTCATGTACTATTTATAAACCCTATAATATTCCCTAATGCTTTTGGCCTTCTGTCAATGTACATAGCCACTCCTTTATTTTGATCCTTATCTTTTAGTTGTATATAATTTGCTAACAGTGCATACCTATGCATACTTCATGTATATTGAACCAGCTTCACCCAATCTTTGTAACTGTAACAAGGTCTGACATACTCCATCAATTCACTAACTTTTTCATAACAAACCTCTATGTCATCCATGCAAAATAGGCCCAAACCATGTAATGACGATGGTGTTATGTGATATATCCTCTCGTTGACACAAAAATCAGTGTTTATTGGAGGAAGTTCCTTGGGTACCCATTGTTTCCATAGATGTTTGTACCTCAAGGGCACCTCGATGTGGCCTATGCTCTCATCATCATAAGAACATGACCCCCCTTCAGCAAGAAAAAATTCCATGTGTTTACGAAATTTTCTTCTAATCTTTTGATCTCTAGTTGATCTCCCTCTTTTATACCTACTACATGTCTCACTTTCCTCTTCTCTTCCTGAATTTCCCTTGCTCGAGGAAGATAGATCTGAGAAATACCTATTTGGTTGTACCTATACTCATAAGGATGTTGGATGAAGTTCTTTCATGGTGATGTGATCCCAAGGTATGGATTTGGAGGATTAAAAACCAAGGTTGTCACTACTAGTCAAATGCATGTGGAGGTAACAATAGTTGTGAATGTATCAATAAAAAATGTATAAGTGCATGCACAAGATCCTATTACATTTTGATATAACATTTATGCTTCACCCTATAGATAATTAGTCAAATGCAATACAATGAGAAATAAGGCTACATACAGTATGTAGAGTACAATGTTGTAGGGGGTGTCCAAGTGAAACGCAAGCATTTTGGCTATCACCAGCCAAAGAGCACTTGATGTTTTAATGAGCACAAGCCATTATACCTTCCCATGACATAAATACTCAATTTTTGAATGGTTCTCTATAAAGGAGCATTTGTGTTGGGCTCCCTCTGGAAAAAACCTGCATAAGATGAGCCTTACAAATTATTGAAACCAAAATCCATAACCATTATTGGGACCAGAATACGTTAATATTAACATGATAAATATGATGGATATTAGGTTTTCACAATCCACGAGATTGAGTAAAACATTTATGGAAAAAACTATGTATGTTTAATTTTTATCAACATTTCAGATTGTACTCCATGATCCATTTTTATTATCCCAATGATGGATCACAGAGTGTGATCTGAAAAAATTGAACATACAGATTTTCTTTTCCAAAATATTTTTATTGATTGATACATATATCAAAAAATATTGGGCATTGCCACAGCCACAAGCCCCCGAACCTAAATAGAAAGATGAAGATTTAACTGCTACCACAAAGACAAAATGTAAACAGAACTAGACACATCCATATGGGCTAGCCAACTAACAGAGATAGTATAATGCTTCATTGCTCAAGCAGTAGAAAAAAGAGGATGTGGAAGTAACACCAACACAACCATGCAACACCACAAATTTGTAGGATCCTTTCACTTTCCAACTGCAGCAAGGGCATGGCCTTCTCACATAGATTATAACATAAAAATCTGGGGTTGTTCGAAACCTTAGCAAATGTTAGAAATGATGAGGTTTAGGATATGATGTGGACATCAACCTCACTTATAATAATGTTTTCTTGGTAGACTGATCTAGTTGGTCTTGGGTCACCTTCAAGGCTGGCATAGTGACAATATGATTTCCTAGACAATGTGTTGCTCGGTTGCCTTTTTAAAAGTAGTGCACTCATTGAAAAGTCATCAAAGTTCCTGGACAAATTGTTGGCTTCACTTAGGATCCCATTCACTGGCCAATCTGGATAACCTTCTTGTGGCATCGCTTTGATAATCACCTGAGAGTTGCCTTCCTCACCTACTGCATAACTGACTTTATGCTTAAGTTTTGTGATTCAAATGATACTACCTACAAGTTGCTATAGGGGTGTTCATCAATTGGTTGATTATATGTTCTCTTCAAACTTGTCATTTGTGTCCATCGGAGTTGGAATTGATTTGTAATCTTGCATGTTGAATATTTACAACAAGTTTTGTGCATTCTTGGACTACAAAAAAGGTGTCATTATGCTTTTATTATGTTTAATTCCCAGTATTAATGAAGAAGACAAATCTCAAATGGTTGTAATTACTTCTTTTTGAAGTCATCAATAAGATGTAGGGCACTAGCAGTGATAATTAGATCATTCACATCAGGTGTGGCATTCAAAATGTCCCTATCAATGGTTGTGATATAAAAATTATGATACAAAGGATTCATGGTGAAGCCATGTTACACAGAGTACTCATCAGTACAAGTATATCAGCACAGGGTGCTTGCTTTAGTCCATATAATTTATATTCTTATTATTGACATTACGATAAGACTCAATATTGATAGTTGACCAATGGAATGAGGGCCTTTTCAACACCAAGATATTGGTGTGATATTCATGTTTTCTTATTTGTGGGTTGAGGTCCACATAAACCTCCTATTTGTCCTCTTGTTCCTTTCAGTCTGATCTAAATGTGACCAATATTCCTAGATAAGATCTCAACATGTGTATAGGTTACAGGGTTGTCCACAATAATAGAAGTCAAAGGATTCACTACCATTATTAGATTTACTGAAATGTTCGTTTATGTTTAAAAACATGGCACTTAATCTTGAAAAGCTATAGATTCCACCTTCTCCCCTATCTAGATTTAAATATTACCTTTTATCATCTCTGGTTTACAAATTTAGCCCTAGGATTGAAATGAGTAAACTCCATATTGAAAGTACACTATTGGATTTTGTGGTGCCCTCTATGTACAGTTATGTCACAATTTATTAATCTTTCATTTAATTGTGTTTTATGAAATATAATGTAGCCTCTATGTTACATACCTTTATTATGTATGCATTTCATGACTAGACACCTGACAATTCCTTTTTATTTTATTTGCAGTGGGGTAGATGACTTTTCACACATGTAAAAGTTTACAAACGGCCTAATCATCCACGAGGCTCAAAAGCATGTGCCCCTGCTCATCATGGACAAGAGCCGTAGCAATCACTATAGATAAATGGAAATATATAAGCACTAATGTGTCTTGTTAACTCAAAAGAAAACCCAAGTGTCATGGAGACAAGATTTTAAATTTAATAAAGTTCTTGTCTGAAGAGAAGTACGAGCATGTGGAGAGTTTAAAAGTGATGTATTTGGTCTTTCATTATGTAATTTTTTTCATCAAAGTTTAGAAATTTGAACCCTAGTGAACTTTGTGTGCTATTATGTGACGGGAATTCCTTTCAATCTTATAGTAGAAAAAATATGCTAATATTTCTAAATGTGGGGGAAAAATCACTTACAGTCATTGTCCCTTGGTTGATTTTCCCTTTCTGAGTGCCCTCATCTCTCACTCTGGCTTTCCTCCTTCCAAATGGTTCCTATTCTTCCTCCTCGATGCAATGGCCTTACAGCACTCATTCATTGAAGTCTCACAACTCTCCACTCAGGGGTTGGATGCAGTGGTTCTCGGTACAACTCTCTAGTTAGGGTCTCGGTGCAGTATGCTATGTAATTCTCTTGCGCGCATGGGGCCAAAATTAAAAATATATAGTTTATATATATGCTATGTCAACATATAGTTTATATACAAAATATATATCCAAATGAGTCATTTTCTTGTCATGGAATGTGTTAAGAGACTTTAAAATTAGTATATTCAATCTAGTTAATATTGACACATCTAAAGCATGCCAAAGGCACTTCGGAGATATGTTATGACATAAAGAAGATTGTTAAGGTGATGTCAAGTCTTGATCCATTAGGGTAGGAAAACATAGATGCATTGGTACAAAAAGTTCCATTCAACTTGGAGGAAATGGATAATTACCTAAGGGGCTAATGTGAGATTGGACCAAGTTTATATTATGATACAAATAGCTTGGGAAAAGGGATAATGAAATGGTTAAGTATGGGAAATTGTAGAGATAAATATAACACCAAGGGAATAACACTAGAACTAATTTTAGCACTATGGATTAATCCAAGACTCAAAATTCCACTAAGAGGCATACCTTACCTCTTAAATTAATTCTATAGGTGGGTTTATCCTCCAATATAGTTCCACTGGTTAGCTTATCAAGTGAACTTCCGCTATAAGTAGGATTACCATACACTTTCATAACATGCATGTGTGGTTTCAAAAGGTTTATACGTTCTTGTGAATTTGAAATAAAGGCATGTTTTGACTTTTCCAATAGGTGTTAGGGGTTAATTTGACTTGGTTTTGGCATTACAGTGACAAACCTTGTGGTTTACGTTCCATAAACAAAATATACTTATTTTATTAGCTTCCTATTATCATCTTTATATTCAATGAGCTTTTTAAAGATCATCTAAATATTCATTACTAATGAAAATTCACAAATTGATGTGTAATAGATCCAAGGTGAGGCTCAGAGAGCCTCATCTTTTGAAACCATTAACCAAAGAAATGCTAAGAACAATATATGAAAGAGACGAAGAATAAGGCAACTTGTATTATTAGGAAGGATGAGATTCCTTTATATAGCATGACCTCATGTTTGATTCTCGAAACCCTCCCACATCATCAACACATGTGTCTAGGCTAACCATGTCAAGTTTCACTCCATACAAGCACAAATTGAAAAAAATTCAACGTTGACCCCATTCACATTTCACTATGTGGGGTCAACATGAGGAAACACCATTTTTTGGGGAATGAAATAACCAAAGATATGATCAAATAATATCTAATCATAAATAGTCATAGATTAATTAGGATTTTATCATATGGAAATTTCTAGGAGAGCTACAATAGTTGTAACATCATGAATTAACAACATTAAAAAGTACATTATGAATTAATTATGTAATGGCATGAAAATTAAAAACAACATGAATTAATTATGTAACCATATAAGTCAAATATAATTCTATCAATAAATAAATAGATAATAGATAATATAGTCGCATAACTCATACATTTCAATGTCATTGATCTTCTTCTTCATCCAATCTAGATTCGACATTGTAAGGATTGGTCATATCATCATCATCGTCATTGATATCAATTTCGATAATGTCATCATCCACACGGATATCATCTTCATGAACACTAACTCCTACATCATCATAATCTAGTTCCTCTTCTTCGACATCTTCGTCAAGCACATCATCAACTAACTATTGATCCTAATCATCATCTACATCATCTTCTAGTTATTCGGTATCTTCTTCTTCCACCACATTATACTTTACTGGCCTTCCTCTTGGATCATGTCTAACAAAAAATGACCAACCCGATTTACTTGGAACCTCTAAGTAAAATACCTGCTCACATTGGCTTGGAAGAACATAGGGCTCATTTCCAACTCGCTCGATCGACCTTGTATTAACAATGGTAAATCCATTATCATGTTCAATAACAGTTCTCTCGGGATCATTTTCATTCAATCGTAGCCTGTACCATTGGACGATGAACATAACTAATTTGAAGGACTTAAATTCACACTCAAGTATATCATCCAAAATTCCACAGTATCAATTTTCTGAGACTTCTGGATGTATGTTGCTTCTAGATGAAATATCAGTCACCTAAAAGACTGTAGTTATCCCAGAATCACTATTTTTCTTCGTGTCATCCAACTTTTTGATTCAAAAATTACAACCATTGCACCACATAGCCTTGTGGTGTTTCACCTGCAATATTTCAAACATGTAAAAATTATTGCATCATCAGTTGATAAACATATTTATTCTTGGTTGAATGTATGCAAAGAAAAAAAAACTCAACATATATATACATCAATATAATTTAAAATAATTAAATAATATGGGTGATTAATATATTTGTACGTACCTGTTTATCTTTTAAACCATATGCTAAATTGATTTCCCTTGGTGTAACATTGGAATCTCTATTATGATGAGCTTCTTTAACCAATGAAGCCACACCTTACGGCCGGATTGTTGACATCGTTCAATCCATACCATCATCCAATCAAGATTGTTTGTGACGTAAAAATGTAGTGCATCCCACTCTCAACCAACTGTATCAAAAAAAATTGAAATTCACAAATGACGTATAATTAAGATCAGTAGTTTAATTATTTTCCAAAAGACAATTCGAAGAGACACCTTTGTTGGGTCTTCTTCTTATATATATGAAATTCGAATTATAATATTTAATCATCAACACTTTTTAAGATTTTAATACTTTTCAACAGTGAAAGACTTATTTTCTGGAGCAATACAATACCAGTACTTTTCTATTTGTGTGTGGAAGATTCTTTCATTTGGACTAGTTCTCTGTTGTTTCTTTTCAAGCAATTGAAGGCAATGTAAATTGTATTCTAACTAATCTCCATGACCATCTTATAATTACCTCTCACTTTCCTCAATCTACCTTTCCCCATCAGGTAATCCCCTTCAAATTTGTTAATGGAGTTGGGATCCCAAATGTGATCTACATGGATCTTCGTTGCGAACTTAGGAAGATATTCAGTAATGTACACCATGGTTTGGTATGCCATATATCCCTCCACCATATAACCCTCAAGATGTGCTCTTTGTCTAACCAAAGCCTTCAAAAATTTCAAGTGCCTCTCAACCATCCACATTGACCTTGTGTGTATAGGTCCACACAATTCAATCTCCTCAACTTGGTGTATGAGGTAGTGTTCTTATGCATTGAAAAATGTTGAAGGTAGACACTTTTGCATTTCACACATTAGACAAGGAATTTTTCTCCTCCAATGATTTATATCTTCTTTACGGATTTCTTTAGAGGACAGCCATCTACAAGTGATTCAAGGCACAAATATATTAACGAGATTTAACAAAAATATACAATTTATTACATAAGTAAAAAAAATGGAAAATATAAGATCTATACAACGAATTGAACAAATATCGCTACTTACCTCATGTATTTTCCAACATCATATATAACTTGCTTGACATTGTTGTCGAAGTTGTCTGGGAGAGATAGAGGTAGAACGTACTGCAACAATTATAAAATGATCTTTTCATTATTTTTCCAATACTAGTAAACATAATACACTGAAAAGTACATTCAGTATACAAATATATATAAAATATACCAAATAATTACCTTAATGAAGGTATGTTAATCATGCGTTTTCATCCCTGGCCCAAATTCACCTTTCTTTGTTATGATATTGTTTATGTTCGCAGCAAATACTGTGGGAAATCAAAAAAATTGTATGACTTCTTTTATAGCATTGCTTTGTTGCTCCATTAATAACCAATGAAGGGTGCTTATATTAATTTGGTCTCCATCGCTATTTAAATGAATGACATTTTTCATTGTATGATTGGCTTCCTGAATGTCACTAAAAATTTTGACATTTTTTTTCTTTGTCGTGCCCTCCATAGAATACTTTCCATAATGTTTATGTTATATTCTTTTTGATAAGCATTGTATCAAACAAATGCACAATTTTTAGCTTCTCATAGTAGGGAAACCTACTAAATTGTCTGGGATAACTTTTCAGTCCCTGTGGAAGTCGACCATTAATGCCTTAACGACCTTCATGAAGCATATAAGTTAAACAAATTAACAACGAAAATCATTGTCAATTACAACATGAGTAAAAAAAACACAATATAAAAATATAAATTCCAAACATATCATATATGATAGATAAACAATTTGATCCAATGTATAACCTTGACGATTAATTCTATTATATTCCAACTTTCATAGGCGAGGTGTCATTCTTCGTGGTTTTGATGCAGTCTCTTCTTTCCCATTGAAAAGATATTTTTCAGTAGTTTGATACTTATGATTTATGTGGAGGAAGTGTCTATACTCATCAAACACCTAATTTCCTAAACTTGTTGAACGACGAGATTTCATCTTTGGACCACAAACTGGACATGCAAATTTTCCCTTTGTTTGAAGACCTACAAGATCATATATAATTGGATTAAATATGTCAATTTTTATAATTATATACAATGAATAGATTATTTTAAAAACATGCATGATATCTACTTCATAAAATTAAATATCATTAAAGTGCAATCGAACGATACTAAATACCACAAAAATGTGTTAGCCCTGAGGCATCATGAATTTTCCATACAAGCATTACATGGAATTGAAATTGTCTTTGTCCTATTGGTCTAGAGACGTCATACATAGTGATGCCATTCCATAAATTTAGTAACTCATCGATAAGAGGCTCGATATATACATTCATATCTTTAACTTGGTACTAACCTAGTTGAATGAACATAAACATTACATAATTATTATAACCATTTTACTGCAATATATATAAATTAATGTACATGAATATTAAATGAAAAAAATATAAGTCATTATGCAAAAAATAAGACAAATGGGATGCTACTACGTTAAAGAAAATTGATGTAAAAAATACTTGGAACAATCATTGCCAACATTATGTGCTCCCTCTTTATTGACATCCATGGAGGAATGTTATTGTTGATAACAAAAATAGGCCGCACCGAGTAAATAGATCTCAGCTCTCCAAATGGATTGACACCGTCCGCTGCCAATGAAAGCCTGAGATTATGAGGTTCTTCTTTAAAGTGTGGCCATTTTTCCTCCATGTACCTAAATGTAGAACCATCTGTAGGCATCCGAACAATGCCATCTCCACTTCTATTCCATGCATGGTAATCCATAAATTGTGCTAAGCTTTCTCACCTAAATAATCGTTGCATACATGGAATAATGGGAATATAATGAAGAACCTTGTGAGGCATCTTTTTTGTTAGTTGATCTGTTCAATATCTACTGATATGGCATTTTGGGCATTTTGTTGTAAATTCATGTTTTTTATGATATATAATATGATCATTGGGACATGCATCTATTGCTTGATACTCCATTCCAATATCTTTCATAATGGTAGATAAATCTAGGTATGAGTGAGGTAAAATATTTGATGGTGGTAACAAAAATTCACCTATCAATCTACAACAAAAAAACAATTTATTAATATAAAGAATATTAATGGTACATATTTCATCCTTTATTTACTAGTGATGAACTAACAAGAAAAATAGATGAAAAAAGATGACATATATGACATACCTTAACATCTGCGAGATTGCTATGTTGGATAAACCATTCATAACCTTCAAGTTCACCAGCAACAATACAGCAGAGAGAAGAGTTGTTTGGGAGCCTTCATAAAGGGGCTTGTATGCCTTCTCAAGTTAAGGTAAATCATGAACATCATCAAAGTCATCTTGATCATCATGATCAGCTGCGCCACTAAATGTGTCATGGATCAATGTATTTGTACCATCATCTTCAACTATGTTTTCTGGCGCATGATCATCTTCTTCCATAGGATCATTAACTTCATCTTCGATATTCACAGCTCCATGTTCCTCCGCTTGCAAAATCACATTCTCTGGGCCGTTATAATCCATATCATGTGCCCTAGGGTGCCCCACCTTTATAAAAATGATCGACACAAATAAACCATGATCATGATCAAGTAATTTTTTATATATAAAAAAAATGTTAAAATGATATAAACATTTACAAATTCAATCAATATAAAGATATATAATGAACAACTTACCAATGGATGATAATCATGCCCCCCTTCAACTTGACCATGTTGCCTATAATGTTTCTCAATTGTTGTGATTAAAAGTATTCTCATCTTTAAGCCCTTGCAATTACTGCAAGGACAATAACATTTCCCATCACCCTTTCTTTTCAATCTAGCCCACAATCTAGCAAGTGTCTCTTCATTTTGTTCTGCACTAATATTATTTGACATGATTTTTCTTTACCAAGCTTGAATATTTAGATCTTCAAAAATTATCAAACTCACACTCCAATAATTTTTAATCATAGACAGGTAAAAAAATCTAATAATTATGATATTTTGCACCCAAAAAAATCGGCCTATAACCTCCACAAACTGTCACAAGTATAGAAAATTCAAAAGTATAGCAAAACACTGTCGCAAGTATA
The DNA here is from genome assembly GCA_007115665.2 of Sequoiadendron giganteum. NCBI lineage: Eukaryota > Viridiplantae > Streptophyta > Pinopsida > Cupressales > Cupressaceae > Sequoiadendron > Sequoiadendron giganteum. The sequence goes on along the minus strand of CM021101.1, from coordinate 432,458,401 downwards.
GATAAATTGTCGAACTCACTTTTATTTATTAAAAGACATTCATTGAAACCCCAACGAACGCTAACCATATACCCATCGGCCCACAAATTAAGGAGGCTAACCATATGTCGGCCCACAAATCGATGGAAGGGGATGGTTGACTTTAAGTGTATGTTCAAATAGCGACAAAAATCATGGAGCATTGCATCGCAATTTTGATGAACGTCGGGCATAATTTTTTTAAAAAAATGAAAATTTCACATTAAATACACAAGTTCCTGATGATACATCTAATTATACATCTTTCGTCAGAACGTTTCATCATATTTTTGCACTCAAATGAGTTAGTGTATACTTATACATTCCAAGTTATATACCTTATCGACTAACACCCAAGTATGAACACATTCAATATGAAGACTTAATCATGAAACCCCAATCAAGAACATCCACAAAACGAGATCATAACCCCTTCAAAATCATGCACAAACAAGACTGAAGGTTACCTACCAATTCTCAAGCCAATTTAACTCAACTTGACCTACAAGAAGTGTGTGTGTGAAAGCTCAATTAGGCTTGTTTAGGGTTACCTGACCAATCACTTCTCCTGAGTGATACTTCCCCTCCCTTTCAGAGGATTGAATATGTCCCTACATCCAGCTTAGTATAAAACCAAGGTAGTTAGACATTCATAATTAATCCATTTGCATCATAAATATTTGTATCAACAAAGCATTAGAATGTTCACATTGCAATACATAGCATTCCATTAACTCAAAACATATTCATTCTTTTGAAATCAATAACATCTTATTGCATATTCACATCTTTTATTCATCTAAAAAACATACTAAAGTCAATTTACATTTATCCATATTTTTACTTTTAAAAGTGACTTGGTAACTATGAAACTATGGTGTAGTAAAGATCTAGACCAGATTATGACTATTTTTGTTGCTAGATGTTTGGATGACTAATTGTGATGAGAAGGATTTGTTTGTCCAATCTTAGGATAGTAACTCTAAAGTCCAAAAAGGGATGATATGGGATGGATATGAATTACAATTTGTTGGTGGATGATGAATGGTAAATTCAACTCAAATGTGCTACAATTCTTGTGTCTCAAGTCTATTTGATTAGAAGGCTATAAAATCTGACTTTGGAGAATTCTAGAAATTTAGGCATAGGTCAAAAGCATTGTTGTATTTCTCAAAAGTGTAACTATATCTCTCAAAAGCGACAAAGTATGTCTCAGATATGAAAAAGTATGTCTCAAAACTAAAATATATCTTAGAAGCAACAAAGTATATCTCAAAAGTGGAAAAGCATGTCTTAAATATAGTAAAGTATGTTCTCAGAAGAGCAACTTTGTCAAAAAAGTGTACATGCTATCCGATTAGGCTTACTCAAGAATCAAATCAAAAGTGCCAATGTACACATCAAATGCACAATTCTATGAATCAAAAGCACCAAATGATAGCTCGAATGTGCTAAAAAATATGTCAAATGTGTAATTTTATGTATCAAAAGTGCAACAATATGTCTTAAAAGGATAATTTTGTATATCTGATGTGCAACAATATGAACCAAAAACATGATTATTCCTAAGATATGCACAAATAAAATATTAGAAATCAGAAGTGCTACAATATACTCAAATGGGTAATTTTAGACTCATAAGTGTAACTTTGTATAACAGTTGGTGATTTTGGCAAGTTTTAGATAATTATTTTTCTTTGGCAAGAGATTAAAAATAACATACACAATGATTGATGATATCTAAGGTAATAAGGTTGAATGGTGTATACTGGTATTGACAAGAAAACACTCCAAGCACATTAACAAGCTATTTTTTATTCAAGTAGGATTATCACACTTGTGTGGGCCCAACCCAAAATATCATAGGATTACACATGCATGTTCCACTCTTAAGAGGGGATAGATAGGGGTCTAGTAGCTCAAGGGCTCACCTTTTCCCTTTCTTTGGATATTTTGACACCTTTGGTCCAAATAAATCCAATCTCTTCTCAAGATGGTACATATTGAGTAACTTTAGGCATGATGCTATACCTTGCACCACACTATATTGATGGATGATGTTCTTAGGCTTACTAAAAATAAGGTTTGTAGTGGTATTTTTGAACTAAGAGCCCATCTGCATACCTGAGGCTAGGAGGGTCTCTCTTATCCTCTTCACCTATACAAGTCTCGATGAAGTGAGGGTCTCCAAGCTTGGACAAACACGATGATAGCTCACTCTTGAGGGAAAACTTTCACTTCCCCCCTTTATATGCTCCACTAGAAAACATGGTTGAGGTCAACCTTGGGGTGATGAAATCCCCAAAAATTCCCCCAAATAACAATGAATATTGATACTAGTGCTCTTGATCCCCAAGCTTGCATGAAGTGCAAGGGGAGAGCATACACAACTAGTATAACCTTGTATGAACAATAAAGAAAATAAAGTAAACTAAAAGGTTCTTTTGATCTCCATTCTTGCAAGTAGCACAAGGAGAGAGAATACACACCTAAGTTCTACATAAACATATCATACATGTCCATTTTTAAAACCCAAATGAAGTGTGCCACTAAGCTAGAAAAAATTGTCACTTTTCCCTTCACCAAATGATGTCAGTGGTCTTAAATTTAAATACTTCTCCTAGCAATTTCCAATCTACACCACTTGATTAGTTTCAAAAATTACATAAATGGTAGGTGAAAATCAAATCAAATTGACAGAATCAAAAGTGCAATAGTTGGTTTCAAAAAGCAGCATAGTAGATATTAGATGTGTAATTATGCCTATCAAGAGTGTTGACTTACCTCTCAAATTTTTTGTTGTGCTAATCAAAAGTATGATTCTATGTATTAGATGTGCCACTATGTGTCTCAAATGCACCAATCTACATACCAAAAGCACAACTCTGCACCTATACTTGCAATCATAGTTTGCAAACAAAAATTTGTAATTTAAGCTTGCAAAATCATTATTAGTTTCAAAAATTCAATAGGGGTTAATTGAAAAAAAATAAAAATGTCAGTGACCAATAAACCAAAAGCAATAAAATATGAAATCTACTAAATTTGTGAAAACCCTGCATGCAAGATCAAATGTTCCATTGGGTGTCTCAGATGCGTCGTGATGCATATCAAAAGCACCACTCCACATCTCAGATGTGCTAAAATATGTATCAAAAGTGTTGATCCCTATATCAAAAATGCAATAGTGTGTTTCAAAAGCGTCGCTTTACAAATATGAAGCACCACTCTGGGACAAAAGTGACAATCCATACCTATAACCTTAAAATATAAAAACTCAATACAACTGTTAAATTCAAGGACATGGGTCCCACTAGGTGTGCCAAAATGTGAAGCCTAATGAATGTTAGTAAATCTAAAAGTAGGAATAATCAATATAATTCAATTCAATAACAAATGACTGCATCGATGCGAGTGTGTGCACAAATGACAAAGTAAATCAAATTGAACTATTTTACCTCCACAAATGTGTTTAATCTTGCTCCATTGTACATGATGATAATGTTGATATAATGATATGTGGATTTCTCTTAGCTTAGCATAACCTTGATTCACAAAATGGATGCAAAGATGGATTGATCATTGATTTCTCAAAATCTATGAAGGATTTGAATGGCTACATGATGGTTGTTTTATAGTTTTCATGGATACTTGATCAATGATTTAGGATGATTTAGGATAATTTGGGAGATCAATGGATGAGATTGAGTGAGATATCATGATGAACGTGCAAGTGACATGTAATTCCCCGCCACATAACCCTAAAGGAAGTTGCAATAACTACGGAAGTGAACAAATATTTTTTACTTAAAAGTACATCATAACATGAAAGGTTCTCTATCTATCACCAACCTCCTCTAAGGAACGAGACTAAGATTATGTTTAATTCCCATAACATAAACATAATTACATTCTAACATAAGATTAACTACTTAAGAATTAAATGTACATACATTCCAAACATAAAAATTGTATCACATAAATAAGATATACATCAAGATTCCAATATTACATTAAATAATCAAATAAGGTTTACAACACTCATTCCCAGAATGAGGTAGATCATACATATGTGTTACAAAATACAAGAGACCTCCTCGAATACATCTAAGGGGTAATAAAAGTACAAGAGTCGTCTGTAACAATAATCAAGCATGGAATATACAAGATGGAATCCATGAGCTCTCCAACTGGAAATCTCACCATCATGATCTGAATAAAAGGGGACCCAACAATGTAGGGTGCATGTTCCTCCCAACCAAGTGGTACTCGAAGGCCCACCCCCCCATGCTAGGAGATAGTAAGAAGGATCCAAGACCAAAACCTACTACCTCTAGACACAGGCCGACACATACAAAACTTAACAAACACAAGTACAACACTAAACATGGGTTACATTTCCTCTAGAGTTATAACAAATCAAGTATGTTAACAGAACCATACACATAAACTAAACATACCAACCTTTTTCATAGAAAGAGTTTCATCACATAGCTCGACATGGCTTACCCAATGAGGATCTTCCTAGGCCCCGACCCCCATCTTTTGATATCCTGGTAGCCTCAACCGATCCCTCGCCCCCATACTCACTCATGCGGAATCAAATACCTTTCAAAAAGACAAGGTAGATGACCTTCTTCGTTTCAGGCCTTCCCACTCATCCCAATCCCAAACAAGCACTTGAGTCCATGAGTGAGGCTACTTATCTTATTTAGTATGAGATACTACCCAATCCCCTAAATACTTTAATTATGTTTTCACTTGATTAACTACTTTCGAAGGTTACCCAGTTTACCTCTTTAGGGCTCTAGCCCCTAACAGAAATGACGCTTCTACTAACAACTCATGGATCAAAACCAACACCAAGGGTAACATAGTGCACAAAACCAGATAAAGTAACCCACTCCATACTTAGGAGGCAACACAAACAAAATCCACTCCAAACATAGGAGGCACAAATCCCCATTCGTGGAAACTGGGTAACTCACTAAAAATAGCAAACACATTACCCAAGGGAATTAAAACAGGTTAACATTACGATATGACAACCCCCAAATCTAAAGATTCTTCTGGAAGACTTACAAATTATTGACTAACACTTTAACCCATTTCCCCAAAACGTAACTAGAAGAAATCAGATTCAAAGGGAAATCAACACAAGGAATAGATCTATCATCTGGATTTCCTAAATCCACTTTCATTCAGTGAAAAACAATAAAATAAATTGCCCAAATTCACTAATTAAATAAAAACCCCTTTTTCCAGAGAATGAAGGAAAATTAATCTATCTACTACTTCAATTCCCCAATTACTTTTGAATTAAAATACCAATTATTCTATTTAAAAACATAATATTCTAACAATATTAAATTTGTGTATATATATAGTAAAATATATACATAACTAAATATATATATTTAAATAAATAATTTTATACATATATCAAATGTATATATTTTATTTAAATAACTAATTTCATTTCTAAAGCAATTTTTAAATTATATAAATTAAAATATATATATATGTATGTATATATATAATATATATTTATCCAAAATTAAAAACCAAATGCAATAAACCCGGTCCCACCTACATGCTACAAAGGCGGCGAAAATAATTTAAAGGAGGCACATTATATGGGGAGGGGGCGGTTGTGTATAACTTAGTTGAACCCCCCTCCATCCTTGTTGGGCACGACAATGCATGTGGGGAGGGTTGCGCTGCCTCCCCACGACGCCTCCCCTAGGGGCGGCAACTGTGGGGAGAGCCAGCCTCCCCATAAATACAAACACTACCAAAACAAAACAATTTCGCTTCCACTTTAAAATACAACAATTTAAATGGCATTCCATTGTTGTACGGCATATGCTCAACAGTATACAATGATAAATTTCACAAAAATTACAAACATAATAGAGGTATATATATACTTATATATATATGTATATACATTTTATTGTATATATATGTATATATATATATATAAAACAATTATTAAAAATTTTATTTTAATCATGCAATAGTTTCCAAAAATGGCCATATACAGGAAACTTCCCACATTTTTTTTATAGAGAATAAATTTTACATCGAGGACTTTTCCCTAAATTTTCTTCAGACAATTAATTTCAACAGAAGCAATCTTTTAATACCGAAATCAAAACCAATAGAGAATTGAATCAATATTCTTCTACAGTTAACATTTACCCCAAATTTTCTCGAAAAGATAATTTCTATAGAAGAGTTTCTAAGAGGATTAAATTTCTTCCCGATAATGATTTTCTTTCCAAATCCCTAACTGAATTCTTCTAGGTTCTTCTAAATTCACTATAATCCCAAATTAACAATTTTTCTATAGTTTGCATAGAGAATTTCATTTTATAGAGGATTTTATTCTACAAAGGATTTTATTCTACAGAGGATTTCATATACGACAATTACAAGTTTTAAAACAAAACTCAAACTTAAAAGTTTGCACAGACAATCTTTTACAGAGAAAGATCTAAACTAAGAAGCCTTTCAATATAAACTAAACAAAAATTAAAGAAGAAACCTGTAGTCCAACGCCTGTGAATTTGTAAATTTGAAGCAGCGCCTCCTCCACAGATCCAAGTATCTTCTCCCAGATAAACAATATCTTCCTTCAAAACAATACAATTTCCCAAACACAGAAATTTTTCCCGAGAGTAATTTTAAAAATATCAAGAACACAAAGCTTTTCCCGAGAGCAATTTTTCCAAAAAATTTAGAACACATGCAAATCACAAAAAGACTTCCTTTTTAATCTTTTCCCCAACACCCCAAATATCCTTTGTGCTTCTCCGTGAAGAAGCTTCTCACTTCTTCCATTAAAGCCACAATTTTCTCCCCGTGAATAAATTTTTTCAACAACCTCATAAATTCTTCTAACACAATGTAAAAACTCAAAAAATATCTTTAACAACCAATTTGCATAAAATCCTCTGGATATTTAAAATTAAAAACATTAAATAATTTCAAAATATTTACCATTTCAAATTTAACTTAATTAAACTAATTTAATTAATTAATAAATAATATAATCCTAAGATTAGACTATTTACCAATTAAAATTAATTAATTCACCACTTCTAACATTAAAATAAGATTAATTTAATAATCATCTTAAATAACCAAATCCATTAAATTCCCTTTTTTAAACTTTTCAACATAATAATTCAAAGAAAAATAAACTTTTAACAAGCAAAACCGACTAGACCCGACAACACACTAAGACTAGGGTAAAGGCTTGACACAAGAATCCTAGCTACTATCTCCCAATCAACATTACCATTGGGTGGACACGCTCAAACCTGTGAAGCCAGGTGGAGTCAATGTCCTATCCCTACAAACCTGTAAACAAGGCATATATATAGAACATGTTATAAACATCATAATAGAACAAACCCTGAAGAGGAAATCATGTAATCGCAGGGTGCTCACAAGCGAGTGATGCAATTTCATCCCCTTCACCAATAAACTATCACGAAATTGAAAATTCTAACATATATAATCTACTCATGTGCAATAACCATGTTATTCCAAATAGTCATTATGTTAATCAAAAACATGTCAAATGATAACATCAAAGTAGAGTAACATCACATCACAACATATAATCCACATCGCTCTATAAATAGCGATCAAATAATAAACAAGTATCAAAGTATATCAAATTATAAGTGCAACCAGAAAACAAAGCAAAACAAGGTAGGACACTTTCCAATCCAAAGAGAAAAACGGAGGGGTGTTACATGACATGTGTCAAGATGAGAGGCTAAGATGTTGAGTTAAGTGACTGCATGGATTAGATGGCTAGTTGCATGGATGAGTGAAGTGAGAGTGAACTGAGGTTACCTTTTAGTCAATTCACTAAATTAGGAGATAGAAGAATATAAATAGAATTAAATAAATAAATTGATTTAATTCATGTGTATGAGATGAAGATATATTTAAGAAATAAATAAAATATTAATTTTATTTATTTATTGAAGAATTTAAAGATAAAAAGTCAAATTAAATAATTTATTTAATTTTAGAGGAGATATTATCTATCAATGCTATTAGATTTCCACAATCCATATTATCAATGCTAGATTTTTGGATTAGATTGTGTGTCAATTTTTGAGTCAATGTTTCGGATCACACTCCGTGATCCATCATCAAGACAAAGAGTTCAAGGAGATGTAATTTGTTGCAGACCCAGTTAGCTTAAAAAGAGGAGAGAGGGGGTGGAAGGAGGGTGAGGAGAAGGCACACCACATGAGGAACCAATAAAATCCTATAAGAGAAAGGAGGGTAGAAAACAAGCATAAGGAAGCAACATTAGGAAGAAAAGAGAAAAAAGAGGAGAAATAAAATAAGAAACCTAAAACTATCACAAAGATGCTCATAATATTATCTAATCTAGAAATCTAGCATAGATATTATCTAATTAATTAATTATGGTGAATGAGAAGAATGCATTAATTAAATAAATAAAAATCATTTAATTAATGCAGATAGAAGAAATTAAGAATTTAATTAAATAATTAAAAATATTTAATTTGTGTGAATGAGGAAAACTTAAGAAATAATTAAATTATTATTATTATTTAATTATAGTGGTTGAAAGAAAATGATAAATTAGTTAAATAATTTAGAATTATTTAGTAGATAAGAGGGAATGATAATTTAATTAAATTTTGATGATGGAAAAAAGATAAAATAATTAAATAATTAAAAATTATTTAATTAAAGAAGATTATATGTTAGCTTATTTAAATAATTAAATTTATTTAATTAATAGTGATAAATGGATTGATAAAAGAAGATGACAAGAATATGATGATGGTTTAGACAAAATGTGTTAAGTCATTTTTAGGTGTCTACAATTATAAACCTTGAACACAATATAATATTTTGTAATGGAACTTGTTACACATAGGTTTCCATGAATCTCTCTAGATTTGATTACCATGATCTATTTATGTATGATGGTAAGTTTGCTAGAAATGAGAAACACTTGGTGTGTACAATATTTGGTTCCAAGTGAAAAAAGAAAAAATATAATATTTTCAATGAATCAAAAAAGATATAATAATGCTAAGTTGTAGATCATCTACAACTTGTTCATCGCATGGAATCTTCCTCATTAATTCCTATGAGTATAATTGTAATTATTTATAATGTAACTTAAGACACTAGAACATATAATACCAAGCCTTGTTGAGGGACTGATACTATAAAATGATCTTCTAGAAAAAGAGAATCACATAACATTTTTTTTTTTAAGTATAAAACTAAACATTCAAATTAATGAGAGCATAAACATATTAGACCATTCCATGCATGAGAATCGTAATATTTGTAGTTCTAAAGTCCAAATTAAAGAAAAATGTACAAATTAATTTTATAAAAACAAAATTCATCATAAAATTAACTATTTCTATAATAATTTTAAGTCAAAACATGCATTTGAACTAAGATTCAGAATATTGGATCAATCAATAAATATAACAAAACATAATTAGCAATATTACAAATACCAAAAAAGCGTCACTTTCCTTTTATTAGATGTTTTATATTAAAAACTCATTAGCTTAAAATGTGGCATGTATTTCTATACAGCATAAAAGGTTTAAAAACTACTTAAAATAAATTCAAATTTCTTGTGAGACATATATAATGGAAGATGATATAAATAATTTTAAATTTAAGAAGTACACTCCAAATTTCTTATCCTTTTTTCACTTTGCAAAATGGAAACTTTGTTTATTTTTAAGTTGTCATATAATTTATCCATGATGTGTATATATAAAGAACATTAAAATCATTTTATTCTATACTCCAAAACAATATGAAATGAATCTGCATCTTGACTATTTGAGATCATAGGTATTGATAGAGACAAAAGATGACATTGAATATATTTTTTTCAATAACATAAATACCATCATAAATGATCAAGTGCTAATATATTTTCATCATGTTAATATATTTTCAAAAAAAAATACTAGCACTTAGAATTTTAGGAGGTGTAAGAGATGTGTCAGTAAGAAATTTGAGGGAATGTCGTCATCATCCTCTCCTTGCACTTACTCATTATTATCCTCATCATTAATTCTATTAAGATTTTCAATGGGTCAAAATATTTTGTTATATTTGAAAAATAAGCACATTGTAAAATTATTATAAAATACTAAATTTTATTTTGCAATGAAATACCAAGTCATATCAACATATACAAATATTACTCACCCAAAGAACTTAAAACAACTACACCTACATCTAGAAAAAACAAAATATCTAATAGTATTTTGACAAGTCATTCCAAGCCATAACTATCAAATTAGCATCATACCTTTGACTAGTAACATAATAGGACAAAACCAACATTACTAACAAAAAAAATCAAAAGTGGAGGAGTGATAAGGGATGAGAATGGCAATTTTATTTCAGCAGTGGCACTCCCCTTGGGCACCCAAACTAACCACCTTGTTGAAGCCATAGGGGCTTTCCAAGCCTTAAACCTTGCTCACCAAATAAATTTCAAAAATGTATGGCTTGAAGGGGACTCAAACAATATTATTCAATGTATTAAAGGCCTCCAAAAGCCTTCTTGGACCATTGAGAATTGGATCAACCTCTCAAAGGGGATAATTAGCTCTTTTGAAAAATACTTCATTTCCCATGCTTATAGGGAAACAAACACAGTGGTGGACTTCTTTGCTAATAAGGGGGTCAAGGCTAAGGGTAACATGATGTGGCAAAGGAGTGACAAATTGGATGCTGATGTCATGGCCTTATTAATGTATGATAGAACCCACGGGAAGGTTTTCCCTATCAATTAATGATTATGGGTGTGGGGTGTCTTTTCATGCAGTCTCGAAACTGCTATATCATTATTTTTCATCGTGGGCTGGAGTACCTTAATATCATTTGCCACTATAATATTTTGTGCTTCGCATGCTTTCTAGGTATTTCTGCTATCAGGTTTTTTGGCTTTCTGGAGTCTTCGCAGTAGGGTTGCAACACTGTCAACATGGGAGGTGAGCATCACTAGGTGGAACTGATGGATTGTGAGGACCTAAAGAGTAACACTAAGGTCTAGGAGTTGTTGGAGAAGGGTGGGATCACTAGCTACATCGAAAAACTCCATGGTGTGGATTAGGATATTACTAGGTTTTTTGCTGAAGAATGGAACAATGGTAAGGTTAATTTGTTTGGGAGAAAGGTGGCATTGGATGAGCAGTTAATTGTTGATGTTACTGGGCTTTCCATGGAGGGTATGAAGTTCTATAGGGATAGGAAGCTTTTTGACTAGGCTGTGAGAAAATTTCCAAAGACTGATAAGGAGAAGGAGGACTTGCGCAGAGCTACTAAAAGTAGTTATGACTCTATGAAGATTAAATTGCTCTAGCGAGAGGTGTTGAAGGTATTAATGGAATACATTACATTAGATGGTAGATATACAAGGGTTTTTGGCTACCCTTTTGTGCTCCTAAATCACTTTCATCATCAGGTTAGGGTTTCCTTCCCTTTCTATCTGTCTACTTCACTGAATGCTAATCTTCAGGACCATAAATCAAACCCAGATAGATACCCATTCTTCATGAGGGTTTGCTTGTTCTTATTTTTTAAACTTTCAAATCCATGTCGGCTCTTTCCCACCAGACCCCCTCTCCCCACTCCGCCTCTACTAGGGACGAATTGGGTGCCAGCTATATAGACAAGGATGAATGGGACTAATATGGAGGATGAGGAAGATTTTCCCTCAAAGCTGGTGAGGAAGGGTAGTAACAAAAGCAAGTCCAAGGCTCATGCCCTTCCTAAACCTAGTGCCATGATATCCACAGGCAAAGCTAAAGTCATTTTTCTGGGTTTTGGGGCTACTAATTTGAAGGCGAAAGGCAAAGCCAGTGTTCCTCTAGAGAAGGGAAAGAGGAAGGTTGTGGAGGACCCTTCCTATGAAACCAATCGGGATGAGACTCAAATGACCCCTTCGTCAGAGTATTCCAGTTACCCTGCAACTGATAGGGAGGACAGGTCGAGGTATCCCAGTGACCTCAAGGAGGATGATCATTACTTTAAGGCTGAGCACGAGTTTCCTGTGGATATCCTAGCTATCACCCGCAATGGGTCCATGGATTTCTTTAGGTTGATTAGGTGGGTTTTCTTTGAGATTAAGGAGATCAAATTGAATCAAAGGGCTTTTAGCAGTAAGTTGGAAAAGAATGACATGAAGGATAAAACTAACAAAGACAGAGATAAGGCCAATGACTTGTGGACGGAGGAAGAGAAGAGATATATGGTATATTTCCTTAAGAAAATTGTGGAGGATTTGCAGCAATTCAAGAGCAACCATGACGGCAAGCTATCAGCTATAGAGGAAAATTTGAAGAATGTTAAAGAATCTATTCAAAAGGTTTTGGAAATGAGTGACAAGATCTTAAAATCCACTGCGAGTACCATGAATTTGATGGTTGAGAATCTGGAAAATGCCTATCAGGTAAGGCCTATAGTGGATGTGGAAGATGAGAAAGATCAAAGCCAGGTGGAGGGTGTTGGGCCGAATAAAAGAACTAGATCCAACCTAAAGAGGAAGGCTGACAAAACCCCTATGGAAATATAGGAAATTAAGAAAGTGGCAATAAATATGAACAATCTAGAGCAAGAGGTTGTAGATATCCTGAGGAACCTTGCCTAGCGGTTAGTTTTTCATTGGGTTTCTATTGGTGTTTTGTTGTGTTGCCCCTAGGCTGGTTTTGTTCTTATCTTTGTAGGCAGCATTCTATTTTTGTGTTGAAATATCTAATGATTTATCTTTCTTTTCTTTGTTGTTAAAGGGTTTCAGGTCCCCTTCAAAATCTTCTTTTTCCTTAATCAAAAACAAAAAAAGTCAAAAAAACTCACATTTAAAAAAATGGTCATTATATGGGTCCTTTAATGTCTCTATTAAACATGACACATAATGATCACATAGCATCTCAAATGGATTTGAAATTTAAACTGTCACTTCACCACACTATTATATACTTGTGTATGCATCCCAACTTTTTTTTGAACCAACATTCATATTGAAAGTTTCTAAATATCATAGGAAGAAACATAAGTATTTGAACACCTTAGATGTCACTGATGTACTATAAACTAAATAAGCTTCAAGCATGCCATTTAAATTATCTTAATTTTGGTCATGGTCCAAAAGTAATAAATTTAAAATAGTCAACTACACTTCAAATCAAGATTAACAACTTCAATCTTTTTTTAAATGTCATGAATAATCTATTATGTTTCCTCTTTTTCCTTCTTAGAAATGAGGCTTATATAAGGACACATTATTTTATATTTTTTCTTATGCATACCCACATTTAGTGACTCTCAAGGATAAGATGAACCTTTGAATTGATTTGTAAATGTATCAATGATGAGACTTGAAAAGTACATAATAAGTTAATTAAATTCTAGGAAAATGGTTTTCCCAATAAACATATCATTGAAAACAACAAGCTAAGTGTTTTGTTCCTACTGAGAGGACATGCAATAATTTTGTGTGCAAGTCAATTACTATACTTGTATTTTGTAAATAAAATAAACAAATTAACTTAGGTTACTTCAAACACAAAACCCCACCACTAGTTGAAGTTGAGATTACTCTTCCTAAGCAACCACTACTCTATATTCTTTTTATTTTAATTTTTTTAATTCTATTATTATAGTTTTGAAATGTAATGGATTGCATGGGATGATATTCAACACTAGTAAGGATTAGAGTCGTGAACTCAAATACCAAGAAGCCATATCAAAGATCAAAATTTGGTCAAAACATTGATCTAGTATAGTAAATCAAATATAAACAAATTAGGGCTCCATAGCCAATTTAACTAAACTCTTAAATATTTTTTTTAGCAAGTTGCTCTTCTACATGCAACTACAATTTACCATAAGATCTATCCTACACAGACTACTAAACATTACTAATAATTTGATATTTTACAACTGAAAATTTTGATTTAGCTTTTCAAATATGCATCCACAACGCTAGGTAGACAATAATACATAGACCTTCCCCGAGCACTTACAAGGGTGATATTACTATTTTAAGATTTATTAAATTAGAAGCAACAAGAATGGAGAGAATATTTCATAAAATAAAAACCTGGTGGTGTAGATAGCTCCAAGCATTTGATAAACTAAATGATGCACCATTCTTCCCATTTGTTGTTGCCAAATATGATCTTTATCATTGGGTTGATTCATGACTTCATAGTTTTTTGTAACTTGCAATATTCATTCATGACCTTGAGCACAATTATTTACATATTTACTCAAGATAGGCTTGGAAGTTGATAGAAAAGAGGACAACAGATTCATTGTTCAAAAGTATAAGTTTTTCTCCAAACATCACTACCTCCACCAAAGAGCTACACCTCGATTAGAAACATGCCCCATTAATGGATGCACAAGAATTTGCAATTGTGGGGCCCACTTACTAAAACAAGCCTTCAGTCATTTGTTCAAGACTAAAATCCCTTTGATCAAAATACACACATGTTATGCCCCTCCTTGGAAAAGCGAGGAAAGCACAGCACCCACATGAATAGAAGGTTTTTTCCTCCAAGCCAAGTTCCAATACACTAATTTTCTATTTCAAAAAAAAAATTGCTACCAAACAATATGCACACAATAGATGAAGATGACTACTTGTCTAGCCATCTTAGAAGGATTCTTTCTCTGAAAGGATGTTTTGGGCATGATTAGGTTGTAGAATTCTTGCAGGAACCACCACCTTTGTGATGGCTCTCTCAAAGTATTGTATAAACTTGCCTTCAATTTCTAAGCATGATCTAATGAGAAGAAAGGAACATCCATGTACTAATTTAAAGATGTGTTGTAGGTCTGAGATCTATCATTTATTGTGTTTCAAAGCACCAATAACATACTATGCTTCAAAGCCATTTTGAAAAAAAATTCAACGATGGAAATGAAGAGCGCTCAAACCCTAGCTGGCACGAGCTCTACTGGTGGTGATGGGTCTGCTATTGGGGCTGAGGGAACAACAGATGAAGATGAAGATGCAGAGAAGGACGATTTGAAGGTTGTTTTCAGAGCTACTAATGTTGTGGATGCAAAGGTGGACGGTTCTGAGGTTTTTTTCGGTGCTGCTAACATTGGTGAGGGTTTTGACCTTAGAGGCTCGGATGAGGGGGATTTTCATGCTCTTGTGGACTGGGAACTTGCTCCCTCTGTCAAATTTGCCTCTGTTTATTTTGAGGATGGGATTGATAACGAGTGGTTTATCGATTCAGATGAGGAGGAAGAAGAGATCCTTCTTGATATTATTTTTCGAGGCTCACAAGAAGTCTTGATGATGTGAGATTGTTGGGAAGAAAGAGGAGAATGGTACTCCTTTTTCTGGGTTGGTTAAAGGCTTTCTTAATCACCTGATTCTTACTCATCGGAAGGGTGTTGGGCTTGGTTTGGATGTGAATCTGGGTGCATCTCTAGCTTATATATCTAAAGGTTTGAACATTGTTCAAATGCCTGTGAAGGATCTTTACTCTGGTTGGTTTGGTTAACCCCCCTTTTTCCTCTGACTTCTCTGATGAGTCGGTTTCTATTGCTTCTCCTGTGGGGTTGGATGTTGTTAAGGGACCCCTCCCTACGTGTAAGGGGGATGTTGCTACTCTTTTCAAGGCTAAGGTGCAGGGATTCTCGGTGGTCTTTGGTCTCTCTTTTTAGATTCTTGAAGCTATGGTGGAGAGGTCTATTGTTGTTGTTGGTAATGCTCTTGTTGGGAGTTTCTTTGGCCCTCGTCCTAATATTGACTCTATTCACAACTAGGCTCTAGTTAAATTGAAAGTTTTTGGTTTACTGCAGGTGATTGCTTTGCCTAAAGGATTTTTCCTTTTTTTTCCTTCCAACTCCTTCAGCAGAGTAAGGATGTATTACATGGAGGGCATTGGTTCTTCAGTAAATTTGTTCTCCTTCTAAAAAGTTGGACTATGGGGTTTGTGGCTTCCAAGCATTGCTTCGATTGGGCCCCTATTTGGGTTAGGCTCCCAAATCTTCCATTGGAATTCTGGGATGAGGAGGTCTTTCAAGGTATTGTAATAGTTTTGGTTCTTTCTTAGCCATCGATAAGATCACAAAATACATGAAATGTTTAGTTTATATTAGATTTTGTGTTTTGGTTGAAACTAGTAGGCTTCTACCAAATAAAATTAAGATTCGCTCCAAGCTGGGTGTTTGGGAGTAAAGTGTTCTCTTTGATTCTTCCTCTTTGGTGTGCTCTCATTTCCTTAGAGTTGGTCATTTTTCCCGCTCTTTCCAGGACTTCAATCCTCTGATGAATTGTTCTGTTCGGAAGGCTCTAAGCTCCACTATTATTTTTCCCACTAAAAATTCAAACTTGGTGAACCCCTTGGCTAAGGAGTTGGAAGTGGAATATCATGTTTATGTCCTAATGGGAAGCCCTCTCATGGATAATGTTTTTCCTGTTAGTATGAATGAGATTGATTTGTCCAAGATTATTGGATTGACCCATTCAGATCAAGTTCCCTTTATAGGCTCTTTATTTGGACACAATTTCAAACCTCCTTGATTGGTGTGGCCCTTCTTTGAGTTGAGCCAACTTTGGTGGCTAGAAGTTGGTTGACTATTTTCTGCTATTTTGGGGCGTCTTTGTCGTTTCTCTACTTTTTTATGAGGGTTTTAGGTGCCCTTCAAAACCTGTTTCTATCGTTTGTTGTTTTTGGCAAAGTTTGAGACTTTGGTGTTTGATAGTGTCCTTTTCTTCGCTTTGTACAAGGTTTTGGGCCCTTTCAAAACACTGCTTACCTTATCAAAAACATACTATGCTTCAAAGGGCCATCAAAAAAGTTAAGTAGATGGGAGATCAGAGTTGCACATGATGCAATTGTTTAATATTAAAGCTAAAAAATGTGGTAGTTTGGAGTTTGATATTTTAAGCAAGCAACTGTAGTTGAATACCAAACAATCATGTCAATATTAAACTTTCAATCATCTAAAATTTGTTTAACATATTTTTTGAGAGCCTAGAAGTTGTTTGGTGGCATGATATGGGTTTGGTGATGCTTTGTGGACTTGCATGTCCACTTAAAAAACCTATAAGCTGATTAGATTTGGGTACATACTTCCTAGTTCTACCAAATGGATATCAATGAGCCCCTAAACAAAATTTTGGTTAAGAGATTTTACTATGGATGGGAGATGGAATGGTCACTTGGAAAATTTTAAATTAAGCATCTTGACAAGGTAGTTTGTTTGGAAAAAAAATAATATATTGTATAATTGAGGTTTAATTTTCCTTATGAATATAAAAAAAAAGAAATGAAAAATAAAGATATTTATTATTTAATTAGTATTTGGTTTAAATTAATTTAGATGTGAGAAGAGCACATAGAAGATCTAAAACAAAAGTTGAAAAGGGAATATATACTTGTAATTTATAATTTGAAAAAGGTTAATTAGAAAATGAAATTTGAAAAGAAAAATAATCTCAAATCAGATCTTTTCTACTTTAATTTTTTTCTATTACTATAAAATTTCATAAATTATTTTAATATTTAAACATTATTAAAATATGCATTGTGAAAACACCCATCAACTCAATATACAGAACACCAAGTTACATAAATCTGTAAATTTATACATATTAATGTGGAAAGTCGGTTTTATTGAAAATATCAATGACCCATTTGAGTACACAACACAAGCTAAGTATGTCGGTATCTCTATTCTGTAAATTTATCTCATAGATCTGTATATGATCCAAAGCAAACTTTTCATAAGGCTTTATGTCTTAATCATGGAGAGAGAGAGTGAGTGTGTGTGTGTGTGAGAGAGAGAGGGAGAGAGAGAGGGAGAGGGAGAGGGAGAGGGAGAGGGAGAGTGGGAGAGCAGGAGAGAGGGAGAGAGAGAGTGTGTGTGTGTGAGAGAGAGAGAGAGGGAGAGTGGGAGAGACAAGATAGCTTTTGGGTTTTAATTATTGAGATAGTTTGAAAGAAAACCCATTGTAATAGAGTCAAAGATTGAGACACCTACTAGTCATGTTCATAGATCATTTTTTGGCACATCTTTTATGTTGTCTTTCATTTAATGGAGTCACGTGTGATATATTGACCTTATCATATTGTGTTATATGGAATGTACACCCACATTAATGAAAACCAAACAAAAAAGATTCCACCGGATTTGATACCATGTTGTTGTATTTACTATAGTATGGTATTTCTAGAGCAGATGGCGAGGTACATATGCATACAAATATTTTGGATTTCAATGAAGAAATTTTAATGATGTCTGGAGATCAAGTGGTCTAAGGGACTTAGAAGATCAAAGCTAACAGCTTGTCAAATTTTTCTCAATGACGGTCCTTCTATTATGAATCTTGAATAAAAAGTTTACCATCTTTTGAAGCCTTGCTTCCTCAAATAGCTCATTCAGATTACCCACTTTTAAATTTTCTTCGAATTGGATACAGATATCTTCATATGCTGCACAATGAAGGATGAAGTGCCGCTCAATTTCAACTACCCCTTTGGTGCAAAAAATGAAAGTTCTTTTATCTCATTCCTCCTTGGGCACCTTCCATCTGTCCATCTTAACACAATTGGATTTGGGTACTTTCTTCTCAGTTATGACGAGCGAATATCCACGAGCACCCAAACAAATTTTGGGTTAGGAGACTTTCCCAGCATTAAATTTGAGTTCCTAGAAGTTGTTTGGTGGTGTGAGATAGGTTTACCGACTTGACTAGACTTGCTAGTCAATTTAAAAAGCCTATGAATTTATGAAAATAGAAGGTCTACATCTACCTAATCAAAATTGTCAATATGACATGCATCTTAGCTAATAAGAATATTTATTTGTATAAAAAACTTAACAAAGTAACTTCATTATTGAGAATGATTTTATATTAAATAAATGTATCAAAAATTGGATTTCACAATATTTTCTTTTTTCACATTTTTTTTTAATGTATAAATATATATCTTATGTAATCTTTTTTTACATATTGTTTGAATTACAATCATTTGCCTTCAATATTTCAGTTGATAAATTAATTTTATTTATTTAAAAAGTAACATTTTATTAACTATCTTTAATTTTGTATCATAGGGATAAACCTTATAGATTAGAGCCTTAAAAATATTCATGGGATCACTTATGTCAAATGTTGATCCTCTAATAAATATTATGTTCTAATAACAAAGAGCTAACATCCTTTCTAAATCCTTCATTTATATTCATAATATGTTCAACTAAGTTGATCTCATAAGATAAAATCTATGAATTGGAATCAAGATTGATCACATCTAATATTAGAGTTAGACCTTCCTTTGTAAAGTAATGAAATTGTTATTTTTTTAACTAGTCATTATTTCAATGTTCATTGTCTACTTGTGGATGCATATTTTTTTTTTTTAAATAGCAATTAATTGGAATGCAAGCAAACCATGGGAAAAACTTCTTTGAGTTTGTGCTTTAAGATACTTATCGTTTGATTTCCATCATCTATTGATCATTGTCCCATGTTTTCTAGTAGTGTGGCCTTTATGTTCTTTTCAATTACCTTGCATCCTCAATAGGAATTTGAATGTTAGTTTGATAATTATTTTCTCAATATTATATAGTTAATTTACTTTGATACACATGCAATCCTAAATTGCAACTAAATACGATGCATTATAATTTGAATTAACTACAATTCCTTTGAGATATTCTATCAATGTTTGTGTACAAGACTACAAGTACTCATTAAAATTTTCACATGGAGGAAGGGTATTTGTGCATTAGTGAAGGATATATTGTAGTGATCACATTGGATAGGATTTATGATGGGTGGAGTCAAGTCATGGATTGAAAGGCCAGTGTTTGACAAACCATTTAAAATAATAGATTAGATTGGCCATTGGTGATATTTTTTGTTCTATTAATCATTGAAGGAAATGTGGCCACATGGTAGGGTCACAACTATGTCATGTGTATGTGACTTGCATTTTCAAATTAATGGTTGAAAACTAATAATAAAGCTGCAAAATGATTGAATTCATCCTTGTAACACACTTTTTATAGTTTCTCTATCGTTAATCAATATCATTGAACAATTCAGCCTCCTAAATCCTTACCTTACCATTACACTTCATTGCCCCCATCACTAGTTACAAATCAAAATAGAAAAAATGTCAAAAATATGATGACAATGATTTTTTGAGTAGGAGATTGGAAGCCATTGCTTGGATAGTGTTTCTTTTTCTATTGTTTCTTAATGTTGGGTTGTTGGTTTTGTTTAAGATAAAAACTATTGTAGTTTGGCTAGTATAATCCATGGGTGTATTCCCTCATGGGCTATTTTTTCTCCTTGTGGAAGAGCTACAATAGGTTATTGGAGTGTTATAGTGCTTGAGAGTCCCACATGAACAATTGTGCTTGAGTAACTCGGTGGTATATCACACAATTCATGTGCCTTGTTTGTGCTTCCACATTTTGAATACATGTCTACTAGGATAGTTGAAACTATAAAATCTTCAAAAAAATCTTTGTTCTTTATTTTAATGAATGTCCATACCCTATGTGAAATTTGGTCGTATACTTGCCAATTGCATTTTCTGAAAGTTTCTAAATCCTTTTCAAAAAATCCATTTTATGTTATGCTTCTTCTTATGACATGGGAAAATATGGGAGGATAGATCATTTGTATGGGTTGTTGGTTATTTTTCTAACAAATTTGAAATGATTAAATGGTAGGTGTGATGGAAGGTTTCAATTGACAATGAAAGGGTTAGTAAGTGAAATAAGGTGCATAGGTTTCAAGTTTCCTATTAGGGCTATGGTAACTCTGAGCAATTAGGAATAGTAGTTAAATAGCAAGGCAGATTGTGGCACCTAGTGCACATTTAAAATAATCTACTTGTGGAATTAGCTACTCAGCTACATCATGCACTAGCCCATAAGATGTCAACATTTGGCTATGTTTACATTGGGTTGTGACAATACAAGGTGGGGTACACCAAAATACTAAACATATATGTGGGCAAAAGATATTTAATAACACCAAGTCATCATATATCCATGCAAAGGTCAAAGGAAAATAGGTGATGCCACATGTTGTGAGGTTGCTTGAATTTTGTTGGCTAGGGATGGTAGTCAATGAGACCACAATTCACAATGCATAATCTTAGCAAACAATTGACATAATTGGATGACAATTAAATTATGTCCACTATCCATAAACAACTATTATTAACATAATTGGTTTGAGTTGCCCATTTTCATTGTTGCACTCTACAATCAAATATCTAACCGCAATGGTCAATACTTACTTTCACAATCTTCACATGCATTACATGCCACTTATCACATAGTTAACACTTGCACGAATGAGGATTCAACATAGTTTATAGACATGCATGATCAAGATACATGATCAAAAGTTTATATAAATACCTTACACAACCATTAATAGAATAGTTCAAAGATCGAAAGTGTAAATAACCACCTTACACAACCATTAATAGAATACTTCAAGGATCAAAAGTGCAAATAATTACCTTACAATATATCATATTTGATTGCAGCTCAAATTTACATATATATCAAATAAACCCAATAACTAATATTTGATAAACTTTACAATATATCATATTTGGTTGCAACTCAAACTTTCATATATATCAACTAAACCCAATAATTAATATTTGATAAAATACTAATCCAGTTAACATACAATTACCAAAGATGCAATATGATTGAAATTTAAAAACATAAAGATTACATTGCTAATAGCACATGGAACAATAAATGATAGATGATGGAACTAAACAACTGACATGTCGAGAAACTTGGTCATGATTTCTTAGCATTCCGACTTATTTTTTTAAAAACAAAATGCATCTTACATGATCGACTTCCTAAACTGTAAGAATTTTACACATATAATTGGGTTTGTTAAACTTAGTTTGCCCTACCCTAAGAAAAGTTGTCTAAATAGAACCCAAAAACAAATTTTGGATATGTTGACAATCTCCCAAAGTCAAAGAAGTAAAAAAATGTGGGGGAAAAGAGATTGTTCAGTGACTCCTAGTTTGTATGCTTAGCTATCAAAAATTCCAGGTTGTTTTTTTTATGCTCCATGTCGAACCTGTCATAGAGAATACAAGATGTAACTTCTTTAATGGGATACTGCTGTAAATTTAACTCCCCCTTCAGTTCTAAGCAGATCAATTGTTAATTTTTTTAAGTATAATCACAGATAAAATTCAACAAAATAGATTTGTTCCAACATTTTTAAATCACAGCACAAATTTATACAATAAGTGCATGAGTTGTATTGCACTTGAAGTGAAAGTTAAACTGAAAATGGGATCTATGTTTGAATGTTCAAAGTTTGTGTTTGAGTGTAATAGATTATAAAAACAAAAAAAACCAGATAAGAAACAAAGAAAACATTAATTTAATTCAAGAAATTTCAAGGTGATTCAATAAAAATTAAAATAAAATGTTAATAAGTCTATCAGAGATCAAGTATTGATGAGTGCAAGACTTTAGCACTATAAGGGATGAAGCCATGATTGTGCCTCAAATAATTTTGATTGAATGGATACCTATCAATCCTTAATTCTTAGTTGAAGAGGTTTCAATCTTGAACTTATACTCCCATATCAATTATCTAAACAATTTATAAATTTGGTATAAAACCCTCCAACCAAGAAAACGTCAAACTCTCTACACATTAAAATATTGATGCTAGATAAAAACAAAGTACTCTGAGTAGATAATAATCATAAGACAGAAATGCAATCATTTCACCTAAACCGTGATGTGCATCACTCCCCTATTTGTAAAAATCTTGAATTCCATATCATGATATATAAAACCCCATCAAATGCTAAAAACAAAAAAATGTGAAAATAAATGACCATAAAAATGCATTTAACAAAGCTATTCAATAAATTGCATAAACCCTAAATCTTTTATCCAATATGTATTGTGATATTGGGTTTTTGTAGGGATATTATAAAGTGGGTGGTCAAATTCATTACCACAATTGAAGCTCTGAAATTTATGGAAGCTAGTTGTCTTATGAATTTTATTATTTTGTATTATTCAATTCAACAAAATAAATAAATGAAACATTGGAAAAGGTGAGTGCACCAAAATGAACTCTTATGCTTATATGTGATGGAGTGATCTAGCGCACTTATAATTTTCCTCAATTTCATTAGAAAAAGAGATCTCCTGAGGATAGGATTGACTTTCAACCTTGAGGTGAGTCAACCCTATTAGGAAGGTTTGTTGTTTTGGGATATAAATTTAACTGCAAATTAACCAACTCAATTGTATGACCTAATACTTGAAATGTAGATTATTATGATAACATAAATAAAAATAGCAAGTTACAGGCGGATCTGAGAAGGGCAGAATGGTATGTAGCTAGCACCAAAAGTGGGTTTTGAACACTACTAAAGGATAGATTCTCCCTAGGGTGAATGGTTCTCTATACAAGGGTCCAAAATCTAATTTTATAGTCCTCAAATCTTGAATCTAGGCTTTTCATTTCTCTTGATTTGATCGTCAAAAAGTCAGAAATAAAATCTTTAGGTGAATTTTCGTAGCTTGAAAACAATGTTGACAACTTTGACAACTTTTCAAAATTGCTCTTTTGATTGATTTTTAGTCCTTCTTCACCTATAAATCTGCACATACAAATAGAGAATAAAAATGTTTGTTTTGGGGTGAATAGGGGTTTGCCTTGGTCAAACCCCAATTTGGTAATCAAACCTTGAAAATGAAATAATGATCGGATGAAGGAATTAATGAATGAACACTTGTTAAAACTCACCAAACCCTTGATGGCTACCCTTAGAGGACTGAATTCATACACATCACTCTAAGGCTTGGATCTTGCATGAATTGGCTTGATGATTGGTTGATTGGGTGTTTGAATGCTTGAAACCTACATCACAATGTTAGCTCCAAAACAAAACATGAACACACATGAACTTTGACATGATGATATGATCTTGATTGCTATTGTAGTTGATTGATAATGCTGCTCTTTAATTCTCTTGACAATAATGTTTTCTCTTGTGAAGATTGCCTTAATGCTAGATGTTTTGAATTGATAAAAAGACTAGGTATTTAAATGTGTTTATCTAATTTCATGAAAAATTAGATTCCACAAGATGACATTTGAAACTTGAATTTGAATCATTAAAATATCGCCAAAAACATATTAAAAATTGGGTCCTAGCACTTAAAGGGGACCCATTCATCCTTGGGAAAATGGGTCCTAGGACACAATTTCCAAGGTGTTTAAATTAATGTTGGCAATTGTTTAATATAGGTTTCTCTTTCATAAAATGAGAATAATAAGGATTTGGAATGCATAATTTAGGTAATTAGAAGCTTAATTAAGGGGATGCAAACATAGTGTGAAAATGTAAAGGTGTACATTTTTTATACTACATTTAGCCCCCACTTTAGTGAAAGTATGAACCCATGCTCAAACTCACACTAAAGTAGAAAAATAAGTCAAGAGAGGTCTAATTGTACAATTGTTGGAAAGATAAGATAACAAGGATCAAAGAGGATGATCACGCCCCTAGAATCAAAGATCCCATGACAAACCAAAAAAGGTACAAAGAGACACACGTATGCAACAGTGACACAAGATACATCATACAATGTCAAAATTAATGTAAAGAGCGAAAAGGGGTGGATTAGGCTTCGACTATTTGTCCAAAGATACACTCACAAAGGCTAGTGCAGTCTGATATACACTAGGTGACCCTCAAGACAATATGAGAAACATGCAATGGTTTGGTGTAGTACAATATACACCAAGTGTGTACCCATAAAAAGGTAACAGATGGGCAAGTCATGTCATGTCTACAGACTCCCATACGTCAACCATACCAAACGTTATACTCCTTGATAAATTTGATAAGGTGCCACATTAAATGGTCATAGCCCTTCACAAGGCTAGCAAGCTACATTATGCTAGACACTCATGACAAGGCACCACTAGCAAGCAAGTTGTATTATGCTTGGTGACCAAGAATTTAGTTTAGGATTGTCAAAGGGGTTTCACTTAGTTCATGAAAGGTCTCATTTTAAGGAACATCACACTCGATATCACCATCAAAAGAGGACTAGTTGAGGGACAAAAGATTCACACCTTAGGGAATGCACACCATAGCATTACCACTAAGAGGAATGTCATTTGCCAAGAAAGGTCATGCTCTTGAAGGACATCAAACCCAATGTCACCAACAAGAAGACACATCATGTGAAATAAGAAGACCACACTTTGAACAAGGTCATGTCATCAAGCAAGAAACAAGTGGGAGGCATAATGCCCCCCACTTTAAAGAAATTTCTAAACACCATGCTATGAGAAATTACTTTAAAGTAGAAGATGATAAATGCCAATTGATAAAAGAGACATCAGAGCTTATTTGGAAAGCCATATGCCAAACATATGTTTCCAAATGAATTTGTATCATGGAAAGGAGGTTGCCCCCCATATGCAATCCTAAGATAAAACATAAGGGATCCATGGATTTGGGGTCAACGCAGGGTGTGTGCAAGAAGTTGAGTCCACTTTTTGGCCTAAAAGTGGAAGTGAATTCCTTGATTTTTAGAATTTGTCACATTTGACCTTAAAATTTGAAGGACTCGGATATGCAATCTTAAAAAAAGTCACTAATCATAAAATGTAGTACTCAGAGTCTAGTTTCCAAATATGTAATTTATTTTAATATCCAGATGATACAAATTGATTTTCAATAGGCATTTCTAAAAACCACTGCTTAAAAGTCACTTTTTTTTAGCCATACCATGCACATGTACACCATCCATATTTTGAGCTAAATAATCGTATTTTTCTAAATCCTTTTGGGAAAATATTTGTAACTCATTGAAGCATGCTTTCAATAATTTTTTGTAATTTCTTATCAAATATTTTTTTTATTAATTTTTTATTGGCCATATTTGTTGTTTTAAAAAATCATCATGTACATCACACATAAGATGATCTAAACTTATCATTTTTTGATTTTTTTCAAATTGAAAAGAATTGTTTGAAGTATGCTTTCATACAATTCATTTTTCAAAAATTTATTGTAATAAAAAGTTATTAAAATACTAAAAAACCTTGGTATTTCAAGTTTATGGACTAGTTTCATCATAAATTAATTGAAAAATAGAAAAAATAATGCAATTGTAAAAAAATTACATATTTGGAATCTACACTGTCTCATCTACAATGGGTTCTTATTCCATCAAAAAATTATGTAAAAAAGGTCTTCAGACATATGTCCAAAGTCACTATTTTCTTGTGACTGGCATGACCTTCAAGTTGCAGGTCAAACCAAGTCCAAAACTTAGGTTCAGGTCCCCAAGCCTTTTCCCGAACCAAAAACAAAGCAAAAACCCAACCAAAAATTATTTTTTTATAAAATGGGATCATGTTTATAAAAATATAAAAAATTATACTTAAATGAAATAAGATCCCATTTTGAAAACGAGATCTTGTTATGTAAAACGGGATCCCATTTCTTAAGTATAAAAAAATGTTTTTTAATGATACAGGTCATTAAAAAATGAGATCTTGTTTCAAAATGGACTGATAAAAGATGAGATCTCATTTTTTAAGAAATGAGATCCCATTTTTTAATGGCCCATTTTCGGCGCGGGACCCCGAACCTAAACGAGATCCCGTTTATTACAAAAAAATAAGATCTTGTTTTCTTGAAGCCAATTTTTGGTTTTTTTCTAAGGCAAAAACTTCCACGTTTCATGGACTCATCTCTTGCATTTACCCTGCATGTCTTTGCTACAGTGATATAATCGAGTTTGGAACAGTCACCATTCCCCAAATAGCTCATGGAACAACAAGCACAAAGGAGGAATGGCACATAGAGAGAGAAGAAAAACAATCCTTTTGAGTCAACATGGAGGAGACCTAAATGTCTCAATGCTTTGCATCATCCCCAAAAGGAAAAATTAAGACAAGTGAAAAGATAATGCGTACAACATAGAAAAGAATGGAGATACAAATAGAAGAATATCATGACGAATTCGCTTTCTTTATATCCTTGCACCAATGGAGTGACAAGGGTCATCCAAATTAGGCTCACAAACATAAAGACACACCAAGAAACACAGTATGGGGGATCACATTATGCACATGCAATCACACAAAGAAAATGAATAGACATAAAGCTAGTATGACACATGCGAGCCAACCTAAAGCAATTCATCTTCATCCCAATATTGTTCATCATATACAGAAGGCAGATGACTTGCTAAAGGGGAAAAAATGAGTGTCGTACTAGGACAATCACCAGGTTCAACATGTGGTGAGTCACTCTTATTAGGAGGATCATCACAGTTGTTTTCATTTAAGCTCATGGAAGAGGAAAATAATAAATTCAACTCATTATGCACTTCCTCGTCAATCTTAACAATCTCATCATAATCCAAATTAATCACAACAAGAAGTCTAATGATAATGTCCATAGAGGTTTCATGTTGTTGTGACGAAGGTAGAGAATCATCATGCTTTGTTTGAGTTAGATTTTTGTCTTGGTTTGCTAGTTTGTTCTCTTCTTTTAACTTACAAGTAATAGCATGGCATCTATGCCTATGCTCTTTAGCATTTCAGTTTCCTTTTGCACAGTTTTCAAGTTGTGATTTTGTAGGAGCAAGTTTATCAACCATAGGTTTCTTTTCTTCCCGCAAGGGAGGAACAAAAGGAACCATCGAGGGTTGGTCAACAACTTTCTCTTTAGGTTTATAAACATGTTTAATCTTAGGAGGCACAATGGGAATTGTATGGTTATCTCTTGGTTTCTTATAGGAAATAGGTGGAGGATTTGTCTTGGATTTATCTTGGTTATTTGGAAGGGCTTTTGGTTCAATCATGGTTTCATCAATGATAGGAGGCTCAACCATGGGTTGAGGGATATTGCTAAGAGATAATTATGTTATGCACTTTTCCTTGAACTTTTGGTAAGATTTGAAAAAGAAATCCTCACGAGGCTTAATAGGTTTTATAGGTTCAAGCTAAAATAAATCCAATGAGAAATTCCCACATGAAGACAAAGGATTAAAACCACTATGATGCATAGTGAAATTTTCATTACCAAATGGAAATTTTAAGCATTTATGCACTACCGATGGGGCGACATCTATGGAGCATAGCCATGGATAGCCTAGCTTCACACATAATTGGTTCGATGACGAGATGATGGAAAATGAGACATTTAAAAGTTCATGCACAAACGAGAATTCCTCAGTGATCACATTCTCTACACACACAAGATCAATTAATGTCCCATTAGTTGGCTTGTCATTGATTCTTTCGGCTATGTGAAGAGGACCATTGGATGCATGCTTAATTATGCCATTTTGTGAGAAAACAATGTAAAAAACAAACAACATATATTTAAAACTTTTCAGCCCCTAGATCTTTCATCTCAAATGTGCTAGAGAGTTGTGCTTTCAATTCTTTGATCATTACCTTGTTGTTACAAATAAACAACATGTCATCAACATACAAGATAATAATTAAAATTTGATCATCAATAAACTTTATGTAAACACAATGATCTTCCTCACTCCTAACATTAATGTCCCATTAGTTGGCTTGTCATTGATTATTTCGGCTATGTAAAGAGGACCATTGGGTGCATGCTTAATTATGCCATTTTGTGAGAAAACAATGTAAAGAGACATTTTGGTTTGGCCCTTACGACGTTGAACGCCAATGAGGTTGACCATATTTATGCTATTATTAGAAAATTTTACTTTTGAACAATGCAGTTGTTTTGACCAATTGATATGAATGCAAACTACAAAAAACTACAATTTCAGAAACTGAAATTGAGATCTACAAACAACAAGATTTAAAGTAGACAAAGACAAACCGATGCCCATAAATTTGGAAATTGACTTGTACAAGGACATATTTGCAGGATGAATGTGTCTTTGCACAAGTGTTTGAAAAATAAAGTCTAAGTTTCTGAGTTAATGTTTTAGGTCTATGTTTTAGCTTGCAAACAGATACTTTCAGTTACAAATTTCGAAATTTTTATGTTTAGAGGTAAATGCAATTTGATGGCGAACAACAAGAAAATGACAACTTTTTAGATGAAATTTTGTTTGAATTTTCTAATGTAAATGATTTAAAACACTACTATGCGGATTGCTATGTAAAATGAATGCAATATGTATGCAATATTTTTGGATTTTTGAGATTTTAAAGGATGCAAAATGCAATTTTAAAACCCTATATCAAATGCAAAGTAATGCAATTTTGAAACCCTAAATTAGATGCAATGCAAATGAATGCAAATCCTAGATCTAGGGTTTGAAAGACCTCCAATTTTAGAAAGCTTATAGTGTAAGAACATCGGGTTCACCAAATAAAACATAAGAAAAGGTGAATGTACCAAAATGAATTCCTATGCTTATATGTGATGGAGTGATCTAACACACTTATACTTTTCCTCAATTTCATTACAAAATGAACTCTCCCAAGGATAGGATTGACTTTCAACCTTGAGGTGAATCAACCTTATTAGGAAGGTCTGTTGTTTTCTTATGATAAAAATGATTGATTTGTTATTTTAGGAGATAACATTAAATGCATTAACCAACTTAATTGTATGACCTAATACTTGAAATGCATATTATTATGACAACATAAACAGAAACAACAAGTTACATGAAGATTTGAGAAGGGCATAATGGTATGTACCTGGCACCAAAAGTGGGTTTTGAACATTGTTGAAGGACAAATTCACCCTAGGGCGCATGGGTCTTTGTATAGGAGCCCAAAATCTAATTTTACAATCCTTAGATCCCAGATCTAGGCTTCTGATTTCTCCGGGCTTGACCATTGGAAAGCCATAAATAATATCTGTAGGTGAGTTTCCGTAGCTTGACAACAATGTTGAAAACTTTGCAAAATTTCTCTTTTGATTGATTTTCGATCATTTTTCACCTATAAATTTGTACATATAAAGAGAGAATAAAAATGTTTGTTTTTTGGTGAATAGAGGTTTGCCTTGGTCAAATCCCAATTTGGTAATGAAACCTTGATGATGTAATAATGATAAGATGAAGGAATTGATGAATGAACATTTGCTTGTTAAAACTCATCAAACCCTTGATGGCTACCCTTAGAGGACTGATGTCAAACACATCACTCTAAGGCTTGGATCTTCCATGAATTGGCTTGATTGATTAGTTGATTTGGTGCTTGAATGCTTGAAACCTACATCACAATGTTAGCTCCAAAATATGAACATGAACACACATGAACTTTGACATGATGATATGATCTTGATTGCTATTGTAGATGACTGATAATGTTGCCCTTCAATGCTCTCGACAGTAATATTTTCTCTTGTGAAGGTTGCCTTAATGCTAGATGTTTTGAATTGATAAAAAAAAAGGTATTTATAGGTGTTTATCTAATTTATTGAAAATTAGATTCCACAAGATGCCATTTGTAACTTGAATTTGAATAATTAAAATGATGCCTAAAACATATTAAAAATTGGGTCCTAGCACTTAAAGGGGGCCATTTGTCGTCTTAGGACCTAAGTCCAGGACACACAATTTCCAACGTGTTTAAATTAATGTTGGCAATTATTTAATATAGGTTTTCCTTTTGAAAAACAGGAATAATAAGGCTTTGGAATGCATAATTTAGGTAATTAGAAGCTTAATTAAGTCCAATTAATTAAGGGGATGCAAACATAGTGTGAAAATGTAAAGGTGTATATTTTTCTACACTACAATAAATATAAACTAAATAAAAATTTGACTAGATGATTAACATGTGATAGAAAAATAAAAATAAAAATAAAATTGTTCAGATGATTAACATGCTACTAAAAAATAAAGAAAAAAATGTCTAAATGATTAACATGAAATTAAAAAGAAAAACCTAAGCCGGTGGGTCAATTTATAGCCCCACCTCAAATCCCACATGACTCCACAAAATTATTTCTCTCCTTTTTAATTAGTCAATAGGATTTTATTGTGGATTTGCAAGTCCATGGTTAGCCGATAAACCTATCTCACACGCTAATAAACTGCTGCCCAATGCTAATAAACCATTTTCAATTGCCCGACACTCAAAAAATTTATCAAACAACTGTCAAAAATCTTTACAGTAAATGAAATATTGGATTCGATGATGGCGCCATTCATTGCTATCTTTACTGCAAAGAGTCGTGTCTGAAAAATCTTTTCTCGAGCTTTAAGCTTCCATAAACTGTACAACAAAGTGACCCTGGTCTTCATCAATCACAACTGAGTGGTTGAAGAAGCACGCACAACTGTACGGTGAAGCAAGCCCACATCTTTTCATACAAAGCATAAATAATGGATCCATCGACTTAAACCGCTTCAAATGTTGGTTTGTGAATTTTCTCTCGATGCACTTTCATTTTGCATGGTGAATCAACTTTGTAAGTGGAAAATTAGAAAGCTTGGGAGCAGTGTTCATTTTGATATGTTCGTTGACAAAAGGTTTCATTTTTCTTTCCAATTCCCCTATCAACGAGAACATGGTTACAAAGCTTCTATATTCAAGAATTTTTGTTGGTTGAGCTACCATGGGAGAACAACTAACGAAGGAGCTATGAAATATTTAAAAGGCTTTAGAAAGGAGGGTGCATTGTATATTCTCAACATGATGTGGAGAAAAATCAAGAATATTATACTTTAGAAGATTGTACATGAGCCCATTCTTGAGAGTAACGATGAATCCCCAAGTTCCATTAGCCTCAATAGGACAAATTTGTCCATATCATGTTTTTTGAATAAGCTTTCTAAAGCTTCCCCAATACCACATCCTTCAGGTGTCTCGACTCTTCGTCTCTCTTCATGTTTTTGATGATGGAAAAAACAGGTTTTGAAGGGACCCAAAACCCTTTACAAATAGATTTTGAATGGATCTGGAACCCTCAACTAGAAGGTTGTCTAATCATAAAGACAAGAAAGAATAGACAACCAAGGATAAAAAGGAAACCAAGGCCAAAGAACCACAACCGACTACAAAGCCATAAGAAAAACATCCAGCAGCCAGCCAAAAACCAGCCCCCAAACAAGAACATTCAAGATTTACATTTAGAAATACTCTTGTGGGAGCAGAGAGTCATGTCAAAAGGAGGCTTAGAGGACTTTTCTTTCTTTCCCTTTATAGTAATCCAGCCCTCTTCCACTTGCATTGCCTTATCAAACCAAGCCAGCGCACCATTATCTTGAAGAGGAATGCCTGGAGCCATTGTCTTAGAGATTTGATCTGTTTTCCTCCCTGCAAGCGTGGCCAAATTAGGAGAGCCACCTGAAATGATAGCCGAAGCACTATCACCAAAAGTGGCAGCCAAAGGCCCAATCTCTTTCTCTTTAGGGGTTTCAACATTGTAGTCTTGCATAGCATCAACAACCCCTCCCTTTGAGGCATCCAAAGAGGATACCCCAAGGCCCTGTGAATCCAAAGCAACCACCTCAGAAAAAATCCTAGGTTGCTCAACTTTCTTCTCAACCGTATAATGCTGCTAAGAAGCACCTTTCCACCATGTATTCTTCATGTCTTTTTTCTCAAAACCACAATGTGCAGCAACATGACCTATTTTAAAACATCTTCTACATCGAAAGGGAATCCCTTCATAGTCCAAAGCTTGGACCCAAGAACTCTTAGAGGTTTTGAGTAAAATCTCGGCAGGCAACCCTTTTGAAACATCCATTTCAACTAATATGCAGGAAAAGGTAGAATGAAACATATCAGAGGATTCATCATCTACCAATAGAAAATCTCCAAGAGACTCACCCACTTCCTCCAAAAGGAAATTAGTCCATAAATGGAGAGGAAGATTAGGAAGCCGAACCCAAATCGGGATCTTATTGAAAGTTTCAAAAGAGGGGTTGAAATCAGCATGCCAAGGATTAATCATCAACATAAATTTATC
The DNA here is from genome assembly GCA_007115665.2 of Sequoiadendron giganteum. Lineage (NCBI taxonomy): Eukaryota > Viridiplantae > Streptophyta > Pinopsida > Cupressales > Cupressaceae > Sequoiadendron > Sequoiadendron giganteum. The sequence continues at coordinate 432,425,369 of CM021101.1, read as the reverse complement.
CTCCCAGCTAAAAAAGTGATCACATAAAATCTTGTTTCTATCCAGATCATTGTCAAATTTAGCAACAAAAAACCCCTTGGCCATGGGGAAAATATGAACTTTACTAGTAATTAAAGGCTCCCATTCTTTTGAGTTACTAGTCTTAGAACATGAACAGTAGAATAATTCTTGCGCTCAATAGGGATTTCGCCTCACATATCTCATCACCACCCTCGTAGTCAGGTATTGTTCTTAAGAGTCATGGGATATTATTATCGGGTTAAGCTTAAACAACCCGCACTCTGTTTTCCATTGTTGTGGCTATTTGGGTTTTGGGTTTCTAAAAACTTTGAATAATAAATAATGCGCTGACTATTTAGTTTTCAACTTTCTCGTAGGCCCCCCTCAAATGGGTACTTGGTTAACTAGTTTTTAACAATACTCATCTAATATGTACATCACGTGGGTTACTAAACCACAAGATGCTTCATCTATTCAGTAAGTCGTCAAAGTGCTTAACCTCAAGGACCTTATGGTCTCATTGGTCTTGTCTTCATTCTTCTCTATCCCGTGATCAATATCTAAAGCCCTAATTACGAAATATTGCATGAATCATATTTTTCTCCCAAAAAAATTCTACTATAGCCATTCTGTTTGTTGTAATTTGTGCCCCCTCTACATATTCCTTTGTCCCCCTTTACATATTCCTCTTGGAAAACTTGAAATTTTTGTTGCATGCTGTAATGTCCCTTTTGGGCGAACAAGAAAAAAATAAGAGGGAAAAAATAATACTTCATCATTTTGATTTTAGGCCACAACGGAGGAAGAGAACAATATTTCATTTTGATTTTTTTAAAAAAATTGGTTGGGGTTTTTAGATTGGTAGCATGTGTGTTTTTATTTGAAAAAATCAAGCTTATTGGGTGTTCCCTCAAATCAATTAGAATGAGATCTTAACCTCGACCTTTTTTCCTTCTTAATAAGAAAATCCATCTTTACAATTCAAAATAAATTTATTGTGAGAGTAATGATGGATTTGTGGTTGAAGCTAGCAGATGGTAGTGCATTTTACATATTGAGTTTTCTCATATAGAAAAATGAAAAATATACTGAAGCAACAGTTGTAGTGAGATTGGTTTTGGTTCATCTCATGTTGTAAATTTTTTTCTTTGGTAGGTTTTATAAATATTTTTCCTATAAATTCTACTCATTTTTCTTCATTGGCATGGTTGACACCAGGACACAATTTGTGCAAAATACTAAGGTAATTTATTTGCCTGAATTTTAATTGGTTGACAGAAAAAATCTTATCTTAGAAGTTGGAAATGAAGAGATTTTTTTATTAATATGCAAGTGTGAAGATGGAGCTCGAGTAGCATATATAAGCAACATTGATAATACCACATACTTTGACAAGTGCTTCACTCTTTCTCTAAACAAGCCATATGCCTGGAGTCTCGTGGAGTATGAGAGGATAGTCATGCTCGATTTAGATAATATTTTCCTCTAAGAAACTGATGAAATTTTTCAGTTTGTAGTTTTGTGCAGCCTTTACCAACTCCTGTATTTATCACACCGGTCTTTTTGTTTTATAGATGTTTTTGTTTTCTTATGAGTTTGCATCCTCTTTGGTTTTTATTGCTTATTTTTAAAATGCCCATTTGGAACTACTTCTTTAATGTCATGATTTGAGTTTGTCGTATTTTAGTGTCATTTTCAAGTCCCTGTTTTACTTTGTTTTTTCATAACCATTTTTTTCATTCATATGCAGCCATTAGAGAAGGTTTTCAAAAATATGCTACATGAATTGGCTATAGGGCTGCAAAATGACGATGGGGTAGATCAAGGATTTGTGGCTGCACATTTTGATGATTTACTGGACAAACCTATGTTTCATCTGCCAAATAATGGATAAAAGTTGAACGGGTTCTATTGATTCCCACTACGATACCAAATGGATTCCTCATACCACTGTAAGCATGCTTTCCTGTGTCATTGTCCATACCAAAAGCAAGTATGATTTCTCATCTATGAAAAAGGAGATCTAAGAACCAATAGTCTTATCATGTTGAAATTGAGTTTTTTTCTGAAATTCTTTATTTAATTATTTGTTTATTCTTATTAGAGAAAAGTAATATAAATTCATATGAAGTTGATCCTTTAAAGTGTGGTTGATAAACCTACAGATGTTGAAAGAAGCATTATTAGGACACACTACACATTAGCAAATTTCTTAAGCCACTGCTTTCAAAAGATTGACAGCCTTATCATGTTGAAATCGGGCTTTTCTGAAATCCTCTGTTTAGTTATTTGTTTATTCTTATTAGAGAAAAGAAATATAAATTCATATGAAGTCGTTCCTTTAAAGTGTGGTTGATAGACTTCTTATTCTCATGGGACCTAGCAAGCATGTTTTAGATCATTTGAAGATGGCCTCTATGAAAAGTGGCATTTTTATTATATATGATGGTCACAATTACAAGGGAACCTGTTTAACTCACAAGAACCTCTAAACATTTATTAATCTTAAAAAAACACTACATATAATCCACCTCCATTCAATTGTTCAAATAACCAATTGATCATAGCTCCTCTCTCTTGAATCTAGATTCCCTCGATTAAGACATCAAAGCTGCCAACTAACAAGTAATCACAACAAATATGATAGCTATTAGCATTAATACCAAGATCAATTTGAATCCAATCAACAGTTTTACATACATGTAAGCATTTTTATAAGGTGGGAAAAATTATCTTCTTATAGAATGTTTTTGAAGTAGTGAGAGATGCAGTAATATAAAGAAAAGAGGCACACAAAAAATATGTTAACACTTTATTTATTGATGAATAGATTTGTGTATACATAAAGTCGGCAATAGATTCTTATTGGAGTATTATTTTCCAACAAATGCTTGATGCCAATCCTACAATGGATCTACACGAGGAAAATTGACTATAAAAACTCATGTTTCTCCCTCTCTAAAATGAATAGAATTATAGGAAATTTATCATTCTTTGATGAGTTCCAAGTAATGACTGTTGTGAGTTCCATTGTCATTATTTCACTTCATCATTGCATCCCTAAGAAAAAGTTAGGCATTACATCACATTTGATATTAGTTAAAGCAAAATCAGTGGTTATTATGCAAACATTTTGAGTTTTGATAGATGAGCACAAATTCTTTGCATATATCTTTCATTACTTAATGAAATCAAAATGACTCTTGTAGTTGAACTTTTCATGTTTTGTAGAATTGGAGGTAAAATGGTATATACCATGTGAACCAAATAGTTTCATAAAAAAATTGAGTGTATTGTGGTTAAAGTCAAAGGGATACACAAGTATCATACATTATTATGTTCAATTTGGACCTTATAAATATCCCTTGGCTTATACAATTGAACTTATAGTTAAGTATTTCATTTAATTTTCATATATGTTATTCTTATATTTGTAATAAGTGTAATACTTTATTTGATGTAATATTAAAATACATAAAAAATTTACTTAATTTCCTATCGACTATCCCTTGAACCCCTATGGATGCAAATGCTAACATTAATTTTTTTAAAAATTCAAAAAATCAATTCAAAATATAAAATTTAAGACAATTGATTAAAAATATGAAAAAAAAATTAAATATTCACCAAAGACCATCTCCACAAATAACTCTCACAACAAGCCAAAATATACAAAACGACCTCATGAGACCCTAACCTTAAATATTCAAACTAGAAAATAAAACATATTTATTTCTTAATGGGACCCCGCCTGCTACATCATTGACTGGAATTTGTAATCAAAACTAGTGAAAATTTGAACATAAGCAAGCCGTCTCAGTAAGAAAAACCCCATAGCAAGTAGTGTCATAATAGAGAAAGAATTCACAATCAAAACGCAAGGGCAACGGAATCGTCCCTGATGCCTTTCTTGTTTCCAACCCACAAAATTATAGAAAATAAAAAGAAAGCTACAAAAAATACGTTAGCCTCCCTCTTCTTGTTAGCAGGGGCAGAGCAAATGTAATCGAGGAGGAAGACGTGTTAATAATGGCGAAAATAGCGGTGGCGGTGGCGGTGACGGTAATAGGGGTAGCGCAAGGGCGTTGCAGCAGAGGCTGTGATTTGGCGCTGCGGTCTTATTACATTGTCCCCAAGATTAACTTGACCTATATTTTAAATTTATTCAACAATGTTACAAATTTCTCCGGCGTGCAGGTCTTCAATTCGAAATTAGTGAATGAAAACTCCATATCGTCGGGCACAAGGATCAACATTCCTTTCTCCTGTGAATGCCTAAGCCTGGGTGAGGACAATACATACCTGGGCCACCTCTTCCAATGCACGTTAACAGGAGGCGACACATACGAAAGTATTGCAGATTACTACGCTAACCTGACGAGCAGAGCGTGGCTGAAACAGGTAAACTCTTATGATGAATTGAACATTCCAGAGGGCGCACCTGTCAACGTCAGTGTAAATTGTTCTTGCGGGGACCCTGCTGCGAGCAAAGACTATGGGTTTTTCCTCTCATACCCTCTGCAGACTACAGACAATCTCACGTCCCTCGCCCAGGAATTCGACATCTCCTCTACATTCTTGTCAGACTATAACCCAAATGTTGATTTCAGCGAAGGGCAGGGGATCGCTTTCATTCCAGTAAAAGGTCAATTTCTTTACCTTCCTCTATGAAATCAAATTATTTTTTCCCCTGACGTTTGATTGCTGAATTCTGCACAATCCCATTTAAATTTAGCTGAGTCTATCTTATCTAATATTAAAGCTTCCAAGTCGTTGCAGAAATCTGCCAAATAAAATTACACATATTACACAAGGGGGAATTTACGAAATAAATTTAGATATCTTATACAACATGAGGAATTGAGGCTGTTCTTAAATGAAGCACCTAAAAAAAGCGTAAGAAACAAATTTATTCAGGGACCGTTTTGAGCTCAGAATCACTAACGTATATCCATATAAACTTGAATTCTGGTTTTACTTTTTGTTCTTTTAAATTAAATATTAGTTTCTATCGCTCGTAACAGGGATCGCTTCCCCAGTTTGAGGAATGTTCAATAATAGCCAGAACAAAGCAATAGTTAATTATTTGCTATCATTACTAGTGATAAACCCACTTCGCTTGTAGCCAGCTTGAATATATCACCTGCTTCCAACAGTCTTTCAATTTCTTTGTGTACTTCAGCAGTATACCCAAAATTCATTATGTGGGGCCTTCTTTTCACCAGACCTTTCCGAGCATCAACTCAGAATTAGGTTACGTAATTACCCTTTCAGATCATTCCATGCGAAACCTCTTTATGCTCATTAAATATGTTAATCGCTGCTGCTGCCAGTTCTTCATCTAAATACAAGCCTATTGTAATGGTTGTTTGCTCTTCTATAATTCTCAAATCGCTCTTGAATTTAATTGTGTGTATTTTTATCTATGTCATATACAAGTCCCCCTTAACCATTACTCGTCAATTTGTTTTCAATCTGTCCCCCTTGTTCTATGCTGATCTGGGTCTAGGAGTGACCGGGGCTACAGCACACTAAGAACGGATTTTATTTTGCTGTGTGAAAACGATTTATTAGTGATAGTGCCATAACAATTATACAGAGTATTGAATCAAAGGTAATGTAAGAGTTACAGAACAACATGCTACAATTGTAATACATAATTATATCATGCTCGCTCTCTGCAGTGATCCAAGAAATTGGATTACCAACCACAGGACTTTACTATCTGGCCACTGTTTGATGAATACCTACATTGCACTGATAGACAAGGGGAGATGGGTTTGAGGTTGCAAGAAATGCATCTGCTCATCTTCTGCCAACTCCTTTTTGTCAGTTTATGCAAATCCCGCTGAACAGGGGTGCTGAACTGGCTGACACTGTTGGAGCTGTCAAATTTGGAATCTATGGTTTGATCATCTATGCTTGGGATGATCTTCAACAACAAATGTGATTAGGAGTACTGTTGTCCTTCGATTTGTCTCCCTTCTGTTGTCCCGATTGAGCACCAAATGCAAGTTATACCTCGGTATTTATGGAGATATGAAATCCCTCTAAGTGAGCATTAAATGCAAGGTATATTATGGAGATACAAAATTCTTCCGCATTTAGTATTCATCCGAGAGGGTAATAGGGTAATCCTTATGTATAAGGGCTGCTTGATTTTGATTTGGAACTTTTTATTTTTAATTTTTCTTCTGAAAATATTTTCTGGAGATGCTAATGAATAAATCTAAAACTTAGATCCGGTAGCTTTAGGAAGTTAATGGAATTTCACTTCACTGCTCCTTAATATTTTTAAGGAACAATTTTACATAATAAAAATCGATTGATACAACCTTCTCAAAATTTGAGATAAAAGAAACTTTAAATTGTTCCTTAAAAATATTAAGGAACAGTGAAGTGTTAAGTGGACCATTCATTATCATGAGAGATGGGTTCTTGTGAACCACTACTCATGAAACATGGGTCAATGAGTTTGACTCAAATACTACACAGTTGAATCCTGATAGCAATATCATAATTTGACATGCTGTGGAAAATACCTCCGACTTATGAATTGATGAGCTAAAGGGGCTTTATAATGAATGGTTCATAAGGCAAAACACTTGCTGAAGGTTTTGCAAATGGGGTTGCAAGCTAAGTGGGCTTAACCTTGGGGAAAAATCTATGGTTAAGCGCACTTGAGCTGGAGCAATACTAGGATGGGTGACCTCCAAAGATGGCCCAGTGCTTCACCTTTGTGAGCATCACCTAGATGCAATGAGTGCTAAGTGGACCATTCATTATCATGAGAGAGGGTTCTTGTGAACCACTACTCATGAAACATGGGTCAATGAGTTTGACTCAAATACTACACAGTTGAATCCTGATAGCAATATCATAATTTGACATGTTGTGGAAAATACTACTTATGAATAGATGGAGTTTACACTTGACTTCTTGACTTGTAATTAATCCATGTTGAAAGCTACTATATTTGGGAGGAGTTACAATTTGATCCATTGGCTTGATTCATTGACCACCTTGGAAGAATGGTGCCACACATGCAAGGAGAATCATTTGGTAGTTGCATTCTTAATTGATTAACAAGAAAATGAAAAAAATCCCCCAAAATTAGATTAATATTTGAGTTGTCAATGTTTAATTTTTGGTGATTAGTTTGTCGCAGTTTCCATCTAGATGTGTGTGGATTGAGTTCAATATTAAAAAATGGTTCATTGAGTGTTATAGGATCTTATTTGATCTTATTGGTGTGTGTTTCAAAGTCTTTCTAAAATAGGAAGGTTGTCATTCACTTGGATCCCTACCCTTGGTTGCATCACATAACACCTTGAGAAGCAATGACTCCCATTGTGGCAAGTTGAGGGGTATGTGTAAAGTATTGTGTGATTTGATCTTATGTACAATTTCCCATCATAAGGAACTTGGCCCATATTGACAATGTGATATATATAAAAATTTTTATTTCTTTTGTATTTGACTCATGCACTAATGACCTATTATGCTATTGCTAGTAGGATGCAATAAAATATGAGATTTACTAGCTAGATTTTTAATATTGTGTCTAGTGTGTCCAATACAAGTTGAAAGGAATGATGTAATAGTTTTGCGTCAAAAACTAGATGAATACTAAGATAATTTGGAAGATTGAGGTAAAATGAGTTAACTCTAACCTTCTTAGTAATGTTGTATGGGCCATATTTAATAGGATGACTAGTGCAAGAAGTTCTTGCAAGTCTTTCCTATAGTAAATGAAACAAATACTTTATGACCAAATTTGAATTTGTGTGATGTTTGTTGTTGATCTTGTTGCTTGTACTTTACTTGGTCCTTTTCAAAACAATTTGCAGTTCTTGTTGGATGTGTTGCATAAATTTTATTACTTTGTAAATTTTCTTTTATGTTAAAGGATTTGTTGTTGTAGATGGAAACATAGGATAAGCTAGACCAATGGGTGCCAATGGTTGGAAAGTTGACGTAATCTTGAAAGGTCTATTACTATAGAGTTTTAAGGAGCTCCATTGTAGCTTATGTTAAATGAAAGGTAGACTTTCATTGCAAGTGCAAAATATTTTCTTGGAATTGTATATTTTGAGAAGATGCATGATTATCCAATTCACCACTTTGATTTTTCCATCAAATTAAGGATACAATTTTGTAGAATTGTTCAACATTTATCCATTAAATAAAATTATTTCTATAAATGCTCAAAATTTTGGGTAATCCTCTCAAATAATATGATGGGAAGCGAATCTAAATTGAAACCATATTTTTTAAAAGAATATTTGAGTTGTTTGTTGAACTAAGATAACCTTTTTACATGACACAAGAATCAATATCTTTAAAAATCTATTCACCACTACATAAACACAATCATCACCATGATTGGTAGTATGTAGCTTGAAAGGAAATACATGAAAACTGATTACCAAGGTTTGTTCTATAATGGCCAAGGATTGTACATTCCTTGCTTCTTGGCGGATGACTTGGATATAACACATGTAATATGAGATTTGTTGTGTTTCACAACATCTATCTCAAGATATTGCCAAAACAAATAAATTTTCAATATTATGAGGGTCTTTACAACTCTAAAATGGCTTGCATTCTATCTGAATTTATCTTCTTACATGAACTTATGATGTTCTAATTTGTGTAGTACACATTAAATCTTTCCAAATGATACTGGAGTCCATCTTGAAAGTAGTGTATGAAATTTATTTTCCATGTTCTTGATAAATTAATGCAAAGTCTAAACCTAATTGTTGAAATTTTGGCTTTACATCCATATGTGTCATGCATGGAGAGAAGAGCTCATACCAAGGGTTGGCTCAAAAATATTGCTAAAAGATAGGTGCTTTGTTTCTTATGATTGTGTTCAAGTGGAACTATAGACCATTTCTAATCCTATTCTTGTTGCAATTTGTTGCTTTGCATGTGCTTGTAATTTACATGAATGATGGTCTCCTTTACCAATGTGTAGTAGTTCAAGTACTTACATGCCTAAACAATTGCATGTGGTTCTTAGTAGTATGTGGTGTGTTTTTTCTATCACAACAATGAATGTCTCAAGTTGAATTACCAAACTCAACAAGGACTACTCCAAATGCATAATTTTTCTTGTTTTTGCACAAAATTGCTAATTGTTTTCCTTATTATGGCTAGGGTTTCTAGATTGTGACCAAGGTTTCAAATCATGATTAACAAAAATATTTTTTCTACAATACAAACTAACTAGGGTTTTGAACCAACAATTAGGGCACACAACAAACCGATGTTTTTTTAACCGAAAAAGGGTTTCAAGGTGATTTCTAGGGTTTGAAGCAATAGCTACGAGTGTGAACTAGGCTTTAATGAAAGAACTAGGGTTTTATTTTACGTGTCTTTTTGACATGAAATTTTACCAACTTTGCAAAATCAATAGTAAAGGTTTATAGTTTGTAACATAGGGTTTTGAGATAGGAATGGATTAAAACATGAAGGGAAAGAGAAAGGATGAGGGTCCATCCTCACATCCAAGGGAGAAGGACTCAAGTAAAATCAAGTTATTTTGTCATATTTTTGGTCATTATGTATCACAATGTCCAAACAAAAAGAAGAACTAAGGAAAGTAGCATCAGGAGGTAGTAGCCTTCGCAAAAAAGTAGACGATCAAGTTTGCTGCTAAATTTGAGTTCTCAATAATTTCTTGTCTTTTGAGGAATGCTTGGTATGTGGATAGTTGGGTCTCTAGGCTTACGACAACATTTTATCAATTTCAAGGAACATAATTATGGAGTTCAAGCTGAGGTTAGTGATGATTCCAAATATCTAATAGTAAGAGTTGGTACAATTCCATTTCAACTATAATTAACGATAAACCCATAATAGTGGTTTACAATTTTGATGGGGAAGGAAATTTGTAAAAATTCACACACATTCAAAATTTCATGTTTTAAGGGGTTCGAGCGAACTAGGGGGTTCGCACGAACCCAAAAGAGGGGTTCGGTCGAACCTCTAGTTCGAGCGAACCCCCTTTTACATGGTGGGTTCGCTCGAACCCTATGATGTCACGTTTCTTCATAGAAACGAATGGAAAATTCAAAAAAAGGGGTGGTTCGAGCGAAACCCCCTTTGAACAAAACCCCCTTCACCCTTTCGAGCGAACGAGGGTTTGCAGCGAACCCCCCTTTTTTGCCCTTCTCCCCCTCTTCCACCAAATTTTAGCAAATTTTTACCCTTCGAAGCTCGGGTAGAGGATGAAAATGGAGGAGACTTCACAAACCCAACTAGAATCAGGTAGTCCTCAAAACGAGCTATCCAACGACTATAATTTTAATATGTTTTGGTTTTATTATGTATTTGTTTTTTTCGTTTTATTAAACATAGGTTTTTCATCGAAAATGAAGGTCTTTGTTTTGCACATGTGGAAAAATAGCAGATTATCAAAAAAATAAAATTAAAAATATGAGTGCACGAGATATTGAAGTCCTTGATCCAACAAAAAATAAAATCAATTTCGATATATACAAAAAAGTTACGCGTTATACGATCGTGCTATGTCTGAATTGTAATTGGTTTGACTTCAAAACTTGATTAAAGAAAAAATATTCAATAAAAAATTATCTAATCAAGTGGAAGCACTAGATATCAGAGTTACAAATCTAAATTTGAAAGAATTACAATTTTATCCTTCATGGAAAAAAAGTTGTGTGTTATACGGTGTGCGTCACTTTTTTAAAATGTTGTTTTTTGAAAAAATCAGTTTTCATGGGAGATGCAAAAAGAAGTGCAATCTGATTCCAAAAATTTTGAAAAAAAATATTTTTAAAATCTACAAACAAAATGTGACAAGACTCTAGTTTGCACCATCTTCAAATTCCTCACGGTTTAGCCGCTATAGGTTTTCGAATGTGAAGATTTAGTTAAAAATAATAATTTCAGTGTCCAGTTTGGCCAAAAATTGTAAACCACTATTGTGGGATCACCCTTAAGAATTTTTATATATTTTCATGATGTTTTATTTGTTCAAGTGTTCTTAGGAAGATTTTTCTTTCAATTTTGGTGATGGAAGATATGGATTTTGCAATTGAATTCAATGATCAACAATTTCTTATTAGACTGATAGAATCTAGCCTAGATATTATATAGGTGATAGGGTTAGAGAAGACAATCTTAACAAGTTATAGGGTGAACTAGTTCTAGCAACAATGATGAGTAACATCAATCATTTAAAGCCTTCCAACTTCTAATAAGCTATAGATCAACATGTTTAGCGAGATGCCATGGTGGAGGAGTATACATCTATCATGAAAAATGATGTGTGAGATATCATGCCAAGACTGGAGGGGAAGTCATTTATGAGTTCCATGTGGCTCTATAAGTTCAAGCATGTTGTAGATGGTAGAGTACAAAGTGAGGTTTATGGTGAGAGGTTCTCCCAAAAGGAGGGTGTGGACTGTGCATATAATTTTTCTCAAGTCACCATATACACTTCCATTAGAATAGTTACATCTTTAGTTTCAGGAATGGAAAATACATTAGATGGATGCTAAGATAATTTTTCTTAATATATCATTATAAAAGAAGTGTATATAGAGCTACTTCAAGGATTTGAGATAAATGGGAAGGAATCCCATGCTTGTATGCTTAGTCTATCGACTCAAATAGGCACACAAGGCATGGTATTATAGGATAGATGAATATTTGATAATTGCGGGATTCAACAAAAGTGAAGCATATTCTAATCTTAATTACATAGTTTTTGAGACTAAACTACTTATTTTGATACTATATATACATGATTTGTTCATTTTTTGTGTAGAGAAGCTCATTATAGGGCCCAATGCAAACTAAATATCAATTTTGAGATCAAGTACATTAGCCTAATGCATTACTTTTAGGGGCTAAAGGTTTGGAAAAAACTAGGAGATATTTTCCTTGGGTAAGGTAAGCATACAATTGAGATCTTGAAGCATTTTAAGATGGGGGATTGCAAACCTATGGCCACACCTATGATCACTAATCTAAAATCTGTAACATCTTCAAATTTGAAGGTGATTGATCCTATGTTGTACATGTAGCTGATAGGTTTCTTGATGCATTTGGTCAACACTAGACCAAATATATGTTTTATGTAAACACCTTGATTCAATTTATGCTAGACCCCAAGACAAGACTATTAGGTAGTAGGAAAACATGTGTTCATTTATTTGAAGGGAATAGTGGAGTATGGTCTAAGATGTCTCGGAGATGGTGAAGTGAAGTTGCAAGGGTATATAGACTCTAATTGGGAAATTCGTACAACATATTGAAAGAGAACCTAAGGGTGTTGCTTTAGCTTATGTGCAAGGGAAAGTTCAAGTGGTTCGAGTTAGTCTTTTTTGTATTTCACTTTAGTGATTAAAGTGAAAGTATTTTATTTAGCTAAAAAATTCTAATAAAGTGTAGATAATCACTAATGACTAAGACTTATCTTTCATCTCATCCTTATAAGTGACAATGATGCTTTTATAATTAAAGATGATTTTTGGAAGATTAGATTGTTAGTTGAATTAGTACACAAATAGGAGAAAAATAGAAAATTGTAAGAAATCTCATTTAGATAGTCTTTCAAAGGAACAAAATACTAAGTTTTTTGAAGGAATGGAAAACTAAATGTAAGATATAGTTGATTTTCGGGTAGCTTTGGAGGTTTACTTATAAGTATTTTGAAGGAACAAAAAATATATTTTAAGGTGTAATTATTTGTCTATGCTTCTACATTTGAATTTTTGTTTATTTTGTGACGCATGCAATGTCATTTAATATTAGGACATAACCACTAGGTAATTTTAAAAAATCTAGGTATTAGAGCCCTAGCCACTAGTTTAAACCCACTTTTGCTTGTGTACTTAGCTTTGAATGGGCTCTCATCTTCATGGCATTTGTTCCGAGGAAAAAATTCATTTGAAATACTATGAGGTGCTTCTATCCAAGTCGAAACTCAAATGGAGTCAAAATCCAACAAGAAGGGTGGTGATGAAAATTTAGCTCTCATTAGACAAACAAAGGAAAATAGAAAAGGGAATAGCAAAGGAGAAGGATTCATCCTCACAAGTAGTGAAGGACTTGAGTAAAATCATGTGCTTTATTTATCATATTTTTTGTCATTATGCATCATAATTTCCAAATAGGAAGAAATGCAAAGGGAAGTAGCAATAGAAGGAAGTGACATTTTTTGTAGAAAATCAGATGAATGAGTTTGCTCCCAATTTTGAGAAAGAGTTCTCAATGGTTTCTTGTCTTTCTACTAGTAGAAATTCAAGGGATCCCTAGTATGTGGACAGTAGGGCCTCCCAACATATGACATCAACCCGAAAATGGTTTACCAACTTAAGAGAACATGGATTTGGAGTTCAGGTTGAACTTGGTAATGATGTCAAGTGTCTAATTTAATAGGTTTTGGTACAATTCATTTTCAATTGCAGTCAAATAACTCTTTTTAGTTTAATGATTTTTTGTATGTTCCTAGTCTAAGGAAGAATTTTCCTTCAATTTTGGTTATGGAGGACAAGGGTTTTTTAATTAGAATTCAACAATCAAAGTTCTTATAAGGCCAAAGAAATAGCCCATTTACATCACATGTTATATGGGTTAGAGAAGACAACCTTTACAAGAACTTACAAGGTGAGCTGGTTTTAACTCTATTTCATAATAGTGAAAATTTGTGTGAGTTATGGCACGAGGATTGTGGATATACATTACAGTATGTTGCCTATTCTAAAGGAGGTTATCATAGGACAAGTTTAGAGTTCAATAGTAAAAAGAAAGGAGCTTGTAGATGATGCACACTTGCCACACATGCAAAGATTGCTTCCCCAAGTAACGAGTACATGCCTAAGAAGATGCTAGACCTAGTTCATTTAGATGTGTGTGGATCAATTCCAATATAATCGATTGTAGGAAGCATGCATTGTGTTTACTTCATTGATGATTTATCTCAAAAGACATTTCCTATTATGAGGGAGATTGTCATAGTACTTTCAGAGTTCAATATTGAAGAGCAAGGATTTTGTAGAGGATGTACTCTTGGCAAACATGCCAAGATTGTTTTCCCAAGTAGCGAGCATATATCGAAGAAGATCATAGACTTACTGCATTCAAAAGTGTGTGGATCAATGCTAATAGACTCAATTTTAGGAACCATTGATGCAGGAGCATCCATGGTGTACTGGCAATCCTGTGTCACCAAAAATATTTTATTTTGCTTTGTTTGATTTCAATAAGGGTCAAGGTTGTCAGGAGTTGTGGGGTTCCAAGTTTTTCTAAAATAAGTCACTGGGTTCTAGAATTTCATAACCTCCCGACAAGAGGTTCTAGAGTTCTGGTTTTTAGCGACTTAGCGATGTGCGATGGAAGAGCGTCGGTGTGTCACAGGTGGGTGATCCCACAATAGTGGTTTACAATTTTTGGCCAAACTGGACACTAAAATTATTATTTTTAACTAAATCTTCACATTCAGGCACCTATAGCGACTAAACCGTGAGGAATTTGAAGATGATCCAAACTAGAGTTTCATCAAATTTTGTCTGTAGATTCTAAAAATATTTTTTTCAAAATTTTTGGAATCAGATTGCACATATTTTTCCATCTCCCACGAAAACTGGTTTTTTTCAGAAAACAACATTTTTTAAAAGTGATGCTCACCGTATACAACATAACTTTTTTTTAATGAAGGATAAAATTCTAAATTTTTCGAATTTATATTTGTAACTACGATATCTAGCACTTTCATTTGGTCTCATAGTTTTTTATTGAATATTTTTTCCTTAATCAAGTTTCGAATTCAAACCAATTGCAATTCAGACATAGGCGGACTGTATCCAACATAACTTTTTCTGTATGTATCGAAATTTAATTTAATTTTTTTAATGGATCAAGGACATCAATATCCAGCACAAACATATTTTTAAATTTTTTATTTTGATAATTTGCTATTTTTCTGCATGTGCAAAACAAAGAGCTTAATTTTTGGTGAAAAACCTATGTTTAATAAAACTGAAAAAAATATACATAATAAAACCAAAACATATTAAAATTATATTCGTTGGATAGCTCGTTCTGAGGACTACCATATTCCAGTTGGGTCTGTGATGTCTCCTCCATTTTCATCCTCAACCTGCGCTTCAAAGGGCAAAAATCTGGAAGTTTTTTGTGAGAGAGGGTGGGAAGATGGGAAAAGGGGGGTTCGCTCGAACCCCGGTTCGGTCGAACCAGGGTTCGAGCGAACCCCCTTCCACAATGGAAAAAGCATGTTTCCACATTCAAAGGGGTTCGATCGAACCCTGGTTCGAACGAACCCCTTTTGGGTTCGGTCGAACCTTGAGTTCGTTTGAACCCCTCAAAACAAATTTTTTTTGAGGGGGCATTTTTTGGAAGTTTTCCTTCCTCATTCGAATTGTAAACCACTTTTGTGGGTTCACCCAGGTTTTTAGAACTTCACAACCTTCGACAAGATGTTTTGGAGTTCAAGTTTTCAGCGACTTAGAGATGTGCGATGGAAGAGCATCGACGTTTCACAGGTTTTCAAAACTTTGCAACCTCCGACAAGAGGTTTTGGAGTTCCGATTTTCAATGACTTAGCAATGTGCGATGGAAGAGCATTAGCGTGTCGTGGGTTTTCAGAACTTCGTAACCTCCGACAAGAGGTTCTGAAGTTTAGGTTTTTAGCAACTTAGCGATGTACGATGGAAGGCATATGGTGGGACCCAATAGGTTGATAAGGATAGATGGTGACGTGTATAAGAAAACGATGATGATTGATTGGATGTTCATGCAATTCACATCCTTGTTTTGAATTGTGTGGTAGTGAGTTGGAATGGTGGGCCCCACGAGTAGTAAAAGCTTATGTAAATCTTCATTGGGGAGAAAGGTTGATGTTGCTAGGAGAAGATTGTCGGTCCCTCCAACATAACGATGGACATTAAGTTAAAGTTGATCAACGGTGCTGAGTTGAAGGATAGACAATCTAACGATTATGTTTTAAAGGTGTCGTGATGAACGAAGAGCCAGAGGATCATGGTGTGAAAGAGAAGATCGATGACCAGTATTCGAACTTGAAGATCTGAAACAACTAGGACAGTGTGAATGAGGGTTTTCGCCTACAAACCAACATAGAGGAAGGAATTAATTGGTCCAACTGCACCAACAACTAATTTAAATGAAGATTTGATCTTTAAGTTGACAACACAAATTGCAAATGTGATCGAGATCGAATGGACAAGAAAATGCATTTAATGCATATCAGATTCTAGGGTTTGACAAAGAGCTAATTTGGGCAAATTCTTTGTAACAAAAGTAAATGTTGGGCGGCTCGATGCAAGATATGGAAATATATGGTAAACTCTATCAGAGAACCTAATTATGAGCTAGACAGTGGTGTGCATGGCTTGAGAGAGAAGATTTGAGATTTGAACAGTGGTGAGAATCTTGGGGGTTGGTATCGGCAATAAGGAAAGAGATGTAGTCTGCAAGTGCAGAGGGGTTGAACAAAGTAATGTATAGCCGAGTATGGAGCAAAGGAAGTTTTTGGCATGTCGAAATGCTATCGGGAATGGCACGAGATTGTTGAAGACAACTTGTTGCAGGTGTTGCATGTAGGATTGAAGAGGAGTCCATGTGCTTCAGTTTGATGTAAAAATTTGCATATTTGAATATAACATGACTTGCATATTTCTCTTCCATTTTCTGCTCATTATATGTATTTGTAGTCTTCATGTGTTTTGCTGTGTGAGGTTTTGTAATTAGATTTGAAAAGGAGATTCTCCCTTTTGCATCAGTGGTATTAGAGCGGGTCATCTTGAGCCTGTAAATAGAGTGTTGAAGAGAGGCAGTTTGCAGTAGGACCTATGAGTTGTGGGTGAAGATTAAAATGCCTCCACGAGTTGCCAACCGTGGTAGAGGTAGAGGCAGAGGTGGTGGAGGAAGAGACCCTCTTAGAGATGAAATTAGAGCCCTCAAAAGGCAACTAGAAACCTTGCAAGAAGAGATTCAGAGAAGAGATGTGCATAGAGAAAGAGATGATAGTGAAGATGAAACTGAAGAGGAATTGGAAAAGGAAGAACAGGAACAAATGGATCCTAGAGATGTTAGATTGTTGAAAGCAATATCAAACATTGGAAAGAAACCAAAAATGAAGGTGTCGACCTTTAATGAAAGTTTAAATCTAGAAGAGTTGATAGACTTGATTAATGACATGGAAGAGTTTTTCGAGTTTGAAGAGATTGAAGACCCTCATAGAGTGATGTATGCAAAAACAAAGTTAAAAGGGCATGCAAGTATTTGGTGGAAAGAAACCTAGCTTGAAAGAGGAAGACAAGGGAAAGACAAGATTTTCGGATGGGATAGAATGGTGACAAAAATGAAAAGACAATTCATCCCAGTAGATTATGAGTTGGAGTTGCTCAAAAAGATGTGGAGCTTGAGACAAGGAATGAGGACAATGAAAGAATACACGGAAGAATTTCACATGTCTTGATTTGAACGGGACATTCTAAAGAAAATAAGGAGAAGGTAGCTCGTTATATTAATGGGCTGAAACCTAGCATTCAAGAAGAGTTGGCACTGGTGAGAATGACCACCATTGAGGATGCCTATCAATTTTCATTGAAAGTTGAAGAAAGACTAAACAAAAGGTTTAAAAGTAAACAAAGAGGAAGAGGTCGTGGCGGAAGAACCGAAGGAAGAAGTTATGATGGAAATCAGAAAAATCATAAATTTGAAGACCAAGGCAGCAACAAAAATCATAAATCAAAAAATTATCATCCTCACAGAGATCAAAATCCAAGAGGTAGAGGAAGATCAGATAGAGGATTCAAAAGAGGTGGCTTCCACGAAACCTATTTTCAATGCGGTGGAGAGGGGCATATAGCTTATGAGAAGACTCAAAAATCAGAATAGAGAAGCAAAAATCAATGAGGAGGATGCACGCTCATCACACTCCGAAGAAGCGGAAGGAGGTGAAGCCCTGATGACAAGAAGAGCATTGTTGAATGAAGAAGATGAACCAGTTCAAAGAAAGAGATTATTCAAGACAAGATGCAAATGCGAAGGGAAAGCTTGTAATGTGATCATAGATAGTGGAAGCATGAATAACTTAGTATCCAAAAAAATGGTGAGAAAATTGAACCTAGAAAGAAGGAAACACCCAAAACCGTACCGAATATCTTGGGTACAAGATAATCAAAATCTTTTGATAAGCAAACAATGTTTGGTAAAATTTAAAATAGGAGGTTATTTCGATGAAATATTGTGATATATTTCCTATGGATGCATGTCATATTTTGTTAGGGAGGCCTTGACAGTATGATAGGAAGGCAATGCATGATGGTTGTGCTAATACATATACCATAGTGAAGAATGGTGTGAAGCATAAATTGAAACCTTTGAAAGAAGATTTGGTTCAAGTTTATGGTAATGCAAGAGTATGTTTAGTTGATGCAAGGAAATTCGTAGATGGTATGAGGCATGAGGAAGTTTTTTTTGGTTTGATTCCTAATTCTAATTGTGAAAATGTGGAAGGTGTTCTTGTAGAGGTTGTAGATTTGTTACAAGAATTTCTAGAAATTGTTTCAGACAATGTACTTGAGGGGCTGCCACCCATGAGGAAGATAAGTCATCAAATTGATCTAATACCATGAGCAAGTTTTCCTAACAAAGCGGCCCATAGAATGTCTCCAACCGAGAGTGAAGAGTTGAACAAGCAAGTTCAAGAACTGTTGCGGAAAGACTTGATTCAAGAGAGCCTAAGCCCATGTGCAGTGCCTGTTGTTTTGGCACCAAAGAAAAGAGGAGAATGGAGGATATGCACAGACTCAAGCGCTATCAACAAGATCACCATAAAATACAAATTTCCATTACCCAAAATGGATGATATCATGGATTGTTTGAGTGGAGTAGAATACTTCACCAAAATTGACTTGAAGAGTGGTTACCATCAAATACGAATCTAAGAAGGTGATGAGTGGATGACAACTTTCAAGACTAAGAAATTAGGTTTGTATGAATGGTTGATAAGCCTTTTTGACTAACCAATGCTCCTAGTACATTTATGAGATTGATGAATGAGGTATTGAAAGAGTTTTTGGGCAGATTTTTTATTGTTTATCTAGATGATATATTGATCTTTAGTAAGACACTGGAGGAGAATTTGTTGCATACCAGATTTGTTTTTGAAAAGTTGAAGGAAGAAAAGTTGCTCATTAACTTGAAAAAGTGCAGCTTTATGAAGTGAGAATTGGTATACTTGAGTTTCGTTGTTTCAGGAGAAGGTCTCAAGATGGACCTAGAAAAGGTGAGAGCTATTCTAGAATGGCCTACACCTAGAAGTGCTACTAAGGTGAGATCATTTCATGGTTTGGCAAGTTTTTAGAGAAATTTTATTAGAGGTTTAGTAGTATTTGTGCACCACTAACTGAGACCATGAGAGGAGATAAAAGGGATTTTAGATGGACTATAGGAGCAACAAGAAGCTTCAATTTGTTGAAGGCAAAAGTGACTGAACAACCTATTTAGCACTTCCAAATTTCAACAAGGTGTTCCAAGTTGATTGTGATGCAAGTGGTAACTATTGGAGTTGTCCTAAGTCAAGAAGGTTAATACATTGCTTATTTTAGTGAGAATTTAAATGATGCAAAAATAAAATATTTAGTGTATGATCATGAATTTTATGCCATTGTACAAGCATTGAAAGAGTGGAGACACTATCTTTTACCTAAGGAGTTTGTTTTACTTACTGATCATCATGCACTTCAGTATTTGAGTAGTCAAGGGAAGCTAAGTCAAAGGCATATGAAAGGGGTAGAGTTCTTGCAAAGTTATACTTTTGTTTTGAAACATATGAGTGGGAAGTCTAATAGGGTTGCAGATGCTTTGAGTAGAAGACATGGTTTGTTGATTGAAATGAAGGCTAAGGTTTTTGGATTCAATGAGTTGAAGGAGTTGTATGAAGAGGATCCATATTTTGGAGACGTTTGGAAAGCTTGCAAAGAGAATATTGCCGGTGATAGAACCAAGTGTTTGGGTAATTTAATCCAAAATGGTATGTTGTTCAAAAGTAACAAGTTGTGTATTCCAAGGGGTTCAATGAGAGTAAATGTGATTAAGGAAAAACATAGTGGAGGACTTGCAGGGCATTTCGATTTCGATAAAACCGTAGCACTTGTTGGACAGAAATATTATTGGCCTTAGTTGCAACAAGATATCAAAAAATATGTGCAAGCACTACTGTATTTGACAACAAATTCCAACGCATGTTTGTTGAAATTTTGACAAAACATTGTCGAATTATCGACGAATCAGTGTTTAAACTTTCGTCGCTAGAATTTCGTCGTTTTAACGATCGACTTTTTTTCGTCGCAATATCGATGAACTTTCGTTCATCTACCGACGATAAAAGAACCCAAATGAAGAAGTGTAGACATTGTAACATCATCGACAAAACAACACAGTTTCGTCGGTTTTCCAACGAATTTATCTTAACATTATGACGAAAAGTTTCGCCAGAGGTATAGCAACCTCGTCAGAGACTTTTGGTTTCGTCAGACATGATCGTTGAAATGCCAACAAAACATTTAACATTACGACGAAAATTTTTGTCAGAGGTATAGCAACCTCATCGGGCACTTTTTGGTTTCGTTGGACATGAGCATCGAAATTCTGACGAACATTGGAGTTTTTAAAAAAATAGGAACATAATTACTGTATGGTGGAAATCAATATTGAATAGATTGCACAAGTATTCAATTTTAAATAAACTTCATTGAGTTTATTTGCCTGCATGTCAGATGCAATGGAAGCTTGTGTTTTCCCAGTCAAGAGTCTTAGGCATTCAGCCAAGGCTCCATAGCCTTGTTGGAAGGCAATCTTTAGGTCCTTTTCTGTGGGCACTCTGTTGAATTCAAAGCCCTGCATTTTTGCATAAGATCATGAATTTTGCTTCTATGGTGTGATAAAACAAAAATTGTTTACAATTTATTATTTGGATGCAATGTTTCATTTATTGATACTTACAATGTGTGTGGCTAATTTCATATAACCACCAGAGCCAAGTTTGTGTTGCCCTTATTTTCTAGTCTTGCCTTTGTTGTCTTCGATGTGTCGGGCAACCTATGCAAAGTTTGAAATGTGTTAGATTATGTAAAAAGAAAGAGTAATCAGTATATAATTACATTGTTGATAGTATCACATACCTTCCTTGGCCTGGTGGTGTACTCTTTCCTTTTTCCTTTTCAGTCTTTTCCTTTCCATCTGACACCAGGTCCTTCCATTCCCTCTCTGGAATCATGGGGGGACGCTTGTATTTTTTGTTCTTCTCTAAATGTGACCTATATTGGTCCCTCACATACTTTAGATAGGTACCAACTTTCTTAAGGACCTTGGTTCGGTTGAATGTGTTATTACCGAATAGCACAACTAAACGATTAATGAGCTCATCTTTTAAATCTTCATTTTGGGCATTCCACCGTGTACGTATGGTGGGCCCGAAGATCTCCAATGTAATATCATTTAGATTTTTATAAAAAAACATCATTTCTTGCAAAATGATCATGGGATCATTAGTCTAAAAAGAGTGATCAATAAATAAATTTCAATTGGATTATATATAATAATAATTAAAACATTTTAAAGTACCCAGGACCTTCTCTATCTTTATGGGAACGAAATCCTCGGTCACCACAAATGTGACTGGCAATGTTCCTGTACTAGTAATACGGGAAGATCCAAGAAATGTTGCTAAAACATCACCAGTACTAGTGGCCTCTGCATCCCCAGGTACATGTCCTAACACATGTTATGGCATGTGTTCGCTGTCAGAGGGTGCACTACCCAATAATTGCATGGTATGTGTTTCCGACATTTCAGTCGACAATATAAGCACAGATGATGGGGTCAGATGATGTGATGTATGCGCAGGAAGATCAGGATCGACACTTGTACCAACCCCTACTCCCTGTGCAGCACCTGCAGTACCCTAATCATGGCCAGCAGCATCATGAGGATGCAAAAAATCCTATAAAAACAACACATATTTTAGTTCATGACATAAAAAAGTACAAAATATAAAACAATGAATGAACTTATGTTATAATTAAAGACCTCGTGACAACTTACTTCAAGTTTCGTGCTCTCTCAGTCAATATTTTAACCCTTTCTCTTATCTCATCTGTTTGAGGCACTATGAATAACAACTAAAGGATTTCTTCATTGCATTTTTTTGGGGTCTTCCTTATCATATCTAGAGGGTTTGCAGAATATGCGATGTCATCATCGCATAATAGTGACTGCACCTCCCTATGGATGCTCTCCTCTACTGCCGGTGCCTTTCCCCGATCAATCGATTGCAACAAGAATACTAGAAACATTATGGAAATTAACCCAATGAACTTATAAAAAAAAACATAATAATAAAAAAATTTGCCTGTATCTAATTTGTACAATTACAATGAGGTATACCTGTCGGGTAGAAGCGCCTGAAGATGCATCACGATCTGTGCTTAGGGTCAAAGCCTTACCCATATGATCAATGTCCCATTGTGACAAAAATTAAATATAAAAAAACATTACCGAAATGAAACCAATAGACTTACGAAAAAAACATAATAATAAAATGGTATATTGGAGTCATTAATTGGAGGTTGGATAAAACGGTATATAGTACTTACCACCCCCATAGTAACTGTGTTTGTATCTATGCGATTCAAATTGTAATCGATTAGAAACTCTTACCCTGCAGTTATTGATTTTATCGCACATACGAATACACGGTTTCCCTCGTGCACCTCAAATATGCAATTGGGTTGCTTATTTTTTGACCCAAGTCGTGTACCGTTTATAAACCCTACAATATTCCCTGATGTTTTTGGCCTTCCATCAATATACATATTCGATCTTCAAGCTCTTTAGCTAAATAAGATCTTCTCTCTAGTTTTGTAACTAGCCATTCATCAATGGCATTTTGATTTGGATCAAGACTTTGATCGCCCAAATTTACCATTTTGGCAAAGAAAGACATACTGGGTGGAGTTGTGAAAGAAATTCTTTGGTGCCTGTCACTGAGACAAACATCGAATAAATATTCAGCGACTTGATTCTTCACCGGACCATGAAGAATGAAATTCCCTACACCAACATATTGTTGGGGGAGATTGAATCGATTAGAATCAAAAAATAGTAATGGCCATGGTTTTATCAACATGTTTGACAAAATTGATTCTGTTTCAGTGTCCTGATCCAAGTCTTTTAATGACAAAACCCTGATTAATTTCTTAGAAAGAGAAGGAATAGAAACAGGTTCATTAATAACAACTTTTTTAGGAGCTTTCTTTCTCTTGGATCTTTTTTAGGAGCTTTTTTGGTGTTGCTTATATTTTACACGAGATGCTTGCTTTAAAATCTGACTATATAAATGCTCGTGAAAAAATATTTTGTGTCATTCTCAATGGAGAACCAATGCCTAAACCTAGCACTCTTACAGAATCTTTTCAATTGCTCAGTCGAGAACTACGATCTTTAGCTCTAGAATTGAATCATACTATTCTATTTGAGATAGACTTTCAGATAGATAAGGAAGTTTGATCAAAATGAATCAAAATTTATTTTTTATGAGTGACCAGGATAAACATCAACCACTGAGTTATATCCCTTTCCTATCCTCATCTAGAAGGAAAATTGTAAGAACTTCCCAAAGAATCGAGAAACTCCACGAAACTCTATCATTATTCTCTAGAAATTCTATCTTGCTTTCATACTCTTTCAAAACCTTGTCAAAAAAAAGAAAAAAGAATGGAATCAGAGGAGAAGTATATGCCAGATATGACATGGCATTTCAGGTTGACCTTTTATTTAAAGAAAATTTGTAACTAAACTATGTAACCTAGTAGGTAAAGAGTTTTTTATATTCTGGATAGACTTATTCTATTTGGATCAACATAATGGAATTAAATTGCCTTCATGTTGATTGTTGAGTTTAAACAAGTGGAACCATCTTCTATCGTAGTACAATCTTTTTCTTATTGAGTTATCACTTTTCTCTCGATCCAAATAAACAAGATGACTGATACTAGCAATTCATTCAAAAATAAAAAATTGAGCCAGTAGCATAGTGAAGTAATTAACTAACTAAAAAAAGAACTGTTTTTCCCTAGACTTTCTCAGTTTATATTACTGATTGGTGGGCACAACCGCTCGGAATGAAGAATATATTTTATTGATACATTTTATCATAGGCCATCGAAATAATCCTGAGCAGCCAAACCATGCCACCCAAACCAAAGCACGAAAGTCAAAATCTTTTATCAAATAATGGATAACTACATAGATAAGCTCACATTAACCCATCAATTTTGAATTGAATTTGTGATTCAATAAAAAATGATATTTCGAGATATATATAAAAAATGAACATATTAACAATAATGAAAAATAAATCATATTATAAATGTAAATGGAAGAAAATGTTTTTCGAAGATCTCAAAGTAACGAAAGTGGATACCGAATCCCTTGAGCAAACAATATGTGGCGACTATATGGTGAGTGTCTTGGGGGCAGATTCTTCCCTCCCCTTGCATCGTGATTAAAAGGATGTTTGGTTATTGACACGGCTGGCTTTCTACACTATGGTTCATAGTCAAGGTTTCTGTTTGGTGTGACAATAGATAAACTCCCTCAGAAGACCTCCCAATCTTTAGAACAAAGACTTTGGGGATGGTTATCTTTGCACACTGCCGTCGAATTGTGGACTTTCCCCGAATTCACTTTTGAACGGAATATTAATGAATATTAATTTTTCACCTTATTGATTGGGTGAAAAATGGGAGTTCGCGTGACAGGGTTGCAAGGTAGCCTTAAAATCGTGTGTTCGTCGAACTCGACATTAAATCGATGGAAATTCAACATTCACAAAAATTGACAGAAAATAAAAATCGCTTATTATATAATTTAATTTAAGAGATATTAAATTAAATTAGGTTAATTTAATATTAACCTAAAGAATTAACATTCATTTTAATTCTTTAGGTTTATTATAAATGTAAATGGAAGAAAATGTTTTTCGAAGATTAATTGAAGTTACTAAATCATGATTCGGCCAAAATGAAAAATTTGTTTTCAATTAATACCTTTAAATCATTTTTATGAAAGAATTTCATTTGCTTCTCTTCTATGGAAGTTCCATTTTTCCAGAATGTATCTTGATTATCGGCCTATTTCTTCTTCTAGTTATCAATTTCATTTATGATCAGAAAAAGAAAACTTGGTTCTATTTCATCTCTTTAACAAGTTTAGTACTAAGTATAGCGGTTTTGTTATTTCAATGGAGAGAAGAACCTACAATCAATTTTTTTGGTAATTTCCAAATAAACAATTTTAATAAAATATTTTGGTTTCTCATTTTATTATGTTCCACTTTATGTATTCCTCTATCCATAGAATACATTCAATGTACAGAAATGGTTGTAACAAAGTTTTTGTTATTCATATTAATGACTACTCTAGGAGGAATGTTTTCCAAGACATCCTAAGAGACCGGAAGATTTGAACCTTGTTACTACATGACCCGATTGATCTGATCGGGTCCTGCAGATGTCATAAAGAACAAAAAAAAATTGATTATTTCCGACTCCTAATCTAATATGAAAAATGATTCTTTTTCTTTCTAAAAAAGAAGCTGAGAGAATCCAAGAAGTTTTTATTGCATAGCTCCATTCGTATCATTCCGAGTTTCTCTACTTTTAGGGCCTGAAAAGCCCCACCAAGTAGAAAAGAGAACTCGGCAAGTACTAACTAATTATGGCCTTCTTCGGTGAAACAACTTATGACAAGTGCATCAATGATTGAAAAATTCAACGGAAAGGTTTATTCGAAAGACCTTCACCTTCTTATGCCTATTCTAGGGTATATTATAAGCATAATAGGTTATGATAGCAATCCCTCCTTTGTTTGTTTCCTCTTTTTATGCAATGTTCTTATCTGTATTCCCATCCTACACCACAAAAATATCCCTTTCTCTATTTAGATCTTATTGAAATCATATTTCCGTTCTATAAGTATAGTCTACGAAAGGATGAGAAATCAAAAAGAATTTTTTTCTTCTTGTTTTTTTTCCAATTTTTCAAAAGAATACTGTTCCACCTGGGACGGAAGGATTCGAACCTTCGCAATAACAGGACCAAAACCTGCTGCCTTACCGCTTGGCCATGCCCCATTGGTGTTGTTTTATTTTAATCAATTAATAGAAATTGAAGCAATGTTTCATTGTAATTCATTAGAGATTCATTCTTATCTTTTAGCTGTATATAATTTGCTGGCAGTGCATACCTACGCATACTTTGTGTATATCGAACCAGCTGCATCCAATCTTTGTAACTGTAACGCGGTTCGACATACTCAAACAATTCAGTAACTTTTTCGTAATGGACCTTTATGTCGTCCATGCAAAATAGGCCCAAACCATGTAATGACGATGGTGCTATGCGATATATCCTCTCGTTGACACAAAAATCAGTGTTTATTGGAGGAAGTTCCTTGGGTACCCATTGTTTCCGTAGATGTTTGTACCTCAAGGGCACCTCGATGTCGCCTATGCTCTCATCATCATAAGAACATGACCCCCCTTCAACAAGAAAAAATTCCATGCATTTACAAAATTTTCTTCTAATCTTTTGACCTCTAGTTGATCTCCCTCTGTTAGACCTACTACATGTCTCGCTTTCCTCTTCTCTTTCTGAATTTCCCTCACTCGAGGAAGACAGATATGAAAAATACCTATTTGGCGGTACCTTCACTCATAAGGATGTTGGATGAAGTTATTTCCATGGTGATGTGATCCCAAGGTGACATTATGATTAATCTATCATTTCATCGCTAGAATTTGACAAGTTATAAGGTAATCAAGTCTTGATAGTTTGCAAGTTATTGTTACTACCGTCCAAATGTGTCCATCACAAATCAAATCAATGTATGAAGGAGACCGTCCCTTGCAATTAATGACTTTAAAATGTCATTATTTTACAACCTAACACAAACATGGAGTTTGAGAGATGCGGTTCACAGTAGCTGAGGCAATGGAAGCCTAAAAAACCTAGACTCAGTGATGAATTTTCCTACATGACAATTGAGGGGCAAAGGTAATGAATGATAGTCATTATCAATCTCACAGTCTTAATCCAAGTTATTTGATTTACTAGACTTCTACTTAACGTTTTAACTCCCAAACTTTGTAATGAGTGTTAAATGTGACTATGGTCCACCAGTTACACAACCAAGGCCTCAAATGTATTCTCTAATTGTAATAAAAGGACTTTTTCTCTCCATTCAAGTAAATAAACTTGAAGGGAAACACCACCAAGTGGTTTATTGAACACCTACATGAATAAAAATAGCAAAAATTTACATTTAATGCAAATTTCCATTGAAATTTTATGTAGTGTGCAAAAGAATGGTTTCACCATACATAATATTTTGGTTTAAGTTGTCTTGAAAAAGACGAATTAGAACACTAATAGACATAATTCAGGTGCACGTGTGAGGTGGTTCAGCTGTCCACTGATAAACTCCATATGTCTAAGTGGTTAACAGGGAGGGAGTGTGTACTAGGCTTGGTTAAGTCATCATAAGTTTATGCTTTGGCAATAAAAATTGTTTAAGTCATCTTAAATCTTCCTATGTCTAATTGCTAGGAGACTTTTGGTATGTTTTAAGGTAGGATGAGTGGCTGCATCAATGTTCTAGTTCTCTATGACAAGGTTTCAACATCTTCAAATAGTGAAAGCTAGTGCTCATAGTCATTTGAAACAACATTTTGATTATGTATGATGGTAGGATTTGATAACTTAAAAGAATTGGCTACCCAACAAACTTAAAGTTAAAAGAAACTTTTTAAGTTTAAGGGGTTAGCACTTCTTTCATCTTTGCATATTGGTTTGATCCTTCAAACGATGCTTTTCTTATCCCACTTCTATCATATTGTATTCCCATCCCATTGCAATTGTTGACATTAAAAGTTGTCAAAATTACAATTTTGCAAAATAATGGGTTGTTAAGTGTTTGTAAGTCAGTTATGGATGTTGGTTGAAGGTAGTTGGGGTCTGAGATTATTTAAAAATCCTTCCAAAGCCCAAGAAAAGGTTGTTGGAGGAGTTGATACCAAAATTTCATATCAAATACCACGTTCTTGAAGCAATTTTATGTCTTTTTATTATTTTTCTAAAGTTCTTTTGTGTTGTATGGATCCGTACAAGCTTGAAATTATCTGAGATCATTGGTGTAGATAAATATTTATGTTCCTTTTCATTTTCATTTGTTTTGAAGTGCTAAATCACTATTTTGTGGGAGAAAACAATCAAATATAGGGATTGCCCTATTTTTTCTGTGTAAGGGTTTGAGGGCTAAATATAAATGACATCGACCAATCCACCCATTGTCTTGGAATTGTAACTTGGTGGATTAGTGTGCAACATGGTATGATAGTGTTTCATTGCATTTAGGGGTCTATTAAAGCAAAAAACTTGGCATTGAAGTGATGTCCTAGGGCTGACAGGGGCAATTTTCTTGTGAGTTTGTGGTTGTTAAGTCAGGGTTTGTCAATTTGAAGGATATCTTGGTAGAGTCATGGTGACACTATTTGATGGTTCAATCTCTACTCCGAAACAAAAATATCTCGAACTCCTCTAAGAGCTATAATGGGATGGCATTAAAGGAACCTTCATATGAAGGACCTTTGAATTAAGGACTTCATTTGAAGGTCCTTCATGCAAAGGTTCCTTTAATAAAGCATTTTGGACATGAAATATTTAAAATAAAAAATACCTTCATTTGAAAGTCTTGACATGGCATCATTTTTGAATGAAGGTTCTTCATTCAAAGATCATGAAAGGACATTTGATGCAATCATATGTCTTGTTAGAGTTTTAACTTAATAGTAAGGGTATCATGAGTAGTTTGTTGGGCCCATTCAACAATCTCTGATGCAAGTATTGAATTGTCTAGAATGTATCTACTATCAAGAAAGCCAATTTGTTTACTTGTATGACTATATCTCAAGCAATAGGTTTAATTGTGATGGCAATGATATTGACAAAGATTTTGTAATCTAGGTGTTGAGAAGCATAATTGGACACCATCCTAGGAAAGATTCTCCATTCTCACTTTTAGGTGTTAAAATTCAACAATACCTCGATTGATGAAAGAGCCCAAAAAGCCTTTCTCCATGGTATCCAAGTACACATAGCAGCGGTCTTCTCTTATACAGTTGGACATGATTTAAAGAACCCAGCTAGGAATTATTCATTTAACCTAAGGTTTTCTCATAATGTCGTCATTGGAAAAGTATGATCAAATTCTTCTATTATGAAGAATTGTTCCATGTGCCTCTAGTAATCACTATAAATGTTTGTAAGGATAAAATGACTAATTGCATCAAGTAGGAGAGAATAAACTTTGAGTTCTTCAAAGATTATATTCCTCTATTCATAATTTTAAGGGTTGTGTGTGGAGGAGGTTATCACTACCAAGAAGGGAGGAGACCTTTCCTTGCATATGTTTGTGGTGGAGGTATTAAAGAAGAATTGTATGCTTCTATTTACATTCATTAGATCTAGCTTAGCCTAGCATATACTTGGGCTCCTTTGCCCCTATAAACTTCCATATGCTTGAGTTTATGTTATGTAAGCGTAATTCCATGCTATGTTGACATATAAGAGGTGGAGGAGGCAAAAAGGAAATAACCCCTTTTTAGTTGTACCTTTGAATTTTGTTCTTATTATTTTATGTTTTTAGCAACTTTGTGGACATAAGATTTGAGGTAGGTCGTACAACAAATAATAACATGTTCCCATCAACAAATTGAACCTCAAAAGTTAGTGGGACTTAATTATGAGTTTTAGATGAGAATGATGACAATGTCAATATTTTTGGAGGAGGTGGGAGGTATTAAGCTTAATGTGGAGGATGTTGGGGGTAACTAGGTGGTCAACTAGCTAGATTGACATGAGCACATGAAGGATCAATAAGAAAAGGCAACTATAAGTTCAAGTTGTGCAAGATGATTGAAAGAGGAGGGACAAACATAAAGATTGGAGGAAAAATAAAGATAAAGTGGTCAAATTCACTAAACTTGTAGAGAGGGCTAAGTCTACAATTGCTTCAGACTCATGTAATGAAGGCTGTGTGATGAAATCCTAGACCTCAACCAAGATGTGGGTAGATTATGGGATTTTTGCCAAGACCTGAGGCTGGTCGATAAAAATGTGAAAGACTAAGCTATTTATTTTTTGTCTTATCTTATACCATTTTACGAGAATGGGGGTGCCAATGTACGAGAAGATCTTTGGAAACTAGGCATGAAAATTGCAGGTTCAAGAGAATGGGGGTGCCAAACTTACAATTCTCATTGTCCCTTGGTTGTCGATTTTCCCTGAGTTCCCTCAACCTCGTCCTCGGCGTTGGTATTGACCTTGTTTTCACTCCAAACTCTTCCTCGGCACTGGTATTGACCTTGTTTTCACTCCTCCAAACTCTTTGTCGGCGTTGGTATTGACCTTGTTTTAACTCCAAACTCTTCCTCAGCGCTGGTGTTGACCTTGTTTTCACTTCTCGAAACTCTTCCTTGACGCTGGTATTGACCTTTCACTTCTCCAATTTGACAAGCTACAACCTAGTTTCGTTAGGTTTTAGAGTATGTTAATTAAATTGAAAATTATGGCGCCATTTATCTAGGTTTAATATTCTACAATATAGTTAAGTATATATTAGCTATATTTTACATAATAAATAATATAATTATTCGACTTATTATAATTATATATTATATTCTTTAACAAAATTATTAAATACATATAAAATTATTATAATTAATAATTAATAATAAGTATATTTTTATATAATACAAAATATAATTAATATGATATATGTTTAATATAATAGTAATATTAGATTAAATTATATTAATATAATTATATTTATTATTATATAATAGTATATATAGGCTTTTACCTGATATTTTAGAGGATTTTACCATTACATTACAACTGGTTTACCATTAAATGGTAGTTGAAACTTGTTTTCCAACGACACAATAGTGGTTTTTGGGCATGAGATTTGTTTCAAGCTCAAATCTCACAATATATGTAGCCTATTAGGTAATACAAAGAGAGATAGAAACTAAAAAGATAGAGAATTAGAGAAAGAGATGAACTTAGATAGATAGGGAGAGAGAGGGAGAGCATGAGAGAGAAATATAAGAGATACAAAGGAAAAGTGAGAGAGGGAAAAGAGAAACTGAATTTTGATTGGTTGTTTCATGTCAACAATCCAAGGATGGCATGTGTCCTTGGGGAGTTATGCTCAAGGTAGCATGCCATTTGATTAAAGATATGATATTCTCCTTTAAGACATCTTCAATGTACCCATTGCACACTTAAGGAGACAAAGATAAATAGAGGGAAGAAAATATAGAGAGAGAGGGAGATAATGAGAAACATACAAATAGAAAGGGAGACAAAGAAATAGAGAGAGGTAGAGAGATAAAGAGATAAGGATGAATAGATAGAGATATCTCCCTCTCACTCCTCTCTCTATCTCTTTCTATCCATATATTTCTCTACCTCTATCATGATCTCTCTATCTCTTTCACCATCCCCCTCTATCTCTCTATTTCACCCCCTTTATATGTCTCTCCCTCTCCCTCTATATATATTGAGCTATCTCTCCCTCTCTCCCCTATCTTCTTCTCTCTCTCCCTTTCTACATATTGCTCTCCCCCTCCACCTCTTCTTTCTCTCCCTTTTCTACCTATCTATCTCCCTCTCTTCTCTCTCTTCCTCTTCAACCTATCTCTCCCTCTCTCCCCTCTTCTCTATCTCTCCTCCTCTACCTATCTATATCCCTTTCTCTCCCTCCCCCTCTCTATCTCTCACCATCTCTCCCTCCCTATCCCCCCTATCCATCGACTCTCTATCTCCACCTCTCTTCCTTTCTCTTCCCATATATCTCCATCTCTCTTTCTCTTCCCATATATCTCTATCTCTCTTTGTTTTTCTCCCCGTCTATATCTATCTCCCCATATATTAACTAAGAATCCATGCAAGCATACAATAGTATATGTTGGTAAAACTATAATATATACAAGAAAGTAATATATGCATACAATGTCACATGTTAGTAATACAAAATACATAGAGACAAGTGATGATTTTTTTTTTTGAACCAACTAACTTGAACTCCTCTCTAACTTTTTGGAGCTCCACATAATATAATAAAAATTTATAAATTAATATAAAAAAAATTAATTATACAATGATATATAAGGGAATAATCACTTACCACCATTTGATAATTAGGAACAATATATGAAAGAGACGAAGAATAAGGCAACTTGTATTATTAGGAAGGATGAGATGCCTTTATATAGCATGACATCATGTTTGAGTCTCGAAACCCTCCCATATCGTTAACGCATGTGTCTAGGCTAACCATGTCAAGTTTCACTTCATACAAGCACAAATTGAAAAAAATTAACGTTGGCCCCATTCACATGTCACTATGCGGGGTCAACATGAGGAAACGCTATTTTTTTGGGAATGAAATAACCAAAGATATGATCTTCAATGCATGCTTCACAAGTGGGACATTTTAGTGCTATAGGCAATTTATAACAAATGAGTGGCCCTAGGAAACTCATGTAAAATATCTAAAATTAACACTTATCTTTCTAATGTCAAGCCTTCTAAAAATAGTGTTTTATTAAAATATAAGTATTATTGTCACCACTCTTCATTCCACATGAAATGCCAAATGTAGCAATTGTTTTGTTGCTTTTGTCAAGTTTCATTAACCAAGCTATTTAGTGGGTTGAATAAAGTTGTGTTATGACCCTTGGTCTCTTTAAAATAATTAGACAATATTAGGGAGATCGGGAAGGGGAGAAAACTAAACTCCTTCAAAATAGGGGTAGTTGTGGGTTTGTTGGTTTTCTTTGTATACTATATACTTGGTTCCTCTAGGATAAATAAGTCACAATAGAAATGAAAGATGTTTGATTATCTACCTAATATTGTTTTGTGTTTTTGAAATGGAAGAGATCTACAACTCTATAGAAATTGCTATATGCTAATGGTCAAATTATTAGACTATTTAGATCATTTTCTTAGTTGTGTATCCTAACTAATATAGAGTGAGCTTTTTCATTTTAATTGACTACTACATAATAGTTTATGTGTTGAAAGAATTGTTTCCATTCTTTGTAGTTTTTGCATTGGAATACAAATCATATTTAATTTCACGCCAATATACTTCTTTCATACAGATATTTGTTTGATTTTTCCTTGCTATTTTCATCTTAAAATTAAAAAAAAATGTATTCTATAATATAGAATTATTTTCAAATTGGGACAAAAAGGATTCTAAGAGATATATTTAATCATAAATATCATTTAATTTGTATGTTGTAACTTTGGTACTTTTAGTTAAAATAAAAATAACTTAAAGTTATATATACATATAGTTAAATTGGCAAAGTTATTTGAGTTAATTACTAAATTTGATCTAAAAATGTTCAACACTTTAGATAGATTCAATTAGATATAGTTAAATTGGAGGTGTCATTTGAGTTAATAATTAAATAACGTAATAATCAATTAAAGCAACAGACATAATTTTGGATGTGTTTGAATTTAATAAATTATAAATTAAAATAGACATAAATTACTTGAAATAAGTGCTTCATAACCCATTTAATCAAATCATAACCTATCAAAAAGGAAATAGGAATTTTCTAAAGAAAAGAACACTTGACCCAATCATAAGTGTATGGCCTTCGCAGAAAGGAGTGATCCACCTTAGCAATAGCAACTACCTCATCCAAAATTTGCTCACATTACACAAAGCCACAATGTTCCTCCAAGATAATTCAATCAAATCCTACCTTGTGTCCTAGTAATCAAATTGGAGATGACCCTAAAAATGACATTGTGAAGGGTGATTGGTCTAAAAAATCTAAACGACTTTGCAAGTATTTCACTACTACGATCAATGTGTCATCTTTCATGAAGTTTCCCAAAACACTATTCATTATGATCATATGGAAATTTCTAGGAGATCTACAATAGTTGTAACATCATGAATTAAAAACATTAAAAAATACATAATGAATTAATTATGTAATGGCATAAAAATTAAAAACAACATGAATTAATTATGTAACCACATAAGTCAAACATAATTCTATCAAGAAATCAATATCAAATAGATAATATAGTTGCATAACTCATACATTTCAATGTCATTGATCTTCTTCTTCATCCACTCTTCGTTTGTAGCATTTGATCCAGATTCGACATTGTAAGGATTGGTCATATCATCATCATCGTCATTGATATCAATTTCGATAATGTCATCATCCACACAGATATCATCTTCATGAACATTAACTCCTACATCATCATGATCTAGTTCCTCTTCTTCAACATCTTCGTCTGGCACATCATCAACTAACTGTTGATCTTGATCATCATCTACATCATCTTCTAGTTCTTCAGTATCTTCTTCTTCCACCACATTATACTTTACCGATCTTCCTCTTGGATCATGTCTAACAACAAATGACCAACCCGGTTTACCTAGAACCTCTGCATAAAATACCTGCTCACATTGGCTTGGAAGAACATAGGGTTCATTTTCAGCTCGCTCAATCGACCTTGTATTAACCATGGTAAATCCATTATCATGTTCAATAACAGTTCTCTCGGAATCATTTTCATTCAATCGTAGCCTATACCATAGGACGACAAACAAAACTAATTTGAAGGACTTAAAGTCACACTCAAGTATATCATCCAAAATCCCATAGTATCGATTTTTTGAGACTTTTGGATGTATATCGCTTCTAGATGAAACATTAGTCACCTGAAAGACTGCAGTTATCCCAGAATCACAAGTTTTCTTCGTGTCATCCAACTTTTTAATTCAAAATTTATAACCATTGCACCACATAGCCTTGTGGTGTTTCACCTGGTTTATGTCAAACATGTAAAAATTATTGCAATATTGTCAGTTGATAAACATATTTATTCTTGGCCGAATGTATGCAAAGAAAAAAAACACATATTTATACATCAATATAATTTAAAATAATTAAATAATATGGGTGATTAATATATTTATACGTACCTGTTTATCTCTTAAACCATATGCTAAATTATTTTCTCTTGGTGTAACATTGGAATCTCCATTACGATGAGTTTCTTTAACCAATGAAGCCACACCTTCCCATGTTAATGTGTGACTAGATTGTTGACATCGTTCAATCTATACCGTCATCCAATCAAGATTGTTTGTGACATACAAATGTAGTGCATCCCACTCTCGACCAACTATATCAAAAAAATTTGAAATTCACAAACGAGTATAATTAGTTAATTACCACGATATACGACCTTAATTTATAATTGATGTATATTGAAGATTAATAATTAAATAAGTACAATATACATAAAAACCAAATGTAAAATGTATTCTAATTAATCTCCATGACCATTATAATTACCTCTCACTTTCCTCAATCTACCTTTCTCCATCAGGTACTCCCTTTCAAATTTGTTAATGAAGTTGGGATCACAAATGTGATCTACATGGATCTTTATTGCAAACTTAGGAAGATATTCAGTAATGTACACCATGGCCGGGTATACCATATATCCCTCCACCATAGAACCTTCAGGATGTGCTCTTTGTCTAACCAAAGCCTTCAAAAATTTCAAATGTCTCTCAACCATCCACAATGACCTTATGTGTACAGGTCCACACAATTCAATCTCCTCAACTTGGTGTATGAGGTAGTGTTCTTGTGCATTGAAAAATGTTGAAGGTAGACATTTTTGCATTTCACACATTAGACGAGGAATTTTCCTCTTCCAATAATTTATATCTTTTTTATGGATTTTTGTAGATGACAATCATCTACAAGTGATTCAAGACACAAATATATTTACGAGATTTAACAAAAATATACAATATATTACATAACAAGTAAAACAAATGACAATTATAAGATCTATACAACGAATTGAACAAATATTGCTACTTACTTCATGTATTTTCCAAGATCATATATAACTTGCTTGACATTGTTGTCGTAGTTGTCTAAGAGAGATAGAGGTAGAATGTACTGCAACAATTACAAAATGATCTTTTCATTATTTTTCCAAAAGTAATAAACATAATACATTGAAAAGTACATGCAATATACAAATATATATATATAATATACTAGAATAATTACCTTAATGAAGGTATGTCAATCATGCGTTTTCATCTCTGACCCAAATTCACCTTTCTTTCTTATAATATTGTTTATGTTTGCAGCAAATCTTGTGGGAAATTAAATTTTTCGTATGACTTCTTTTATAGCATTGTTTTGTTGCTTCGTTAATAACCAAGGAAGGGCACTTATATTAATTTGGTCTTCATCGCTATTTATTGAATGACATTTTTCATTGCATGATTGGCTTCCTGAATGTCACTACAAATTTTGATAATTTTTTTTTTGTCATGTCTTTCATCCAATATTTTTCATAACGTTTCTGTTATATTCTTTCCGATATGCATTGTATCAAACAAATGCATAATTTGTAGCTGCTCATAGTAGGGCAACCTACTAAATTGTCTGGGATAATTTTTCAGTCCCTGTGGAAGCCAGCCATTAATGCCCTGACGACCTTCATGAAGCATATAAGTTAAACAAATTAACAACGACAATCATTGTTAATTACAACATGAGTAAACAAAACACAATATAAAAATATAAATTCCAAATATATCATATATGATAAATAAACAATTTGATCTGATGTATAATCTTGACGATTAATTCTATTATATTCCAACTTCCATAGGCGAGGTGTCATTCTTCGTAGTTTTGATGTAGTCTCTTATTTCCCATTGAAAATATGTGTTTTCAGTAGTTTGATACTTATGATTAATGTGGAGGAAGTGCCTATACTCATCAAACACCTGCTTTCCTAAACTTGTTGAATGACGAGATTTCATCTTTGGACTACAAGTTGGACATGCAAATTTTCCCTTTGTTTGAAGACATGCAAGATCATATATAATTGGATTAAATGTGTCAATTTTTATAATTACATATAATGAATAGATTATTTAAAAAACATGCATGATATCTAATTCATAAAATTAAATAACATTAAAGTGCAGTCGAACGTTATAACATACCACAAAAATGTGTTAACCCCGGGGCATCATGAATTGTCCATACAAGCATTGCATAGAATTGAAATTGTCTTTGTCCTATTGGTCTAGAGACGTCATACATAGTGACGTCATTCCATAACTTTAGTAATTTGTCGATAAGAAGCTCGATATATACATTCATATCTTTAACTTGGTACTTACCTAGGTTAATGAACATAAACATTACATAATTATTATAACCATTTTACTGCAATATGTATAAATTAATGTACATGACTATTAAATGAAAAAAATATAAGTCATTATGCAATAAATAAGACAAATGAGATGCTACTACGTTAAATAAAATTGATGTAAACAAATACCTGGAACAATCATTGCTAATATTATGTGCTCCCTACTTATTGACATTCATGGAGGAATATTATTGTTGATAACAAAAATAGGCCACATCGAGTAAATAGATCTCAGCTCTCCAAATGGATTGACACCATCCGCTACCAATGAAAGTCTGAGATTTCGAGGTTCTTCTTTAAAGTGTGACCATTTTTCCTCCATGTTCATAAATGCAATCCATCTGTAGGCATTCAAAGAATGTCATCTCCACTTTTATTTTGTGCATGGTAATCCATAAATTGCGCTAAGTTTTCGCACCTAAATAATCGTTACATATGTGGAATAATGAGAATATAACGAAGAACCTTACAAGACACCTTTTTTGTTGGTTGATCTATTCGATATCTACTGATATGACATTCTGAGCATTCTATTGCAAATTCATGTTGTTTATGATGTATAATATGATCATTGGGACATGCATCTATTTCTTGGTACTCCATTGCAATATCTTTCATAATGCCAAATAAATCTTGATATGAGCGAGGTAAAATATTTGATGGTGGTAACAAAAATTCACCAATCAATCTACAACAAAAAAATAATTTGTTAATATAAAAAATATTAATAGTACAGATTTCATCATTTATTTACTAGTGATGAACTAACAACAATTAAAATAGATGAAAAAAGATGACATATATGGCATACTTTAACATCCATAAGATTGCTATGTTAGATAAACTATTCATAACCTTCAAGTTCACCAGCAACAATACAACAAAGAGAAGATTTGTTTGGGAGCCTTCATAAAGGGGCTCATATGCCTTCTCAAGTAGAGGTAAATCATGAACATCACCAAAGTCATCTTGATCATCATGATCAGTTGTGCCACTAAATGTGCTATGGATCAATGTATTTGTACCATCATCTTCAACTGTGTTTTCTGGCACATGATCATCTTCTTCCATAGAATCATTAACTTCATCTTCAATATTCACAGCTCCATGTTCCTTCGCTTGCAAAACCACATTCTCTGGGCCACGATAATCCATATCATGTGCCCTAGGGCGCCCCACCTTTATAATAATGATAGACACAAATAAACCATGATCATGATCAAGTGATTATATATATATATATATATATATATAAAATGATAAAACGATATAAACATTTACAAATTCAATCAATATAAACACATATAATGAACAACTTACTAATGGACGATAATCATGCCCCCCTTCAACGTGACCATGTTGCCTACAATGTTTCTCAGTTGTTGTGATTAAAAGTCTTATCGTCTTTAACCCCTTGCAATTATTGCAAGGACAATAACATTTCCCATCACCCTTTCTTTTCAATCTAGCCCACAATCTAGCAAGTGCCTCTTCATTTTGTTATGGACTAATATTATCTGACATGATTTTTCTTTACCAAGCTTGAATATTTAGATCTTAAAAAAATATCAAACTCATTCCAATAATTTTTAATCATAGACAAGTAACAAAATCTAATAATTTTGATATTTTACACCAAAAAAATTCGGCATGCAACCACCCCTGCAAAAGAGAAGATAGTATGAAGTTAATGACCCCAAAAAACACTATAAAATGTTAATTCCAGAAATTATTAAATTTTGATTTTACTATGTCCAACTATTAGACTCCTAAAATCAGGATATTGAACTTGCACAACAAAATTTGGAAATGAAATTTTAAAAAAACATAAGTCTAAAAATGAAATCTGGTGAGTTGTTGCTTTAAAATATGATTTTCAAACCTGAAAGTACAAATCTGACTTCACAAATGAATTCTAGAAAAAGATAATGACTACCCTCAACCTTGCGATATCTTCTTGAATTTTTTCTGATTTTTCCCAAGAAAATTGTCCGTAGTTCTCCACAAACTGTCGCAAGTATAGCAAAACATTGTCGCAATAAATAGTCGAGCTCACTTTTATTTATGTCGGCCACAATTTAACTTTGCATGTCTATCAAAATTTTGACGAAAAATCTTCGTCGAAATTTCGATGAAAAATAAGGTTCGTCGAAATTTCGACGAACGTCGAGGATAAAAATTTTTTAAAATGAAAATTTCATATTTAATATCACAAGTACTCGACAATACATCTAATTATACAGCTTTCGTCGAAAATTTTTGTCGGATTTTGCAATCAAATGAGTTAGTGAAGG
The DNA here is from genome assembly GCA_007115665.2 of Sequoiadendron giganteum. NCBI lineage: Eukaryota > Viridiplantae > Streptophyta > Pinopsida > Cupressales > Cupressaceae > Sequoiadendron > Sequoiadendron giganteum. The sequence goes on along the minus strand of CM021101.1, from coordinate 432,385,615 downwards.
TTGTAGGATTTGTCAGGTAGCAAAAGGAATTAGTCAGAACACAGGTTTATATCAACCACTACTAGTACCTAAGAGGCCGTGGGAGGAGATTAGTATGGATTTTGTTTTGAGTTTTTCAAGGATCCAAAGGGGACATGATTCAATATTTGTTGTCGTAGATGGATTTTTCAAGATGGCTCATTTTATTCCATGCAAGAAGACTAATGATGTTGTGAATGTTGCATAATTGTTTTTCAGAGAAATAGTGAGATTACATGGTCTTCCGAAGAGCATTGTTTCATATAGGGATACAAAGTTTGTGGGGGTACTTTTGGAGGACTTTATGGAAGAAGATGAAGATGGATTTGAAGTCTTGTTTAGCCTACCATCCACAAACAAATGGTCAAACAAAGGTGGTAAACCGAGGTTTGGGTAATTTATTGAGATACCTAGTTGGAGATAAGCGAAAATGGTGGGATTTTATTCTACCTCAAGCAGAATTTGCATATAACAACTTAGTAAATAGAAGTACTAGTAAGTCTCCATGTCAAATTGTTTATGGCAGCAACCCAAGAGTTGTTTCAGATCTGAAAAGGATTGATAATGTTGATAAAAAGAGTGCAGAAACAAAAGAATTTGTTGAACACATAAAGAGCATACATGAAGAGGTACAAGATCACATCAACAAAATGAACTTTCAGTACAAATCCAAGGCTGATTTGAAGATGAGACATAAGGAGTTTCAGGTTGGTAACGAGGTAATGGTACACTTGAGAAAAGAAATATTTCCAGTTGGTACCTATAACAAGTTAAAAATGAAGAAGTTTGGACCTTTCTGAATTGTTATTAGGCATGATTCAGATAATGCATATGAAGTAGAGTTGCCTAGTGGACTTAATTATCATCTATATTTAATATTTATGATCTAATAGAATGTAATGTTCCCAATTTAACCCTACGCTCTTCATTTGGATTTAGCCTATTTCTAGGAACTCATAGGCTAAGCATAATTGGAAATTAAGGTTTCCACTTTTATAGGAGGTTTCAAATGCAATTTTGAAGGTTTGCATGTGAGTTTTTGATGCATGTCTAGTAGAGCTTTTTGGGTTTTTGGAGAGCTTCAGGATGAGGTAACATGCATGTTGAGAAAATGACATGCATTTCTCTTTGTCCCTCGCATGTAGGAAATGTTTCTAGGTTTTTTTGGGATTTAAGAGATCTCTAGGGAGGTGTGACATGCATCTGAATTTGACAACCTTTCCAAGCACTTATTATTTATAGTAAGTCATGTTGGCTGTGTAATGCCCCACCAAGTAACCTTAAAGGAAGTTGCAATTAATGTCTTAAGCGAACTAATTTTTTTTTATAAAGTGCATTTAACATACACATTCACTTACTAATTAACAACAACCTCTAAGACTACAAGGTTAGGATTACTTAAACCCACACATACATATTACATATAACCGTAGCATTATGAATTTTTTGAAATAAACACCATTCACCATAAGAATACCACATAACATAATAAGATAATCAACCGAGGTACAATCTCATAATCATTAACTTAATCCCATAGTTACATCACTCATTCCCAGAATGAGACAATAGTACAAATGAATTACAATTACATAATTCCACCTCATAAACATAAAAAGGATAAAATAACTTATACAAACTGAAATATTACAAAGCAAGAATAACACAAGAACTCGAGCCGTCCATCTGGATGTATCGCCACCAAGTATTGAAGATAGATGGGGACCCAACGGTTTTGGTGCATGTTCCATCCAACCAAGTGGTACCCGAAGGCCCACCCCCCATGCTAGGAGATAGTAACAAAGTAACATGGACAAAGATTTACAACCACTAACCAAAGGCAGACTCATACTGACTCATACTGATATAACCAAACAAATGAACTAACAAGTACAACTCAATCACCATACAAGTACAAATCAAGTACAACTCCAACATCACTGACATAGGTCACATTGCTTCCAGACATAAAGTAGATCAAGTATGTTCACAAAACCATACATATAAAACAATTAACAACAGTTGTCTTAAATAGAGTGTCATCGCATAGTAGTCATGAGATCTCCTCTGGGCATTCTTCATAGACTTCAGTAATCTTGGTGGTCTCAACCGAATCTCGGCACTCATACTCACTCATGCGGCATCAAATACCTCTCGTACTGACAAGATAAATGACTATGCCATTTCAGGCCTTCTCACTCATCTCAAGTCTATACGAGCCCTTGTGTCTATGAGTGAGGATTAAATTATCTTGATTAGTGTGAATTGCATCCTAATCATCTAAGTACATTAATTTAATTATCACTTGATTAACTCACTTTTGAAGGTTACCCGGTTTACCACTTTGGGCTCCGGCCCCTAACAAAAGCCACTCTTCTATTCGACAACACACACCCAAACAATCCACCAAGGAAAACACAAGTGCATATCAACTAGGCATCATAATCCACTCCAAAACAATGAGGAAACAAAAGATAGAACTCACTCCAAACATCTTGGAGGCAACAATCACATAGTCCACTCCTTTCACAGGAGGTACAAAAGATCCCCATTCAAGGAAATCGAGTAAACTGAAAAGACGTCATGCACTACCCAAGGGAAAACAATTGGATGACATAAAGGTTCAACAACCCTCATCCTCTAATTTCTTCTGGAAGACTTATAATTTAAGACTAACACTAAATCCCAAAACCAATAATGCAACTTGATGACATAGCAACAAAAGCATTCAAGTCATTAATCAAATCTAATATTTGGATTCCCTAAATCCATACTCATTCAATAGGTAGTGTTGACAAAGTCAAAGACACGATAACTAGATCATCTAAAATAATCATAACCCCTATTTCCCTTTTCATTATTGGAAATCTAAAACAATTAAACTTACTTCCTTTTACTGAATACAGAGAATTAAATCCTTTAAGATAATCATGAGGAAGATACTACTTTTGGATATACTAAATCCATATCTCTTTCATAATCCAATCACAATGATTCAATTAATCTAAATGGAAATTAATAAATAACATAATTGATTGCCTTATCAATAAAACAATTTTTTAATTTATTTTTAAATCGACACAAATTCATGCAAGTAAACTTTTTCCATTTCCTAACCAAATCTTACATTTCATTCAATTTCCTATTTAGAACATGCAATCACTTTAATATAATAAAATATCGTTTCTCTACCCATTTACCCATGTACACTAATCAATCCATTTTAAATCTCTATTCAATTTCTTATTTAGAACATGCGATCTCTTTAATATAATAAAATATCATTTCTCTATCCACTTACCCCTATACACTAATCAATCCATTTTAAATCTCTATTCAATAATATATTGCATACATCTTATTAAAACGAAATACGATAATGAATTTACCCTTAACATATATTTATATACTCTATATTATATATACACCAAACATATATATTAATAAACTCAATTATATAGATTCTTTAATATTCCAATCACAACAATTAATTTGCTCTATGGAAATAAAACATAATAACTATTGCCCTTTCAAAATTAATTGAAAAAAAACTAAATAAGTGTCTTTATAATAAAGGATAGACTAGTTCAAATAATTTAAGTCGAATCCATTATTTTTCTTTAAAATTAACATAAATCTTCTACAATAATTCTTTTCAATTTCCTAACCCAAACCTTATATTTCTTCTAATTTTCCAACAACACCCTATGTTAATCTCATCTAAAAGTTTCCTTTTCCAAACTCTTATTACATACATCCATTTATTCAAACCATAAAATATACATTCTCAACAAATAAATTGTTCAAATAGAAAATGATTAAATTAAAATAATTAATTGTCTCTTCATAATAATCAATTCCTGAATTTATTTTTAAAACAACACGATTTCATGCACTACCAAGAGAATTCACAACAGGTTGACATCACAATGACAACCCTCACAAACAACAGGCCATCTGGAAGACTTATAAACTAACAGGTATTCAACCCATTCTCAAAGCATAAACACGAAAGACATAATCATTGAAGGCAATAGAAGAAACTGCATTTGGATACTCTAAATCCATTTCTCATTTCATTATATAATTCATTATATCGATAAAACGGAATTAAGAATTCATCTTTTCAGATAGGGGAGAAATTACACTAATATTTTATTCTCTAATTGTTCTTAACAAAATAAGTATTTTCAACTATAACTCAAAATATTTCGCTTTAAATTAAATAACAAATTGCCCTTGCAAATTAAATTATTATAAAATTAATCAAATTAACATTTGGTCTCTTCCATAACTTATTGTGTTAAAATAAGATCCTTTTACACATGAATTTAAATTCCACAATTAAATTTTAAATTATGCATTCTTTAAATCAAATATTTAACTCCTTCAATTAAACTTTAACATGTCATTTTAAAATAAACAATAATTTCTCCATATGTTTATAATTTTAATTCCACTAATCTAATATACAAATTTTATTTAAAATAATATAAATAAATTTAATACTTTAATATTATAAATTATAATATAAAATATTCTTAAATAATATTTTAATATTATAATAACAATACATAAAATATTAATATTTATAAATATCAATTAATTATTATTTTATTATCAGAGCAGCCATGAGAAAATAACTTAACAGCGGTCTTGTGTTTCAAGCATAACTCAAAAACTACGATCTGGGTATTTACGATTTTTTGACAGGGATAAAAAAATTTCAAGGTGCAGAAACCTTTTAAATTTTCTGACAACCCAGTTTGTGTAAGTGGAGTTATATGCGACGCAACCAGACCCTTTTACCATGAAAAATATAACTACCCTGCGGATTTTAAAATCCGATTTTTAATAATAGATAGAGGGTTTCATTTTCTAAAAACATTCTAAATGCATTGTTCAATCTCTATGTTTGAATCCAAAAACAAAATAATCGATTTCCTCAAACAAATTAAATTCAACTGAGGTTTTCATAATTTTCACAAAACAAAACCTGTAAATTTATTTAATTTTTTTCTTCTAATATCAAATTTGTTTTCTAAAACAGATTTAACAAACAAATCTTTAATCACTACTATTTTAAAAAAAACAATCAAGAACAATAAAAGACAAAGAGGAAAACCTGGTACAAGAAGCTACAGGAATAGATGAATTTCTGATGCAAGCCTCCTCCAAAGATTTCCTGAATTTTTTTCAATCTTCCAATGAATCCAATCCAAAACCCAACAAATGCAAACAATTTTTCCTTCAACCAAAACTTTCTTCAAACCCTTCTTGTGCAATTTTCCAAAATTTCTTCTCTGCTGTAAAAATGTATTTTTTTTTCTAAAACTTTTTCTCTGCCCTAAAATTAAAACATGCATTTATTATAAAACAAAAATACTTAATACAACCCTAATTCACATTACATGCAAATTAGATATTTCAATTTCAATTTCAATTTCAATTTCAATTTTCAATTTCAATTTTAATTTCAATTTCAGTTTCAATTTTCGAAAACCCACTTTCAATTTAAAATGCAATTTCAAATAATAAATTAATTTTCAAAGTTGCAACTAATTTCTCAAATAAACATTTAATTACAATTTCTAATTTAATTTCCACACGTTGAAATTAAATTCCAAAATTAATTTTAATTCTTTTATTTTCTTTCATTCTCTTGCATCACGTTTAATTAATTAATTTAATTATTTAATAACTAAATTCAACCCTTTTGGATTAAATTTAATTAATTTAAATATAAACTTTTATCCACATTGCATTATTTAAATTAAATAACCATCAACATGATTTAAATGCAATTATTCTAAATATCTATTTCCAAATCAAGAATCCTTCATAATTAAATAACATTAAAACAAGACAGACAATGACTCGACACACACGACTGACGACACACTAAGGCTAGGGTGTAAACTTGACACATATTACCTAGTTACTATCTCCCGTTCAACTTAACCGTTGGATCGACACGCTCAAACCTGTGAAACCAGGTGGAGTCGATGTCATGTACTTGCAATCTTGCAACCAAGTAAACAACATCATACAATATATCCAGCATATAATACACACCGTGAAGAAGGAATTACGGATTCGTAGGGCGCTCGTAAGCGAGTGATGCAAAACCATCCTCTTCACCCATACACTCATCGAAACTGACACTTCCATCATAATCCAGTAATCTCATAATAACATCTCATGTTAACTCTACAATATCATTAATCCATAATGCATGTGAAACAATAATCAAATAACTACATCCCACAATAATAGTTGTCGCTCAATAGTAACAATCAAAACATCATAACAAAATGTATCATGTATTAAAGTGACTGCAACCAAACATAGCATAAAGCAAACCGAACGAGAAGCAAAACGGAGGGGTATTACAGGTTGCCCAACTTGTGCTAAAAAATAATTTGGGAACACTTACTATTTATAGCAGTTTGCTATTTTTGGTAAGTTCTACTTATGGCAGTGTCATCCTAGCAGCCTTCCTGGAGACTTACTATTTATAGTAAGTCATGTTTTCTGCTCAGTTTGGCTTTTTGTTGAGTTTGAAGTGAACTTACTATTTTTAGCAATTGTTTTTTTTAGGAAGTCTATTTTTGGTAGTGGCATTATCAACAGCTCAACTCAGACCATCATGTTATTTTTGACAGTCTGGAAAAATTAGTTTGGACGATGGTTTTTGGCAGTGGCTTATATCTCTCCTTTGGACCGAGTTTCAACATTTAGTCAATTTTATGTTTTGAGTTTGTACCCCGGTGCCTAAATGATCAACTTTAAGTTGTTTTTTAAAAAGGGGGTCTTTAATGTGGACGTCCAAGATGAAAATATTAATATTTGATAATGTCTTAATTGCTCTTTGTGGTGGACGCCTAGAGAGTAGATATTAAAGTATTTTTTAATATTTTAAAAGAGCTTTAAGGAGATGGGCGTTCCCTTGAGGAAGCCGAAGAGTTTTCTTTAGGGAGTTTCAAGTTGATTCAATTTTCAGCTAAAGAGTCTATTTATTGGTGCCTTGCTCATTCATTCATATCTTTTGAAAAATTCATAATATTATGATGTTGAACTGAGTTCATACTTTTCTAAGAGGATTGTGTATTCTCTAGCCTTTACCATTCTTCAGGCTTGAAACTATGGCTTCCTAGATGGTGACTAAAGACCATACTTCATTCAGGAGTGTAGATTGGGCTTAATTGTGATGGTGATGGCAGATTGTTATTGTATAATCTATTATTTATGATAATTATAGGCAAATTGTCGATTTATAATTTGTTTATATCACTGCTGAAAGTGTTAGTTGAAGCACATTTATGTTTGTAGCTTCAACTGCATAATTTATTTGGTTCTGGGTATTGGTGCAAGCTATGCAACTATGGAAGGCACCTCATCTCACCAATTTGTAGATTTTATCTTTGTGAATCTAATTTTTAAGAGAAGGTCGACCCTTCTTGGAGGTCATACCATCTCTTATTGTGCATTGGGATTCATGCCACTATTTGGTATGAAATTTGAAGGTGTCCAGCTATTGAATTTGGACGCCTATCTTCAAGGATTCACCTACATTCAGTTTCACGTCAATCGGGCTTTGTTTGGCGAAGTTATGAGCAAAATGGTGAATTCTCTTCTTGCTAATCTAATTTTCTATACTTGTTTCTAATTAGACTTGTCTAATTTTGATGAATTGCTAGTTTGAGCTCTAATTCTATATCATTCTTGTATTGTAATTGTTAAAGGTTTATTACTCTAACTCATTGTGGATTTGGAAGCATATTTCTTGTTATTTGCAGTTAAAACTATATCAATGTAAAGCTGGTTTAGTAGTACTAAAAACTATTTTTTATTTGCTACAATTTAGTTTTGTAATTACTCTCACTAAGAAGTGGTTGAGTTAAATAATTTACATTCAGCACTTGTTTATTTCCCCCCATAGAATAAGTGGTAGAGCAGAATAATTTCACCCAACTGAATAAGTGGTAGAGTGGAATTCATGGTCGGTTATCCGTCTACTTTGTATTTACTTCATTCACAGTCGGCCAACCGCCTACAAAAACTTTGTATCTTTCTTTCCAATTGCTAATGATCCCCGACACCATATGCTATCACCTTGCCCACATTGGGATCTTGGTGAACATTCTTGGTGAAGGTTATTGTAGACACATAAAATATACATGCACCTGATTCTGATCCTACTAACATCGTTTCATCTTGAATCATACTCTCAGCTTATCAACACCTTTCATCCCTTAATTAAATAAATCATTATTTATTTAATTAGGTCTTTCTCCCCTGGTGATTAAATTAATCAATTTAATTTAATTAATCATCTTTCTTTGTTCATTTAAATAATTCATCTTATTTAATTAAATATTATTTAAATTAATCTGACATTATCCCCTTTAGTTAAATAAATCAAAACATTTATTTTATTAAACCTTTCCTCTCAATTTTTGACTTAAATCAATTCATAAATTTAAGTCTAAGTTGTCACATCTCCTAATTTTTCATTATATTAATTAATCTGTGATTAATTTAATCTTAATCTATGTCACATCCTCTAGAGAATGCAACTTGCACAATAAATCAATTACTTTGATTTATTAAATTGCTTATTTTCTCTCAACATGGAATAAAAGGGGAATATTCCCTCAATTTGAATTCAAAATTCAAATGGGTTTGGTGCTTCCAACAAGGCATTTAAGGCCTCTTACATGCCCTTGGCCTTGAGCCAAGTGACATTAACTCCATTCTTCTCTCCCCCCAAACATGTCACATTCAAAATTCAAATTTGAATCTAATGACATTTATCATGCACATTGACCAAAATGTGTTCATTCCTCAACCATTCACATTTTGACAAGTGGCACTTGGCCATTGGATGTTGAGTGATCCTACATTGCTTATTTTCACTCTCTCTCCCATTTTGGATATCTATAAATGAGAGACTCTTCCTCTCATTCAAAGATCCACAATTTGAGTAAACTTATTATACTCAAATCCATCATCATCCACAATTGCATGCAAAGTTACTCTCTTCACATTGAGAGCTAATTTTTCCCATCTCATTCAACCATTTGTCATCTTCAAGATTTGTAACAAGGTTATGCTCAAAGAGATTTGACCATTTCTCAAACCACTCAACATTGCAACTTAGGAATTGAGAAAGGGCCAATTGCAACATCTCATTGGCACCAATTCCTCCATGGGATTACTAATCTATTGGCTTAATTAGGATTTACTTTCATTTTGTTCAAATATTGTGTTCTTCATTTCCTAATTTTAGTTTGAATAGGTGGATTTCATGGGGAATCTCTCATACTTGTGTGCTTGCATTTGATCTAACAATATTAACCATGTTTGTTGCTCTTATGCATTTGCAGGTTTAGGGGTTCACAGTTACTTTCCAAGCTAGTTATCTTTGTAGCTAACGCTAATCAATAGTCTTATGTCGATATTGTGTTGATTAAAATTAGAAAAGTTAAGGGGGAATATTACACAAAGTTTCATGAAGCTGAAATCGACGAAGGTACCATAGGTGAAATAATTCATATACCAACACCTACTTCAGAAGAGGGGAGAACAGAGAAAATTTTGGACAACAAGGTGAGTAGGAGTACTAGGCACAAAAAATACTGCGAGTACTTGGTCAAATGGTTTGGAAGGCCTGTTGAGGACTCATCTTGGTTGTCAAAAGCTGAATTTGAGCATCTTGGTTACCCTCTTGAGAAGTGATAGGGTTTCTTTTCTTCTACATTGGGTGTCTAATGCTGGAGCATCCATGGTGCACTCGCAATCTTGTGTCACCAAAAATATTTTATTTTGTTTTGTTTGACTTCAATAAGGGCCAAGGTTGTGAGGAGTCGCGGGGTTCCAAGTTTTCCTAACCTAAGTCGCAGGGTTCTATAATCTCATAACCTCCCAATAAGAGGTTCTAGAGTTTGGGTTTTCAGTGACTTAGTGATGTGTGATGGAAGAGCATCGACGTGTCACAGGTTTTCAGAACTTTGTAACCTCCAACAAGAGGTTTTGGAGTACGGGTTTTCAGAGACATAGCGATGTGCGATGGAAGAGCATCAACGTGTCGCGAGTTTTAAAAAATTTGTAACCTCTGACAAGAGGTTATGAAGTTCGGATTTTTAGTGACTTAGCGATGTGCGATGGAAGGCATATGGTGGGACCTAATAGGTTGATAAGGACAAATGGTGACATGTATAAGTAGATGGTGATTATCGATTGGATGTTTGTGCAATTCACATCCTTGTTATGAATTGTGTGGCAGTGAGTTGGAATGGCGGGCCCCGTGAGTAATAAAAGCTTATGTAAATCTTCATCGGGGAGAAAGGTTGATGTTGCTAGGAGAAGATTGTCAAGCCCTCTGACATAACGATGGATGTTAAGTTAAAGTGGATCGACGGTGTTGAGTTGAAGGATAGACAATCTAACAGCTATGTTTTAAAGGTGTTGTGATGAATGGAGAGCCAGAGGATCATGGTGCGAAAGAGAAGATTTACGGCCAGTATTCGAACTTGAAGATCTGAAACAGCTACAACAATGTGAATGAGGGTTTTCGCCTGCAAACCGACATAGAGGAAGGAATTAATTGCTCCAACTGCACCAACGACCAATTTAAATGAAGATTTTATCTTCAATGCGGTAGCACAGATTACAGATATGATCGAGATTGAATCAAATTGAATGGACAAGATAATGAATTTAATGTATATCGGATTCTTGAGTTTGACAAAGAGCTAAGTTGGAAAAATTCTTTGTAAAAAAAGTAAATGTTGGGCGGCTCAATGCAAGATATGGCAATATATGGTAAACTCTATCATAGATCCTAATTATGAGCTAGATAGTGGTGTGCATGGCTTGAGGGAGAATATTTGAGAAGATCTGAATAGTGTTGAGAATCTAGGGGGTTGGTATCGATGGTAAGGAAAGAGGTGTAGCCTGCAAGTGCATAGGGGTTGAATAGAGTAATTTATAGCTAAGTATACAACAAAGGAAGTTTTTGGCATGCCGAAATGTTGTCAGGAATAGCACGAGATTGTTGAAGACAACTTGTTGTAGGTGTTGCATGTACGATTGAAGAGGGGCCCATGTGCTTTAGTTTGATGTAAAAAATTTCATATTTGAATATAACATAACTTGCAGATTTCTCTTCCATTTTCTACTCATTATATGTATTTTTAGCCTTCATGTGTTGTGTTGTGTGAGGTTTTGTAATCAGATTTGAAAGGGAGAGTCTCCCTTTTGCATCAACCATGCACTATGTTTACTTCATTAACGATTTCTCTGATAAGATGTTGCTTATTTTGAGGGATATTATCATAGGATTTTTAGATTTAAGTATTGAAGAGCAAGGATTTTGTAGAGAATGCACACTTGGAAAACATGCCAAGATTGCTTTCCCAAGTAACAAGCATAGGTCTAAGAAAATCCTAGACTCAATGCATTCATATGTGTGTGAACTGATGTTAGTAGGATCAATTGTAAGAAGCATGCATTGTGTTTCCTTCATTAATGATTTCTCTCACAAGACACATATCTAATTCTTAAAGACCAAGGATGAGGTCTTTAGTAGGCTTCAAGAGTTTAAAGCTCTAGTTGAGAACTAGACAAGGAAGAAGATCATGATCTTGAGATCGAACAATGAGGGTGACTATACCTCCAAGGAGTTTAATGGTTTCTGCAAGGAAGTATGGATAAATAAGGAGTTAACAGTTCAATACAACCGATAATAGAATGAGGTTATAGAGTAGAAGAAATGACCCATCATAGGGGATGTTAAGGTCATGATTCATGTCCTATACTTGGTAATGTTTATTTGGGAAGAAGCATGTTACAACAATTTACATCCATAATAAGTGTCCTCATAGGATCTTGGAGGACAAGACACCAAAGGATGCACTTATTGATCTAACGCCAGACGTGAGTCATTTTCGCATCTTTGGTTGTGTAATATATATCCATATACTTGTAGAGAAGAGGACAAAGATATAAAATTCTAGTAGGAAGGGTTTATTTTTAGTTTACAATGAGACTTAAAATGCCTACAAGGTCTACATTCTAGAGCTAAGTAAATTTGTAAGCATTAGGGATGTAAATTTTGAGGACTATGAATCTAGAAAGTCTTAGGAATTCATTTAGGAATATAAAGCTGCAAAGTTTGAATCTCCAAAGATACTAGTTGTTTCCAATTTAGGACATCAATCTTTAGGTGGGGTAGAAAATTTAGCCCCTTGTTCTTATGTTAAGAGACCTAAATGGTTTGAACAAACATTGAGGGATGCTCAAGAGCATTTTGAGGCTCCTAGGAGCACATTAATGGATAGTAAACCTTTGAAGAAGTTTCCTAACTATATAATGTTGATGAGTAGCATCATTGAGTCTTGCAGCCTCTAGGAAGCAGCGGATCAATAGCTAGTTGACATTCTAACCAAGCCCTCAACAAAAGGAAAGTTTGAAGCATGTAGAGAAAATTATATTGATGCAATTTTTTTTCCACTAAGATGGAGTGTTGAGTTTTTAGCTCAATTTGGATCTTTTGCACAAGTTCAGTGTGAACATGCAAGTAGTTTGATTATTTTCTAATTTTTATTTCACTTAAGTGATCAAATAAAAATATTTTGTTTAGTTAATTAAGCACTAACGATTTAGAATTATCTTCCAAGTAATCTTGCATGAGATAAGGTTGATTTCTTTTTATGAGATAAGAATGCTATTTCTAGAATATTAGGATTTTTAATTGAACAATATAAAGATAGGTTTGATATAGAAGCTTAGTAACTCAATACCGTGTTATAATTTCGTGCAACTACATGGAATTGTTATGGAGGTTTCTTTGTATGTTTTCAAAGGAATGGACCATTTATTTGAAGGTGTGAATCATTTGTGTTCTTGTGTTCATTTCAACTATTATATTTTGTCATTTTGTGATTGATCCAATATTTTTCGTAGGAAATTAGTTGTCTAGATTGGATTTTTTTACAATGGGGACTAGGAAATGGGAGTAGTTTGCGAGTAGGATGCAACATGGTGTTAAAAAACAAGTGTATACATTTTCCCCACTTTGAGATGGCATTATGAAATAATAGCATTTCAAATAAAGTAGATATAGGTACTCAATGAGACAAGAGGAACATGCCCCAAGCATTGGGATTTTAAATTTAGTTAATTAAATGATTGGATAATTTAGTGATTTGAAAGGACAAGTGGGGCTGAATAACATGGATGTGTTCTTAAAATGGATGGAAGAAAGATTGAATGGTTAGGGATGAGTGGAAGAGATAGATTTGGATAGGGGAAATTAGTTAAAGGGTGGATATGCAGAAGATGAATGATCATTAAGGTACATACTATGAATCCTTATTTTGAGCAACTTGATGTTTTCTAGATAGCGTATGACAAGATGCGCCGTGATATGGAAGACCACAATGATGTTTTGTCATGTGTTTCAACATAGGAATTATTCAAAACAAAAAACAAGTCATCATAACATAAGGCATTTGACAAATGACACCATGATATGGAAGACCATGATGTTGTTTGTCATGGAATGCTCAAAGGACCAACAAAAATGCAAAGCAAAACAAGAAGACACACACTCAAACAAGTAGAATAAGCTAAAGAACAAACAAGATTTTTCCCTTGGTCAAGCTAAAAACTAAATATTAATTGATGATGATGATAGTGATGTTGATGTGGGAATGATATGTCTTAAGAAAAACCATAAGGATTGGGAATGATATATCCAATTAATGATGCAATGATTTATTTAGAATTAAACAAAGCTTATGGATTATTTGGATGGGATGTTGGGCTACTTGAAAATATTTGTTTCTATTGGTTATGATTTGCTACTATATTTGGATGCTAGGAGCTACACAAATGTGATTGTATTGTATTTAGATAGATTACTTTTGGGTAGCCTTGTGCTTTTATTGCTAGGTAGCATTGTTGCCTCAATGGTATAACCAATGACAAGGGAACAAAATTATGGGAGAAAGGATGGAGAGTAGATTGGATGAGATGATGAAGGGATTATAGACAGTGAATGGAATGTATGGGAGGTTTAAATGTGATCTCCAAGAACTACACCATATAATAAAACATGCCCCTACTCTATATGTGCTACTCATGATACTACACTATGATGCTTGTTGAAGGAGGGAGTATTTACTACAAGGGATGAGATATGTCAAGAAGTGTTCAAAGCATGTTTTAAAATTATTCCCATATCCTTATCAAGATGAAAATATAGAATAAAGTATGGATGGGTATGTGGATATGATGGATGCATATGAGGGGATGGTATGGATGGCTCGATAGGAACTCTAAAGGGTGGATAAAGTAGGTAGATGAGATGACATGCCCTTAAGGTTAGAGAAAACATAGATAGATGGTTTACACATGATGCCTACGAGTAGTTTTTCGTCATGGTACTTGTCAAAGGTTCCTAATGGTTTTCACCATTAAACCAAAATAAATCTTCTCTTTTTATTTTTTATTTTTGTTTTGTTTTTTGATTTTTTTGATTTTTTTTCTAAGTTGTTGCTTAATAAAGGCATTAGAAATGCATACTATTTATTGATTATTTCTTTCCATGATTGACCAATAATTATCTTGTTCTAAGAATTGCTTCACATAGACCATGTTATTGCCATGTTCTTTATAGATGTTGTTGTAAACTTCATTGATTGCTAAGTCAGATTATCCCAAATACAAACACCTTAATTTCATGGTATCAACATAGCTCCTACATGTGAGGATGTTGTCCCGAAAAATGGAATGAGAGGTGGGTTGGATGAAGGATGTAGGATGACTATTCAAAAGATTAGAATAAAGTGGTATATTATGAAGATATGTTGGGTTGTGGATTTGGTTGTGAAAATGGGTGGATGGAAGGATGGGGTTGTGAAGGCATGAATAAATTTCATGAGAGCAAGGGAAATTAGGACCAACAACTCCACAGACCATGTTGCATTTTGCGAGTGGATTTTCTTTGGATTAGATGAAGGTTTTTAAGTTTTGGATCTTTGACGATGGGATTTTGGATTTTAGTGTATGGTATTCAAGATCTTTAAAGATGGTTGGAATTTTGGATTGTAGATTTTAGGATTTGGGGATCCAAATGGATTTTGTACTTTTATATTTTAAACTTTAGGATTTAGGGATCCACATGAATTTTGATATTTTAGTTTTTGGAATTTTGGATTGGGGGATCCAAATAGATTTTGAACTTTTAGACTTTAGAATTTGGGATTCAAGGATTCACATGGATTTAGGAATTTTAGATTTAGGATTGTGATAATGGGATTTAGATTGGGAATGTAGATTTTTGGATTTGAAGATGGAAATGGGTTTTGGAGGTGTGGATTTGGATGCTTCACTTTGATTCATTGCTTCCCTTTTCTTTGGGATCCATATTAATTTTTTTAAATGCTTCCTTTTTTACTGGTGGCCCCATGAGGCCCTTTGGAACTTAATTTTGATTTGTGACATGATTTTTGATTTGATATTGCATATTGATGCTTTGCAACAAGGGGATCCATGGATTCTTGTAGGATATTTTCTTCATGTGCTAGGACATCCAAATCGATTTCAAATCCTATTTTGTGAACCATTGGGGAGATATCACTTTGGAATAAGTTAAATAACGTGTGGTTTCATTGGTCCTGATTGGTGAATTTAGGTGATGGGAGATCAAATTTAGTAATAGGGAGGGTGGTATTGATAAAAGTGGTGGTAGTTGTAAGCTCTTTGTAGGAGCAATGAGAGAAACCAATTTGGGTGTTGGAAAAATTTCCTTAGAATCTATATGACTGTCACTAACATCCTTAGTGTGTTTGTCAAGCGACTTGTAGCTAATGCACTAAAATATTTGATCTACATTGACATATATGGGGTCTAGGATTCCTTTCTCATGAAGCTTAATCCTTTTCCTTGAAATTTCATGATTTGATAGATTTGATTTGTGATTAGAATAATTTTCACTTTGAAAACAATATGTGAATCTTGTTGCAGCTTGATAATCTTGATTTCATTGATGTCAAAAGTGTGCTTAAGATTGTATATGCTCCAGAGATTCTTAGTGTGCAGAGATGTCCAATGGTGCAAGTCAACATTGCAACAATATGGAAGGCTACTAGTCAGTTTGCTATCTTAGTGTGATGTGGAGGTGGGTACACATGTCTTGATGTGATTTCAGGATGCCTACAATGATATTTTGTCAACTTGGTGTACGCACTCAATGACAAGCTACATAAGTTTTTCTTGAGTCTTTCATAGTATATACTCTAAGGTAGAGACACAATATTTTGGTCTGCATACTTTAGCAGAGCAAGATGTAGTCTTGCAGTTCATAAGTTAAGCTCATGGAGATGTGAAGGTATTATATACAAAGTTTCATATCAATATACCTTCTGCAATGAAAGATAGAAGTGACAGAGTTCTAGTTCATGTTATGGCAAAGCAAAGTGGTTCAGAAGGCTTGTTGGAATGCTCCACATTCCTCTAGATGTGAAGTTTTGGTCAAGCGGTTTTGAGGACATACTCAGTGATATCTAATGTATGCTACATTGAATTTTCAAGTGATCTGGTGCTCTGCAAGTTTAGTATTCTAAATAACATATTGATATGGTTAGCTCCATATGCTTAATCTTCATCATAGCATATGTTTGGATACTTGCGCCAACAGAATATTATAAAGTTTAGTTGTATGAGTTTGTGTGGACACTCCACATGTCTCATAGAGTCCAAGGTATGAAGCACATGAAGAGATTTCTTGTTTCCAGTACCACACAAATGTTTCAAGTCATTTTGTGAAGTTATGTTCTTGTTGAGGTCGACTAAGGTATGTTGATGGTGTGTGCCACTAGTTCAAGATTGGGTGGAGTTTATGGAGTTTTTGTAGATGTTTTATAAGTCATGTCGACTCATTTGGGAGAAATGTAAGTAATGTTTTATCTCTTTTGTATACCGCCAATGGATATGAAGGCCGACATACTACAAGTTTCATATTTTCTCGTTTATGGCCAACTTAATTTGTATATTGCAAGTGTGCGGATGATATATAGAAGATCAAAGATGAGTGAATTATTGAAGTACGAAAATGTATGTGCATGAGTAGAATGTGATAAGATCTGCCTCAGACCTAATGTGCAAAATTGATGACTATTAGTGGGTTGAAGCCATAAAGTTGGTCATATTTCAGTTGTTTTCAATTAGGGAGTTATATCCCTAAAATAAAGTTGTATAAACAGGGAGTTGTAGCTTCCTTGGGTTGTAGCCCCAAATCAAAGTTGTAACTGCTATTTACTTGTGAGGTTGGATTAGGATAGTAGCTCCTAGCAACATTTCTCACCGTTGTTTTCCCCTATGGGGTTTTCCACGTAAATTTGGTGTCAACTGTGTTCTTGTGTGGATGCTTATCTTCTTTTCTATTTTGATTGAGTAGTTAAATGCTTTAATGGTATAATTTAGCTTCAACAATTAAGGATTGAGTTTGAAATTTGAAGTATACTAATTCACCCCCCTTAGTATTCTAGTGTGTTCAACAAATCCATCTTTAGACATCCAATAAACATTAGAAATTTCAATATGTTCCTTTGTAAGAATACCAAATCAGGCAATGGTGGCTAGGACAAGCTAATAAGATATTTGCACTTTCTCCTTATTCACAATTGTGATACCTTGATCAATTATTTTCTCAATGTAATCAATCATTACTTGTTTATCCTGATGCTTGATTTGATCAACATTATTTACAACATGATTTCTAGTATACTTGATGTGATTGTTTCTTATCCTCATGCTCAAAGTGACAGATTTCATTTAGAACTTGATTTCTCATATGCTCATTGTGCTTGCCTATGTGTTCAATGGGATCAAGTGTCTCTACATAGGAAGGTGTTGTGGTTGGATGGTGGATAATATTAGTTTGAGTTTCTTGTTCTTAGGCTTTTATGGTAGGATTGATAGAATTGGTTTGGATGCTTTGTTCTTGATCTAGTTGGGTGCAAGTTTGATCATGTTTTATGACAAGTTCTTAACATAGCCTCAATTGCTTCTTAGATAAGATGTATTTAATTTTATTTTCTTTGATATCCCTATATCAATTATGCCTTTGATATACTTTCCTAATAGTATGCTTTTTCTAGTGGGAGGTTTTTGTACCATATGACACTTATGAATTTTGAATTTTATGTATTTTATGAATCTCATGAAATTCCTTTGTTTAACTCCCCACATGGGTTGACTTATGGAGGTGGAAGGGGTAGGAGGTTCTTGGACATGCTTATTAGGATTTGGATTGATAATACTCTTACATGATGGCACTTGGATGTGGGTGTTACAAGAGGGCTCTTAGATAATCTTAATTTTACCATTCACAATCACAATCTTTCATTTACTATAGGACAATGACATTGGATTGGGGGTGTTGCAAGACTCGTCTTTCTTCTTTTTATGCTAGTGGTGATACTTCGTTATTAGTCATTGGATAATATCCTTCATAGGTTGTTTGGATAAGGTGAGATTGGGTGATTGACAAGATTGTTGATAGGAACGTTGATACAATTGTGAAGGATTAGATGATGGAATTTCATGCCAACATAAGGCTTTGGTTTGCTTTTTAAGGATTTAGAATTTAGACATAAATTGGCATTAAGGGTCTTATCCTTAAATGGTGTTCCCCTTGTCATGGTTGTACATTAGGATGATAAGTTTACATGATGAGTGGCAAGATGAAAGATTTGTAGATTTTAGGATATGGTTTGGGTGAAGCTAGGTTCCAATAATTATGAGGTATCTAACCATGGCATCTTTGTCTTGTCTCTAGTTGTAGTCTAGGATGGCGTCATCATCATCATCATCATCATCATCATCATCATCATCATCATCATCATCATCATCGTCATCGTCATCGTCATCGTCATCATCATCGTCATCGTCATCGTCATCGTCATCGTCATCAGCAGCCTCAGCCTTAGCCTCAGCCTCAGCCTCACCATCAGCCTCACCGTCACCGTCACCGTCACCGTCCTCGTCACCGTCACCGTCCTCGTCACCGTCCTCGTCCTCATCCTCGTCATCGTCATCACAATCACCATCACCATCACCATCACCATCACCATCATCATCATCATCATCATCATCATCATCACAATCACCATCAACATCACCATCACCATCCCCACGTCATCGTCATCGGCATCAGCATCGGCATCGGCATCGTCATCGTCATCGTCATCGTCATCGTCATCGTCCTCATCCTCATCCTCGTCCTCGTCCTCGTCCTCGTCGTCATCGTTGTCGTCATCGTCATCATCATCATCATCAGTTTTCTAGAGATTTTTTAGATTTTTGGTTATTTTCAATTTTTTAGATTTTAAGGTTTTCTATTTTTCTTGTATTTTCTAGATTTTTTTAGTTTTTGGACCAAATTTGTTACTCATACAAAGAAAAATACAAAGGAAACATCTTAAGGCTCAAAATGGGTAAGTCCCCCCTTTCTGGTTTAAAGTAGGGAGGGTTTATCTAAACAATAACTAACACACAATACACATGAACATGCCTAAAATAGCCAAGTGGGTGTATCAATCCTTATAGGCTCACATATATTCCACACGTCATTGATCTAAGTTGTAGGTAACAAATCCTTAAGGATGGATAGTCTCCCAAGTGTGGAGGGTGTCAAAATTGGTAAGAAAACCACAAAACCTATGTTTAGGTTAGGAAACTAAGCACCAATTACTAAGGTGGGTAAAACCTCCTTTACATCCAGCTTTGTCAAACCAAGGGGGTTTCCCCAAGGTGTTGCAACAAATATCACCATGGAAACTAAATATTTACCTTGACACAAACCATACCCACTACATAGTGTATCCCTTATTTGGATTGTCACTTTATGCCTATATCTTAATTTGTAATATTTAGGGTCAAGAACTTTGTTGAAGTAGATATCCCATCACATAAATTTCAATGAATGTATTATATGATAACCTCTTATGTTGTTATGTACATTCAAACATGGTAGGGAGAACACACTAAATTAGATTGAATTGAGAGGATGTTTGTATTAAGTTGTTTTGAGTGTGTTAGGATGATGAAATGGAGAGATGGATCCAGTAGTAGACCAATGCCTTTATCTAGTTAGGCAACATAGTCTTTGAGTTCATACCAAAGATATAATAACTGAACTCAATGGTGATACCTTAATCAAGATATCACAAAACATTGGCTTTCAAAGTGTATAGACAAACTAGGTTCTACACATAAATTTATTAAGATAGTAGATATTTGTATAATATTAAATGAGTATGCTAGTAAGCCATGAGCATAATTATACATTATTTTTATTATTCTAAGAAGATACCTTGCAAAATATTTTTCTTTTGCAAGGATTTTATAGTTGTCTAGTTGGCTAACTAATAAAAAACACATCCAAAAATGCACACGTACATAAGGAGATATTCAATCAAAGTCAATTATTTATTTAAACATTCACTATGAAAAGGTTACAAATGTTTCTTGCATATTCGGGATGAACCCAAATCATTACGATGCCAAAATACCTTTACCCAGAGTTGGAAGTTAAAACCCTAGGGTTTGTTGCAATTTATGCCTCTAGTTTACCCTACATCTACTCTATTTTTATTTTTCTCTTCCTTTTCTAAAAATATGGGAAAAACTCTCTTTTTACACCATCAAGCAACTCTGTGGGGACAAACCGTGGTCTACAATTGTAGTTGTTGCCCATATCTGCTTGCATCACTTCCACACAACCATACACTTGAAACCATGTCTTTTATATTAGCAACTATATCCCTTTGTATATCAATCATGTCTTAGAGGGGACCAAAAATACTAAGAGGTATATGGGAGGCTTCATTTGTTGAGTCGTGTCCATTTTGATACTATTAATGGTGTTTTAGGTCATGCAAAGATGTATGTAGAGTTTTTTTTCGAATGCTAGAGTTTCAAGACGTTGCATGCCTAAGGGGGAAGAAGGTAAACAAATATCAAAATCCTAAAATAGGACAATAGGATGAGAAAGTTCAAAATCCCAAATTTTGGGATGTTGGGATGAGGATGTCTGGAATCCTAGAATTTGGAATGTCAAGATGAGGAAGTTCAAAATCTTGAAATTGAAGGAAAAGGGGCTTAGAGGGGAAAATGAGACATTGGAGAAAAGGTGTGCCAATATGAGAAAACATGAAATATTAAAATTGAAGGAAAGGGGAATAAGAGGGAAAAGGGGAGTTTCAAGGAAAGGCAGGCCAGGTAGAACAACTTCAATAGGGATGTTGGGATGACCAAGTGTAAAATCCCAAAATTGCTTAAAATCACGTAAAGAAAGGCCAGATTACTAGGCATTAAACACAAAAGTATCCTTTAACAAATTTTATTAAGAATATTTGATGAAAACACTTTGAATGAACACCCTTAGATAATTACTCAACATAAGGGACCCAACTGGAGATTTATCAAATTAATTATTAATGGGGGATGGATGTGGTCAAATACACATGGAGTGGAACAAAGAGAAATGAAATAGATTAAAATAGGTTGCTAGCATTGGCTCTATTTGGGAAGTGTGTCTCTTAGAGATAAAATGATAATCTAGATCTTCAAGAGAAGACCAAAACATGGGACAAACACATTTTATCATGACAAACAAGGGTCATGACTACAAAAAACACATAACACAAAACAAAACAAGACACGATATATATAGGGTGAAACAAGTTGCAACCAATGATATGGAAGCACAAGGGATTGAAGATATAACTACAATTAAAACATGCAACATAATTGCGGGCTCAAACCTTGCAAAGAAGATCCATGGCACAAGGCCAGAGATATATTTTTATAACTACTTGTCGAGCTATCAAATACAAGAGTGTTGAAGGAGTTGAACTCCCTTAATCCATAGCTATATTCACCACCTAGCTACAATAAATGAATCCTTCAATTTGCATGCATCAACATACAAATATTGTCTAAAGAGTGAAGATTCAATTCACTATCAACCTTATTACTACATGGCTACCATAAATAATAAGTTTTGGACCTATTCCATAACACATAGTTCATGCATATATCAATATGAGGAAAAAACTTAAAGACATGTCAGTACTAGAATTTGTGGACGAATACAAACATCCACCATTAATTGGTGCCTTATTGTTATACCTATTAGCCTCCCTATTTGAATTGAGGCCAAAACAAAATATCTTTGATTCACATCACAAATAAAATTGTACCTCATTACCTTATTAATTACACAAAGAAGATCTTCCTCTTACAAATCAAGCTAAAAAATTGAAGCTTTGGCACACTATTAAGCTAAGCAACATTTTGATCTTCAACTTGGCATATATGTTGTTGCCCAACATTATTATCACTTGTATGATAGACCCATACAAAGAACTTCAAATTAGGTACACCATTATCCATAACAGTAGGAGTGACACCTTGATCACAAAGGAAAGCTATATAAATAACATTATCTTTGCTATACCCTAGGATGACAGGTTTCCAACATATGCCACTTTTACATGTTTTGATGCAATTGACAATATCTAAATCATAAGCATAAACCAATTCATAACTCCCACCATTAACAAAAAAATCACTACCATGAGACACCTCATGTGAAGAACCAAGTTCTTCAAAACATTTCTATGTTTCAAGCTCACTCAAGTAGTCCATTGTATCATATATGTTGCTAAAATCTGACCTATGACACATTTCTTCTCTTCCTCAATTATTCTAACAACAATTCTAGTGACCCAATTGAAGCACAACTTGCATGAGTAAGACAACAAGTCTTGCACCAAATAAATAGGTTCTAATATGTATCCAGGTAATCACCATATTCACACTCCTAAAGGGAAAGGTCATCAAATTGAAAATCACTTATTACACTAACATTTCTTTCAACTATTTTGTCATCAAATGCAACCACATTCAATCCATTCTCATGCAAACAAATATTATTAGCTTCAATATTAGAAGCAAGGACAAAGGAGGACAATACATCAAACAAGAAACCAATTTCTTGTTCATCCTTTACATCATCAACATGTGCATACTCCACATAATTAGTCTCAAAAACTGATTGACTTGACTATTCACCTATGTAAACATATTTCTATCTATCCATGCATTGCACTTCTAGTGGTAGGGGTTGAACTTATTGTCTGCTCCTTTTGGAACTTCATGTTCACGAGCTAGCAACACCTCTCTCTTTTTCACTATCCATTGTTGCATTTAAACATTCTTTTTCTTTGTCATTTTTTCATTAACACTGGCCTATTGCAATGTCTTAAAACTTCCCATGAATTTTTCCTCTGATTGATGTGGTATCATCTCATGGAGGCACATGTTCATCTTCTAGTTGGTATTCATTTATGACCTACACAACTACTACATCTCCATGGGCTATCATGTCTTCACATGGTATCTTAGACTATAGGGATAGTTGCATGAGGTCCCTTAGATGTTGCATGTTGTGAGTGGGTAACTCATATTTTTGCATTAGCACTATGTTCATCTCAAAAAATTGGATCAATTACTTCATAATAATTTTGTACTCATCTTCTCCATCCATGGAGTCATATCCTAGTGCAAGGTATTGATCATCCGCATATTCATTTTACTTAAGAAAATCTTCCTCATAAGGAATATATTCCTCCCTACTCACTAAGAGGGCATTTGAATTCTTGAGGGTGGCAATTTGAGTTTCCTACAACCTAAGCTCTACAAAAAGTTGTCATTGTTCTTGTGAGGTTATACAACACCTCATCATATTCAACTTCTTCTTTGCATACCATCTTGGGAAGAGGATGATATAAAACGGTATCATATATTTCTATATCTAGATAACTAATACAAAACCTATGTGCATTAGAGTATATATCCATGTTCATCCTACCTTGAAGCATATCATTTCTTTATCATTGAGCCTCCTATTGTTCAACAATTGCCATTTGCTTTTGTATCTCCTTTTTGAGATGATTTAGTGATTCTTCTTATTCACTTTTTTGTTCTATATGACATGTTGGAAGAAGTGGGATGCTAACAATTATTGTGTGCATCATGGTTTCTATCCCAATTTCTTCTATCAATAGTCATGTCACTTTTAATACCATAATTAGACCTATACAAGTTCCTTTGTCTTCTAATTATGCAACTATTACATGAATTTTCAGAAGTATACATGTGTTGATCTCATGAATCAATAAATAAAATATTTTTACCTATAGTTCCAACTTTTGAAAATTGAGAGGTATGTCTAAATGATTTACCATTATTGAGAGCTTCCCATGGTGGATGCCTTTATATACTAGTAGAAATAATTGAGCTAACTTCTTCTCTCCATCACAAATTATTTTGGTGTGCAAACTAATTCTGGATTTGACTTAAACAAAGCTACCACTCTTCACTTGGAATCCTTGAAATTAAAGCTTCAAAGTACGAAACAAAGGTTTATTGCCTTGTTCTCTTTATGTGCCAATTTGTTGGCATAAGTTGATAGGTTGCTAAAATCACCCAAACATAATGCGCTGATGTAAATTTTTATTTCTAAGGTTTTCAAGATATCTTTAATTTCCTACAACCCAACAATGACTAATTCATCTTAAAAAAAAACTATTTTGTTAGTGATATGAGTTTTAGGTCGAAGGTTCTAGATAGTCTTCCAAGTGCCAATGGTGTCAAATATGGGAACAAAATCACAAAACCTATATTGAGGTTGGGAAGCTAAGAACCAACTATTGAGGCGGGTAAAATCTCCTTCACTTCTGAGTTTGCTAAATCAAGGAGGGTTTCCCTAAGGTGTTGCAATAGATATCACCATAGAAACTAAATACTTACCTTGATGCAAATCATACCCACTACATAGTGCACACCTATTTCAATTGTCACTTCATGTCTATATGTTGATCTACAATATTTAGGGTCAAGTACCTTATTAAATTAGATAATATACCACATGAATTTTAATAAATGTGTCTTATAATAACCCATTATGTTATGTAGATTCAAACATGGTAGTGAGAACACACTAAAATAGATAAAACTAAGAAGATGTTTATATTAAGTTGTTTTGAGTGTGCTAGGATGATGGAATGGAGAGATGAAGCCAATAGAAAAATAACACCTTTATCTAGTTGGGCAATAGACACTTTGAGTTCATACAAAAGATGTAATAACTAAAATCAATGGTGATACCTCAATCAATGTATCACAATAGACTATGTCAAGTTCAATATTTGCAGGAAAACTAGGTTCTACATATATATTTAGCTAGATAATATATATTTACAAAATATTAAATGAGTCTAATTATTAGTCCATGAGAATTCTCATACACTCCTTTTATTGTTTTGAGAAGATACCATACAAAAAATTTATAAAGCTTTTATAGTTGTTTGGCTAGTTAAATATCAAAATCACATCCAAAAATGCACACCATACACAAGGAGTCACTCAATCAAGGTTGATTATACTTTTAAAAAATCATTGTTTAGATGTTACAAGTGTTTATTACAAATTTGGGATGAACCCAAATCATTACAATACCAAAATAACTTTACCTAGAGTTGGAAGTTGAAACCCTAGGGTTTGTTGCAATTTCTTCCTCTTGTTTGCTTTGCAACTGCTCCTTCATTTTTTATTTTTCTCCCCTTTTTTTTTAAATCTAAAA
Organism: Sequoiadendron giganteum; assembly: GCA_007115665.2. Lineage (NCBI taxonomy): Eukaryota > Viridiplantae > Streptophyta > Pinopsida > Cupressales > Cupressaceae > Sequoiadendron > Sequoiadendron giganteum. Next base: position 432,359,874 of record CM021101.1, on the reverse strand, counting down.
AACATCTCTTTTTACACCATCAAACAATCTTGGGGAAGAACCATGATCATTTGCAATTGTACAAGTTACCCATATCTACTTGCATCACCTTCACATAGTCATACACTTTAAATCATGCCCTTTACATCAACAACCACATGCCTTTTTACATCAATCATGTCCTATAGGGGCCCACAAGTACCAATAGGTGTATGAGAGTTTTCATTTGTTGAATCACATCCAATTTGAGACTATTAATGGCATCTTGTATTGTGTAAGGAGGCAGACCTGGTATTTTTAATTTTAATAATGAACTTCAAAGAATTTGCATGCCAAAAGTGAGAAACGGTAAAAAATATCATGATATCCCAAAATGGGATGTCACGATGAGGAATTATAAAATCCTAAATTTTGGGATGCCAATGTGAGGAAGTCCAAAATCTTGAAATTTGGGATGCCAAGATGAGGAGGTGTGAAATCCCAAAATTGAAGAAAAAGAGACTTAGAGGGGTAAATGGGGACTTTGGAGGAAAGGCATGTTGGGATAAGCAAGTTTGAAATGTTGAAATTGAAAGAAAAGGGACTTAACAAGGTAAATGGTGTAATACCCCTCCATTTTGTTTCTTGTTCAAGTTGTTTATACTATGTTTGGTTGCAGTTACTTTGATACTTGATACATTTTGCTATGATGTTTTGATCGTTACTATTGAGCGACAATTATTATTGTGGGATGTGGTTATCTGATTATTGTTTCACTTGCATTATGGATTAATGATGTTATAGAGTTAACATGAGATTTTATTATGAGATTACTGGATTATGATGGAAGTGTCAGTTTCGATGAGTGTATTGGTGAAGAGGACGGTTTCGCATCACTCGCTTGCGAACGCCCTACGAATCCGTAATTTCTTCTTCACGGTGTGTATTATATGTTGGATATATTGTATGATGTTGTTTACTTGTTTTCAGGATTGTAGGTACATGACATCGACTCCACCTGGTTTCACAGGTTTGAGCGTGTCGATCCAACGGTTAAGTTGAACGGGAGATAGTAGCTAGGTAACATGTGTCAAGTCTACGCCCTAGCCTTAGTGTGTCGTCAGTTGTGTGTGTCGAGTCATTGTCTGTCTTGCTTTGATGTTATTTAATTCTGAAGAATTCTTGATTTGGAAATAGATATTTAGAATAATTGCATTTAAATCATGTTGATGGTTATTTAATTTAAATAATGCAATGTGGATAAAATTTTATATTTAAATTATTTAATTAATTAAATTTAATCCAAAGGGGTTGAATTTAGTTATTAAATAATTAAATTAATTAATTAAACGTGATGTAAGAGAATGAAAGGAAATAAAAGAATTAAAATTAATTTTGGAATTTAATTTCAACGTGTGAAAATTAAATTAGAAATTGTAATTAAATATTTATTTGGGAAATTAGTTGCAACTTTGGAAATTAATTTATTATTTCAAATTGCATTTTAAATTGAAAGTGGGTTTTGAAAAGTGAAACTGAAATTAAAATTAAAATTTGAAATTGAAATTGAAATTGAAATTGAAATATCTAATTTGCATGTAATGTGAATCAGGGTTGTATTAGGTATTTTTGATTTATAAAGAATACATGTTTTAATTTTAGAGCAGAAAGTTTTTTAGAAAAATACATTTTTACAGCAGAGAAGAAATTTTGGAAAATTTGCACAAGGGTTTGAAGAAAGTGTTGATTGTAGAATTGATTGAAGGAAAGATTGTTTGTATTTGTTGGGTTTTGGATTGGATTCATTGGAGGATTGAAAAAAATTTAGGAAATCTTTGGAGGAGGCTTGCATCAGAAATTCATCTATTCCTGTAACTTCTTGTACTAGGTTTTCCTTTTTGTCTTTTATTGTTCTTGATTGTTTTTTTTTAAATAGTAGTGATTAAAGATTTGTTTGTTAAATCTATTTTAGGAAAACAAATTTGATATTAGAAGAAAAGAATTAAATAAATTTACAGTCTTTGCTTGTGAAAATTTTTGAGTGAAAATTATGAAAACCTCTGTTGAATTTAAATTATTTGGAGAAATCGATTATGTTGTTATTGAAATCAAACATAGAGTTTGAACAATGCATTTAGAATGTTTTTAGAAAATGAAACCCTCTGTTTATTATTAAAAATCGGATTTTAAAATCTGCAGGATAGTTATATTTTTCATAGTAAAATTATCTGGTTGCGTCGCCTATAACTCCACTTTCACAAATTGGGTTTTTAGGAAATTTAAAAAGTTTTTGCATCTTGAAATTTTCTCATCCCTGTCAAAAAATCGCAAATACCCAGATCGTAGTTTTTGAGTTATGCTTGAAACACGAGACTGTTGTTAAGTTATTTTCCCATGGCTGCTTTGATAATAAAATAATAATAAATTGATATTTATAAATATTAATATTTTATGTATTGTTATTATAATATTAAAATATTATTTAATAATATTTTATATTATAATTTATAATATTAAAGTATTATTTAATAATATTTTATATTATAATTTATAATATTAAAGTATTATATTTATTTATATTATTTTAAATAAAATTTATATATTAGATTAGTGGAATTAAAATTATAATTATATGGGGAAATTATTGTTTATTTTAAAATGGCATATTAAAGTTTAATTGAAGGAGTTAAATATTTGATTTAAAGAATGCATAATTTAAAATTTAATTGTGGAATTTAAATTCATGTGTAAAAGGTCGAATTATTAATTTGATTTAATTGGAAATATATATATATATTGGAAAATTGATGATAAGGGATATTTTATTTTGAATTAAACAATTTGATATTTTGTAAAGAATAGAAGATATGTTAATGATTAAATATATTTAAATATATTAATTTTTATTTAGTATATATATATTGAAGGTATATATTTATGTGAAAGAATAAATAATATTTTATCTTATTTTATTCTGTTATTTGCAAATTGGGTATTATTAGTGTTCTAAAAGAAATGATTAGTGTATATGGAAAATAGATAGAGAAACAATATGTTATTATATTAAAGTGATTGAATGTTTTAAATAGAAAATTGAATGAGATGTAAGATTTGGTTAGGAAATGGAAAGAGTTTACTTGCATGGATTTGTGTTGATTTAAAAGTAAATTAAGAAGTTTTATTGATGAGACAATCAATTATGTTTTTATTTAGATTAATTGAATCATTGTGATTGGATTATGAAAGAGATATGGATTTAGTATATCCAAAAGTAGTATTTTCTTCATGATTATCTTAAAGGATTTAATTCTCTGTATTCAATAAAAGGAAGTAAGTTTAATTGTTTTAGATTTCCAATAATGAAAAGGGAAATAGGGGTTATAATTATTTTAGATGATCTAGTTATCGTGTCTTTGACTTTGTCAACACTACCTATTGAATGAGTATGGATTTAGGAAATCCAAATTATTAGATTTGATTAATGATTTGAATGCTTTTGTTGTCATGTCGTCAAGTTACATTGTGGGTTTTGGGATTTAGTGTTAGTCCTAAATTATAAGTCTTCCAGAAGAACCTAGAAGATAAGGGTTGTTGAATTTTATGCCATCCAGTTGTTTTCCCTTAGGTAGTGTGTGGCGTCCTTTCAGTTTTACCCGATTTTCACGAACGAGGATGTTTGCACCTCCTTGGTTTAAGAGCGGATTATGGGATCCGTGTCTCCTTATATGGAGTGACTTTGTTATGTGGTTTCATCTTATTGCCTCTTGTGAAAGAAGTGGACTATGTGATTGTTGCCTCCAAGATGTTTGGAGTGAGTTCTATCTTTTGTACCTCATGTGAAAAGAGTGGACTGTGTGATTGTTACCTCCAAGATGTTTGGAGTGAGTTCTATCTTTTGTACCTCCTGTGAAAGGAGTGGACTGTGTGATTGTTGCCTCCAAGATGTTTGAAGTGAATTCTATCTTTTGTATCCTCCTTGTATTGGAGTGGTTTGATGCCTTGTTGGTATGCACTTGTGTTTTCCTTTGGTGGATTGTTTGGGTGTGTGTTGTCGAATAGAAGAGTGGCTTTTGATAGGGGCCGGAGCCCAAAGTGGTAAACCGGGTAACCTTCAGAAGTGAGTTAATCAAGTGATAATTAAATTAATGTACTTAGATGATTAGGATGCAGTTCACACTAATCAAGATAATTTAATCCTCACTCATAGACACTAGGGCTTGTTTAGACTTGGGATCAGTGAGAAGGCCTGGAATGGCAAGATCAACTATCTTGTTCTTACGAGAGGTAGTTGATTCCGCATGAGTGAGTATGAGTGTCGAGATTCGGTTGAGGCCACCAGGATTACTTGTGTCGGAGCCTATGAAGAATGCCCAAATGAGATCTCATGACAAACCTTGCGATGACACTCTATCTAAGACAACTGTTGTTAATTGTTTTATGTGTATGGTTCTTTGAACATACTTGATCTATTTTATGTTTGGAAGCAATGTGACCTATGTTAGTGATGTTGGAATTGTACTTGATTTGTACTTGTAATGTACTTGAGTTGAACTGGAATTGTACTTATGTATGACATTTATTTGGTTATGTTAGTTTGAGTCAGTATAAGTCTGTCTTTGGTTAGAGGTAGTAGATTATTTGTCCATGTTACATTGTTACTATCTCCTAGCATGGGGGGTGGGCCTTCGGGTACCACATTGGTTGGGTGAAACATGCACCAAAACCATTGGGTCCCTATCTATCTTCAGTACTTGGTGGCGAGACATCCAGATGGACAGCTCGCGGTTTTTGTTGTAATTACTTGCATTGTAATATTTTAACTTGTACAAGTTATTTTATCCCTCTTATGTTTATGAGGTGAAATTTTGTAATTGTCACCTTGAGTACTATTGCCTCATTCTGGGAATGAGTGATGTAACTATTGGATTAAGTTAATATTTATGAGATTGTATCTTGGTTGATTATCTTATTATGTTATGTGGTATTCTCATGATGTATGATGTTTATTTCATAATGATTATAATGTTATGGTTATATGTAATATGTATGTGTGGGTTTAAGTAATCCTAACCTTGTAGCCTTAGAGGTTGTTGTTAATTATTAAGTGAAAGTGTATGTTAAATGCACTTTATAAAAAAAAATTGGTTCGTTTAAGACGTTAATTGCAACTTCCTTTAAGCTTACTTGGTGGGGCATTACAAATGGAGTTTGGAGGAAAGACATGTTATGGAGGAAACTCCAATACAAATGTTGGGATGATCAAATACAAAATCTTGAAATTACCTAAAATCAACTAAAGTAAGGCCAAATTACTAGGCATTGATTACAAAAGTACCTTATAATTTTTTTTAATAAGGATATTTGATTAAAACACTTTGAATGAACACCTTTAAAAAATTACTCAACATAGGGGACTAGACAAGAGATTTTTCAAATTGATTATCAATGAAAGGTGGATAAGGTCAAATACAAAACATATGAGTAGAATAAAGAGATATGCAACTCATTAAATTGGGTGCCAACACCACATTTGAGGAGTGGGTAACATCGTCCCTTATTAAGGACCTTAAGGTGTAAGGACAAATGTCTCACCCATGACCTAGCACATGGGAGGATTACAAATGTATGTCCACGGCCAACTACCATTACTTCTTATAGATACAATGTGATTAACTTTCTAGAGTGATTTGTGTCTAGTGCACTACAAGAAAAGATGATTGAAGGGTCTTGAACTAGCTTTAGCAAGGTTTTCTAAGTGACATCCTCAATATACCTCAAGGGTACATGAGGTATGATTTTGTAAAATGGATAAAGGATGTGTCTAATGGCTTGGTACAAGAGGGTAACCCACTCTTCTCCTTCATAATCTCAAGGTGTAAAGTTCTTGGGTGCTTAGTTAAAATAAAATAAAAATTATTTTTTAATGACTGCCTTGTGATTCCAACTATTTATACTATGTCAAAATTCTAGGATTGGGGTCATCCTCTAAGGCGAGAAAATCATTAGGCATGCCCCCTAAAAGAGAAAAAAAAGTAATGCTTGTTCATGATCCTCAAGATCAACTTAAGGTGTGAAGGAAGAGCATACACAAACACACTTTTGAAAACATAAGTGGGAAATGATGTTTTTTATCCTCAAATTTTCCCCATGGTGTGAGAAGGAGAGTATACACACCCTTAGCCATGAATAGACACAAATTTGAATTAAAGAAGACACAACAAATATAATTTCTCTTATTAAAAATGTGTAAAATATTTTTGATTTTTTATCTTTGATATAAATGAACATGCACACAAGCATTAGTAGTTTCAAAATTTTGATCTTGGACAAACAATTTAGTTGCATCCAAAGGATTAATAATAAAATAAAAAAACTTATAAAAAATAGATAAAAAATTGTCAAACAAAGAAATAGATGTCACCAATTGATTCTTTATGAATTTATGATGAATTTTAAAAAAATCATCATATTTGATATTGTATGTAAAAGTTGCATCTATCGCAAGAAAAGAAAAAAATGGACTTTGAATTGATATACCTTCTATTTTTAGGCTAAATCTACGAAAACCACCTAATCCATAATGAAGAGCGTGAAAATTGTTTTATAGTGAATATTGTACAAGCTTGTGTAGAGGTCATATGACCTCTTTGAGCAAAAAAAAAAGCCTTGATTTCTCCCAAGGATTTGATAAATTTTATATGGATTTAATATTTTTTTCACCTTCTAGATCCAATAGTCAGGTCCTTTTTTTCCAAAGTTCTCAAAAATGTGAGTGACCTACAATATTTCAACATACATCCTCCATACAAAACTATAAATAATCTACTTAAAAATGAAGTTAAAGAAAATACAAGGTTCCATCAACAATGTTAGAGATGTGTACCCCATATTTGAGCTACCAAAATTAAGTTAAAACAACAAACAAATCTAAAAAATAAAATAGTGAATCACACTTAGATAGAGCAACAATAAAATTGAACATAAAAAAACTACAAAACAAAAATAATTTTTGAACCTTGATTGTGATAGCATAGATGTGCTCTTGTAATATTAAAATATAGGTTCTCAAATTGACAACATGTACCTATAATAGATCATTCATATACATGGAAATGAAGAATGAAGAGGTTAATTTATAAAAAATTAAGTGAGAATGTGAATAGTGGAGATTCAAGCTCAATGGATGACTAAGATTGAATGAGAGGAGTAGAGAATCCTCATTGATTAAGAATAGTTAGGAGAGTTACTGGTGGATTTAATTATTTAATTAGCTAATATTTCCTCTAAAATTAAATAGATTAATTTAATTTTTTTATCTTTAATTCTTCTAAAAATAAATAAAATAAATATTTTATTTATTTCCTAATTATATCTTCATCTCATGCACATGTGAATTAAATAAATTTATTTATTTAATCTTCTAATTTAGTGAGTTGATTGAAAAAGCAACTCCTGGTCACTCTCACTCACTCTCACTTCACTCATCCATGCAACCAATTAACTCGTCATTCTAGCCTCTCATCTTGACACATGTTGCTTGCACATTCATCACGATCTCTCAATCAACCTTATCCACTGATCTCCCAAGTCATCCTCAATTATTGATCAACTATTAGGTGAAAGCTATAAATCCACCATCATTCAAGCCTTCAAATCATCCATAATTTGTCTAGGAATTTGTGTTGTCATTATGCCATTTTTCTATCATTTTGTGAATCAAGGTTATGCTAAAGTAAAGAGCAATCCACATCACCACCAATTTGCAGCAATATCAAGTACAATGGAGTTAGGTATACATATACAATATGTGAGTTTATTAAATTAATGAATTTGAAAATGAGAATACAATAAAAACCAATTCAAAAAATCAATAACTACTTCAATGAGAGTGTGTGCACAAACAAAGTAAATCAAATTAAATCAATATTGTATTCTCATTTTCAGATTCTTTTGTCTTGATTTATTATTTATTTTGGACAGATAAGTGCACATGGGATAAAAATAGTGGAGTAATGAAGGGGGTTACAATTTAGAACATTGACTATAAAATCCTTGCAAAGCTTTTTCAACGTATCTTTTCAAGATAATAAAAGAATGTTCAAGTATGTCCATGGATTACTAAGTAGAGGCCTTTAATATTTTACAATTTCTATTAGTTTTTTAAATGCATGTTTAGAACCTAGTTTTTGCATGCATTTAAAATGATATGGTCTTTGGTGATATCTTCGTTAAGGTGTCACATTATGATTACAATCATTACATGTTTTGTATGAATATATCTTTATTTTCTAGTTGGACATAAACACCTTTCTACTAGAGGCTCCACCTCCCCTTATCATCCCAAACACCTAAGATATTAAACTTATACATCTTTATAATTTTTGTTGTTGGCAGTTTTACTCATTTCCATATTTGAATATGTATAGTAGAATTAGGGGTTATTATAGATCATATCTCTAGACAATTTGTATGGTAGAGTATATATTTTAATAAGGTTCTTTAATGTGTATGTTGAAACTAACATATAAATACAAAGTGACAACTTGAAAATGGATATACTATGCATTGAGAATGGTTTGTATTACGGTAAATGTTCATCTCCAGTAATTCATAGTCTTCTTAGCACCTTAGGGAACCCCCCTTGGTTTAGCATAGAAAAAAGTCGAAGGAGGTTTTACGCACCTCAAAAATTGGGTTTTTGTTGCCCAACCTAGTCTTAGGTTCATTATTTTTCTTCCTATATTTAACACCCCAAGCACTTAGGAAAATATCCAACCTCAAAGATTTATGATCTACAACTCCAAACACCAATAGGTTGTATTCGGTAAAAATTAAAGATGGTGATTTTGTTGTAGACCATCTAAATATGTTTAGTTTTAAGTTATCTTGTTACGTTGATGTTAAGTTAGAAGAAGAGGATAAATACGTCTTGTTAATTTTCTCTTTACTAGATACTAGAGAAAATGTAATTGTTGTCATTAGTGGTAGTGGTGCAAAGTAAAAACTGGACAATCTCATTGCTACTTTTCTTTTAGAGGATATGAAAAGGAAATCCATGAATGAAGGCTCTAAGGATGCTTTGCATGTATGTGGAGGGTCCAAAGAAAAATAATGGTCTAAAGGGAATGAGAAGAAAGATAGATCAAAGTCTAAAGGATGTTTTAAAACCCTAGGGAAGAGAAGAGTAAAGTGTTGGAACTATGGAAATAGAGGACATATGGAGAAGAAAAACAAAAATAAGAAAAAGAGTTTAGATTCCTCCACATGAAATTCTTTTGATGGTAGTGATAACGATGCTTTGTTTATTTCTACTAACACTATTAGTGATGATACTTGGATTATTGATCCAAGTTAATCCTACCACATGAATTCTTACAAGAAGTGTTTCTCTACATATACAACTTATGATGATGGAGGGATTTTTAGTGGAAACAATAGTACTAAGTGAATAGATGGTAAAGGAAAAGTATAGATATGTTTCAATGATGAAAGGGTTAAAATCTGTGATGATATTTTGCATATTTCAAAACTTGTGAGAAATTTACTTTATGCATCCAAGTTAAATTTAGGGATTTTGGTTGCAGGTTGCTAAGAGGGAACTTGGTGGTTGCTATAGGATCTTAGATTAAGACCTTGTTTAGCCTAAATTCCTCCACATTTAATAATTATACTAATATAACTAACATTAAAAATGCATGTATGTTGTAACACCAAAATTTGGTCACATAAGTGAAAAAGGTCTCATGCCCATTGTTAATAAAATAATGGTTTGAGAGTTTTTTTTTGTTTGGAAAAAATATTTTTTGTGAGCATTAGGTGTTTGGAAAATAGAATAAATCTTCATTTTATGTTGAAATTAATAAAGCTAAGAGATTGTTAAAAATTGTTCATTTAGATGTGTTTGGTCCACTGGATGTGGATTATATGGGAATATTTCATTATTATGTTGCATTCATTGATTATGTTTCTAGAGACACCTACATTTATTTTTATTCATTCAAAATCTAAAACTTTCTCTAAGTTTAATAAATTTATAGCCTTAGTAAAAAACAAAATGAATTATGAGATAAGGATGTTGAGATCTAACAATAGTGGTGGATATTGCTTTAGGAAATTTGATGAATTTTGTAAGCATGTAAGTCATATTCGACAAAAGACTACTCCTTATACTCCCCAACAAGATGGGCTAGAAAAAAGAATGAACCAAACTTTAATGAAAAGAGTTAGAAGCATACTAAGTGGTATGCAATTAGATTGATGCATTTGGACAAAGGTTGTAAGTATTGCTTGTTATTTAATTAATAGATCTCCCTATTTAGCCCTTGTTGATAAAACTCCATATAAGGCATGGATATGTTAGAAGCCTTCAATTTTACATTTAAGGATATTTGGTTGTGAAACTTATGTTTAGGCTTCTTAGGAAAAGTGATCTAAATTGGATCCAAAAACTTAAAAATGCATCTTCATTGGTTATGGTGAAAATATCAAAGATTATAAGTTTTGGAATCTTGTAACCTAGAAAATATTTTTTTTAAGATTTTATTTATAAGGAGTTTGGAGCTTATTCAACTGAATAACAACAAAAAGATAAATAAAGAACAAAATACTGCACTCTGAGACAAAAATAGAAAAGTAGGAAGATAGACATGTGAAAGAATAGTTGAATGGACCAAATGATGGAGAGGAAGAAGAGGGTTCAAATCAAAGTCTAGATGAGGATGTGTAGGATGAGAATACCAAAGAAAAATAGGTAGAGTCTATTACCCTTACCTTGAGTAGATTCGTAAGGTAATTGAATCTAGTTGAGAGGTATAGTCCACTAGATTTTTGTTGTGTATTTTCTTTGTTGAGTACTAATGATGAACCTATAACTTTTAGGGAGGCTCTCTCTTCAGAGCATCATGAGTCTTGTGTGTAGGTTATGCAACATGAAGATGACTCTAGACAATTGTGACACCTAGGATCTAGTTAGTTTTCTCGAGGGAACAAAACCCATTGGTTGCAAGTGGATGTGTAAAAAATTTTGGTGCAAATGGTCAGTTAGAGTAGTACAAAGCTAGAATGGTGGCCAAGGACTAATGCAAGAGAGAGGTAGTTTATTTAAATATTTTTTTGTTTCTAAGTTATCTTCTATTAGATTATTGTTATCTATTGTTGTAGGTTGTGATTTTGAGATTAAGCAAATAGATGTTAATTTTTCTCTTGTACGGGGATCTTGGAGAGAATATTTACATGTGACAACCTATAAGAGAGGAGGGCCAACCACGTCAAGGCCCCAGGTCATGGAGGGCCGAGAGCAGGAGGCTTCCCTAACTTACCTCAACTTAAGGGAGTGTTAGGATATGCGAGATGAGAATGATGAGGACTATAGATTCCTTCGACCACTCTGCAAACCTGAGGCTCGAAATGGGGCTAGGCGAGTTAGTTTTTAGGATCAACGTTATGTCTCAGAAGTCTCTCTATCTAAGCGTGGCTCCAGGATGATAGCGCAACGTGCTGGCGTCCGTACGACCATAGTACTGAAGATACAAGGTTGGACTCGAAAGAATAGACTAATGGCCTAGCTAGCTACATTCGAAAGGCCAAAATGGCACTAAGACATAGATAAAGTATGTATGAATATGATAAAGCAAATAAATAAGCATAAGGATAGTGAGCATGATCTCACAAAGCTATTTGTTCGCTAGCTAGCTCCAAGAACACTTCCACCTACACACAAAAAAGAGGAAAATGGTTGAGGGGCTGTATAGGGGTCTGCCTCAATCATACCCCCGTTTTGGTGTTTCCACCTCCACGGACAACCAAGATGATGATAATGGATAAGAGTATGATAAAGTAGGAAATGAAATAAAGAGCACAAAAGCACTACAAAGTGGTGTTATACTACTCAACCAAATCGTAGAGGAGAGGAGTAGAAAGATTACCACCTCCACCAAGAGCTCACTAGCTAATGAAGGAGAAAATGAGAGGACTCAAGCCTCTGTTGCAATGGTGTTGGTTCCACACTTACTCTACGGAGTTGACGGAGTGTTGATGTTGTTGCTATGGAGCACAAAAATGTTGCTTAAGAGCTGGACTAAATGCTTAGAATGCTTAGAGTAATTGTAGAAGTTGTAGAAGAGATGATAAGGATGAATGGATAGTTAATTTGAAGAAGAGATGAAGGAAAATGGCCATATTCGAGTCGGTTGGTCAAAGGGGGCATTATAATTCGACTTCCAATGGGAAGTGTAACGCCTCTGCAAGCTCTAGATGTAGGAATCTGCCATGGATGTAAGCGCCCCACGTGGACATATGTGCGTCATGCGGGTGTCCCTGACATTTATTCCCTTGTCGATGCACAAAACGGACGCCAAGTGGAATGAAGACAATAGGCTTATGTGGAATTTTTCCTTCGGATTTGGTTTTTGTAAGGTGAGGATGTGTAAAAGGGGAATTTGTGTAAGGGGTGAAAATTCTCTCCTATACATTTTACCCCCACTTTATCGAGCACAAATACGGATAAGTGCTTTGGTAAAGTAGATCAGAGAAGTAGTAGAGTTAAAAATGTATACCTGAACTGTCGCGGAAGCAAACCGCAATCCAGCGAACCCAAGAGTGCAGGACAGGAAGAGGACTTCATAGCTCCGCAAAACTATGAAGCTAAAGAAATAAAGTGCCTTACAGGCCCACAGACCTGCAAGGAATGGTGTATCCCAAGATCTCTCGCTTGAAGGAGACCCAAGAAGTAAGCGCCTTACAGGCCCGCAGACCTGCAAGGAAGAAGTATCCCAAGATCTCTCGCTCAAAGGAGACCTAGGAAGTAAGCACCTTACAGGCCTGCAAACCTACAAGGAAGGAGTATACCAAGATCTCTTGCTCAAAGGAGACCCAGGAAAGCGAACTTCGTAGAGTCAAAAAGCGGCTTTACAAGTGCACCTGCAAAGCGACATGTTTACTCGCAGATAGAACATGTCAAAAAGTGGCCACGCAGGCAAGTAAGCGGACAGTCACGTAGACCGTCAACAAGTTAGAAGACTTTCAAAGAGGTCCCTCATGAACCCTTCAAAAGGAAAAGGGGTCCACTCAAAGGACGCATTTTTTGAAAAGCGAGGTCTAGTCAGGTTGCCCCCAAGCTAGACATAAAGATATGAAATAGGTCTAGTCAGGTTGCCCCCAAGCTAGACACCACATAATCCATTTGAGATAAAAACAATTCAAAGGGGGTCCCTCGGGAACCCTGCAAGGGTTCCACTCAAGGGACGCATTGTTCGAAAGCTGGTGTTCCCTTTCTCCAATCGATTCCTCATCAAGGAATCTTTCTGAAAGATGTTCACTTGATCAAGGAATTCGAAAGGAAGAATATGCCCCCACGCGAGGGGAAGATCAAAGCAATTCCCACTTTGGAGGAAGGTTCTCAAGTCCTTTCTTTATGAACCCTTGATGAAGGCAACATGTTCCATTAGGGTTTCAAGTGGAGAATGCAATTCTTACAAACAGGTGTGTGAAATTTTTTGAGAAAAGATTCGTTGGCCACGAATGTGTTTTCTGAAGATCAAAGTGGTTTAGAGATGGCATTGTCACACATGAGAGGGACAACTCAAACAAAGAAGAGAGAAAGATAAAGGAAAGAGAACATAAACAAAGAACACAAGGGTAGCCTAATATTTTGGGGTCAAAACTACTCATAAGTATGTATAAGTATAATAGTATATAAATGAACTATCATCAACCCCCTACTATATCAGAACATGTGAAGAATGCACAAGAAGACAAAGTGAAAATAAAAAATTGGGTCAACATCGAAGGGAAGCTTAAATGCCCCCAACGCTTTGCATCGTCCCCAATTTGCCGAAAGTCAATCACAAACATGGAAGAAATATGATACAGATAGAAGAAGGTTTACAACACAAAGACCACACCTATATCCAAGCACCAACAGAGGTGACGAGGGTCATCCATGCACACATAGCATGATTACGAGGGAAACACGTCACAACACACACATTTAATTTAAAGACAAAGAAGAGGTCTCCCCCTAACACTGATCAACCAAGAGGTCATCAACTTCCCACTCTAGATCATCGTAGGAGGAAGGCGGATGAGCCTACAGTGGTGGAATTTTAAGGGGAGGATCTTTCGACCCTCAGACAACAAGGGCTAAGGAAGGACCTGCAAGGTCTCGTTCACTTAGCTTTTTTGGTCTAAGGTCAACGATTTTTCGAAGATCTTTGACAGTGTCAGAACTTCATCCACCAAGTTAAACATGCACTTAATAGGAGTGTCATGTTTCACCTCGATGGATAGAGAAGGTTGCGCCTGAGGTTCAACGCTAAGCTCACCGAGCGATTTAGCAGCAGTGACGAACTCGGGAGAAGTTGAGACTGGTTTTGTTGCTAGGACAGAACAAGTCAGATCAGGGCCACCTTTTGGAGAAGGTGGGATCCTCTTATGTCCTTTGTTGCTGGAAGGACCACTCTCCACCTTCTTCGTCGGGGGAGGCGAACTTCCCACAGACGAGGCAAGAAGGGAAGAGGAAGAGGAGGAGGAAAGAATCGCAATAGATATGACCGAGGTGTTAATCATATCTATGGGCTTTGGGAAAGGTGGGACATCCGAAATGGATGTCAACAAGGGCAGCTCCACTGAAGGAGCGATGAACACCTGCACCTTTCTAGGGTCAGGTGTATTTGCACTCGTAGCGGAAGTCGAAAGTGATACAAAGCTAGTTTGGATGGAAACAACAGGGAGGAGAGAGGAGGATGCGACAGGAGGCCCTGATACAGGGGTGGTCATCTCCTCTTCCTTCCTCTGTGAGGCGGATTGCTCAATCAGGAGAGTGTTTCATAGGCGCTTACGCTAGCGCACAAGGCAGTTCTTGTGACTGTTTGAACTAGAGGCTGAAGGTTGCGAGGGAACAGAAGGCTCTTGCTCAACCATGTGAGTGTCCTCCACAACTATTTCCAGTGGAGGGACAAACTCCTAAACGAGATCAGGAGGGATAGGTTCAGAGACAACGGGGGGAGTCGACTCTAACGCCTCAACGGTGAGCCTTTTCCCATTCACTGCTTTAGGAGCAAAAATGGTAGGAGGTCGTGGAGGCTGGGACATAGAGGATTCCCCATGGGGGGATTTTTTCCTACCGTACCAAACGGGCCTAGGCTCCGTGGGTAGGACAGGAAGCTTGAAAGCGGGACGCTTGGACCTTTGCCAAGTGGGCATCACAAGATTCTCTAGCAAACGTGAGGTAGAAGCATATGGCACCACAACAAAGCGAGAGGAAGCATCAAGGTGAACAACAGAAGAGGAAGGAGGATCTTTGGACCGCTTCTCTTCTACATACTTTGGCGGCATCACTATCAGCCTTCAGGAAAGCCCTATGTGAAACAACATAAGGTGAAGGAGGGTATTTCACTTTCGGCCTGAAATTCCCTTTGTTGTAATTTCAATATGTACGATACAGGAGGTCCTTCCTGGGTGGGAGATGACCAACAAGTGTAGGCCAAAAGTAATCTAAGGAGTAACTACCATGTGCAACCGACACTCTATAGCCGGTGTCATGGATCACATGCACAAAACCCTCATGAGTGAATTTCAAAGACTTATGCACAACCGAGCGAACTGCATTCATAGCTACTGGCCAGGGGATACCCAACTTCACTCTTAAGAGTTCAAACCCCGTGATAATGTCAAATATAACGTTCACGGACTTAGGTCCGACGAGAACTGACAGGACAATACTACCTATAGGAGGTACAAAAATTCTGTCATATGTGTGGACGGTACTCATAGGTGCATCGTACCCATCCTTATGCAAGAAGTTGGTTAACATGATCTCCTCAGTTATGATGTTTACTTGAGATGCAAGATCAATGAGAACACCTGCTACGATGTTTCCATTTATCCTCGCAGGAATGTAGAGAGGAGACAGTTCTCTGTTAAAGCCCATTGACAGGTCCTGTGAAGTGAAGGTTATGTCGGTACCACTGTTCACATGCTTTGTAAAGGGAATGGGTTGATATAGGAAAGAGGCCATCACACACACTAAATGACACTTCCACATAGCTTCCTAAAGGTTATAAGACAAGGTAGTGACCCAATTAAGGTTTCATTAGGCAATACTTTCAAAACCTTCCAACTACGCCTACTAGGGGTCGTAGGCTAGGTTGTAAGGTAGAAGCCTCACAACACTCACACCTACAATGCTCCTAGGACACGAGGAAATGAGCTTTTAGTATCGCAAAACAAAACCAAAATGGTTCACGTCGGGTTCACCAAAAATGTAAGAGAGGGGGACCAACCATGTCAAGGCCCCAGGTCACGGAGGGCCAAGACCAAGAGGCTTCCCTAACTTACCTCAACTTAAGGGAGTGTTAGGATATGCGAAACGAGAATGATGATGACTATAGATTCCTTTGACCACTCTATAGACCCGAGACTCGAAATGGGGCTAGGAAAGCCAATTTTTAGGATCAACGTTGTGTTTCAAAAGGCTCTTTGTCTGAGGACGAAAGTGTGGCACACTAGCATCTCTCAGATGTGCTAGAGTTCATACAACCAGAGGATTGAAGAGATAAGGTTGGACTCGAGAGAACATACTAACGACCTAGATAGCTACATTCAAAAGGCCAAAATGACACTAAGACATAGATAAAGTACGTAAAAATATGATAAAGCAAATAAATAAGCGTAAGGATAGTGAGGATGATATCACAAAGATTTTTGTTCGCTAGCTAGCTCCAAGAACACTTCCACCTACACACAAAAGAGAGGAAAATGGTTGGGGGGTTGTATAGGGGTTTGCCTTAGTCAAACTCCCATTTTGGTGTTTCCACCTCCACGGACAACCAAGATGATGATAATGGAGAAGAGTATGATAAAGTAGGAAATGAAATAAAGAGCACAAAATAACTACAAAGCAGTGTTATGCTACTCAACCAAATCGTAGAGGAGAGGAGTAGAAAGCTTACCATCTCCACCAAGAGCTCACTAGCTAATGGAGGACAAAATGAGAGGACTCAAGCCTCTATTGCAATGGTTTTGGTTCCACACTTTCTCTATGGAGTTGACAGAGTGTTGATGTTGCTGCTATGGAGCATAAAAATGTTGCTTGAGAGCTGGACTGAATGCTTAGAATGCTTAGAGTGATTGTTGAAGTTGTAGAAGAGATGATAAGGATGAATGGATAGTGAATTTCAAGAAGAGATGAAGGAAAATGGTCATATTCGGGTCGGTTGGTCAAAGGGGGCGTTACAATTCAACTTTCAATGGGAAGTGTAACGCCTATGCAGGCTCTAGACGCAGGAATCTGTCAAGGACATAAGCACGCTGCGCGGGCATCTCTAACAGTTATTCACGTTCCAACACACAAAACAAACACCAAGTGGAATGAAGACAACAGGCTTATGTGGAATTTCACCTTCGGATTTGGTTTTCTAAGATGCAGATGTGTAAAAGGGGAATTTGATTAAGGGGTTAAAATTCACTCCTATACACAACCTAATGATTTTTTTGTGAAAGGGAAGGAACATTTAGTTTGCAAGTTGAAACAATCATTATATGGTCTAACATAGTCACCTAAGATGTGGTATCAAAATTTTAATGTCTTTGCATTGAGTTTAGGTTTTGTTAGTAGTGAGGAAGATCATTGTGTTTATGTTAAGATTATTGATGATTATATTCTAATAATCATCTTCTATGTGAATGATGTGTTTTTTATTGGTAATAGAAAGGCGACGATTAGGGATCTCAAATTTTAGCTTTCTAAAATATTTTATATGGACTTGGGGGTTATGTATATTCTTGGAATGAAGATTAGTAGGGATCAAGTACATAGAAACCTTTGATTTACTCAGAGTAAGTATGTGGATATACTATTTTTTGATGATTTAGTATATCCATGATTGTAAACCAATGAGTGGTCCTTTTCTTGTTGGTACTAAGCTTACTTTAGACACATGTCTTAAATCATATGATTATTTTGAAGGGATTCTTAGCATGGCTTATGCTAGTGTGATTAGTAGTTTGATGTATGTAATGGTTTGGACTAGATTAAATATTACCCAAGAAGTCAGATTTTTGAGCAAGTTCATATCTAACTCTAGCAAAGAGCATTGGACTTTCATTAAGAAAAAATTTAGATATTTGTGTGAAACTTATGGTTACTATTTGTGTTATCATGTTACCAATGATGTGGCAAGTCATTGGACATATACAAATTTGTTGATGCAAATTGGGTAGGTGACTTGAAAATTCGAAGTTCCACTAGTGGCTATGTGTTTTATTTGTTTGGTGGTGTAGTGAGTTGGATAAGTAAAATGCAACCAATGGTTTTTTTGTTTGCCACTAAATAAAAATATATGGCTGCTACATATGCCTCTAAAGAGGTGGTTTGGTTATAGACTTTGTAGGTATTGGTTTTGATTTTGAAATTGTTAGAGTTGGATGTGACAATCAAAGTGTTATTTATTTGGCCAAAAATCACACGTATCATGCTTGCACTAAGCATGTTGATGTTTAATACCGTTGTACAAGAAATAGTTGAGAATAGTAAGGTCTTGTTAGAGAATATTAACACTCTAAATAATGTTGTAGATACACTTATGAAGTCAATGACCATAGACGTTCTCTTGGTGCAAGAAGGCCATGGGCCTTGATTCTTGTACTTAATTATGTTTTTATTTTTTATAGATGTATTTGCAATAAATAATATCAAGTGAGAGAATGTTAGAAGTAAGATACCATTTATCTCATAATCTTATGTATATTTTATGTATTTTGAATGCTCTTGGAAAGTTGCCTTGGATGCTCAAGGTGTAATTAAAAATAATTTGTAATAATATTCTTTGAAAATCTTGGCATTAATTCTTATATGCATCCATGAAGGAGGAGTTGGCATTGGCGATGATAAAGATATTTTTTGAAAAAAATCTTAATTCGAGCATGACAATTAAGTAATATAAAATATTGCATGTTTTTGGTTGGTTCCATATAAGTTGGGTGACCATTTTAGATCCTACCTTAGGATATGGGAAATTATGGATAAGTTACAAGTCAAAGGTGCCATGTATTATTAGTATGGAGGTTATTTTTTTCTATTCATGGCCCATTGGCAGTTAGATTTAATTTTCACAAAAGAACCTCTTAATTTTGGATGTGATATTTTTTGCATTTTACCATGGTTTGATGCACATTGTTTTGGGAAATCATTTGTGGTATTTTTCTCTCATTTCTATATAAATTGGAGGCATAAGATATTAGTTTCATAAGTTTAATTTATAGGTACATAGGTTTTGCCAAGGTGTTGTCAAAGTGAAGAGAGTTTAAGTGTGTTGGATGTATCTCTTTGTTCAAGATTAATACACATTTGTCCTCTTTCTCAAGCATGCACATAAATTCTATGGTCGCATGGTTTTTAAATTTTATTTTTATTGTTGATTTTATGCAATCACATGGTCATCATATGGTAATCCTTAGACAAACAATTATTATTGAGATTTTCATGCACTTGTAAGAGATTTTACTATAGTAGTTTTACATTTCTTTTCTACACAAAGTTTATGGGATGAGCAAATGGGACACCCATGTGAGAGAGGGAATGCATGTAATTATTTGATTATTCTCTCAGGACTTGAAAATATTGTTTGTAATATAAAATAGAATAGGAGGTTTTATAGTGGACTTGCAAGAACATTTTCTATTAGTAATTGGACATGGGATGCAATTAGTGCTTGATAGGGAAGTGCTTAGGAGTTATACATGCCAATTTGCATAATGAAAGTAAAATATGCTTATGTGGGGGTTACATTCTATTTTGGAGGACACTCTCTTGAGTGGGTTGTGATAATTCTTACCATGGTATTTTGAGATCTTATTTGGATTCATGGTAGTATTTTCTGATGGTTTTTTTATAGCTTTCAGAGTCTATATTGAGGGCTTGATACAAAGGCATTATAGATTTTTTTTGCAAGATAATGTTATGGTCTTCCTCTAGGATTGAAGAGTGTTGATCTATATGTAAGACATAAATCATAATATTGTCTTGTGACTATGTTGTTACTGGGAATACATTAGATTCACTACTTTGGACGCTGAGTTTTTTAAAGGGGTTTTGTTAGGATATGTTTGTGTCACTCTTGTTTTGTGATTGATATTTTTTTTTCACATTATTTCTCTTTTCTAAGTGATTTTTTATGCCAAAACGTTGTTGATTTTTTTGTAGATATAATTACTACGACATTCTCTTGGAAGGTTTAATATAGAAATACTTCTTGGAAGGGTTAATATAGAAATACTTGCATGCTTAACAATTATGTTTATTTAATAACAACAACAAAATTTATGTTAGTGTAAATGGAGCTCTCCTCGGGTGGTGGCGATGGCAATGGAGCGATTTCAAAATTAAAAAAGGTGGGAAACTTTGGAGGTGCAACAGATGTTAATGGCAGACAACTTGCTGATGGGAAGGTGATGTCAGATGGGTCCTTGGCTGATGGTAAGTGGTGTGGGTCCCCTATTGCGGAAAATGAATATTCTGGTGGGAAAGGAGCCCCGAAGGTTTCTTGTCCTTCACATTCATCAGTGTACTTTGAAAGGGCAAATCTCGATGCTGAAAAGTCTAGACCTGGTCAGTCAGTTGATGGTTTGGGTGCGACTTTTTTTGGCTCGGGTCCTAGGGTTGATAAGACAAGGGGTGATTTCTTCTTAGACTCATCCCTCAAATGGACTAATCTTTTTGGTGTGAAGCCCAAAGGTAAAATCTCTTCTCCTCTTGTGGATTTTGTCTCTAATGCGAAGACTAGAGAATATTCAATCTCTATCCTGGATTGCATTGTTGAAAAAAGTGTATCAAATATGGATATGTCTCTTCTAGGAAAATTTATGGGGCCTCGTCCTCATATTGAGTTGGTTCGTAAGTTTTCTTTGAACCGATGGATGCCTAAGGGCCAAGTGGATGTGGCTGCAATGGCCAAAGGATTTTTTTCCTTTACTTTCAACTATGAAGATGATATATTGTTGGCTCTTACGTGTGGCCCCTGGTTTATTGGGAAGTCTTCTTTGATGCTGAAAAGGTGGGAACTAGGCTTTAATCCTAACTCGTGGTTCTTTTCGACTGCCTCGGTTTGGGTGAGACTTTCAGGTCTCCCTCTTGAATTTTGGGATGAGGAAGTTTTTAAAGGGATTGTGAGTACTTTTAGGTGTTTGCTATCGATTGATCAAATGACTGCTTCCAAGAAGCATCTTGTTTATGCCAAATTCTATGTTAATGTGGAACAATCAGCGGACCTGCCCTCTTTGGTGAAGATTAACTCTAAGTTTGGTGTTTGGGAACAAGTGGTGGAATTTGAACCATCCCTTTCGCTTACTTCCATTGCAAGAAAGCTAGCCACTGGGCTAAAAAATGTCCTCTAAAAGTGCAAAAGCAGGTGGTTAAGCAATGGAAAGAGAAGGCAAAGGCTCCTGAGGTGGTATCTTCAGATCCTCTGAAGAATGGGGGTCTAATCTCGATGATGAGGCTGCTCCTGAGAGTGAGAAACCTATGGAAATGAAGATGGTGATAGATGAGAACATTGTGATTCCTGCGGGCCAAGTCAAAATTGAAAAGCTTAATTTGGTTTAGGAGTCGGAAGGTGTGGTTAAGGTGATTCCTCCCCATGTTAGTATCAAGGAGCCTTGTGAAGACTTTAGGTTTGTGGATCAAGTTAAAGACCAAGAGACTGAGGGTGAGGGATTGGGCTCCCCTCTTTTGGGATCTCATGGTAGTGGGGTTTATAAATCACCACATGATGAATGCTCTAAGTTTGAGGAGTTGGAGATTTTTTCAAAGTCTGAATTTAAGGATACTCTTGATATGGTTGATCTTGAAAACCCTCCTTATATTCCGGTGCAAGGAAAAAATAGAAAGAAACAATCTCCCCCTCTAGGAGTTGTTACAAGAAATAGGCATAGGTTAGATTGTAGGTCTAAGCCGAGAGGTAGAGGTTGTCCTCCTTTGAGTGTTAGAAGGGATAAGGAGATTTGAATGGATATTGTTGATGGAACTCAGAGAACTTTGTTGGAGATGTGCTCCAAGAGCACTTCCCATAAGCTCTCATGAAGATCATCTCCCATAATATGTGAGGGTTAAATCACCCTCATAAGCATGATCTTATTGCCAACCTAGTAAGGGATCATCGACCTGACATTGTTTTGATACAAGAAAATAAAATGGGAATGGATAGTTTATCTAAACTTAAGCATAAGCTCTTTAAGTATTGTGGTATGCACTGCTCTGAGGCAATTGGTGCTTCGGGTGGGATTGTTACTTTTTGGAATCTTAAGTTAATTGAGGGGGTTGAGGTGTTTCAAGACTCTAACCATGTGGCTACATCGTTTATAAATGTTCATGATAAGCTCTCTTGGACCCTTTCTAATATCTATGCTCCTAATAGTAAGAGTGCTGGGAATTTTTTTTGGGAAAATCTTAGTTCTTTCAAATCTTTGCATCCTACTGCCAACTAGTTGGCAATGGGGGGTTTCAATACGTCCTTGCATGATGTTGATAAGCTAGGAGGATCATAGATTATGGATGATTGTAGATATGATCTCATGAATCTTATTGATGACAATCCTCTCCTTGATTTGGATCTTAAAGGGGCTTCTTTCACTTGGTCTAACCGACATGTGGGTGATGCTCTTATCTAGGTTAAGCTTGATCGTGCCCTTATTTCCCCTGATTGGCTTATCTCTTATTCTTGCTTGTTGTCTGCCCTAGTTAGGTTGGGGTCTGATCATTTTCCTCTTTCTTTATCGGTGGATCTATTGGGGAGGAAATAAATTTTTCCTTTCAGGTTTGAAAATATGTGGACTTGTCACCTTGACCTCAAAGATTTGGCTCAAGCCTGGTGGAACATTCAAGTGGATGGTTCGACTATGTACAGGGTTGCTAAGAAGCTTGCTAATGTGAAGAATAATGGTAGGAGATGGAACATGTCTTCCTTTGGGCACATTTTTGTTGAGAAAGAGGATGTTAATCAAGAGCTTTTCACTATGCAGCAGTCTATTCAAGTGTCTGGTTATGATCAAGCTCTTGCTTTGAGGAGAATGTCATTTTATCCAGATTGCATAATATTGTGTCTAGGGAGGAGGAATTTTGGAAGCAAAGATCTCAAATTATGTGGTTAAAAAGTGGGGACAAAAATACAAGGTTTTTTCATCTCTCTACACTGAAAAATTGGGCTTCCAATCGTATTAATGCTATTAATTTCAATAATCAAGTGTTGAATAAGGATGTGGATTTGCAGTAGGCTGCGTCTACTTTTTTTTTCTAACATATTATCTGAGGAAGGGGAGATGGGTTCTGAGTGTCAGGATGATCTTCTTTAGGATATTCCTCATATCATCTCTGATGATCTTAACCGACAATTTGTGTGGATCTCTTTAGGAGAGGAGATTAAAAGTGTTATTTTTCTCTTTGGAAGGTAATAAGGCATTGGGGCCTGATGGTTTCCCGATGTTCTTTTTTCAGTCTTTTTGGGATATTCTAGCGAAGGATGTTGTGGATGCTACTAAGGAATTTTTTGGTAGTGGCAATCTTCTAAAGGAAATAAACTCGTCTTTTATTGTCCTTGTGCCTAAGAAACCGGGTGCTACTTCCTTTGATGAATTTTGTCCTATTAGTTTGTGTAACTCTATCTAAAAGATCTTTTCCAGGGTGTTGGTGGTGAGAATGCAGAAGGTTCTTCCTCAAATTATTTCTCCTCAACAAAATGGTTTTGTGGTAGGTAGGAAAATTCTTGATTTTATCCTTACTGTTCATGAGAATATTCACTCTTTAACTGTTAATAAGCATGCTAGTTTTATCCTGAAGCTGGATTTGCCTAAAGCTTGTGATAGAGTTGACTAGGGCTTTTTGTCTAAGATTCTGAAAGCTTTTGGTTTTGGGGAGAAACTGGCAGTTTTGGTGGTTCAGTTGATTTCTACCCCTCGGTTCTTTGTTCTTATCAATGGGTCCCCCTCTCCTCTTTTTTATTGTTTGAGGGGGTCGAGACAAGGAGATCCCATCTCTCATTTTCTCTTTATTAACATGGTGGAATCTCTAGGCCGCCTCATTCAAAGATTTATCAATTCTAGTCAGATGTTTGGTTTATCTCCTTCATCTCAAAACCATATTTGCTCCCATGAACCGTTTGTTGATGATACTCTTATGCTTGCAGAGTCATCTATTAAGGAAGCCAAAACTATTAAACTTATTTTGTAGAGATATGAGGTTTCTTTAGGGCAGAAGATTAGTTTACCTAAAAGTGTTATTTTCTTCCTTAACACTCCTGAGCACAACCAAATTAAAATTGTGAGAATTTCACAATGTCAGATTTGTGAGCTTCTTGCTTCTTACTTGGGCCTCCCCCTATGTTCTAATGTGATTCTTGAGTCTTTTTGGCGGGGATTGATTGATAAGTTCAACTCCAAATTGGTTGGCTGGAAGGGTGTGTTGTTAAGTCAAGCCGGGAATGTGCAACTAATCAAATCTACTTTTCAGAATCTTCCAGTTTATGCACTCAACTTGTTTTATATGCCTTGGAAATTTGTGGATAAGCTGGAAGGAATTCAGAAAAAAATCCTTTGGTATGGGGTGGAAGACAACAAAATAATTCATCTGGTCTCCTGGGATGATGTTTGCAGGCCTAAAAAGGTGGGTTGTCTTGGCATTCGTAAAATAAGAGAGTTTAATCTAGCTCTTCTTGGTAAGGAACTATGAAACCTAATTTCTTCTAACAATGAGTGGGCTAGAATTGCTATGGGAAAATATCTTCATGGTGTGGATTGTATAAGGGATATGTTGTCTTGCGGCTTTTCTCCCCCATTTGGTTCTACTCTTTGGAACTGTATGGTTAAGGCCCACAAGATTGTTTCTAAAGGTCTGTTTTGGTAGTTGGGAAATGGTAGGAAAATTTTTTCTTGGGATGATTGCTGGTTTGGTAATAGTCCGCTCAAAGATAAGCCTTGGGCCCTTCCTTTTATGGATATTTATATTCAGAGGTTTGGCAGATTTGTTGTTGTCCATATGGATGGGGTGCAGTGGAAAAGTTTGCATGAGGTCAATCTGGGGTTGGAGGGTTTCTTTAATGCTCTTTCCTCAGTTCATATTCCTTCTTATGCACCCGCTAATAAGATTGTGTGGAGGCCTTCTTCCAATGGTAAATTTTATGTGTCTTCATCCTTTTCTCTTCAAGTTTCTTTTGTTGGCCCTGTTCCTTTCTGCACCTCCCTATGGTTCCCTAAATTGATTTCAAAGGTGAATATTGTTTTTGGATTTTTTTGCTAGAATAAGGTTTTAACTACTAATAATCTTGTCAAGAGAAGTTTTATGCTTCCTAATAGATGCTTTCTATATGAAGAGGATTTTGAGTATTCCTTTCATCTCTTGATTGGGTGCAGATATGTTAAAGAGGTGAGGGCACATGTTCTTTCTCTTTGGAATCTCAACTGGGTGTTTTTGTCTTCGCTTGGGGGGGGTGTGGTCTCAATGGGTGGGACCTTCTTTTAATCCTACTTTGCTTTTTCTTTGGTCTCTGTCTTTGCCTCACCTTGCTTGGGGCATTTTTTTGGAATGTAACAACATAATTTTCAGGAGTTCTGTTCTTCCTGCTATCTCTGTGGCTTTTAAAATGTGTTGATATCAAGGAGAATTTTGTTGCTAGGGCTTCTTTTCAGAATGGCCCTAGGATTGTGCTTAAGTTGTGTGACATTTCTATTGTGCAAAATTGGAAGTTGTCATGTGATATCTCTCTTCCTTTGAGTAGAAGTAAAGCCTCTAGAGATGTTTTTGTATGGAAGGTTCCTCCGGTTGGATGGGTGAAAGTTAATTTTGATGGAGCTGCTAAAGGTAATCTGGGACCTGCTAGTTGTGGGGGAGTGTTAAATTCTAATGGTAGGTTCGTTTCTACTATGGCGCTCCTTTCGAGAACCCAGACAAACCACTTCGCGGAAGTGTCTGCGGCCTATCATGGTTTGAAGATGGCTCAATCTAAAGGCTTTAGAAAGGTATAGCTTGAGAGATATTCGTTAAATATTATCAACAATTTGAAGAAGTTTTTTTCCCCCTCTTGGAGTGTTGAACCCCTTATTTCGGATTCCATTGATATTTTAAATTCATTTGATGAATTTCATATTTCTCATATTTTTAGGGAGGGAAATGGTCTTGCGGATGTCTTTCTAATGTTGGTATTAGCGGCTATAGGTTTTGGGATGTGAATGATCCCGTTCTTATTGAGGCAATTGCTTTTCTTAATAGTGATTATCAAAATTGCTAAGTTGGATGGTGGCTTCATGATGATCTATGTTCACATTACCCTGATCACGTGGCAGATTATCCTTTGGAGTGATTGTGACTTGGATCGTGCTTGGGCTTATGGTAATTCGAGAAACCTCCGTATGGAGCGGCCTTCAAGGTTAATAAATAATCTCTTCCACCATGTTGTTGTCACACGGATTGTGAGTATTTCCTTGCCTTTGTTCTCAAGGCTTCTCCTAATTGTCTATAAAGTACTCAAGCTCTTGGGGTTTGCTAAGTTTGTGATCATGGGCGGAGATATAAATAGAGCAAAGCCATTTTCCTGTGACTCCTTGAAAAATAAATCTAAAATTTGGAAAAGATTGCAGAGGGTGGGCTAACGCCATACTTGGAGCGACTTCATGGGAATGATCTGTAGGCTATGGATTTGTTTGTCAAGGGAGGGAATAATAGGGTTTTGAAGTGGGGTGGTACTGAATATGATATCAATGAGGACTTCATAGCGAACATTATTGGTCTTACCACGAAGGGCAAAAAGATGTATAGAGATAAGAAGGAATCTAATGCTGCATTGCAAATTTTCTTTAAAGGGGGTGAACAAATGAAGTCGGGCATGCTAAAAGTGGTGGCTACTTACACAGCTCCATCAAAGCTCTATGTGGAGATGTTGCTAAAGAATTGATGAGGTACACAACTTTAGAAGGTTGGTTCTTTGGTATTAATGGTTATCATTTTGTTCTTTTGAATCACTTTCATCATGAGAAGAAAGTTTCCTTTCCTTTCTATCTTTTGGCTTCTTTGGAGAGTGGTCTTAAGGATCATAAAAGAAATCCTAAAAACCCTATGGTACATGTTGGTTTAATTCTTCTAATTACAGATTATGCAAATAATTTTGTGATTCCAAAGCAGTTTGAAAGGGCTCCTAAACAAAAGCAAAAGAAACCAACCTTGGAGTATGAGACTGGGTTGGAGGAGGAACCAGTGAGTCTGAAAGGGAAAAAGAATAAAGTGGTTCTAGAGGAGGAATCTAAATCGAAAGAGGATGAGGATTATGAACATGACTTTGAGGCTTCTATGGAAGTTTATTCGCAACCCCCTGCTCCGGGTAAGAGTGGTAAAGGTAGATCTGCTCCTAATCTGATGGAATATGAGACTTGTAGTGAGGAAGGGGTTGGTGATAAACTATGTAAAACTAGGTTAGCTGCTCCCTCTACCCTCTTGAAAGAAATGATTGATGTTGTTGAGGATATGACTCCTACGCCTCCCGTTTTGAGGTCTAAGAGGAATAAGGGATTGAAGGATGAAAGCAAAGAGAATTTGGCTAAGCGGTTTGGTAGCCCTGTGCAGGAGGAGCCTATTGGTTCTTCTCTGAAGGTTGGTGGCGGGCAGGATGCTATGGAAACCCCTGATGAGGGGATGGAGAAGCAAAGTAGAAGGAGGACGGTGGCTAAGTATATTGCGAACTCTCTTTGTAAAATATAGACGTCGGTGCCTAGAACTAAAGGAGAAGAGGTTTGTGAGCACCAAGAAATAAATAGCATCTCCTAGGAGGATGAAGCGAAGGCCATGGATTTGTTTAATTTTAATCGGGAGGATCTACCTAATGTCTTGGGTCTAGCGAATGAGGGTGTTATTTCCCTATTTAGATTGTTCAAATGGGCTTTTCATGAGCTTAATATGACCAATGTGAGGGTTCGAGGGGCTATGAGCAAAGTTGGGGAATCTTCACAGTCTTCCATATAGACTCAAGTTGACCAGTTGTTTGATGCTTTAAAGATTGTTGTTGAGGAGATGCTTAAGCTAAAGCAGATTTTTGAACAAAGAATTATGACATTGGAAGAGCAGATGAAACAGGTTAACATGAAGTTGGATAAGGTTATTGAAGTGACTAAAGCTGCTATGAGGAATTAAGCTAAGGGCCTTACTATTCTCAATGAGATGGCTAAGAAATGGATGGAGGAAGCTCCTGGTGATAGGGTTGTTGTTGGGGAAAGGAAGGTGGTGGAGGAAGCTTTGGTTGATAAGGTCGTTGGTTCATAGGATGTTTTGATTAAAGAGGTAAATGTCTTGGGGCTTGGTGCTAGAACTTGCAACAAGACTAAGATGCAAGTTGGGGTCCCTGTCAAAGAAATTTCTGAAGTTATGGATATGCATCAGAAGATAATAAAGAGCGACATGGAAGCTGCTAATATTTTAAAGAATATGTAGTTTTTTTGTTCTTGTTCCTTCTTTTTGACAACTGTCTTGTTGATTTTTTTTTGCGTGTTGGCTATTGGTTGATCTGTTTGGTTATCTTTTGAAACAACTTTCCTTTTTTGTAAAGGGTTTCGGGGCCCCTTCAAAACCTACTTTACCTCTAATAGAAAAAATTATGTTTATTAATTGCTAAATGATTTGTAAGCATATTTTTTATATTTGGTAGTAGAGACAAATTATTTCATTGTTTGCATGTCCTTACATGTGATGGATCCATAGTTATTTGGTTCTTGAAATTCCTCCATTGTTGATTTCTTAGCCTGACAAGGTTGTGGGAGTCTATTAGAAGGCATTTGTTCTTTATTACTTCTAATATGAGTAGGATTTGTAGTAGATATATGATTTGTTATTTCAAAAATAGTATGGTGTGCATTGGTAGAGATTCATAGAGGTTAAAGAAAACCTATGTTGGGTATGGAAGCTTGAGTTGGTGGCTCTTTGAGCTGGTATGTGTTTATATGTTGCATGGTCGATGCTAAAATGTTGCAGAAATCTTAGTGGATTTTATTACTATGCTATTTTCTAGGAAGGATTAATGTGAAAATTCCTACATGATTAATAATTATGTTTAGTTTTGAGTTCAATTTAATACTATTGAGCGATCATGTGTGAGGGAAGCCCTAGCTCAAATGCAAGATGTAGGGCGAGACTGTTGGATGCATCTATGGGAGGGAAGACGATGTGGAATGGTGGCAAGTGTTTGACCTCGACCAAAGGTAAGAAGAATGGACGGAAGGGGGGTGGTAGCACGACAAATGTTGATGGAAAAAATGGTACTCGTTGCACTCTGGATCATTGTAGGAGGTGTATGATCCATTGGTTCCTATTCCTCCCCCTCTTGCCTTTTATCCTTTGGGATCTGCTCACGATGGGATGAATGCTATTCGTTTGAAGCCCAGTTGCTTAGATCAAGATGCCTGGCGACGTGCAAAAATAGAGAAAACCCTTATCACGAATGCAACGCCTTTTGTTTAGAGTAGATACAGTGGGTTAACCCTAACCCTATCCCCTATAATCCGTCGTCGGTCCAGTCGTTTCCCCCATCCTGGAGCCCCCTATCCAAAATGACGTCTCTCATTTCTCTATTGGAGATTCAGAGGTGGTGTTCTCAAACTCGCTGATGGACTTCCATATTTCTAATGACTATATCAAGGCCATTGTTGCGGACTTTAGAGAGTTCTCTCTGATTATGAGATTCTTATGGAGGAGACCATCCTTGGATTTGGTCCTCGACTGGGCTAAATCAACTTGGAGCAACTTCGCTCCTCCTATGATTGAAGCTCTAGATTTCGAGTTTTTTCTTTTCACTTTCAAGTCAGTTGCGGACTATAACTTTGTGACTCAAAAAGGCCCATGGTTTTTTGGGAAATCTAGTATCTTTTTCACGCCATGGACCCCTTTTTTGATCCAGCCACTGCTAAAATTATAAAAGTGCCCATTAGGATTAGACTTTACAATATGCCCCTGGTTATGTGGAATGTTGATCCCATTTGTAGTGTGATCAATCAAGTTTGTATCTTTGTCAAGTTAGACTTAGAAGAGGTGGTTTCTTCGTCCAGGTATTTCAGGGTTTGCGCCATGGTAGACATTTCTACATGTCTTTCCCACTCTATTTTGATTTACTCTACCTTTGGCACTTGGACTCAATTTTTAAACTATGAAGGTCTTCCATTTAGATGCTTTCGATGCAATAATATGGGTCACAAAGTTGAGGCTTGCACTCTCTAGCGATTGCATGGCACTAGGCATTTTATCTCAAAAAATGGGTTAAGAAGTTTGGGTCTCCGGATGCTGATTTATTTTGGAAAAATCATGGTAAGTTTGTGGTTGCACACTCTATTCCGGAGCTTGATCCTGTGCAACCTCCGATGTCCTCACTCTCTTGTTATTCCTGCTAACGAAAAATTGGCAGAAATTCCTTCTGAGGCTGAGGATGTGGGTTCTGAATCAGAAGGTACCTTTCCTTTCATGGAGGATTTGGATGATATGCAACCTAATTATTTTGAACAAGACATTATTGTGGCACCCCCAAGGAAATGTGGGATAGCTCAAACTATGAGTAGCAAGTCCAAACCAAATTGTGGAGCTCCAAAGAAAAAAGGATGAAAGTTAGAGGATAAAAAATGACGCATTGAAGAAAGGGAAGTTGTTGATGATGGTTCACAGTGGACCATGGATGCTCTACTCTCACAGAAAAATAAAAGAATTTAGAATTGTTTATTGGGTTGTGTGCCTTGTGTTGTCTACCTTTTGTGGCAACTGTTTTTCTTGTGGGTTGGAGCTCTGGTTCTTTTCTCTCAGCCCCTCCTTGGCTCTTTTTGTTTCTTTTGGGACTCTTCTAGGCCCTCATCCTTGTTTTTGTATCACTGTGTGGCAGGCCTGATGTAACTTGTATTCATTTATGTTTTAATAAAATTATGCAACTTCGGTTGCGTTTTACGGATAAAAAAAAATGTTTAGTTTTTATTTTAATTACTAATGGTTTTGTAGGCATATTTTCCTATAATTTGGTATTAGAGCCAACTTATTTCATTGTTTGCATGTGGTTGCATGTACTTGATTCTTATGGAGCCATGGTGGTTTGGTTCTATGTATTCCTTTTTTTAATTTCTTAGCTTAGTAATCTTGTGGGAATCTATTGGAACCGATTGGTTTATCAATTCTTGTATGAGATGGATTTTTTAGTGGATCTAGTTTATTATTCTAGGAAACAATATGGTAAGCACTAGTGGAATGGACAAGAGGTTAAATGAAACCAATGTTGGGTTATGGAAGCTCAAGGTGGTGAATCTTAGAGTTTTTCAAAATTTCACATGTTGCATGGTTGCGACTTGGAGCTCATGTTTAGCAGTATGTGACTCTCCTAAATCACATAGTTACTATGTTCATGTTATCCTATGTTTATGTGTACCAAAATAATGTTCATGTTGGGTGCCTATTTTTGGCCTCCAATCACATGGAAAAGAACTAGATAGGTTTATTACTATATGGAATGTTTAAGTTGGGTTCATGGTTTTAACCATTAGTTTCATGAAATCACTTAAATATTATCTCTTGGTTTCATTGAGGTTGAGGAGGTAATCTTTGGTGACCCAACATTTCTTGGATAACCTACTTCCTTCACTTACGTGTACTTGGTAATGGTTGTGGGATTGGCCTTTTGGTGACCTAGATTTCCTATATAGTCCTTTGATCCTTTTGGAGATTAGAATTTGCATTTTGTAGATTTATGTTACTTGGATTTGTAGGTTTTGTATATTTTTTGTTAAAATATATAGTTATTCTTATTTGTCACATTCCATAGTTATTCTTATTTGTCACATTCCATTGTTTCAATTTACTAATTTTCCATTTTTTAAATTTATAGGTTTCTAGATGCTTAAACGGTTTTAGATTTGCATTGATGATTTTGTAGGTTTTACTAACCAATTTTTTTGGTTCTATAAGGTTTTCTAGAATGAGACAGTTCTAGATTTGCATGCATGCTTTGTTTATGGCTTGAGGAGGTTGGTTGTAGCCTTCTTATTCAAAAAGTGTTGGTATATGTAACATTTCTAGAAAGTTTCTCTTTAGGTTGTTGAATTGTGGTTTCTTTGTTGTGGATTTGAGGTGAACCAAACTAGATTTTTTATTTTATTTGCAAAGAGTCTACATATTATCTCTAGTTATCCCCATTTTGCATGTGTTAATTTGATGTTAAATCTACATATTGTTTTGCTAATTTTTTGTGTGATTTGTGGTTTCTTTGGTTTTAGTTGGAGCATTGGCCATGCATTTCTATCACTTTCAAGATGTTGCATGTGTGCAAATTTTGTGGGTTATCTAGCTGTGGATTCTATTGGGCTAGCCTTTCTTGGTCACTTTAAGCATTAATATGTTCATTGTAGTCAAATAGAGAGATGGTGTTTGGAGTTCTTGAGATAGTTACACTTTGGGACTTGTATTAGTTGATTATGATGGCATGAGAGGCTCTAGATCATGATTTAGTGGGAGCTTTGTGCAGTTGCGTATTTTGTTGTATCTTTTTAGTTGGAGATCATTGTTCTATTTTAGGAGATCTTAGAGTTGCAATTGATTTCTTTGATTGTCTGAGAACAATATATTATTTTCAATTGAATGATATTTATTGTGATGCCATATGTAGCTCTATATAACTTTTAGAGGGAGATTTGATAATGATATGGATAATGTCACTTTGTGATTAATGATTTCTATCATGGATGTAGGTTTTAAGACGAGTTATTGGTTCCTATTTTGTACAAGCAATGAGAGTTCTTTATCAAATTATAGTTCTAGAAAGAGAGGATCATTATCTTCATGTCCTTTGAAGATGTAGATAGTTTATTATCATGGATGGATCTTGGAGTCTATGGTTGATTTTTCAATTGTGAACTATCAATTTTAGACAAATGATCTTCCTTGGTGAAGATGCAAATCATGGGTCTATGGAAGTTCTAAGAGTTTTCTTTCACAATTGCAGTGTGAGAACAAGCCATGGTTTGGGAGGTAAATCATAGCATCATGGTAAGTTCCTAGATTTTTTTATTGATGTAGTGTGATATTTGGCAATGGTTTGTGGTGGTATGATAAATGAATGTTGTGATTATTTTTCCTTGTGAGCTTTTAGATAATGCAATATTGTAGTTGGAGTTCAATTGGCATGAGATTATTATTTATGGACCTATATTAGCTATTGGTAAGGCTATATCTCTAGTTGTTGGAGATCATGTGTTGGAATAGTGAGTCCCTTGAATTTCTTCCAATAGAAAGACTAGGGAGCCTACACTTGGAGCTAGATGTGAGTTCAACATGGACTTGTTGAGGATATTGTGCTTTACTGATAAAATAATCTCATATCACACTATCAATCCACTAAGTAATAAATGATTTGATAGGTATTTCCACTTAATTTTTTAGATGTATTATTTTCTTTGTGTCTTGTTTTCTCATGTGTTTGAGGCTTTAGATGTGGATGTTGGTTCTAAGGACTTATTTTAGGACTAGATGACTGTTTATATTTTTTTATCTCCTTATGTTTGGGTCTTGAGCTATGTTTATCTATTCTAAGGATTGGTTTGAGGAGTACAAAAAATGGTTAGAGGCTTTGAGTATATTCCCTTGTTGAAGGAATGCTTTTTTGTTTGATCTTTATTCAACTTAAGAGGATTATATCTATTTTTTATTATCTTTGACCTTGGGAGAAAAGGTTAGACATTGATAAAATTTCTATTTGGGGTTTTAGAAAAGATTTTATTTCTCATAGCTAGATCACATGTTGGTTTTGGAAGGACATGGTTTGATTCACAATTTTTCTTTCTATGGTTTGTTATCTATCCTAGTGGTTCAATTCATATCATGTTGGAGTGGATTATTTACCATTATTGTGCACTATTATTTTTTAATAACCATGTGGATGATTGGGGCTCTTTAATCTTTATTTTTATGTGATGTGAAGAACTTGGTAGAGCTGAGGTGATAAGGAGAGGGTTTTTCAATCTATTTAACTAAGTTTGCATATTAATGTGTTCTTTAACACTACATGATAGAGGATTTAGCCATGTCTTTTATGTAAGTGTTGTTGGAATGCTGGATGTTTTAGTTAGTTTTAGACTAGACATTACCCATGTAGTGGGAGTTCTAGGAAGTTATTTGTGTCATTTGATTGTGGTACAAAGGGCTTTAGGTATTTTGTAAGTCTATGTGTTTATATTGATGGTGACAAACTATGTGAAAGAGAATCAATATATAGGGACTTGCAATTGTAGAATAGTTTGGGTATGTTGATAGCAGGAGGTGTGGTTGTGATGTGTGTACCTTGTTTTGAGGTATGGTTAGTTGGATGTTTTAGCAATATTATATGGTCCCTATTCTAACTATTATTGAGTATTTGATATCTACTTGATCATGTTATAGATGAGATGGAATTTAGTGTTTGTGTTTTGGTTGAGACATGATATCATGGTTTATGTAGGACATTCAAAGTGTGACCTTCACTCGGCTTTCTTATCTTTCATTCTTGGGCATGATAGATGATGAGAGTGTTGCAGTCAATATAGTAGTCACTTGGTAGATTTTATTGGTTGCTTTGTTGAGTTGATGAGCATTGAGGAGGCAGTTGAGGCTATGAACTTTTTATCCTTGGTGGTTAGTTCATTTTGTTGGATCCCCTTATGCTTTTGCAATGTGATCATGGGGGAATGTTATGATTATGTGACATTTATCTTGCATATCCTAAGGTCTAATGTAACTTAATCTTCCACAAATAATTTTATATAACGTATGCATCTCCAAAGTTTATTGAATGGATGAATGAGATGCCCATGTAAGGGTGGGGACATATGAAATTATTTTATTATTCTCCAAGGACTTGAAACCATTGTTTGTAATAGGGCATTGAATAAAGGGTTACATAGTGGACTTGTAAGAGTATTTTCTATTATTGGTTGGGTGTGGGATGTAATTAGTGCTTCATGGGGGAGTTCTTAAGAGTTACATATATGTGAACTTGCATATTAAAATCAAAGATGCTTATGTGTAGAGTTACATTCTATTTTGGAGGATGCTCTCTTGAGTAGGTCATGTGAATTCTTACCATGTTATTTTGGGACCTTATTTTGGTCCATGGTATTTTTTTTGTGGTTTTTTGGACCTTCACAAGTCTATATATCGAGGGCTTGAGATGAAGACATTGTGTATTATTTCCTAGAAGATTACGTTGTTAATTTTTATATAATATTGAAGAGTGTTGGTCTCTATGGAAGACATGAAGCCTATTATTGTACTGTAACAATGCTATTTCTAGGAATACATTTTATTTGCTTTACAGGTTTGGTTTTTCCCAAAAGAGTTTTCTCAAGGTATATTTATATCACTCTTGTCCTTTTGTTTGTATTCTTCTTCTCACATTCTTTCTCTTTTCTAAGTGTTGTTGTACATGCCAAAATGTTGCTAAAATTTCCATAAATTTGATTACCATGATATTCTCCTTGAAAGGTTATTGTAGAAATACTTGCATGCTTAATAGTTATGTTTAGTTTTTATTTGGTTCCTAACATATGTGTCATTTACTTTCTTGTTTTTGAGTGAAAGATGTAATTTTATTCTTGGCCATCTCCATGTAGTGAGTTAGGACACATGCCTTATCTATGTCCATGTGATTTTCTATCCAAACATGTCACTTTAGGTGTCCAAACAACCCACCAATGTATTTCATTAACACTTCCCTGCCCATGACCATCTTTTCCAAGTTGCACTACCTTCTTAAAAAAAACACTTATGTACTCTTCCACACTTTGGACTTGTCTTTTTCCGTTGAAATGTCATTGAATGAATCTTGGCCCCTCATGGTAAATATTTTTTCTTCAACATCTCCTTGAAATATTCCCAATTAGAAACTAGTCACATGTTTCAAATTTGCAAAGAGTATGCATGGATTTTTTCATTTGAGAGCATTACCAAACAAATTCAACCAAGTGCAAAGGTTATTTATTGATTTTAGTCAGTTGATGCAAGTTGAAATAGAATTCTACTTGGGATATCCAATGATTCAATTTTTCAGCACTTACTTTCCCATCAAACAATTAAATATCAATTTTCACTTCCATCTTGAAAACAAGATTGGTTTTATTGAAAGAGGGTTATTCAAACTCCATTTTATTTCCTTTGGGCTCCTTTTTTTTCTCCTCTCACTTTTGAGTAGAATCAGATATGTATAATTTTCCCATTGAGAGAAATTTGGGCTATATCATCTTCCAACTTATAAAACCTTGCTTTATTTGCATCCATTTCCTTATCCATGTATCTTGCTACTCTATTTCACTCTTGGGTACAACTTTTATGCTTGAACATAACTAAAATTCCACTTCCACTAGATCTTGTTTCTCCAACTTCTACTTGAAATTTCTCCCTTAAAACTGGTGTCATGTTTTAAATTTACAAAGAGGATGTTTGAATTTGATACCATGTGAGACTATTACCAAACAAATTCAAGCAAGTGTAAAGGATATATTTGTATGTTTAGTCAATTGATGCAAGCTAAAATAGACCTCTAATTGTGTGATCCATTGATTAAGATTTTTTTGTACTTAGTTCCCCATCAAATGGTTGAATATCAAATTTTTATTTGACCTTGAAAAGAAGATTGGTTCTACTAGAAGAACATTTCTTCATCTCCATCCATTTCCCTATCAGTGTCTCTTTCTACTCTATTTCACTCTTGGGTACCAATTTTGGGCTCATACATAACTAGAATTCCACTCCCACTAGATCTTGTTTCTCCAACACCTGCTTGAAATTTCTCCCTTGAAAATTAGTGGCATTCTTTAAATTTGCAAAGGGGAGGTATGAATTTCATACCATGTGAGAGAATTGCCAAACAAATTCAACCAAGTATAAAGGATATGTTTAATGTTTAGTTAATTTATGCACACTAAAATAGACCTCTAATTGGGTGATCCAATGATTGAGCTTTTTTGTACTTACTTCCCCATCAAATGGTTAAATATCAAATTTTTCTCTGACCTTGAAAAGAGGATTGGTTCTACTAGAAGAGTATTGTTCAAAATTCATTTTCCTTCCCTTTAGCTCATTTTTTTGCTCCCCTTACTCGACTAAGATCCAATTTTTGTGATAATGCAAGAATAATATTTTCCAATCTATCCAACTTTCCCATTGAGAGATAAATTTTGGTTGTATTATCTCATAAGCTACAAAATATTGCTTCATCTTCATCCATATCCTTGTCCATGTCTCTTCCTGCTCAAAATGTGTAGAAGAACTAAAACATGCCATAAAAGAAATGATAATGACTATAACACAGTTGTTTTACCTTGGAGAAACCCTTAAATAGGTGAAAACTCTATCAAGAGTATGCAACTCCTCAATCACTAGTTTTCAATCAAGTGTAAGTAAAAAATTGCCATAAGGGCTGCAATTGAGCCCATGTGCAAGGAACCTGCAAAGAAAATAACGACAATACATAGATATATGCAGATAATAAGAGCAATATAATGCTTGCATATTATGTTCATTGTGCCAATTTGAGGGGGAAATCCTCCTAATAGAGAATAAACTCCAATTACAATATTAAAGACACTTTCTACTTGTTAAGTCACCATAATATAGATTCTATCTAAAGACAACTACTACTATCCCATGCAATGTGGGATAATTAATTCTACTCTAATTTAGCATATTCAATGACTTAAAAAGCATGTGCATCCAAGCTAACACTAACACACACCTAATACATGCATTAGAATGGGGGTTTTTAACATCGTGGCCTTTGAATTCAAGCTCCATATCCACCAAATGTCAGTAACTATAAAAAACTATCCTCCAAATATAAACCCTAGTTCTAACACAAAAAATGCATTAAATATCCCAAGTGCTAGCCCAAGGACATTCATTTTCATTGTTTCCATTTCATGTATACTTTGAATTAGTTGAATTTCATTTAACAATTGTTTGAGAGTGGAAGAGACACCATTCATAGTTGTTATCCTACCCCCATGACATAAAATGATGAAAACACAAGTTTCCACAAACTAATGATTACATAATCAACCCAAAAAATTCTATAGCTATGAGGCTTTTTATAGCCACCCTGGAATGATTATGAACCAATAGTTTTAGAAATTATCAAGGTGATTATGAAATTTCTCCCTATTGTAATTTGTGTCTTCATCACCAATGATAAAACACTCATTTTCTTCATCTGATCCCATATTTTTTTACTTTTATGAAATACTTTAGATCATCCCATATTCATCTTCATTATTGAGAATTGATTGTTGGATTTGAAATAATTATGGTAATGGAAATCGATTCTTTGACAACTTTTGACTGGTGGTGACAACATTTTTTTCTCCAATAACTTTCTTTATATGATGTATGAATCATATTTTATTATTATTAAAATTCATAAAAAAAACTATATTCTTTTTGGAGAAATTTCAAGGTGAGATTATTCCTCTATTATAAGCTGAATTTTTAACTATGTGTGTATATACTTCATGAGCCAAATGTAAATATTTAAAGATTAAAATGGATATAATTGTTATGTTCACTATGAGGAGGATAGATATTCATATTATTAGGGGTTCCACTCAAAATTTGAGATTATGAGGTTTTTATTCTCTTTTTGATAAGAGTCACTTTGCATGTCTCCAACATGTGGTGATAGTATGATAATGTTCACCACCAAATCATAACTAACATTTGTTGGCCCACAGTTGTCGTTGCACCAAAAGATCGACCTGTTAATGCTCGATACAACTGCCAGAATTAATGGATCCACGAGAGGCGGTTAGTCAATGTCACGAATCTCGAGGGGAACGCTGACCATTTTCCAACAAACTCCCCCCCAGCGTTACTCGAGGGGATTAAAACCCGACACCTTTGGCTTTGATACCACTTGTTGGCCCACAGTTGGCGTTGCACCAAAAGATCAACTTGTTAATGCCCGATACAACTACCAGAGTTAGTGGATCCACGAGAGGCTGTTAGTCCATGTCATGAATCCTGAGCGGAGTGTTGACCATTTGCCAACAACATTTACATCCTTTTGAATGTTTTAGAATTATACATAAGTGCACACCCTTACATTTTCCTCCACTTGTTTTATGCCAATTTCGATGGATGACAATAATGCATGGTTCTAGTAGTTAATTGGTCACTTTTGGCACACACTAACCCTCAACGCGAATCTAACACTATTATTCCATTACTACTCAATTAGAAAATTCTTGAAATAGTTTACATAACATTGTGCATCTTGGATGAGATTGCACATGTGGCTATGTCCCTTGAATTTAATCATGCCTACAAAATTGAACATCTATTTTTAAAATTCAAATTAACCATTTCTTGTGTCAACTCTTATAGAATATGACTATTACTTATCAATTAAATTACTAAAGATTTTGAATTACACGTAGATAGGTATTGTATTTAAGGGGCATCACCCAAGTTCATTTCACTCATCAATGACATGATCTCACAAGAATATACAATCAAGGTATAAACTTCACATCAAAGCATACTAGTCACTATTAAATAGCAAATGCATATTCACCTATTAGACACTCCTCTCTCTACATAAGCATGCAAGACCTTTATTATTTTATGCTTTGATCATTATTGAATCAATCTAGGGCCCCACCTCTTAGAAATTAATTTGATTTCCCTTGTTCTCTACCCTAGTAGGTCCCAATGGTGCTTCTTAGCATCACTTAATTTGCCTTATATAAATATCATCTAGGCAAACATCCTTTGTAGGTATCAAATGTTTATTTCTTCTTAGGCCATGTGAACCCCAATCTTATTCCTACATAGACATGACAAACAAACACATTATTAGATCATATGCAAGGTAAAACAAGTATTCCCCATGAAATCCATCTACAATGCTCAAAATAGGAAAATGAAGAAAAGATGAACAAAAAAAGCAATGAAATCCTAATTAAGCATGCAAACTTTTGATCCCATGGGGGAGTTGGTGCCAATTGATGTGTCGAAATTAGCCCTTTCTCAACTCCTTTGTAAGCTTGATAGTGATTTGATCCATTTTGGTTGAATTCCTGCATAATCTAGCTAAGAGCTTGATATAGAGAGATGAAAATGGCTATGCTTGAAGATGGATTTGAGTATAATAAGTTTACTCAAATTATGGATGATAGAATGAGAGGAAGAGTCTCTCATTTATAGATTTCCAAATTGGAAGATTGAAGGATTTGGGTGAATGTGGGACAAAAGACCAACCAATAAAAGAACGCCACTTGTCCACATGTGATTGGAGGAGGAATGAACACATTTTGATCAATGTGCATGATAAATGTTACTGGATTCAAATTTGAAATTTGAATGTGACATGTTGGAGGGAGAGAAGAATGGAGTTAATGTCACTTGACTCAAAACAAAAGACATGTAACAAGTCTTAAATGCCTTGTTGGAAAGACCAAGCCTATTTGAATTTGAATTCAAATTTGAGGGAATATTCCCCTTTTATTCCATGTTGAGAGAAAATAAGCAATTAAATAAATCAAAGTAATTGATTTATTGTGCAAATTGCATTCTCTAGAGGATTTTAGTGATTGAGATTAAATTAATCAAAATTTGATCAATTTAATGAGAGATTAGGTGATTTGACCATTTTGACTTAGATTTATGAGTTGATTTAAATCAAGAATTGAGAAGAAAATGATTAATTAAATAAATGATTTGATTTATTTAATTAAAGAGGATAGTGTTAGATTAAATTAAATAAGGTTTAATTTATTCAATTTAATGAGAAGACTTTAAGGACTTGATTTAAATAAAATGAATTATTTAAATAAGCAGAGATATAAGGTTAATTAAATTAAATTGATTAATTTAATCAACAGAGGAGAAAGACTTAATTAAATAAATAATGATTTATCTAATTAAGAGATGAAAAGGTGATGATAAGCTAAGAGTATGATTTAGGAGGAAATGTCGTTAGTAATCAAGATCAAGCACGTTAGATTGAATTGTACATTTTCCATGTCTACATTTTGCCCCTTTGAAGAAATGTACTTGTTGCATTGATTCAAAGAATAAAGTGATGTGATCAAAATTCAAAATTTCTCGATTTTCCAAATGCCTCATTGTTGCCCCAGTGAGAATGATTATGTTGGTAGATTTCCCCCTCGAGAGATCGAGCGAAAACGTTCAATTTCCGATCGAGATCGCGATAAAATGCGAGAGGAGTGGTTCTATTGATCAGAGGATGAAAGATAATTCTTTGATGTAGACAATTATGATGATGTATAGACAGTCATCGGCCATGGGTAGCCTCTTATATATTTTGATACAACACACCAATTTTAGATAGAAATGTTAGTAAAGATAGAAGAATAAGAATAATAAGATGGATGGAAGGAGGATCCAACAAGCCTATGTTATTAATGATGATGATGATGATGATTTGCTTACTAGGAGTTGGGATTTTCAAAGGGCCAATTACTTTATGTTTGATAACACACGTAGGTACGATGCATCAAGGTATAAAGAACTAGGATGGCGTTGTACCTAGTGTGATGGACTTTGACTCAACGATCAGATAGGAGTATTCTTGGTCACACTTAGCATACAGAACTATGTTCAGGATGTAGTTCAAACATTCTAAACATCTCGGGCCAAAACATAGAAAAACAAACTTTCTTATGTGGTCAACAAGATATCTAAAACATCCTCTCCACCTTCCAAATAAAGTATGCATGACTAAGTTATTTTACAAGAATATCCAAAAAGTACAGCAGATAAAAAAGATAATGATCATTGCCCCATTCCTTTCAATCTAAACCTGTTTTGTGTAGGCATCATCGAGAGGTCCTTGGAATGAGCGCAAAGTAAGATAAATCAAAAAGACCAGATAAAGTAAACAAACAAGCTAATGTTCTTCGTACCCCTAGCCAAGGCTAAACTATTGTGAGGTACCTGATGCTTATGTCCATCGTGGGAATGATTCATCCTAGGACATGTTGTGATCAAGGTTTTGGTGGGACTGATTGGGTGATAAGCTATTGATACTCCGAGTTGATCAACTTGCTTGCTTACTGACTTAGACTTGAGACTTTGATGATTAGGGTGTTCACTTTTGAATCTGCTAGACTTGCTTCTGAATGACTCACCAAAGGATGACGGTGATGACTGATTTTATTATGAGTGGTGACAATCGCGAGTGAAAGCGAGATGAGATGAAAGCACCATTTTGGATTTTTCAGATATTTTGAGTTGTTTTTGGTATTTTTGAAATGTTTTACAATATTTTTGGTATTTTGTGTCTCGGGGGCCGATCAAGGATGGCCTTGCCTATGTTTAAGCTCAGAGATGATGTAGTTCAGCTGACAATTGACTTGACTCAATGATGAGATAGATGGGCAAACAGGTTGCCATTTTATTATGATGGACGCCTAAGGACTGACCTAAAATGTGAAATAAATGGGCAAACAGATTGTCATTGTGACAAACGCCTAAATGACTGACCTAAAATGTGAAATAAATGAGTAAACGGATTGCCATTGCGATGGACACGTAAAGGACTTACCTAAAATGTGAAATAAATGGGCAAACGGATTGCCATTGCGACAGACACCTAAAGGACTGACCTAAAATGTGAAATAGATGGGCAAACGGATTGCCATTGCGACGAATTCCTAAAGAACTGGCCTAAGGTGTCTCGGGGGATGATCAACGATCAACCTTGCCTACGTTCAAGCTCAGAGACGACATAGTTCAATAAGACGACTCTTTTTTTTTTATTTTCCAGATTTTGACATGTTTTAGATTTTGAATGATTTGGATGTTTTGGGATTTTCGCATGATTTTGACGATTTACATATGGATATGTGATAATATTAGTGCTCTGTTTTAGGATTTTTTTGAAAACCAAGCTAAGGTTTGATTGATCAGATTGATGGATTGATAGTTTGACAAAGTGTGTTAAGTCAAACAAAAGTGATAATGCACTCGTAAACTCTAGGAAGTTGTGTTATCCTAGAGTAATCTCATACACGAGAGGGTAGTTTGACTAAGTGTGTTAAGTCAAACAATTTGATGATGGATTGGATAATTTGACTAAGTGTGTTAAGTCAAACAATTTGATGATGGATTGGATAATTTGACTAAGTGTGTTAAGTCAAATAAGATGATAATGCACTTGTAAAATCTAGGAAGTTATGTTATCCTAGAGTAAACTCATGCACGAGAGGGTGGTTTGACTATGTGTGTTAAGTCAAACAAGGTGATAATTGATTGGATTTGATTGATTAGGATTTGGAAGCTTGGCTTGGAACAAAATTTGTTTGAATGATTTGATGTGACGCTGAAGTACACACTAGATGCAATTGATATGGATTGTCTTGGATTGATGTTTAACGAAAGATAAAGCTTGATAAGGAACATCTTTTTGTCAAAATATTCCATGGGATAGTGATTTGGATTTTGGCTCACAAATTCTTTGACCAATTTGATTTCACGTTGCCAAATGTTCTAATCATCACATAACTTGGAGGATATATATCAAGATTTACTCCCAAAACAAGATGTAAATATCTGCCCCCAGTGTCTAGCAATGTATGGAATGCCATGGATGGATTATTGGATAGATGGATGGATGGATGGGTATGGTAAGCATGCAAAAAATGCCAAGGATTATCTTGTGATAAGATAAGGGGTTCGAACAAAGGAATGCTCATTCGGATAATTCTTCAAGGCTCGGATAACATTGGGTAGGATCAATGAAAATGACCCATGTCAAGATGTTCACCATAAGCAAATGTAAAGTGTGCACCAAATTTTTTCAAGATTAAGATAACTTGGACTATGGATGTAGATAGATGAAAAATGATTGGATAAATGGTTCATAGATGAATGGATTTATTATGGATAAAATGGAGGGAATGTTGGTTTTATTATGGATGTGATAAGATACTTTCTCCTGAAATGGTGCACGTAGATGCTCGATTCTACACATGACCCCTGTTTGTCAGGTTTTCATCATGGTATTTTCCCAAAGCGCCACCGTAGTGGTTTTCACTAGAGGACGATTTTTCTCTTTACTATTTTTTTAATCCTTTTTCTGATTTATTTTTTTGATTTTTTTATATTTTTGATTTTTTTGTATTTTTCTATGAAATATTTTAAGCTCATGTTGAACCACTTGGTTATGTCGATGTAGATACTTCTGTCATAATGTGCCATTAATATCCTGCTTGAAGAAGTTGCTT
Organism: Sequoiadendron giganteum; assembly: GCA_007115665.2. Lineage (NCBI taxonomy): Eukaryota > Viridiplantae > Streptophyta > Pinopsida > Cupressales > Cupressaceae > Sequoiadendron > Sequoiadendron giganteum. The sequence continues at coordinate 432,315,660 of CM021101.1, read as the reverse complement.
TGCCAAGATACATGCACTTGAATGCAACTTTTGAAGATTTTTGATCTGCTTTGCTGATACCGGAGTTAACTCTGTCTTTGTGCGCACATTATGATAAAGTGTCTTCTGAATCCTTATGATGAAGGGTCATCGCCAACACATGGTCAATGTGAGAATTGGATATCATGCGTGGAGGCATGGATAAAGTGTGTTTAGGAATAAAATATGGATTGGTCGATAGTTTGGAACCTTTGACTCTCCAAACTTGGGAAGATGAGCAATGATAGGTGGATATGGAAGTGTGCATGTACTTAGGACCAACAACTTGATATACTTTGTACATTTCTTGAGAAGCCTTCTTTTGCCTTTGTGGACATCTTTGATGGATACTTGCACTTTTTTAATTTTGCCTCATAGTTTCTTTGACTAATGGAGTATGATAGGGATCATCTTTCTTTGTATTTTTTGGTATCCATATGTATTTGATTTGTTCGATATGCTTCTTAGCTTCTTTTACTTTGATAATTTTTTTCATGTTTTGATTCAAATATCCCTTTTGATGTTGATCCCAATTCGTGGATGGGGTGATGGGTGGATGAAGATTCATGATGTGGCGGGTTGTAGTATTGGCATTGGTTTCATCATAAGGATTCTTCGTGCCCCCTATGTTGGTGTTTTCTTGAGACAAAGTTGCCCCCAGTTTTATAGAGGTATCACTAATATTTTTATATCCCTTGATTGTCGAATAACCAAGACCTCGATGCTTAGGATTGCCAATAATCTGCACTAATTCTAGGATACCCTATTCATGTAGGCCTAATCCTTTGCTTTGATAATTCATCTGTTGAAACATTTTATTTGCAATAGGATATGATTTACCTTGGAAATAAGGTGCTACTCCTTCTCTACTCTGTGGTGGATCTTCAAAAGTGCCAGTTGGTTTATTGATGAGGCAACTTTCCATATGTGGGATGAATTCTTGATTGATATCTTTAGCTTGATCTTGTGAGATATCAGATTATAGTGCTTCTTCAAGAAGTGTTGATGATTCATTGTCCTCATAAAACTCTTCCTGATGATTCATTCTTGATATGCTTTCACATGATGTTTCTGATTCACAACTTCTGTAGAAGCCTTCTTCATGACCCATTTCTGATATGTCTTTGGATTTCTCCATATCTTGATCATGTGCTATGCGGATATAATCATCTTGTATAGATAGGAGAGTGTCCATTATATCATTGTAGTAGCTTGGAGATACAAATTCTTGATCTCGAATGATTTCAGAATTGCTTTCGACATGCTTTGGATCAAGTTCTTGACATGGGTCAATTTCAAAGAATGGATTGCTTTCTTGGATATCTTCATTAGGCATAGGAAGTTTCTCAAATGTCATGAGGTCAAAGGATGTCCATATGTTTTGGAAAGGATCATTGCTAGAACTTGGTGAAATATGTTGATCATGCTTTGGAGTAAATTCTTGAGATATGTCCTCTAACTCATTAGATGATGTAGATATATTTTCAACATGATCATTGGTCGAAGGATCTTGATCATCGTTTTCAATGATTTTGGTGGGAGTTTGTTGCAAGCTTTGTTGTGGGAGTAAGGCCTACTTTTGTTGTTGAGCCAACAACGCTTGTTGTTGGTCGTGTTGTTGTTGTGCCAAGAATATTTTTTGTTGGGATTGTTGTTTTGCTACTTGTTGATACACTTGTTGATGGATTGCTTGCAATAGTGCCCAGAATTGTGCTTGCGCCTGTCGAGCCTAGTGTTGGGCATGAGCTTGAGCCTGTGCTTGTTGGGCTACTTGAGTCGCTTGCACATCTTGTGCGTCTTGTTGGGCGGCTAATTGCACTTGTGCTTGCTGAGCAGCTAGCTGTGCAACTTGTTGGTTTTTGAGTGCCTTTTGGTGGGCAGCTTGTTAAGCGGCTTGCAACATGATGGAGAATGAATTTTCCATGTTGTGTTTTGGCGGTGGTGGCGGTGGATTGGGAATGATGTTGACCGTTGGGCTTGCTTGGATGGTTGCCATCTGTTGTATCAATGGAAAAATGGGAGGATTTGATATGATGCTTTGATTTATGAAGGGGGTGTTTCTCGGATTCGGTTGGTTGATGGTTGGTAAAGGGGGAAGGATCATGCCTTGATTGTTTGGTTGATAGATTTGTAATTTTTGGCTTTGATTTAAATCTACCAAAGGGAAAGGTGTTCCAAAATTTAGATTCAGAAAGCTCACATTTGTTGTACCATTGAGGTTTGTAGGAGATAATGATCCCATGTATGGATTGTACAAATGAAAGTTTTGAAAATCAATTGGCATTGTAAGACTTGGATAGTTTGGTTGAATTGGACTACTCATGATGGAGGAATCAAGTTTATATTTCATGTTTCTCTTGTGTTTTGAACTTATTGACCTCTAAGGGGTTTAGGACCAATGATGAGATGAAGGATGAAAGGGGTGAATGATATCGGTGCTTAAACTTTTAGGAACTTTGGATCAATGCTAGACTTTAGGACTTATTTTGATTTTGATTTTGATTGAGGATAGTTTGACTAAGTGTGTTAAGTCAAACAAGATGATAATGCACTTGTAAACTCTAGGAAGTTGTGTTATCCTAGAGTAAACTTGTACACAAAAGGATAATTTGGCTAGGTGTGTTAAGCTAAACAAGGTGATGTTGAACTTATAAACCTTAGGAAGTTGTGTTGTCCTAGAGGTAAATTCGCTCAAGAGGATTGATAATTTGACTAAGTGTGTTAAGTCAAACAAGATGAAGATGATTTTTTCTAAAAATTCTAGCATGAGTGATGTTTCCAAGGTTCCAAAAGTTGTTGGTGAGATGAGATTTGGTTGATGTTTGAGATGGGTGAAGTGTTTGACTTGATCCTAGATGACCCTACGAGGACCTGCTTACAAGACCAAGGTAATGAAGAACATGTTTTTCCCTAAAAGTGGTTCAAACCAAAAGACCAATGTTGGCATGAAAACCCAATGACTCAAAAGGGACCAAGCACATGTGTGGTTCAATTGTATGTTATCTTGCTTAGGTTCGGTTTTTTTTACCACAAACACTTTCTTGATTATGTTTTTTAAACTGTATGTCCAATGTCCTAATTTTCTTTCATCCCACAAAGTGCATTATGTGGAAATCAAGGAAATCAAGACAAAGGTTTCCTAGTGTTGACTTTGGGAGAAACAAATTGAGATGTATGAATGTTTAAAAGCCTTATAGAGATAAGAACCCCTAGGGACAAGCAGTAACATGTGGACACCTCCAAGGTATTTGTTCTTCCAAAGGGTTTGAAATTCTGATGATTCGTTGAATGTTTGTTTTCAAATGTTTTGAGACCCAAGCAAAGTGTTTTGATTTCAATGATATGCACAATCCTAGGATGAAGAGACAATATTTGTTGGGTTCCCACTTGGACGAATCCAGCTGCGCATATTCAGTGCAGATGATTAGATGCTTGACCACACAGGCTCCCCCTTATAGTGCACTCGCTTCTTGGGTCAGCCAAGCATCAGTACCCACGAAGCTCCCATGACATATTTTTCATCTCTACAACAAAACCGCATGTATACGTGGGGCGGCTTCAAAGGACATGACCTTTTGCACCAACAAATAGTTAGGATTTTGGCCTTTGCTAAACAAGGGTTTTAATGCGGGCATTTCGTTTGTGGGGGACTATTCATGCGACGAAAGACCATTGTTGCCCTTCTCGTCGGAATAATCTTCGTGATTCTCGAACTTTCCTCGAGAATCCACACTTATATACCGGTTGGAAATCGCTTGGCTTTAGCGTGTTCCCGGTTGGGTCGTTCCTTTGGGTGATTACTTTTTCCCACAAGGCAGGCTTGCTAAGATAAAGAAATAGCAAGCTAGCATATCCCATAGTTCAATCAACCTTCGTTGGAAAACAAAAGGAGAACACTCGCAATATACCGTATTCACACTCGCATGTTTGGTTCAATTTTAAATCCAAAAACGAAATGTGGAGGCAATTATTTTATTCAACTTAAGATCACCAAAAGAACTTTTGACTCTCAAAATCGTCGTGAGGCGCGAGAGAAACGCATACGCCCTTTTGATGATATTAACTTGAATAAACAATTACAAAACAAAATAACATTTGTTCATTTTTATCCCACAAAGCAAAATGAATTCTTTTTAGAGCACCAAATTTAAGTGTAGAAGTTGCATTGTTCAATTTTTAAATCTTAAACCAAATCTAGTAGATTGTTTCTAAGGTTCTTTTTAGCCTTTTGTTGCAAAATTTTGAAAGAAAATTTGTATTGTTCTTTTTAGAGCCCAGAAGAAATTTTAGTGTCCTAAGAGCATGAAAGTAATCAAATCCTTAGAAAGGGATTATAAGTTCTCCCAAAAGTGTTTAAAAACATTTAATACAATGAGATGATAACATCATAAAGAAACCTTGGCCCTCGTTTTCCTTTTCTTCAGTTTTGATCAAAAAATTTCCTTTTTTGGCAGATTTCAACAATTTTTAGATTTTTCCATTTTTGGTGATTTTGCATGTATGACTTTGAAAGTCCTAATTTTTCCAAAAAACTTTCTAAAACTAAGATAGGATGAATTGCCAACTAACATATGAAATTGGAAACATGGGTTTTGAGTAATTTACAAAAACAACTTTTAAAAAATTAGGAAAAACACTAAAATGTCATTTTGAGGGCCAAGATGAAAGTTTCAAGCCCCGAAAATGTGCCAAAATGACCACCACCCATTTGAAATCAATTTCCAAACCACATGCCAACTCATAACGAAACTACTTGTAAAATTTCAGCCAAAACCCACATTCGAGTCAAAAGTTATGACCTCGGGAAGTTCCTGCATCACAAAAAATATTTAAAAAAAATAAAAAATTTGCAGGTGTGGCGTAGTTAGCAAATGCGGCGCAGTTTGGAAATATCGCGGCGCAGTTTGGAAAATCAGCAACACAGTTTAATGTCGCACCCAGACTAAAAGCGACGCTCTGCAGAAAACAAAGAGCGTGATTGCGACAAAGTTTGGCACGCGGCGTAGTTTGCAACTTAAAAATTCGTGGCGAAGTTTAAAATTTTGAATTTTTTAAGCGGGTACGACACAGTTTGGAATTTTGCGCGATGCAATATAGCGCCGCACCTCTGAAAGCGGTGCAATATAGCGCCGAGACTATGTGTGGTGCAGTTTCCTGGGACCTGCAAAAAAAATAGAAAAACATGAAATTTTCTAAAAAAATGTGATTAGAAGTTGAGATTCGCCCTCCTTCTAGCGCCAAAATGTGAACCCCAATCCTATTCCTACATAGAAATGACAAACAAACACATTATTAGATCATATGCAAGGTAAAACAAGTATTCCCCATGAAATCCATCTACAATGCTCAAAATAGGAAAATGAAGAAAAGATGAACAAAAAAAGCAATGAAATCCTAATTAAGCATGCAAACTCTTGATCCCATGGAGGAGTTGGTGCCAATTGATGTGTCGAAATTAACCCTTTCCCAACTCCTTTGTAAGCTTGATAGTGATTTGATCCACTTTGGTTGAATTCTTGCATAATCTAGCTAAGAGCTTGATATAAAAAGATGAAAATGGCTATGCTTGAAGATGGATTTGAGTATAATAAGTTTACTCAAATTGTGGATGATAGAATGAGAGGAAGAGTCTCTCATTTATAGATTTCCAAATTGGAAGATTGAAGGATTTGGGTGAATGTGGGACAAAAGACCAACCAATAAAAGAACGCCACTTGTCCACATGTGATTGGAGGAGGAATGAACACATTTTGATCAATGTGCATGATAAATGCTATTGGATTCAAATTTGAAATTTGAATGTGACATGTTGGAGGGAGAGAAGAATGAAGTTAATGTCACTTGGCTCAAAGCAAAGGACATGTAAGAGGTCTTAAATGCCTTGTTGGAAGGACCAAACCCATTTGAATTTGAATTCAAATTTGAGAGAATATTCCCCTTTTATTCCATGTTGAGAGAAAATAGGCAATTAAATAAATCAAAGTAATTGATTTATTGTGCAAGTTGCATTCTCTAGAGGATTTTAGTGATTGAGATTAAATTAATCAAAATTTGATCAATTTAATGAGAGATTAGGTGATTTGACCATTTTGACTTAGATTTATGAGTTGATTTAAATCAAGAATTGAGAAGAAAAGGATTAATTAAATAAATGATTTAATTTATTTAACTAAAGAGGATAGTGTTAGATTAAATTAACTAAGGTTTAATTTATTCAATTTAATGAGAAGACTTTAAGGACTTGATTTAAATAAAATGAATTATTTAAATAAATAGAGATGTAATGTTAATTAAATTAAATTGATTAATTTAATCAACAGAGGAGAAAGATTTAATTAAATAAATAATGATTTATCTAATTAAGAGATGAAAAGGTGATGATAAGCTAAGAGTATGATTTAGGAGGAAATATCGTTAGTAATCAAGATCAAGCACGTCAGATTGAATTGTACATTTTCCATGTCTACAGGCCAAATGTGTGTCATCAAGAAATAAATAATATTATCTCATTTGTATCATGAGTGTGGTCTTGTCTTAGAGCCTCAAATTCTTAGGTCTCAGTCATCATATGATTTTAATTGCTTGTCTAGTTCTAGTATCTTTTTCATAAAGCCAAAACAATCGAAGTTATCATTACACCTATCTCCAAGTAAATCCTAATCCATCTCAATTATTCCAATTCATATTTAATTTAATTTTTTTGAATTTACCATTAATTTACTTACCTTGAATTGGTACTTATTTATGCCTAGATATATATGTAAATGTTAATCAAATCCTATCAAATGAATCCTAAAGGACCTATGGAAATTCTAGGTTTGAAATTATGTGTAAGAATTCTAAGTCAGATTTTACTTCTTGTATTTCGAATGTACTGATTGCAGAACATTTATTAATTTCGATGTTTGCAAATAATGGAATGAAGTTCCATTTATATGAGAGAGATGTGCCTCAAGAACAGACGCGTCTCATGAGAGGACGTGTCCTTTGAGCGCGCAGGCTCTCTTAACAACCGAATCCATTTGGTGTTACTCATAAACCAAGGTGTGTGTGTTTAACAAACAACAATCGCATGATATGAGTTCCAATTTTAGCATTTGCAAATTTCGATCACCAACATATGAAATTTGAATAACTTATTTGAAGGTTTTATATTTAAGAGCAGGTCAGTTAAATATAAATGATGATGATGCATAAATGCAATCATCATTTATATCTGACCGATGCTATCTTAAATCAACACTCCCTCTTAGCTAGGGAAGATATTCCAAAACAAATAAGTGGAGATATCACCTTCACACGTGATATCGAAGATATGATATGTTTTCTCAATATTGTCAAGTCACATGACATTCTTCATAACACATCTTCATTATGGTATGTGCATTGACATCAAGTCACATGATCTCTACCATAATAATTCATGGCATATCCACGGATATATAATTATCCACCATGATCATCTCTTAAGGATCACAATGATCTTCAAATGACATCAAGTCCCATGATATCCATCAAAGTGTCCAAGAGATACTATCATGACATGTCCACAGATATCAAGTCACATGATATCTATCATGATAGTTCAACTCATCATTGTAAAGTCGTCACTTTACAATGTCACATACAAGTGTTCATTATTAGAAAGATTGTCACCTTTCAATAACGTACATAGGGGGAGCGGGCCCATAAAGTCATGGAGTTACATACATGACAAAAGAGTTTACACATTATACATCTTTAAATATATTAGTACAACTTCTTAAAAAATTGAATTTCAAACATAATATCAAATTACATTTCAACCATACCAAGTTTCTTCCTGAAGTGTTCAACATTGACTCTAGAGAGAGGTTTGGTGAGAATGTCTGCTGTTTGATCATTTGTACTAATATACTCCAACTGGATTACATTCCTTTCTACCATGTCTCTTACATAATGGTAGGGGATCTCAATATGCTTAGATCTATCATGGAATATTGGATTTATACAGAGCTTAATGCAACTCTGATTATCACAATGAATGATAGTAGGATTCAAGGGTTCACCAAAGAGTCCCACAACAATTTTCGGAGCCAAACTGCTTCTCTTGCCCCCATAGAGGCTGCAATGTATTTAGCTTCTGTCGAGCTTTGTGCTACTGAAGATTGTTTTCTGCAGATCCAAGAGATCATAGCCAATCCTAAACTGAAGCAACATTCTAATGTTCTTTTCCGATCGATTACACTTCCACCCCAATCTGAATCATAGTATCCATGTAGATCTAGTTTGTCATTTTTGTAAAGAAGACCATATCCAATAGTGCCTTGAAGATATCTCAATATATGTTTCACAGCCATAAGGTGAATTTCCTTTGGCTCACACATGAACTGGCTTAGAGCATTCACTGCATAGCAAATATCAGGTATGGTGTTAACGAGGTACATTAATGATCCAATCATTTGTCTATATAGGGTGGAATCTGCACACTTAGATTCTACTGCTGCTTCTTTTAGTTTGTGAAGGTTGGTTCCCATAGGTGTAGACATGGGTCAACAATCCAACATTCCAAATCTCTTCAGAATATCAATAGTATACTTTCCTTGATTTAGTATGATGCTATCTGATTTCTGTCAGACTTCCAATCCTAGGAAGTAGTGTAAAATGCCCAAGTCTTTCATGTCAAATTCTGAAGTTAGATCCTTCTTTCCTTGAGCAATGAGGTGATCTTCTCCTGTTATCAGCAGGTCATCAACATATAAAATAATTATTAACATCTCACCTTTAATTACCTTAAAGTAAAGATTTGGGTCTGCATCATTCTTTGAAAATCCTAGTCCCAAGAGGTAGCTGTCAATTCTTTCATACCAGGCCCTGGGAGCTTGTTTAAGTCCATACAATGCTTTCTTTAGTCTGCATACATGTGAGTCAAGTTTATGTATCACAAAACCTTCAGGTTGTTCTAGATAGACTTCCTCTTCAATGGTCCCATTTAGGAAGGCAATTTTCACATCCATCTGATGAATCTTCCAGCCCATAGTTGCTGCAATGGATATCACTACTCTCACAGACGTGTAACGGGCAACAGGTGCAAATGTTTCTTCATAATCAATGCCTTCCTTTTGTGAAAAACCTCGAGCCACAAAATGTGCCTTATGTTTTTCTATACTTCCATCAGCAACATGTTTGATTTTGAAGAGCCATTTAGCAGAGACGACAAATTCATCTTTTGGTCTAGGCACTATATCCCATACATCATTTTTTAGAATGGATTGATACTCTTCCGTCATGGCATCTTTCCATACTTGATGTCTAAAGGCTTTTGAAACACTGGTGGGTTCTGAATTTATGATGTCATTCATTAGAGCAACATAGCTTGAGAATCGTTTGGGTCTTTTACTCTCCCTAAACATTCCTTTGGGTGCTACATGTTTCTTAGCTTCTTTGATCATCTTTCTAGCCCAAAGTGGCCTCTTCTTACTGTTGTCATTTGTATTCTCATCTGAAGTAGATAGAAGTTCATTTGGTATTTCCTCAGGATACTCCCTCTGAATCTCAGGGGTAGGATCCTCTTTTGAAACTCTAGGTGAATGAGTTTCTATCTCATTTGAACTTCTTGCCCTTTTGAATGCAATATATTCTTCAAAGATGACATCTCTGCTCAATTCAATTTGTTTCTGCCCGATTATGAATATCTTGTAGGCTTTGGAGGTTTCACTATATCGCACAAATACCCCTTTCTTTTCGGAAGGTTCTAGTTTGAATCTCTTCTCTTTGGGCACATGAATATAGACAAGGCAACAAAAAATCCTCAAGTGACTAATATCAGGTTTTATGCCAGTAAATGCTTCTTCAGAAGTTTTGTTATCTAGATGAGAATGTGGACATCTATTTTGGATGTAGACAACAGTTCTAGAGGCTTTTGCCCAAAATGGGGTTTCTATGCTCTGGTCAAGTAACATTGCTTTTGCAGCTTCTACAATGGTTCTATTTTTCCTTTCAGCAACCCCATTTTGTTGAGGGTTGTAGGCTACTGTAAACTCTCTCTTAATCCTAGCATTCATGCAGAATTCCTTAAAGATTTCAGAGGTGTATTCTTTCCCATTATCTGTCCTTAAAATTTTGATTTTCTTCCCAAAGAAGTTTTTAGTAAGAGCTTTGAACTCCTTGAACCTTTTAAGGATTTCTATTGACTCTTTACACTTAAGAAAAAAAATTCAGGTCTTCCTAGAGAAGTCATATATAAATATGACATAGTATAGGAAGCCTGCTTTGGAGGGTATAGACATGGGTCCACATAAATCAGAGTGAACCAGTTCTAACACATTTTGGGTTTTACTCAAGCTATTGTGAAAGGATCCCTTTGTATTCTTTCCTAGGGCACAACCTTTACAAGCTCCTTCATGAGTTGGTTTTAACTTAGGTAATCTTGTTACAAGTTTTTCCACAGAGGGTAGGGCACGGAAATGAAGGTGTCCTAATCTTATATGCCAAATTTTATTTGAATCAGAAGTATCAAGGGTAAGGGCTTACTTGACTTAATTGCATAGTTTATAAAGATAACCTTGTCTTATACTTATGGTTTGAGCTTTCTTTATGGTTGAGTTCTTAGGCCATGCCAGAAATTTCCCATCCATGAAAGTAACCCTATATCCATTGTCTTCAAGAGCAAAGATGGATATTAGATTCCTCTTTATTCCAGGTACAAATAAGACTCCAGTGAGTTGAAGGGAGAGACCCGATTTCAATTTGATGGAGCAAGTTCCAACCCCCTTTACAGGGTGTGCAAAATCATCCCCAATGGTTACTTCTTCATCAATCTCTTCAGTCATAGTGTCTAAGTGTTCTCTGAACCCTGTGATGTGCCTTGAAGAACCACTATCAATTACCCAGTTGTTGGTATTGTTAGATACTTGACTTGATAAGGCTGAATAGAATACAAATTTCTCAGATTCATGGTCTGAATTTGACTTTCCTACTTTAGCAAAGGATGCTTATTGTTTTGATCTGTTAGGGAACTTTATTGCATAGTGCCCATATTGATCACATCTAAAACATTGTACTTGAGAGATGTCTTTCCTCTTCTTGGATGATCCTTTTCCATAGGAACTTCTCTTTCTCTTAAATGATCCTTTCCCGCAAGAGTTTTTCTTACCCCTTTTATTAGATGTTGCGTTGAGCACATGAATATCTATGTTCTTTTGTTTGTTTTCTTTTGTTGAGAGTCTTGTTTCCTCTTGTAGGCAGTTAGTTCTTAGCCTATCAAACTTGGGGAGTTTAGATCTCACACTTATTCCTTGAGCAAATGACTCCCGTGAGTTTGGTAGGCCTCCTAGTGCAATTAGTGTTAAATCTTTGCCATCAATTTGATATCCAATTGTAGATAATTGATCCCTTAGTTCAATGATCCTCATGAAGTATGCATTAATAGTTTCTCCTTTGTTTATTTGGACATTGTTGATTTTCCTCTTTAATGCAAGAGTCCTACTGGTGTTGTTTATCTCATAGGTGCTCTCAAGGGATTTGAACATTAGATATGCAGTTTCATGTTTAGCTAGAATGGGTACTATGTGGTCCCTGACTGCGTCTACTAAGATTTTCATGGCCTTTTCATTGTTCTCAATCCATTGAGTTTTCTTTGGATCATCCTCTGGTTCCCTCTTGTTTTCTCTCACAAATGAGTCTAACTTATTTTCTTTAAGAATCATCATGATTCTGAATTTCCATGATGTGAAGTTGTTTGCTCCTTCAAGGCGATCTTCAAATCTGATCACACTTGACATTATGAAGAATGTGATATGAATTCGATTTCTCAAAAATACAATTTTTTTCTAAGTAATCCGATATCTAGATTTGATTTTGATTCACTCAACTTGGCTTTGATACCATGTAAATGTTAATCAAATCTTATCAAATGAATCCTAAAGGACTTATGGAAATTCTAAGTCTAAAATTCTGTGTAAGAATTCTAATTCAGATTTTACTTCTTGTATTTCGAATGTACTGATTGCAGAACATTTATTAATTTCAATGTTTGCAAATAATGGAATGAAGTTCCATTTATATGAGAGAGATGCGCCTCAAGAAGAGACGTGTCTCATGAGAGGACGTGTCCCTTGAGCGCGCGAGCTCTCTTAACAACCGAATCCATTTGGTGTTACTCATAAACCAAGGTGTGTGTGTTTAACAAACAACAATCGCATGATATGAGTTCCGATTTTATCATTTGCAAATTTTGATCACCAACATATGAAATTTGAATAACTTATTTGAAGGTTTTATATTTAAGAGCAGGTCGATTAAATATAAACGATGATGATGCATAAATGCAATCATCATTTATATTTGACCGATGCTATCTTAAATCAACAATATAAATGTAGGGTGTCTCTATTTCACTACAATAATGGGGTAAATCAATTATCATAAAGCATGAGTTGAACCAAGCCACATATAATATATTTATGACAATCGAGAAAAGAGATATCCCACATATCAAAGAATCTGATTAGTAGTAGAAATCATGAAATTTATAGAAAATATGTAAATGGAATAAATTAAAGAGGCCAAGTCTTTGGTATGAGTAGTAAAGAACTAACAAAAAAGAAAAGAAATCTCATAGAGAAATAATTTAGATTGTAAATGTGGGAATATGAGATGGCATGATAGAGCTACAAATACAATAGTAAAAGGGTTGAAAGAGCATGGAGAAGATGGGAACATTAACAAGATATTAGTAAAACAAAATTTAATGGAAAAACATATCTGTCGAGCAAGAAAAATCATAAGAATGGTGATTGGAGGAAGGAATAAGAACATGGTGATCATGAAAGACAAAAACAAATTATTAAGAAAAAAAATATTTCTCAAAGGCACACAATTTTACATAGATGAAAATTTAATCCCAAAATAACTAGAAGAAAGAAGGAATGGGAGAAAGTAGTGACATCAATAAATATAGGAAAAGGGATGTGGTTATATAATGAGAAAGATTAGTTTGGTGATAAAATGTCTCATAATAAATATGAAGGTAGCCCTCGACAAAAAAAAGCCTTACAGTGGTAAGTTGGAACTGTAGGGGCTACCCTTGGAGGAAAGGTCATGGGTTGGGGCCCATAAAATAGGGAAAACACATAATTATTCTTATTAAAACACATAAACATGAAGGCTGAAAAATCCCAAATTTTGAAGGATATAAGGTTTCACTTTTGAATGAATTAATAAAAAGTGGAAAAGGGCATGGAAGAGTAAAAATTCTAATAAGAGAATCATGGAGAAGAATTATAAGTGGGGAAGGAAGATCCAAGTAATCAAAACATATGGATGAAGATAATGGATAATGAATCAACAATTATTCTGGCTACTTGTTACATTGTGCTCCATGATTCAATATCATATAAAAAAATAATTTGGACAATAGGGATCCATAGTAAACATTAAAATATGGATATATAGGTTTATAAGACCATAAGAGAGGTCATTCTAATAGTGGGATTTGATGCAAGAACAACAAATAACTAGGCTTGTTGCCCTGTAAATGAAGATGGAGTGAAAATAAATCCACTATGTTGGAAGAAGAAAATAATATAAAACGTGAAAGGGCCTCTCGACAAAGAAAATGAGGTATCACACATAATGGAGTTTATGTAGCCTTTTGATTAGATTATATGTAATGGCATAAAGGCATTGTCAAACTTAGGGAACATTACATGTCAAATATATAATGGTCAAAGTGTGGTTGATTATTTTATTTTTTCCTAAAGTATTGTGCCAAGGTTGATGAAGATGGAAGTGGGGCGTTGCTCTATAAAACTGAAATTTGATTACAATTCAATATATATAAAGATTAGTGTGTAAGGAGATAGTTAACAATGAGATAAGCTCCACTAGAATTAAGAAAACAACCCCTTAAGGCACTATCCTTATGACACATGAGAAACAAGAAATTTTTAGAACAACACTTGAAAATAAATGTAGGTAACAAATGGTAATGACAAATTTGATATAAATATAATAATAATAATAATAATAATAATAATTAGTAACATTTTGATAACGATAATTCACAAAACACTAATTTCATGGAAGAGATCTAGACTTAAGAGTGGCAACCAAAGTATTTTTTCAAAAAACTTGTGGTATGAGAAGGATTGCAAGACAATGAAGATATTGATGAAGAACTTGGGAAGGGAGAAATAATGTAAATGGTTTAGGAAAAGTTAATGAGGTCTAAAAAGTAGTACATGCAAACATGGACATCAAAATTGATCCATATTATGAAGCATTATCCTAAAGAATTTTGGAGAGAATTGCATCAAGATGATAAACACATAGAGAGCAACATTACATATTCCCAATGGCTAGAATATGCAAAACTATTATATGAATGGGACCGAGATAAAGATAGTCCCCCCATAATTAATATAATGGTCAAATTCTTCTCCAAAAAGGATATTAAGGAAGACATTAAAAAGTTAGTAGTGAGTAAAGCACATGCCACAAATGGGTTACAAGTATAATAACTAAAGTGGGTTTTGGAACCCCTCATACTCTACATCAAAAGCATATTCAATGGGTTCATTCAAAATATTTTTCTTTCATATTGGACGACTAAAGCCATAATTTCTCTCTTTAATGTGGAGTTATCAACAACCCATCAAACTATCATACTATATTGATTAACCCTCTTTTTGGAAAACCTTTTGGGAGTATGGTGGAGCACATAATCAACAATTGGCAATAAAGGAAGAGAAGAGGATAAAAGGGTAAGAGGGTTTTAGGCTAAAAAACTCCATAGTTGATTATGCATTACTCGTAGACATTTGGTTGAGAAGGTATAGGATAAACACAAGGAAAGATTTTTTTGTTTCTTTGTTGATTTCAAGAAAACATTTAATACTGTGCCGAGAAGCGAACTTTGGAGTAGAGTGGAAGAGTTGGGAATTTTGGAGATGCATAGCCTGTAGTGGTTCATAGTCTATTATTAGGTTCAAGCCAAAATTAGAATGAGAAAAGAATTAGAAGAATGCTCCAAGAGTAACATTAGTGTTAACCAAGGTTGTTTGCTATCCCCCACTTTGTTTGGGCTATACATACAAAAAATTGAGGAGTTGATAAACAAATATGGAGGTGGGGGTGTCTACTTAGATAGTTTTGTGATAAAGTTACTCTTATATGTAGATGTCCCTATCTTAATGGTAGAAAAAATGCATAACTTTAAAGAACACTTGTGAGTGTCATGTCCCTTTTTTGAATTTTCTAAAAATAGCAAATTACTATCTTTAGTAAGCCAGTTATCCAAAAATAGTAAGTGAAGACTTATGAATAAACTGGAAAAGTTTATATTTCAAATTGATTGGGACAAACTTTATTTAATGATAAATACTAAATATTGTTGCAAGGTTGTTAATTTCCCCAAAGTGGCATGGGTTTTGGGAAGAGCATATTTGGCTAAAAAAGCATATTTAATTACTTATGACAATATTTGTCAAAAAGAATAATTTGGGAAACAGTTAATTCATGGAGGCCAATTGGGAAAAATGAGTTACAAATCATGGAATGGAATATTCTTTCTATTTTGGAGTGGAGTTTTGGGCACCCAACTTTACCTTTTGCATGTGGTTTGCATTAAAGGAAAAATCCTGTTTTTTCACTCATTCATTCAAGCATGTTTTCTCTCATAGGTTGTGACAATTCTTCTAAGGTTGAGAAACCAAGGAAGGATAATCGCCAAGGTTGGTAAACCAAGGATATTGAGGCTCAAAGATAGTGGTTTTGAGGGTATCTAAGAGAAATTTCATCCAAAGATTGCCATTGCGCTAGAGAGATTCAATTAGAGCTTTGTTTTCCAGTTACTTGCAGAGGTTTGCTAGTGTAGAAGTGTGTTGTGGTTTTAGATTTTGGTTTGGCTATAGATTGCAGAAAATATCAGTATATGTAATATTCTCCATTATATATTGCTACTCATAACAATATATTTCAGTTTGGTGTGTGTTGAGGGTTTTCTTTTTCAGTTTGGTGCATGTATTTGCTTCCAGTTTCAAGATTTTCCATCATGATTTGTTGTAGCCATAGTTCGCTGTTATTTGCTGTCGGAGACAAAAATATGATGTAATTTTCATGATAATAGTAGTAATACGACATTATATGATAGTTGCATACTTTCTTGAGTTATATTTGCACAATTTAATAAAGTTTACTTGATACCTAATTTCCAATGTTGTTGCAAGTTGAACGATCTTTTTGAAATATTATTTAATTGCAAAAAGCTGATATTATTTCCAACAAGGGGAATTACAGGAATTATTTTCTTAAGAGGAAGGGTTGCAAGCCAACACTACCAAAACCAAGGTCACGATCTTTACCTTGTGAGGAAAAAGGAATCAACAAAATCAATTGGGAGACTTGTAGGACAAAAATAATACAAATGAGATGGAAATTTTATCTTTGCTACAAAATAAATGTAGGGATGCATAATCATGGGATCAAAAACCAAGAAGACCTTATTTGGGTTGCTTGTAACATTAGTAGTGCTTTATGGATGTGAGGATTGGGGCAACAACATGTCAAAATTGAAATGAAGACACATATAGAGGATTCAAAAGCATTTAATCACAAGTAGTATCAAAACTAAAATATCACTTCCATATGAGATATTATTAGCTATTACAAGAGCTTACCTATTGAAAACATTGGTTTTGATCTAGATGCTAAGTTATTTAAAGAGAATAGATAACATTAACATGCAAGGGTGAATGGGGCATTCACATGCAAGAGTGTTTAAGCATCAATGAGGAAATTAAATAATATGTGAGAAAAAATCAAGGGTACCATTTGAACAAAACAACTTAGTGAAAGAAATAACATTATGTTAGAGAATTTGATCTCATTTGTGACGACAATAAAAACATATAGAAATAAAATTAAAAAAAGAAAAAAGAAAAAATCTTGATAGCTCAACTAAGGACTTTCTTGTGTCATCTTAGATAAGAGACTAGAAGGTGGACACTACATAATGAAGATTAGGTAGTTAGAATACATTCTTTTCATACTTTGGAGTTAACAAAAATAAAATGATACTTCATCATGGAGTGTTTTGCTCATAAAGATACTTAGATCAAATATCTTGATATCTTGAAAGTTCACATCATATTTGAAAAATAAAATATTAATAAAAAACAATCCAAACTTTTTATCAAGATTTATAGCCAACAATTTAAGAAAAAAAATCACTCGAATATAATCTAAACAATATTTTTTGACAAAATATTTACACAAACAACTTTATTACTATCTCTTAATCCCTACACTACTTAATTTCATAAACATTATTAAAAACATTTATTCATTCATAATACCCAAAATTATTAATATAAATAATTAGAAAGAAAAAATAAAATAAAATTGCGATGTCACGAGTCGCTTGACTAAGTTGTTGTCAACGATCCGTTTAATTATGGTTGGCCGCGGGAAGTCTCTACCGACGTCAGCTCATCCAAGGCAACATCACCCTGAGATGCCTTCTGTCTCTGGTCATTGTTGGCATGTATTAAATTTATGAGCTGTATGCACTAGTGGGGCGGGATCCATTATATTAATACAATTCAGCAACATGTAAAATATAATCGTCAACGAAAAAAATTGAGCAGTGGCGTGTTTCACCGCCGGCAATGAAGGAGAACAAGTAAACGGAACTTGTGATGGCGGCCACGCAATCTGATATAGTCGGGGCAGAGCAAATGTAATCGAGGAGGCAGAGGAGGTGTTAATAATGGCGAAAATAACAGTGGCGGTGGCGGTGGCGATGGCAGCGATGGTAATGGGGGTTGCGCAAGGGCGTTGCAGCAAAGGTTGTGATTTGGCGCTGGGGTCTTATTACGTTATTCAAGGGTATAACTTGACCTATATTTTAAATCTATTCAACAACGTTCCCAGTCAGGCGGACGTTTTGAAATTCAGCTCATTAAGCAGTGCAGATTTCATAAATTATAACACAAGGATCAAGATTCCTTTCTCCTGTGATTGCCTAAGCTTGGATAATGGCAATACATACCTGGGCCACCTCTTCCAATACACGGTTATACAAGGCGACACATACGATAAAATTAGCGGTTACTACGCTAACCTGACGAGCACGGCGTGGCTGAGACGGGTGAACTCCTATGACGAAAACAACCTTCAATTGGGCGCAACTGTCAACGTCACTGTAAATTGTTCGTGCGGAGACTCCGCTGTGAGCAAAGACTACGGCTTTTTCCTCACATACCCTTTGCGGTCCACAGACAATCTCTCATCCCTCGCCAATGAATTCAAGATCTCCTCTACAATCTTGTCATCTTATAACAAAAATTTAAATTTCGGCCAAGGGCAGGGCATCGCTTTCATTCCAGATAGAGGTCAATTCATTTATCTCTCGGTATTAAATAGAATTATTTGTTCCTTTGAATTTTGATTTCTAAATTATGCCCAATCCCATTTAAACTTGGATGAGCCCATTGCATTTTGCTTGTAAAGCTACCAGTTCTTTGCAGAAATCTGCTGAATTAAGTTACACATCTTACAAAACGTGAAATTTAACAAATGAAGCTAGACATCTTGTGTAACGTGAAAAATTGAGGCTGCCCTTTGCTTGTAAATTCAAAAGTTAAATGCTCAGATTTCTTAAAGGAAGCACTTAACAAATACGTAAGAGACACATAAGTAGATATATTCTGTGACCGGTTTGAGCACAGAATCACTAACGTATATCCATATAAACTTGAATTCTGTTTTTTTATCTTAGTTTTTATCGTTCATACCAGGAACTGCTTCCCCGTTGTGAGAGATGCTAGGTCATAGCTAGAACAAAGCAGTAATTACTTCTTCGCTGTTTTACCGCTGATAAACCCGCTCGCTCGTAGCCAGTTTGAATAATACCTGCTTCCAACAAGCATTCAATTTCTTCTTGTACTTGAGCAGCATATGTAAATTTTTTTACTTGGAGCCTTCTTGTACTCGTTGCCACTGTCAGAGGTGTGCAGTATCATACATGTCAAATTTGAAATTTATAGTTTGATCATCTATACTTGCGATGATCTTGAAGCCATTGGTGCAGACAAAATGTTATTTGGATTACTGTCGTTATACTACAACGGTCATAGCTGTAGATATACCTTGATTGGTTACTCCTCCTGTTGTCCCCTGAGTGAACAACAAATGCAAATTATACACCAGGGGTCTCTACGGAGATGTGAAATCCCTCCGCTTTGGATGAATAAATTTCACCTGAGGGGGTAATCCTTCTTATCCACGAAGTGCTTCTGATTTTGAGTTGGAAATATTTATTTTCAGTTTTTTAATTCTGAAAATATTTTAAAAAATTGGTTATGGCTGTATATAAAAATTAGATCTGGTAGCTTTAACAGGGTAATGGAATGTTATTGAATTGTTTTTAAGAAAGGTTTTAATAGAAGTTGAAAACTGTGGTTTTCTAAAATAATTTTTAGAGAGCTTTGAAAAGTAATTCTATAATATATTTTAATTAGATTTCAATGAACATTAGAAGGAACGAATTTGCATAGTAAAATTTGTAGCAGGGAATAAAAAAAGATTGGAACAAGCTTTGCAAAATTTGAGACAAAAGAGACTTTATTTAGTTCAAAGCCCTATTACAGAGAATTTTGATTATAGTAAAACCTTCAGTAGGCATCACGTTTTATATTATGGGAAGACCTAGTGATTTTTTTTCAGAAATTACAGGCAAGAAGGAGTTAATGTCTGAATTCTTCAAGCTTTGATTTGCTCAAAATGAATGACCTTGACAATAGGCTTTCAGAAGAATGTATGCAAAATAATACAGTGAGGGATGTTGGGAAAACGCAGAACAAAACAGCAAATGAAGAAATCCAAAAGATTTAGCATATCAATCTGTTAGTCATTTTTTCCTATCTGAATCTTCTTTGTCCAACTTCATTTATAATCTTGAAATCTTGAAATATTTATTAGGCAACCACCGATAGACAACAGATGTTTACTGCCCGGGGAAGGAATGAAAATGAGTAGGAAGACATTATTTCCTTACCGCTTTACTGGCCAGCCCCTCTCCTTGACAGAGACTCTTTACTTTGTTGTCCCTAATTTTTGACTTGTTAAAAATTGGGATAACCAATGGAAATTTTGATTAAATTTGAAGGTTTTCTTCTCTATGGCACGTACTTCGAGGTGCAAAGATTAGCAAATCTCAGTTTTTAAGTCTATAGTCCTTTGGGTTACCGCTTTTTACACATTCTCGCCTGTTTTCGTCAATTTCTGAGTCATTTTTAGTGTGTTTTTGATCCAATTCGGGTTTTTCTGGCACCACTGCAAGTAGGAGTTTTTGAACTGAATTGCAAGTTACTTTAAAAATGTCTTTAATAGGAACTTTTTGAGATACTTGCAATTATAGGAACTTTTTAAGTTCATTACAAGTCATTTTTCATAAAATACTTGTAATTGCTTGAAAAAGGTCCGATTTCTTTTAAGTCACTTGCAATTACTTGAAAAAGGTCCGATTTCTCTTAAAACACTTGCAATTGCATGAAAAAGGTCTGATTTTATCTCAAGTTACTTGTAATTGTTCAAAAAAGGTCCGATTTTATCTCAAGTTACTTGTAATTGTTCAAAAAAGGTCCGATTTCCTTTAAGATTGCTTGCTATTGCATTTGAAAATTCTGATTTGCTCATGAAGTGTTTTTAAATGTCAGTTTTTATTAAAGTAACTTGCATTTGTCTTTGAAAGACCCGATTCACTTGCAAATCACTTCAAAAGCCCCGATTTCATTTTAAGTAACTTGCTGGAGGCGTGTAAAAGTCCGACGCCATTCTTCATGGAAGCAATTCGAATCCTATTTCGCCTCTCTTCCCTTGGAGATCTCATAAATTCGTTTGCTTAAGGATCGGGCTTTCAACTGTAAATAATCGTGTCTTTTTCATTATTCTGAGTTTGCAATCGCGCCTAGGGTTTCTTCTTCTTGTTTGTCTGCAATTTTCGTTTCAGGTATGTTTCTTCTTCTTTTCTTTGTCTTTATTTATTTTATGTCTTCTTTGTGTGCGTTTTGTTCACCAATGGCTTTGCTGAAAACGTTTTCACCAAAATGCATTTCGCCATGTCTACGCCTTCATGCTATTCACCAAAACGCGTTTCTCTTCTCCACATTCACAAACGCGTTTCTCTTTCCATACGCTTTATGCGTCTCTTCACAAAAAAACTCTTCTTTTTCATTTTTGCCATTTCATCATAACGCATTTCGCCACTCCATATAACTGCATTTATTCCACTTCATATGCTGTCATCTTCCTTTCAGCTGGAAACGCGTTTTTTGTTCTTTATTTGGAAAACGTTTCTTCGCATTTCATATGCCTCCATTTGCCTCATACCAAAATGCGTTTTCCTCATGGCATCCAAATTCTTTCACTTCATCCCATTTACCATTTCTGAAAATAGAAAAGAAATAAAAAATAAAATAAAATGATAATGTTAGTGAAGCAAAGTAATTCGGGTTTTTATTCACCCATTGCAAGTCGGAGATTTTTATCAAATATACAAGTGAAAAAAGTAATGTTCTTTTACTTGCAATGCTTTCCAAAAATTCCGACATTGACTTCCCACTTGCAGTCGGCCTTCAAAATCTCGAAATGCTCTTAAAGTGCCTTAAAAACGGACTTTTTATCCTTGACTGCAAATACAATTTAAAAAGTTGTGATTTGCACTTTGTAAAGTTGCAGTCTAATTTTTTCATTTGTCATAAAAAGTCATATGTCCTTTTCACTCGCAATTAGCCTCGAAAAACCCGAAATGAGTTATAATGCTCATTTTTTTTTTTGCCCTCAAACAGCCAAAATACCATTCTGAGTTTGAGTCTTCGCCATGTCTACGCCTGTAAACGTTGATGATGTCTTGACCTTATGGAAATTTCATCGTAGTCTTGCGGATTCTTGTTCGATGACGGAGGAACCTTCTTCTCCACCGAACAAAAAGATGAAGTACAAATACGACAAATACCAGAATGAGATTTCACCTTCTCATGTTGTCTCAAACATTGAAGAAATCAGAGACACGGAGATTGGGCATGTCGATATGTTCGAGTTTTTGGAGAGAGCTGAGAAATCAACTTCTCATCATATGCAGTTGCTGTTTAAAAGTCATATTCATTTGGTTGCTTCCTTTCCTGTTGCTGTCCTAGAACCAGAGTTCGTCCTTGCGTGCGCAGCTCATTTTGACAGAGAATCCAGAACCATTAAAGGTGATGATGGGAAGGTAGTCATACGGCTTGATCCAGAAACCATTCATAGGGTTTTCAGAGTTCCGGATTCACCCATATATTCAGATATCTCAGTGAAGAGTGCTCTAGATCATTATGAGCAAAAGAAAGATGATTGTAAACAGCACATCAATACCAAATGGCTTCTCAAGCGACAAGCTGGTGTGTCTCGTTGGGCTAAGTTGTATCGATTTGACTTCAAGGAAGAAATTAATGATACCATCACTCTCTTAAGCAGAATCATGGGTTTGAAATTCTCTAATGTCTTTGAGAAGTGGATGTACAAATTCATAGTGGTGATTAGAAAGGCACAACACCCAATCTTCTGGGGTGAAATAATCAGTGATAGCTTATGTGAGCAGCTTGCACAAGTTCCTACCACACTCACTTTCTATATGAATACCTATCTAGTTTATATTGCAGCTTCATTGAAACAGTTTCCAGGCCTTTCTACCATCGGAGATAGATCTCTAGTCCAAGTTTGGGAATACTATGATTAGCTGCCTTTGATTCCTAGCAGGATTCATTACAGAAGAGTTCAAGATGCATTCTTTGGCTATTTCATGTGCCTTTTTGACAAGAACTTGCAGAACAAAAGAGTATCAGATATTGCTTGGAAAAAAGTCAATGAATTTGGTTGCCTGTTTCTTCAGTTTCCTACTTTTACCTATATGAGGGTTGGCTGTTTTGAAGATCAACCATACATGCTGCTAAGGTATCCAACTGATAAGATCATTGTAATGGAGCTAGCAAGACAGTTGATGACAGTGCATGCACGGCAAGCTTTGCAACATAAAACTGGAGTGAGTATCTCATCTCATAAACCATTACAGATTGGGAGATACTCCTTGACAAGTACTGCAAAGGCAAAAGCTATGCAAACCGAGATTTAGGAGGTTAAGATGAAGAGATTCAAGGCTAGAACAGATTTTGATTTCAGGGGCATGAAGGACAAGATAAAGAGGGCTTTCACTCATGTGCATCGCCTTGAAGATATTTGGGCAGATCTCCGAACAGAGAAAGATATATATAAGATGGACTATTGCAGGCTTACAGTTGAGCAGGTTATTGATTTTAATCTAACCCTGATTCTTGAAGGAGTAGTTGATGATGGGCTGATTTTAGACCCAAAATATGAAGAACAAAGAGTTGCTGATGCTTCTATTCCAGCAATACAATGGTCTAATAAAGAATTAGTTTCTATCTTCAATAGATTTCAGTCAATCTTGGCAAATACTAACTCTTTGCTCAAGAGTATAGGCGTCAAGACTATAAAAATTAGGGTTAATAATGAAGTTGATTCAGCTGGACCTGTTGGATTGAAATCAGAAGTTAGGGATAAATCCAAGGAAGGGGCTTCTTCTTCAGGGATGAGGATCAAGCTGAGAGTCAACCGTGCCATAGAACAACCTCTGGAGGAACCAACATTAAAAGGGAAGGAGGTAAGAGAGATGCAAATTCAAGTCATCAATCAACAAGAAAAAGAAGTTCTTCAGTCTCCTATTGCACTAAGGATAATGTCCCCTCAGATTGATGCTGCATCTGTATCAGTAATGTCTCCGTTGTCTCAATTTGATAGTGATATTGATTCCTTTTCAATGGTTTATGTTCCTCCTATTGAAGCTGCTCTTCATACATCAACTTCATCAACGGTGACTGCTTCTATAGAAAACATGCATGATAATCTGGAGAATGTTTTTGATGCTAATCCAATGTACCCAAACACATCACAGATAACATTTCTAGAAATTGATACATCTGCTGCAAGCTTTGATTGTTTCATGGCTAATGTTGATCACAATGCGCCATCCAGTCAAGCTTTTGTTGCGATTCAAACTGAGACATCTCCAAGAGTGACAACCGTGACTCAAAATGAATCTATTGCTGTTTCAAATACGGTTGTTGTTTCAAATACTGACACATTGGATCTTCCTCCATGGTTGAGTTCAGTCACTCTAAAGAGAAAGAAATAGGCAATCTCTCCAGATGTATTTGATTTCCAGCAATTGAAGAGTTCAAAGCCAAAAGCTGCAAAGAAAGCTAAGACCATCTCACGGGTAGTTGTGGATAGCAACAAAATGAAATATGCAGAAATAGCTGAACCCCTTGCAGATAAGTCACCAGAAGAAATGCAAGTTTCTGATTATAAATTCACAAGGGTGGATTTAGGCAAGCAGACACATGCTGGTATGATGCAAGACGCTCAAAATTCAGTATCTGTTCTAACACATAGTTACAATGAGCTTCTGGCAAAGAAAGAAAAGCTGAAAGAGGAAAATTCACAGCTTATCTCAGTTATTCAGAAGATTGCCAATTCTTCAGAGCAAGTTAATCCTTTAACTTCTTTCACTTCTGAAGAATCAGTCAAGCAATTGGAGAAAGTTGCGCAAAAAGCCAAAGCAGTTGATTCTTGGGTAACACAATTGATTGATCAAAGCATACCAGTGATTGAAAAGACATTACAGGTTTTGAATAATGTCAGAATAGCAAAGATAAAGCTGAATCAGACTTTGGAAGTTTTTAAGCAAAGTTTGGATCCGCTTGAAAAAGATTTGAAGATTTGGCATGAGATAGATCAGATCAAGTTACAGATTCTATGCAGCAATTCAATTCTACCAAGCTGAGAAAAATACATAGAATTTGAAGAACTCATGACAAATAAAACATTGGTTATTCAAGATCTCATCAAAGATGTCCAAGCTACTCTAGAAATGAGTGATGAAGTTCAACAAGACATCTTTTCAAGCTTTGAGAAAATCCCTTGCAGAATTCTGAATCATGAAGGAGAATTACTTGCAGCTGATATGGTCACTACAGAAATGGCAACAAATCTTCGTCAAGAGCTGGAATCAGAACAATTTACCATGGATTCAATTCACAAGTTGGTCAACCATAGAATGATCCTTGATAAAATGCAATCTGTTTGTGAAGAACATAGACTAGCGACAATAGGATATGTTGATGTAATCTTGAAGACTGTGGCAGTTGCCAAGAACACACTAGGTCCCGATCCAGCCGAGTTGCAAGAAATTATCAGCAGATTTCAATCTTTCAAAGCTAAGATTGATGTAGAATAAAATGTTTTATCTTTATGTATTTTGTTTTCGACAAACTACATGTAAAAACAAATTTTGTAATCGCAAGTGTTTCTTTCACTTGCAATTTTGTAAATTGTAATTACATGTAATCTAATTACAAGTCAAAATAGTTTAAGACTGTAATTTTGAATAAGTCAATTGCAAGTAGTTGGTGGTTGAGAGAATTTCTCAAGTTAGTTGGGATCCTCCCACCTTTTTCTCATGACCTCTCTCCTATAAATACTTGAGAGGGTCCTTTGTAAAGTTATCTTTTTGGCAAGCAAGAAAACTCTACAGAATTTTGTACTCATAAAGACTTTGAGCTTTATAATTACAAGTTGTTCATTTTCAAATAATATCAAAGAGTTGCAGATTTCAGACTTTGTGTTGAATTCTCACTTTGTGTCCATTGTGTTCTTATGTCATTTTGGGGCATTGCTTTGTGATCATTTGAAAATTGAGAAAGATTGCTAGAGAGAGCTTCAATTAATATATTTTCAGACTTTGTGCTGTTAATATTGAAGATTGAATTCATAAATTAGAATTTAAGAAGAATTACAAGTCTTTGTGCTCGTGACGATTCTCGTTCATAGTAGTTAAATAGATACATCATATTTTCAGACTTTGTGTTGTCATACGTTGTATATTGTCATTAAAGTTATCTTTTAAAAGGGTTGATAGGATTGCAGATTTTCAAGACTTTGTGCTTGAGGTTGTTTTCCCGTCCCGAAGGAAGTGACGGAAGTCTTTGAGCTTTTAGGAAACTTCATTTCCTTTCTATTGATTTTATTTACAAGTAGCTATTATAAAATTCATGTTTCTTTTCTGCGAAGAGAAAAGAGTTTGATCTCTCCTGAAACAAGAGGAAAGATTATCGTTTCACTCATATTTGTTTTTAGTTATTTAGATAGGGGGAGCCTTCCCTTAAATAGGAGAGTTTAACTCACACACTGTGTTGAAATCACCATTTTGCTAAACCTCCTAAGTTTACAAAATATTCAACCAACATACTTGAACCCCCACTCCTACCCCAAAGGCCCTCTTTTCTATTATTCAGATGCAGCGGCAAAACAACGGATGCAGTTGTTAGTATTGAAATGGATGAAAGCAAATACTTTGAGCTAAGAGCGCATAAACAGTGGATAATTTCTATTACTCAGTGTACATATGGGGCCCCTTGCCTGATTTGCCTATTTTCAGGTTTCCTTGGTTAGACATTCTCTCAAGTTCTAGCTACCCCCTTGATCAAGGAGTGCCTTTAGTGAGTCCCATCAATCCTTTCACCCTCGGTCAACCAATCTGGCATTTAAATTCAATTTGATAGAGGGAGTACTAGCTCTCAAGTATATCTATTCTTGCCTATCGTGACAAACAATAGTTAGTCCCAAAAGCTTGCTATGACAAGAGGCCACCATAGAACTATCCCAAGGTTGGTGTTCAACCACTTGAGCCCCAGCTAGATATAGTAGAAGTATCACCAGTCCCCTTTCTATAGCTATTATAGAAGGGTGGGGGCCACCCCCTACTCTAGATAGTTTGCAACAACAATTGGATTCAGAATGGGCTCTTAGTCCTTCGGCAACTTCCATTGCCTCTCTTGCTTGGGCCCATGCCTTTACTTTTGTTGGATCTTGCTCTTCCTTTGCGGTCTAGTGTTGTTAATAAATTTTTGAAGTCGGTCTTGAATAGTTGCTCTTCCTATTGACTCTCTAGACTCTCTTGTGATAGCAAGCTTCTAAATAGATTGAGGTGCTCTTCTCAAGCTTATATAGATTGAGGTGCTCTTCCTATTGACGCTGTGGAAAATACCTCCTACTTATCAAGCTTCTAGATCCCCATGGAATTCTAGATAGATTGAGGTGCTCTTCTCTCCCCCATCGGAGGTCAAGTGCTTACTTGAGACTAAACTAATATACGTCATATACAGTTGATTCAGACCAACCTATTATCCAACTTCCTCATCAATTTGGCGCAAGTTGGTAGATAGTGAGCCGCTCAACTATTTGTCAATCATCTATCTATAAGTAACATATCAATAGTAACTTAACTTCATGTCATGTTGCCTGTGAGGAACTCCTTACACAATGAGTGAGACAAAGATGACAAATAGTTAGGGTGTTTATTTGCTGAAATCAACTCTTGAATCTCTGTGCGAGATGAGACTCATGTATGCAGCTGATAAATCCATCTTTTTTGGGTTCAAAAAAAATGAAAGCAACTTTTTCTCCCTAGGTGGATTGGTTAAGCCAATTGGTAAGGCCCTTGGGGAGCCTATCTATAGCAGGGGAGGTTAGCCCCGCCCCAACCCAACTCTTTGAAATGGGTCAGAGTGGTCCCCTAGAACTAAGCAAGCTTCAAAATGGTTTCCAAGGAAGTACTTGAATTGGTAGGCTCCCAGTGGTCAGGGCGATTGTTTCATTTTGACCCAAATCTTGAACTTCTTTCATCAATCAGTAGAGTCATCCCTCAAGGGTTGGTTAACTAGCCCTACCCTTGGCGGTAGCTCCTTCCCTAGGGTGGGAGGGGGATTTAGGGTAGCCTTGGGGTAGGGGTGGGACTCTTCATTGCCCCTGCCCCTCTCCCAACCCCTACCCCTCATTAGAACTTATCACTATACCTTACCCCTCCCTTACCCCTAGCCCTCATCAGAACTTATCACTATAACTTACCACTCCCTCTCCCCCTCTCTCGTTCATTGGTTGAGTCTCTCCCCACCCCAACCCTCTATATAGATATAGTCATGGCCCCATCCACCTACTATAGATGTCCTTTGGGAGGCCGAGGGGTGAGCATAGCTATATATGGGATACTCGGTTCAAGATATACAAAACTTTAGTTGTTCACCTGCATTGGTTACTCACATAGGAATTGAAGCATCAAGCAACAAACTTTGGGTCGATGGTTGATCCAATTTTGGTCCTAGTAAGGCAAGCAAATGTTGTAATATTGGTGATCTATTTGGGGAGGGCCTTTAGGTGAATATAGGGGAAGTAGGGCTAGGGTTAGGATTAGGCTTAGTTCATAGTTTGGCTTGGTGTTGGGACACCCTAATATTGGTCAATGAGGTAAATTGGTTTTAGATGGATTGGATCAATTACAATTGACATTAAATAAACATAAACTGATTTAGGATATAAAACAATTATCTTTGTAATTGGAAGGAAAACTTGAACCGATACATTTATTAGTTCAACAAGGTCAATAGCCACCATTGAAGCTCCATACTACTTACTACTTATTTAATTACCATCATTCTCTTACAAAAGTCCATCCCCTTTAGCAGGGTATATCTTGATTCGCTTCTTTCATCATGACATTGAGATCCATATGTCCTCCTCCTTTACTCCCTTCTTAATGTGATTTGATTTGGACATATGATTGACATATTGTAGTCATATCTTGAGTAATTCCTTGGGGATTGTTGGGCACATATGCACTAACTAGCTTTGGATTTGCCTCTACAAATGAGCCATATTGTTTGTTGCTTCTGTAAGGGGCACCTCTTTTTTCTCTCCTATTACTGCCTTTGTTTGGTCAAATGCACCCTAATCTTATGCTTTTACTAGATATGGAACTGCTGGATCATTCATTAGGTGAAGGTTTCAATCATTATCTTGATTTAGTGGTTATGGATTTGCTTGCCCTTGCTCATCTCTCTCCACTCGACATCCACTCATAAACGAACTCCTTGATATCCCCCCATCATATAACTCTTTCTACTTGGCATGCATTGGTGGTTTCCAAAATTGTGCTTAGGGGGTTCTCTTGCATTGTGATTTTACTAACATAAATCAGGAAAAATATCTCTGTTATTGGTTTGGGTTCAAGTATGCTGGTATGTCAATTTATTCTTGGGGTTGGGTACGTTTTGAGTAAGTCTACAAAAAGCATATAAAAATAATAAATATTTGCAATTTGCATAGTTTAGTCCAAAAATATGATTTCAGTTAGAAATATATTATTAAATTAAAATATTAAAATTTAACTATATTATATTAAAAATTAAAAAAGACAAGCCACAAGACTCCCCACCAGTTGTACAAATCCCCAAAACTAAAAGCTAAAAAATAAAAATTGAAGAGTAGTGCACAAACTTAAACAACAGCAAAAGCAACAATAATAATGACACCACTAAAATACTTTTGGGATAAGGTGTCTCAACCTTGCAATCTTGAAGTTCATGTCTTATTTTTTTGTGTCTATTGCTATTTCATCTTTTGTGCCTATTGTCTCCACTTGGGAAAGTGGGTGTCCCATTTTGGAGTGGCATGAATTTCGTCTTTTAGTAGATTTTGTCCTCACATGATGCAGGCTTCCATTTGAGGCTTGTCTTATTTGGACATGTGTTGGCATCTTGAGAGGTGTGTAGGAGCATCTTGACTAGTCTTCACATGGTTACACATGATAGATTCTTATGACATGTAAGAGCATGTAAGAGGGAGGTTACATTGAAATCTTGAGCAGCCTTATGACAGTGTTGAATGCTTGTCATGAAGCATCTAATGCTTGGAAGAATAAGGACAATTTGGATGCCCAAGCTTGGGTAGTCAAATATTCTTTGTTAATGACACTATGCCAACATGTAAAGAATATGCTATTAATAGTTGGGGGCATCTTAGACCAAGGGAGGTGTTGGGTTTTGAGTCCAACCAATTTAGGAACCATACCTCTCTTCGGCTTGTAAATGGCTTCCAAAACTATGCCATGGTTTCATCTTGTAACTCTTCTATAAATTGGAGCTCGTTTAAGGAGGTTGGACAAGTTGTTTCACAGATTGTAGTTGTAATGAAATGCAGGATGTAAGAAGCCCTTCCAGAATGTGGTGTTTTTTTTGCGATTGTTTTCAGTTTGATAGATGTAACATTTTATCAAACTCATTTCACCTCATTACAAACATTGAACATAGAACTCAAATGAAATACATATCAGGTTTAGGGAACAACATTGTAACTTCAATCTTTCATAATAAACTGTCATACATTGATATGTTAGCAGACATACAATTCCAGTCTAATACAAATCCATTATGAGAAATAAAATAAAGCAACTATGCATATACAGTCACTTAGAAATTAACTACAGTAGTGTTTGTGACTATTCTGAGAAACAGCAGCAGGTAGCATATGCAAAATAGATTTACTTCTGATGGATAACAGTAATATGCAATTTCAGAAGTTTACTAATATATATCAGATTATCATGCACACAAATACCCGGTCAGCAAGCTCCAATCTGAGTTGCCCAAGGTGAAGAAGGATGCCTAGCAAACAAGATGTGCCCAGGATGATAGATGGCAGCCAAGATGTGATTCCCAGGTATACAAGCAAACACGTCCAGGTCTGATATAATGCCCAGAACTGACTGAACTCTTTCAGCAGCAGATATATCAGTGTTTTGAACCTCCACAAGCCTGCGACTAACTTCAGCAAGCTCACCCCTTTTCCTGAGTCTCATGTGGGTCTCAAAGGCTGAAACGTCCCCTCAAACCAGAGGTAAACTCAACGCAGGAATGAATGATGGCCAGGTATTGCAGAAATAAACACTTACAGGCTGGAAAAGTCATCCAGTTTCAAAAAGCCAGTATAACCCCCCCTTAGTCTCACGCACAGGTATTTGAGAAGTGCTATTTGCATTAACACCTGAATATAGAAGCTTTAGTAAAGATGTCCAACAGCAGTATACTCCAACACTTCACAAAGCCAATATTGAATCTCACGCCCAGCCTCCCAATCACACACATAAATGGCATTAAAGAGCCACGCCCAGACCTGGAATGATTTTCAGATTGGCAATGGAGCCTGGAATGTTAAACCCTTCATTGTTAAACCCTTGACCATCAATGCAACAAAATATGTTTCGCTTATTCTCAAATTTGTCTCCACAAGAGACCCACAAATTTGCCCAAATAGAAGATCTGAATGATCTCCTTCATGAACCAGCTAGGGTGGAATCGTTTCACCACCAAAACTGGATGCCCTAGGGTTTTCTCTTCCCCAAGACCAAGAACTCCAAGAAGTTCTCCAAAAGCGAAAATGAGAAATAAGTCAAGCATAAAGCAAATGAGCCTCGAAATCCACTTTTATATCCTTCACTTTAATTCCCGCTCAAAATAATAATAAAGTGACTTTATAAAGTTAACTTTTTAATTTATCTCCAAAGTCACTTTATAACTCATTTAATTAATTATTTAACATTACCTTTTAAATGTACTTTTCCCACCAAGTAATATTAAACAATTAAATAAATTAATTTCCTTTTCCCGATTATAACCTACAGGAATTAAATAGGCTAATACACCCTGAGGGTGATCACTAAGAAGGGGACATTACAGTCCTCCCTTCCCGAGATTGCTTGCCCTCAAGCAATTGTAAATTGGGCTGCTGCAATATCTGTTCTCCCTCCCAAGTTGCGTCCTTTGTAGCAAGTCTCTCCATCTAATCAAATATTCCTTGATAACCCTGTTCCTCAATCTCCTCTCTCTAGTATCAACAATCTCCTCAAGAACCAACACCAAATGTCCCTCCTCATCCAACGGGGGTAACTCTGTTGATGAAGTAACCTGCTGCCCCAGTGCCTTCTTGAGGCATGAAACATGAAAGACATTGTGAATTTTGCTATTCTCGAGCAACTCCAACTCATAGGCTACTCCCCCCCACTCGCCTAGATATCTTGTAAGGACCGTAGAACTATGGTTTCAATTTCTTCGCACCACTTTTCTTCAGTGAAGACTGCCTGTAGGGTTGCAGTCGTAGGAAAACCAAGTCTCCTACCTCAAAACTGCGCTCAACCCTGTGCCTGTCTGCATAGGTCTTTTGCTGATTTTGTGCCACCTACAAACTCTCCTTAAGAGCCTTAAGAATATCTTGATTCTCCTATATCAAATCCTTGGCTTTGGGGAGCCTTGAGCCAAATCTAGAAATGAAGGTGCATCATAACCATACAATGCACGAAAGAGTGTCATACCAATAGACATGTGGTAAGTGGTGTGGTAGCAATGCTCTCCCAAATGCAACCACTTTATCCACGCCTTCTATTGCCCCGAGACATAATTACGTAGATATCCCTCAATCCACTTATTCACTATCTTAGTTTGGCCATTTGTCTAAGGGTGGTAACTTGTACTCGGAGTCAACTCAGTACTTGCCAATCTAAATAGCTCCTGCCAAAATGCACTGAGGAACCTACTGTCCTTGTCATTGACTATATACTTTAGCACTCGTGGAGTCTAAAAACCTCTTTGAAGATCAACTCTGCTACTTGCAGTGCCTTGTACTTTGAAGAAATAGCAAAGAAGTGAGCGAATTTTGTCAACCAATCTACCACCACATATATGCAGTTTATGCGATGAATCTTAGGTAGACCTGTAATGAAATCCATGGATATGCTTTCCCACTTTTGCTCAGGGATAGGTAATGGCTGCAACAACCTAGCAAGATGAGTATGCTCTGACTTGTTCTGTTGACAAGTCACACACTCCCTCACATACCTCAACACATCATCCTTGAGGCCCTTCCAAGAGAACCTCTCTCTGATTTGCTTGTATGTTTTGAAGTACCCCTGATACCCTGCTAATGGAGAATCATGTGTAGCCCTCATAATCATCTCCTTAAGCTTGGATTCTAGCACCAAGTATATCCTGTCCTTGTAGTAGATGATATCATCTATCACCTTGTACCTATCATCTAGGACTTGCCCATCCATCAACTCATAAGCAAATTGGTTCTTGGAGTACTCCACTAGGAGATGAGATTTCCAGTCAACTGAAATCTCTGTAAGTGAGCATGTTGCTGGTTTCCTGGAGAGGGCATTTGCAACTATGTTTTTCTTGCCCTTCACGTACTCAATATCAAAGTCGTAGGCCTGTATTTTTCTGACCCACTTTTGCTGCCTCTCATTTAAATCCTTCTGCTCTAGGAAATACTTAAGATTGTTGTGGTCGGTCCTCACCACAAATTTCCCACCTACCAAGTATTGCCTAAACTTCGCCAATGCATGCATTATGGTGAGCATCTCCTTATCATAGATAGAATATAATCACTTAGACCCCCTCAACTTACGACTCTCAAATGCAATTAGATGCTTGTTCTGCATTAACACTGCTCCTATGCCGTCACCCGATGCATAACACTCCAACACAAAAGGTTGTGTAAAATCTGGAAGTGCTAGTACAAGACAACTGCTCATAACCTCCTTGAGCTTATCAAAAGCTCTCTACACCTCCTCTGACCATTTGAAAGCTCTCTTCTTCGTAAGATCTATCACCGGTGCACCCAACTGTGAGAAAGCCTTGACAAAGCGTTTGTAATAGCTGCATAACCCAAAGAACCCACGTAGCTCTATAAGGGACTTAAGTGGTGGCCAGTCAAGTATCACCTATATCTTCTCCTAGTGTACCTGTACCCCCTATGCGTTGATCACATGTCCTAAGTACAAAATTTATTTCATACCAAATTCATACTTTGATGCCTTAGCATAGAGAGACCAAGCACCCATGATGCCCGATACCTCATCCAATTGTTTCAAATGGTCATCCTAGGTTTTACTGTATATGAGAAGATCATCAAAGAATACCAACAAATACTTATGCAACTGCTTATTGAATATATGTTTCATACAAGACTGGAAGGTAGCAAGTGCGTTAGTCAAACTGAAAGGCATGACTAAGAACTCATAGTGCCCATAATGGCACTTGAAGGCTGTCTTGTGTATGTCCTGCTCTTAGACTCTAATCTGGTGGTACCCTGATTGAAGATCAATCTTCGAAAAGTACACTGCCCAATGCAACTCATCAAGTAACTCGTCGATCTTGGGTATAGGGCACTTGTTCTTAATCGTTTTCTTGTCCAGTGCACGATAATCTATGCACGTCCTCATTGTCCCATCCTTCTTAACCAGGACTACCGAAGAAGCGAATGGGCTGAAGCTAGGTCTAATGTGACCCATGTCTAACAACTCCTTAATTGCCTTCTCTATTTCATTCTTGAATTTCTTAGGATGTCTAAAGGAGTGGTCATGACGGGCTTCGCTCCCTCTTCCAATTCAATGGTGTGCTTGAAGCCCCTATTAGGATGCCTCCTTGGAGGAATCTCCCCAAAAACTTTATCATGCTTACCCAACAATGACTGGATATCCACATGGTACGGCTGGCTACTATCTATAGTCTCCTTGGACGTGATCGAACATTTAACTGCCCATGCAACATCCCCATGTTTGAAAATGCTCTCCATCCGCTTAGTTGACACTATCTTTGGAGAACCATTAGCCATACCCCTAAGCACAACCTTTTTCCCATCTGCTGCCCTGAACTTAAGCTCCATGGTCTGGAAGTTCTGTGAGCACTTCCCCAGTGAATGAAGCCATTGTATACCCAATATAGCATTTGTATCACCAAGGTCAACTACATAAAAGTCATCAGTAAACGTGTAGTTTCCTAATGTCACACCAAATGAGGAACCCTCTATGTGCAAGTTATGTTGAATCCATCTGCCACCATCACACTGAATCCCTCAAAATCCTCTGTAGGTATACCCCTCTTAGTCACCAAAGTTGAGTCTATGAAATTGTGGGTTGCCCCACTATCAATTAGAATAGTAACACGCTGCTCCTGTAATACTCCCCTAACTCTGAAGGAATTGAACTTGGGAGTACCTGAAATAGTAGCGATAACACCACTCAACGATAACACCACTCTTAGTCTCCATCTGTGGTTGCTCATCTTCTGAACTGCTATCATTGCTGCCTTGTACTTGTTTTGCCTCTCCATCATCCTCACTATCTGAAAGAACCTCAATATAGTGTACCTTCCCTTTACCCATGCATCTGTGTCCATGCTCCCAAGGTTCCTTACAACTGAAACAAAGCTTTTTCCTCCTCAACTCCGTATGAGTCTCGTCATCTAACTTGTCTTTCTTGGGCCACTCCTTTTGAAAGGGCTTTTTGTCTTTGTTCTTTTGAGGAATGAATGGTTTGGCCGGAAATTTACTCTTAGGCATTGAATGCTCAATGTCACATGCCCGTATGATAGCATAGTGAAGTGACTCTGATTTGAAAGCCTTAATCCAACCACGTAGTGGCTTGGATAGACCCTCGATGAAAAGTATGATCAGTCTGTGCTCCAATACATCTGATACCATAATCGAGAGTCTCTGGAACTCAAAAATGTGTGCATCCATAGTACCACTTTGCTTGAGATGTGCCAACTCCCTAAAGTGTAATTCAGGATCCTTCTGGTCAAACCTATCCGTCAGCTTCTGAGTGAAGTCCAAGTAGGATGTGATACTAGCATGTCCCAAGGTGACTAACCCATGGTACCAACACTCGTGGGCCTCACCCTCCAAATGTAACGTGGCGTACTTGATAGATTCAGACTCCAACATAGGGTTGAGATGGAAATAGGTGTCCAACTTCTGAACCCAAGATCTAGTTGTGCATTTACTTGAGCCATCGAATGAAGGTATAGATAGTTTGCCCACCTTAGACTGCAATTCTTGATTCTGAGGGCCCCTATTGTGATCCCTTGGCCTATTCCTATTTTTTATGGCACAAAAATCCTATAAAGTCATCGTTGCATGAAACTCATCGCCAAGAGACTGATACTCCCTCAAATAATCGGTAAATCCCTC
This sequence comes from Sequoiadendron giganteum, assembly GCA_007115665.2. Lineage (NCBI taxonomy): Eukaryota > Viridiplantae > Streptophyta > Pinopsida > Cupressales > Cupressaceae > Sequoiadendron > Sequoiadendron giganteum. The sequence goes on along the minus strand of CM021101.1, from coordinate 432,279,687 downwards.
ACCCTATGCTTGCTGTCCCTGATTACCAGCTGGTTGACTTCCCAAAAACTGAGGCATAAGTGGTCTAGGAGTCACCCTACTAGCTGCCCTAGTGTGGCTTTGAGCAGGTACATGTGTATTACTCCCTTCACAAATGTTCCCATTATCATTATTATGCCCATTAGTACCTCCTGTACCATTGTTACCAGCATTATTGTGATCAGCCATCAACTGAGTGAGGAGCTGGACTACCTGTTGTTGACCCCTTGCAAGGTCATTCAAAATCTGCGAAGTGCTACTTTCAGGTGGTTCATGCCTATCACCCATATTTTCTTCTAATGACTTCGAATCAAATATATTCAATGCTCTTTCTCTTTCCCTTCTACTCCTGTAAGTTTTGTAAGCTTGATCTTCCGGATTCATAAATAATCATTAATCATGCAACTGAAATTCTGAAACCAAACTTGCAATTCCCCAAATACATAGGCTAGCAGGAAGACCAGCTCTAATACCACTGTAAGAACCCCTTCCAGAATGTGTGGTGTTTTTTTTGTGATTGTTCTCAGTTTGATAGATGTAATATTTTATCAAACTCATTTCACCTCATTGCAAACATTGAACATAGAACTCAAATGAAATACATATCAGGTTTAGGGAACAACATTATAACTTCAATCTTTCATAATAAACTGTCATACATTGGTATGTTTGCAGACACACAATTCCAGTCTAATACAAATCCATTATGAGCAATAAAATGAAGCAACTATGCATATATAGTCACTTAGAAATTAACTACAGCAGTGTTTGTGACTATTTTGAGTAACAGCAGGAGGTAGCATATGCAAAATAGATTTACTTCTGATGGATAACAGTAAAATGCAACCTCAGAAGTTTACAAATATATATCAGATTATCATGCACACAAATACCTGATTAGCAAGTTCCAATCTGATTCACCCAAGGTGAAGAAGGATGCCTAGCAAACAAGATGCGCCCAGGATGATAGATGGCGGCCAAGATGTGATTCCCAGGTATACAAGCAAACATGTCCAGGTCTAATAGAATGCCCAAAACTGACTGAACTCCTTCTGCAGTAGATATATCAATGTTTTGAACCTCCACAAGCCTGTGACTAACTTCAGCAAGCTCACCCCCTTTTCTTGAGTCTCACGTGGGTCTCAAAGGCTGATATGCCCCCTCAAACCAGAGGTAAACTCAACGCAGGAATGAATGATGGCCAGGTATTGCAGAAATAAACACTAACAGGCTGGAAAAGTCTAGTTTCAAAGAGCCGGTATAACCCCCTCTTAGTCTCACACATAGGTATCCGAGAAGTGCTATTTGCATTAACACCTGAATAATACTCAAGGGAAAGGCCACACCAGAATATAGAAGCTTTAGTAAAGATGTCCAACAGCAGTATACTCCAACACTGCACAAAGCCAATATTGAATCTCACGCCCAACCTCCCAATCACACACATAAATGGCATTAAAGAGTCACGCCCAGACCTGGAATATTTTCAGATTGGCGCTGGAGCCTGGAATGCTAATTCCTTCATTGATAAACCCTTGACCATCAATGCAACATAATATGTATTGCTTAATCTCAAATTTGTCTCCACAGGAGACTCACAAATTTTCCCAAATAGAAGACCTGAATGATCTCCTCCACAAACCAGCTAGAGTGGAATTGTTTCACCACCAAAACCGGATGCCCTAGGGTTTTCTCTTCCCAAGACCAAGAACTCCAAGAAGCTCTCCAAAAGTGAAAATGATAAATAAGTCGAGCATAAAGCAAATGAGCCTCAAAATCCACTTTTATATCCTTCACTTTAATTCCTGCTCAAAATAATAATAAAGTGACTTTATAAAGTTACTTTTTAATTTATCTCCAAAGTCACTTTATAACTCATTTAATTAATTATTTGACATTACCTTTTAAATGTACTTTTTCCGCCAGGTAATATTAAACAATTAAATAAATTGATTCCCTTTTCCCGACTATAGCCTACGGAAATTAAATAGGCTGATACGTCATCAGGGTGATCACTGAGAAGGGGACATTACACAGGAGAAATTTAGAGGGATTTGTATTGATGTAATTCTTTGGAGGATTAATACAAGCTTTGGATCTCTTTGGGTGCAAAGTTTTTTTCAGAAAGCATTTCCCCACATATATCTTGTGTTATGGTTTGCATATTGTGTATGATTATTTCCATTTTCTTTTATGATTTATCACAAATTATTTACTTAGATGCTTTAAGTTTGGAACATACTTTCACTTGTTAATTATATCCCGTTTCTATAAACACCACTATTTTTATGTTCATACTCATTGGCTATCATTGGATAGAGAACCAATAGAGCCAAGGACAATATATGCATGTAGGCCTTTGTTGGCCATTCTATTAACTATTAAGGTCCTTACACAACCTGATCCCCACAATTCCCTTGTCATTCTCATGCTGAAAGGCTGTGCTCTTGTGCTTTCTCATAGATAAAGACAAAGTGGAATGCAAGGAATAAAATCACCGCTGCACATCATCTCTGACCTACTTGACAATCCTACTTACACTCACAACAGATTGGACCACAAACTTGGACCAAGTATGAACTGAACCTCAATTCAAGGTTTTTCTGTGTGAACCAGAAGCATATAAAAAATCAGTAGCATAATTACTACTCATTGAGGTCATTTCGAGATGACTGTAAATTACAAGATTCAAATCCCACAAAAAATTTAAAAATGTAAGACAAATGAATGGCAGATATACACTTGTGTGTAGAACTTTGTAGAGGTTTTTTGAGGCTAAAGTTTTGTAGAATGCCACATCAAAGATTTAGGACAATGTAATTAGTTGGTGGATTGTAGTAGACATTTAAAAGAGCTTGGATGAATTGGAAATGGAGAGTTAATGTTTTCTTTGAAAGCTTTTGTAATAGATCATAGTGGAGCAAGAAGCATCAATAAAAGATTTGCAAATTAGATTTGGGCCATACCTTGATTAAGTTTGTATGATGTGAACTTTTAATTAAGCATGGTGACTGGCATTTCAATCACTTCAGTAATTAAAGTTTTTTCCAAATATTAGATGAGCTTTTTTTTGGACCATTCAGTCAACCTTGAATTAGGTGATATTGTCTCCTACATTCTCTTATGTAACTTTGTTTCTCATTAGTCTAGGAAAGGGCCCCAACAGATCCCTCACTAATTATCTAAAAGAGACCTTGAATCAACGACTTGGATATATTTTTGAGATATAAAAGAGGCAGCATATGATGAGAATGAAGTGAGGTTGATTAAGGGCCATTAAACAAGTTTTAAATTGAAAGGTGGAAAAACCTTAGTAGGCTGATAATTTGGTTTGTTAGACTCTTGAGATCAAGGAAGACTGGATATTGTTGATTTTGTTGGCTATCAAGTTGGTTTGGAAAGCTTACTAGGGAAAAGAGGGATTTCCTTGAGGCATCAAAGCTTTGTTAACCTAGGAAAAAGGATAGCCTTAGATCAAGATTTATATCTAACATTGTTGATAAATCTTGGTGGGGTTTAAGTTTGGAAATTTGGATTGTTAATATTTCGATCCTGAGGAGGATGTTGGTTTGTTGACCTGATTTGAGATTAGATGGTTTTTATGGTTTATAAATTTATAGAGCATTGTGGGTTAATTCTGTAATGGTTTGAATTGTTAGATCTTTTGAACCACGGTGGATTGGCAATGTTAGACCAAAAGGAGATCAATGGTTCATAACAGATTTTAATATTAAAGCTTTATACTTCATGAGGTGGATGAGAAAGATCATATGATCAAGTTTGTCCTTGTGGTTGACTTTTAACATTTTCAAATTAATCACTCTTGGCAAGTAAAGTTGATTCGTTGCCATTGGATGTTGAATTAATTGGACAACCATGATGCTTCCTTGGGATTGATTTAGAGCTTTTGTGTTCTATACAAGTTAGAAGGCTAGGTTGGATAACAATCACTGGATTAGATTTTGGATTGACAATGTAGGATAGCTTAGGGGAACATAATAAAGCATTTTAGAATAAGTAGGGTCATGGATCATCTTGGAGAATCTTTTTATGTTTAGGATTAAAAATTGCCTTCTTAAGTCACTTAAATTAAATGAATGATTGAAGTAAGGAAACTACAAGCTATTGGACAACTATGAACTAAATAGTTAAAGATAAAACTCAAGATTGGTAAGTAATTTTATGTGCACATGCTTATTTGGTTAAAGGTGAAATCTTAATAGTCTGATCTCATGAGAATGGATGGTATGGAACAAATGAAGAAAAAAATTTTAGAACATTGATTGACAACCATTACATTAGATTGGTTAGCCAAGAGCTTTCCTTGGAGATTGAAAGTAAAGCTTTTAGTTTAGAGACAAGGAAATAAAAATTCAATTCAAGTTGGTTATCATTGATAATGGAATAATGGAAGTGCTGTAGTAGGGTTGAAAGTTTGACAAGATGCTGTTGGCAAAAATTGACTCTACTCGTGCCATGGTTGTGGAACTTGAACATTGATGAAAGTGCACAAAAATATTTGGTGGGCTTGGAAAGAATTTGACCACTCTCTCAAAGATTTGTTGTTGGATTGTCACTAAATTGACAATGGCCAATTAAACCAAAGGTTCAATTGTTATTTCCTTTTGTTTTAAGATTTTTGACAGACCAACAAGTAGTTGAAGCTTTTATATGATGAACATGAAACAAAATCAAGGGGAAAAACATAATAGAAACAAAAAACGAACAACACAATATGATAACAAAAATAAATGGCAGGGTATATAGTATCGTAATTTGAAGTTTTATTCTTCAAGAACAAGGTGAAGCAAATTAACAATAGACCCTACCTACCTAGAGATATTTGAACAAGATATGCATGTTTTGGAGAGATGTCTATGAGAAGCAATTGTCCCATTGAGGCAAGTTGGGAGAGATGTGAAAAGTGTTATATAACTTGAGCTCTCGTGTACCATTTCCCTCATAAGGAACTTGACCCATCTTGACAATGTAATAGATAAGATTTATTTTGATTTCTTGTGTTTTTGGCCCATGCACAAATGACTTGTCCTGCTTTTGCTGGTAGAGATGTAATCAAGGATGGATTTTGTTAGCTGAATTCTTTTTTCTAGGGAAACTCGGGGACGCGTCCCCCCCTAAAATGCCCGGTCCCGGTCCCCGGAATGTCTCGGGTATGGGGGGACGGCTGGGGGACGGCAGGGGACTGTCCCCTTTTTTTTCCAAAAAAATAGGAAATGTCCCCGAAACGGGGGGATGACGTTGACCAAATAGGGACGGCTGATCGGCCCCAGGGACAGCCAGGGGACGGCCAGGGGATGCATGTTTTAAAAAAAAAAAAAATATATATATATATATATATATATATATATATATATAGTTTTCAATTTTTTGGTTTATGAGTTGTTCGTTTAAATTATTTTCATATATCTTTCACAATATTTGGAACACTCACAAGATAAATATTTGATGCTCTATTAGAGATATATAAAAATAACAAAAATTTATTCCAAAAGTGTGTAAACTTGAATTTATTTGCTTGCTGTTCACTAACAGGTTTTAGAGACAAAGACTTAGGATTTTGACATTTTTAAACAGTTCTTACTTCTTCACAATTGGAAATAGGCTGAATATTAAGGCAATTTGATGCCCAAAACTCCTTGAGTGCAGCAATTGTCCCCACATTTAACTGCTGAAATCCATATCAGACAATACACCAGCATTGAATTTACTTCCAGTAGTCCACACTCCCAGCAAACTACAATAATTCTGCCTTCAGACGCCTCAGCTATTCATTATTGTTCTGTGCCAAGTAATCGATAACATAGGTGAAACAATCTTCATTGTAATCACAAATGTTCTCCCAATTTGTGAGCTGGAAACAACCTTATGTAATTTGACATAAGTTTATAAATTATAATTTGGAGGTTGTATTATGATTCATGTATGTTAATTCTGAATTTTCAATGTGTATTGAGTATTGACAAAGAATGTTGAACAAAAATGTTATATGTTAAGGTTCTATGATGTATATTATGTATGCTTTATCCATGTTTTCATATGAATATTTAAAATTTCCCTATATATTTAAAATTTTCCCTATATTTTATATAGCCGTCCCCTGCCGTCCCCGTCCCGGAAACTTGGGGTATCCTTGCTTTTTTCTGTATCTAGTGTGTGTTAGGATTTTAATTTGCACCTTTTAGTGTGACACAAAATGGAACCGTGCAGTAGAAACACTTGTTGAATTAGAAGGGGAAGCTCCTTGTAAAACAAAAACTAACTTAATATGAATAATATATGCTTGCTATTTACAACCTTTATAGTATTTCTTTGGGGTGGTTTACATTCATTTGAACAAAACTAAACTTGTGACTTTTTGGATTCACTTAGGGCAAAAGGCTATGACACCCTTCAATTTAAGGAAAAAGTTTTTTTATATTTTTGAACAAAAAATAAATCCTACAGCTACACGCTTGCATTATTCAACTAAAAGCAAAGTTTGAACAATGCAAGTGCATAGAAAGACTAGATAAATTTAAATACAAAGATACAAATGTTTTGGTAAATTAAATTATGAGATTGATACAAAGCCACGATCATCAACTTCAAGAAAACCTGCTATACAAAGCTTGCAACTTGCTAAAAACAATTTAATTTCCCTCAGCACACATAACAAACATTTCAATAGCAATTTAAAAGCATGATAGATGTAATAAGTTTTATTGAACAGATATGGAAGTTTGGATTAATAATAGCACTGAATAGCAACTTCAGCAATATGTAAGCATGAGAATTACATTAAAAATTTAAATGTAAAATGACCCTTATTTATATTGTTTATAAATCTATTGCATGAGAAAGTAATAAAAGCTAACTTTGACTTCTACACTAAAAATAATTGATTACATGCAATGTGATTGTAATTACAAAATTTTATCCATTATTATTATATCTTAAATCATGTGATTATCAGTTAGATCGATGTTAAAGATCGTTACAAACTGACACTTAGAAGTCACATGTCTCACATGGCAAGAGATCAAAAAATAAACTTCCAAAAATAGCCCACTCAAAAAAACTCATCAAAATAAAAATAAAGACAACTAAAAATAGCACATGCTATAAATAACATTGGCTATAAATAGTGAATCCTAGAATATGCTCTTTTCTTTGACAATGTGATGGTTAATTTGGATAGGCAGCATTGGATGATTCTTAATGAAGCTTTTCTGTTGTTTTAATCACGGTAGGTGCTTTGAGAACACTTTGAAACCTTTAGTCAAGATGATATGCTAGACACTTGAACTTGAATTTTCTGCAATGGCAACTTCATGTTTGAAAGATGACCTCTTTACTGTATGAACCTGTCTCAAAGTTCTGAGATGAATTGGAGAAAATAGGTAGTAAAGCCACAAGGAGTGTGCATTGGAGGAGATTTACTTGATCTTTGTCGCTAAAAAGTGTTCCTGGAGGAGTTTTATATGACATATGTCACTAAAAAGTGCATCTAGAAGAGTTTTACATGACATTTGTCATTGAAGTGTGTTTGGAGGAGTTTACATGACATTTGTTGCTAAAAAGGACACTTTTGTATTTGCTTGAAAACCTTGCAAATGTTAGGTTCTCTTTGCTAATATGTTTACCATCAATTAGGAGGAGAAATTTAGCAGCAAAGCCACTGAAAAATTGTGCCTCCTTAATGCCCTTTTAACCCTTGGCAGAGATCATTTATCTTAGTGCTGCTTCTTACCTTGCTGAAGGAGTTTTGAGTGGCAAATGCCAATGAAAAGCGTGCTTTTGTATTGACTGTTTAATTACCTCTTTATCACGTTTCACTAATGCTTCAGCCACTAACTTTTTGCTAGGTGCTTTTCACTAAGATTTTTGCCACTTTCCATGATGCTTGGGTAGATATTTTGAGGGTTATAACCATTAAAAAGTGTGCCAAAGGTCGACTTGAAAGTCTTTACCTTAGCTGGGCACACTTTGCTAAAATTTCTGCCAGTTTTCCTGAGTTTTGGGCACTGATTTTTGTTTTCTGCTGCACATGCTTTCATTCTTTTCTGCGTAAGAAATTGTTTTCTGATGCCTGCGACCAAAAACCAGTCAATAAACTTCATTCAAATATCTGAATTCTCTTTTGTCTTGCAAGTGATTCTGGAACTTTGAAACCTTATGATTTACTATCCAAGGACACATCAAAACATTGTTCAACAATTTGACTTTAAACAAGAATTCACACACCCAAACATGTCACTTGCAATTTTCTTTTAATGAAATCTTTGTCTATCACTTATGGAGACACTATGAGCAACACTCCATGCCTTACATATTTTGACTTCGAACAAAGTCATCTCCTGCCTTAGTGAACTTTCCATCATCTCTTTATTGATAGATCTTGATTCTCCACCTTTTTAACAGCATTTAAAAACTCTTTCACCTCCTTGCATTAAGACATAGGAAAAGATGAAAAAACCAACATAGACCAATAGGGCAAATATGACTTACATATTTTGACTTCGAACAAAGTCATCTCCTGCCTTAGTGAACTTTCCATCATCTCTTTATTGATAGATCTTGATTCTCCACCTTTTTAACAGCATTTAAAAATTCTTTCACCTCCTTGCATTAAGACATAGGAAAAGATGAAAAAAACAACATAGACCAATAGGGCAAATATGACCATTTGAATGGATGAAAAAACAAGGTTTTAGCTTTTTGAATCTCGACATGATATGAAAATTTTGCAAATTTTTTGTATTGGGTACATAAGCGTGTACAACAAAGGTAGAATGTAATAATGCAGTAGTTTTGCATTGAAAGCTAGATGAAGACCAAGATAAGTTGGAAGGTTGATGTAAAAGGAGTTACTTCCAAGTTTCTTAGTGATTTTTTATGGACTGTATTGAATAGGATGGCACTTGTGAGAAGTCTGTGCAAGTCTTTACCATAGCAAATGACGCAATACTTTGTGACCTACTTTGAACTCATGCAGTGCTCGGTGTTGATCATGTCATTGCTTGTACTTAGCATTGGTCCTTTGCAAAATGATTTGCACTAGCTGTTGTATGTGCTATATAAATTGGCTGCTTTGTTATTTTTTTTTTTGTGCCAAAGGAGTTGCTGTTGTAGATGGCAGCATTGGATAAGCTAGATCAATGGGAGCCAATGATTAGAAACCTAATCAAATCTTGAAAGGACTATTACTATAGAGTTGCAAATAACTCCATTTTAGCTATGCTAAATCAAAGGTAGACTTTCATCCCAAGTGCAATGCTTCTTGGAGTTGTAGCTTTTGAGAAGATGCACAATTATCCGATTCACCACTTTTCTTTGTCCATGAAATTGATTATACAGTGTTTTAGAATTGTTCAATGTTTGCCCATTATTAACCAGTGCACTTTCTAGAAATTTCTCAAAAATTTAATAAGTCTCTCAAACATGATGGTGGAAGGTAATCCAAAGTGAAATTATATATTCTGAAAGAATGGTTGAGTTGTTTGTTGAACTGAGATAGCCATTCTATATGATATAAAAATGACCATATTTGAAAATCTATCCACCACTACATAAAAGAAATCATTGCCATGCTTAATGATATGTAGCTTGAAACAAAATATATTAAAACTGATTACTATTGTCTTTTTGATACTGGTGAAGGTTTGTACATTCCTTGCTTCTTGTTGGATGGCTTGGATATAACACACGTAATACAGGATTTCGTGTATTTTGTGACATCAATCTTAATATATGGCTGAAATAAATAGTTTTTAATACCACGAGGGTTGTTTCATCTCCGAAATGATTTCCATCCTTGCTGAAGTTAGCTTCTTATATGAACTTGTGCATTCTATTTTGTGCAGTTTCTGCAAATGTTCCAAATAAATCAAGAGTCCATGATCTGTAAAAGGATTTGGTATTGTACTTCATGGCATGTTTGAAGGGTTATGGAACAAGATATGGGCTCTTAAATGCTGGAAAACTGAAAATGTATTAGGTAGGAAATCAAAATGTGGGTTTTGGGTGGAGAGATAAGATCTAGAAATGAGGGTTTTTGGCTTTTTGCTTTCGGGAAAAATTTCCAGCTGCAGCAGGCAGAAAAAGTGAACTCACGGGCAAAAATGTAATAACTGGTCTGCTAAAAGTTCCGAATTCATTATGTTATTTTTGGCATCTTGTGGCATTACAGATTTCTTAGTCTTTTTGGCTCCTAGATGCATTGTAAAGCTGTGTGTCGCCTATTTTGATGGGAATTAATTATCTTAGTTGCACATTATGCATGTTAGAGGGCTGTAAAAGAAGATGGTACGTTGCAATTCTCTGCTTTTAAGGAATGTTGTGATAGCAGAGACAGGGAAGTAGTATGAGAGAATTGTTAGTAGTCATTTGCTCTGGGATCAGAGGTGTTCAAGCTTTATTTTCGAGTTTATGTAGCTTAGATCCTATGTACTTAAATAATATTGAGTTCACATTCTAGTTAGATCTTTCACCCAAAGTAAGTTTCTTCATGGTATATCAGTCTCTTACTCTGTTTTGGTGTTGTTCTCTCTATTGTTTACGTTTCCTTGTTTATTCATACTTAACAAGTTCAGGCATTAATGCTCTCTCTCTAAGATTTAATCTATATGTTCGTGACTTTGTTATGGTACAGTTATCTGAGTTTGCAGATCAGTCTATCTTGCAAGTAGCGTATGGAATTGATTTACCATTTGCTCAATAAATTCCTGCAAAGTCTAAATCTGATCGTTAAAATTTTGGCTTTATGTCCATATGAGTCATGCACAAAGGGAAGAGTTTGAACCAGGGGTGTACTTATACAATCTGCTAGTGGATTAGCACTTTGTTTCTTAATTCTTATGCTTATGTTCAAGTGGAATTGCAGACTGTTTCTCATTCCACTCTTGTTGCGATTTGTATGAATGATGATCACCTTTCCTAATATGTAGTTCTTGTAGAGCTTACATGCTTGGACAATGGTATAAAGTTCTTGGTCATATGTGGGATATTTTTCTATCATGGCAGCGAATGTCTCAATGTAGTAAGCAATTGGATGATCGAATTCAGTGAGTACTGAACCAAATGCATTTAACTTAATCTTAAATGATTGTTGAAGATTAGGTAGTGTGAACAAAGGCATTGAAGAATGTTTGCATTTCAATTCCTCAAATGCTTTCTATTATGTGGATGACCAGCTGAAGTTTTCCTTCACGCTGTTGTTGGTGGAATGATTCAGGCCAAGTGATGTGTGAGAAACCAATTGCAAACTTAATATAAAAAATCACCAACCCCAAGAAATTACAAAATTTGTGAGGGTTTTGGTGCAAGCCATTCTTGAATGACATGGATCTTGATTGATTTCACATTTTCTTCATATGCATCAACATTACACCTAAGATATTGTATCCCCTTAGGGCAAATGAACACTTATGCCGATTTGCACACAACTTGTGCTGCCGCAGGGTGCTGAGCACTTGTTGAATGTGATGTAGGTGTTCTTCCTATTTTTTGATGAAGAGAAGCATACCCTAAAGATACACAATAGTGATTAAACCTGTAAGTGGCCAAAGGATGTTATTTGTTGTTTGCATGAATGTTGCCCACACGTTGGTAAGTTGAGGGGCATAACCAACCATTCAAATAAACTTTCCTTTGCACTGAAGGCTGTTTCAGAACAAGAGGGTTCAACAAAAGTCTAATGGCAACCTAATTCAAAATCTATCTTTATAAATAACTTTGTACCATGGAGCTAGTCCACAAGGTCTTCTGTCATTGGGAAAGGATAGTGGTTCCTTGCAATAATATTTTTCAAGGCTCTGCAGCTGATGCACAACTTCCATGTGCCATCTTTTTTCGGTGCAAGAACAATTGGGCTGCCAAAAGGAAGAGCTGGGCTTGATGTATCCTTTATCCACAAGTTTGTGAATTTTCTATTTGATCTCTTCATTCTATAGGAATGGGAGGTGGTATGGTAAGGCATCAGGAAGAGTTAGTCTTGGAATTAGATCAACAGTATGATTTACTGCACAATGCCTGAACTCTCCAATTGAGGACCGAAAATTCTTTTATTTCTCCACTAATTGGTCCAATTGCTGTTTTTCTGCTAAAGAAGGTGCAGTGTTAGCTTGTATTGCAAGGATGTCTTCCTTATTCACTTCTCATTGTGAAGAGCACAAATTTCTTACAACTTACCACTTCTACATTGTATGGCATTGATAAATGAAAGCCTAGGGACTAGTTTGTTTATGTGCTGTCTACTCTCACTCACTTCTATGATAATATTTCTTGAATATGCTTCATAGATTGCATGGCATTGGAAAAGACGTGTTTTCCCAAGGAAAACATCACATTCCTCTAATAGTGCTATCTCATAAGGAAGTTCATCATGAAAGAGTTTGATTTTGTACATCAAGTGAACTGATGAGTGATGTTCTTCTTTGAGTCTGAGCTAAGCCATCCAATAGTGTATGGTTGTAGGTGTTGTGTTAGTAACATGCTCTATACCTAGGAGAGTGTCATGTCCCCTTCTCAGTGACATCTCTCGGAGCACAGGATTAGCCTATCATACGACCCTCGTAGGCTGATAGACTGGATAAGGGGGTCACGTTGGAGCTTGGCTCAGCTTCTGTTGGCAGAGTTTGATCATTTGGCTTTCGTTCGGACTCATTCGGACATTTCTTGCAGAAGTTGCTATTTTTAGCAGTTCTTGGCAGTCAGTGTGGGACCCCTGCTATTTTTAGCAGTATGGTTTTGGCAGTGTTCAGAATCACTTCAGTGTTCGTCAGCTTCAGACGGATCAGGCATCGGATGATTAATGAGAGAGATATTAATATTTAATTAAATTAATTAAATATTAATTAAGTGGAGATTATAATATAAAGTTATAATATTTAATTATAACTTAAGTGATTTTGATTGAGGGGGTCGCCATCATCAGAGAGGGGCCAATTTGGCAATTAAATTTATAATAAATATTTGGTTGGAGACTATTGAAAGTAATTAAATAAAAAGTGTGAATATTTTAATGATTCCCTATTTTGGTGGAAATCGCACTTTTGAGGGTATAAGCCATTTTGCCTTGGATTTCGAGCCATTATTGCATATTGAGTTATTGAAATTGATCAAATTTGGTCTGAGCAAGAAGCTTTAGGGTTTCAGTCTCGAATTCATTGGGGAATGAGCCATCTCCATTGAAAGCAGTTCAGAGGGTGTGAGATACCACCTGATTTATTGCCAGCAGAGGAATTTCTTCACTCAGAAGAAATTATAGAACTTCACAAATTCATTCAGCATCAGAGATTTTGTTGGGGTTTTAATCAGAGAACAGATATTCTCCAAGGCGCATCATTCTAGAGGGTTTGGACACTATTTTCAAGAAGCCGTACAAGTGTACTTGTTGGTTCTGACAGGGCCGTACCTTGCTGCAGGCCGTACTTCATCATTTTGAGCCGTACCTTTGCCTTGAGGAAAAATGCCTTCTATCTCTTCAATCTTTCATCACCAGATAGGGCGCCTATATCATTGGCATGATTCTGGATCTTCAGAAGGAGGGAGAAAGAAGTTTACAGCAGCCGTACCAATCATTTTCAGTTTGCTGATTGCCAGGTTCTTCATAAAAATCTTGTTATTTCCTTATTGCATGCTTCCAGATCTTTATTGTATTGATTCCATTTGAACAATAAAAGATTCGCCTTCAGTAGATTTGGTATTTCCTATCCATATTGGCATGTTAGCATTTTTATTGAATTTATTATCAATTCTTTGCAAAAAAATCACAATTTACATTTATTGCACAAAACCCAAAAACAATCAAAAAATGCAAAACACAAAAAAATCAGTCAGATTCAGGAAACGGGGAAACTAGGGTTTCTACAGAGAGTGATATGATGCTATTTGCAGGTGTGCTTCAACTTAGAAGTGAAGAACCACCATGCTTATGAGGGTGAGATTGGCCATAGGACAATACAACAATTATAGGAAGAAGCGAAAAGGTAAGAAAGATTCCACCTAATTGAGATATGAACAAGTAATCGATAATTTTAAGAAGTTTGATTGCATTCTGCAGAATGACATTGAAGATTCCAAAGGGGACCTGATGTTGAATTGGATAATGTTGAGGAGAAAGATGAGAAACCACCTTTTTCTTGAAAATTAAATGATCATTTTGGTAATAATTTTTTTTAGGGTACACAAGAAACACTCACTTTATCATATTTTTTAGTGAATAAGGGAATAGACTAGTAAGCATAGATAACTGTCAGGGTTACACGATGCATTTCAGGAATTATAATTCCACCAAAATTCATGTGGGACTTGTACCCAACCTCACTTTAATGCAACCATTTTAATGTGGGAAGCATATAAACTGGATCTTAATATAGATCATTATCATTGCAATTGATCCTTAGCATTAGACCATGGTTTATTGGAGAAAAAGTTTTAGAGAAACCATAGGGTAAAGTCCAAAGATAAAAACTTGGGTTTTGGTCCATAATATGGCTACATGATGTATATACTCATTACTGTAATTTCAACCCTTACCTTTAAATTTTCCCATAGTGACACACAGGTGTGAGCTTGGTTCTTTACTATGGTTACATGGTGCACATGCATTGTAAGAAGTTCTACCCATACCTCCAAGTGTCTCTATGGTTACTTCAAGGTGCTTAATAGCCCATGGGATGGAACCTTGGCTTATGGTGGTAGACTCTTCGGTCCATTTTGCTTGCCCCAAAATAGTTGGACTTGTACATCCTTGTCAATTGATTGTGATTTAGCAGAATTGTGTGTAAAAATAAAAGAAAGAAATCATCAATCAAGATAATTGGCATACATATTAATACAAATAATGAAGACAATCTAGGCCCTCACTATTTCATAAATATCTTTTTTTCAACTCTTTGATTCCTTGATTTTTCTTTCAATGTTTCATTTGTGTATGTAGCAATTTTTTGTATCCAAAATAAATTTTTGCTTCAATAAGACATTTTGATAAAAATGATCTAAATCTTGTAAAATTGTCGTCAAAAGTCCGTTTTAGGTCAAACAAAACATGGGCTTTTTGTGGGTTAATGTTAAGAAGGATACTTGCAAATTTCCAAAATTTTGAAATTTAGGGTTCCAAACCCCTATTTTTAGGAAAACCATAAAAAATAGAACCTCTCTAGAAATAATTGAAAATGATTTTTATAGGTCAATTACACTTCACAATCACACTTGTCAAGTGAAAATCACCAAAAAGTCTGTTTTACTTTGGTGGGTCTATTTCATTTTTTCAGGAGAAAAGATAACACCTCCGAGGTCATCAATGGCAGATGGCCAGTACTAGGTATCGAAATTTAAGCCTCAAAAGCTTCAAGGAAGATTCTATGGCAAAAGATGCTCAAAAAGATGCTTCACGACAGAGGGGATTTTCAAAAGTTTGTTGTACCCAAAATTAATTTTTTGATATTCTGCTTAAATTGAGCTAAATCATGTGAAAATGCCATCAAAAGTCTGTTTTAGGTCAAACTAAACATAAGGTTTTTGTGGGTTTCTATCAAGGAACATATGGTTAAATTTCTAAAAAATTGAAAATTAGGGTTTCATGCCCCTATTTTTAGGGAAACCCCCTAAAATAGGATCTTCCCAGAAATGATTGAAAATAATTTTGATAGGATTAATCGACTTCACGATCACACTGTTCAAGTCAGAATCATCAAAAGACATGTTTTATTCTTGTGGGTCTTTCTATTTTTTAGGAACAAAGTTAGAAGCTCCGCAACCATTAATGACAGATTGGCCAGTACCAGGTGCTGAAAACTAAGCTTCAAAAGCTTCAACAAAGAAGCCATGGCGAAAAAGGTTGAAAAAGATGCTGTTCGATGAAGGAGATTCTCAAAACGGAAAAGGCCAAAATTTGGCTAACTTTGGAAGAAAGGCACCCTTTTGTCTCAAGGGCCAAATGCAGTCATCTGACACCTTCAAAGCAATCATCTTCTTCATGTTCATGCTGGCTACTCAATACATCATCAAGCGAGATCGTCTGATCCAGGAATCACTGGAAATCGTCAACGAAACATGGAGATGTTGAATGAAGAACATGCCAAATGAAAGGAAATTGCTAAGTACAGAAGAAAAGCGCCCCTCTTGAAGAAAGGCGACCCAACCTTTAAGGCATATTGATGCAGTCAGTTTACTCAATGACCTCCAGGATGATCTTCCCCGCTTTGATCGATCTTGACAACGAAACCATCAGCGAAAGAATTTGATAACTAAGTCATCTAATGACAAAGATCAAAGCAAGCAGTTTATAGCATGAAATTATCAAGTCAAACAAGTCAAAAGCGCCCTTGCTGGCCAGGCATGCCCTTAGATTTGAAGGGCCTAAACTTGCTTTCAAAAGTTGAGGAATCAGTCGTCCTTTTCGGGACTGAGCCATTTACCCAATGCACAATCAAGCAAAGTCATTCGACTCATCAATCAACGGTAACATCAGATCAAAGCACGGAGGGTCTAAATGGCGAAGACGGAAAACAATCATCAAAATTGACTAAGGTAAGGTCAAAAGAGCCCCTCTTGAAGAAAGGCACCCTTTAATCTAGAGCCTCAAAGTTAGTTTTTTGAGTTGACGACTCCCAGGCATACCTCTTCAGGTTGGTTCCATCTCGACAATAGATCCGTCAGCAGCTGCCGAAGATCAACTGAACGACCGAGAGCAAGGATCAAACAAAGGTACTTCAACCTGGAAAATGATGAAAAATATGTTCAACACTCAAGAAAGGACGCCTAAAAGGTCAAAGGCAATATGTTGACTTGAGTTAAGCAATTTTGGAGGCAAAAAGAGGCCAAACACTCCACGATCAGTGGAAATCAGCTTTTGAACTCCAAATCAGGCTTCAATCATGAGTTGGCGCCCAAACTTGATGGATCTCAACTTGAATCATTATATATTCAAGCTAGGCATCCGTTTTTCATTTATTCTTTTGCAGGTTGAAGGTCAAAATAACAAATTGCTCTCAAGGACGTATTTTCAAGATTTGGCAGGGGTTTTGAACAATTCAATATTTTGTGAAGATCAGAGGCATAAGGAGATTTCTTCTCAGAGGCTGAATTTAGAGCCAAATTTTCACAAAGAGGCAGTTAATAACTTCCAATCCACCTCTTGTCTACTTCCTCTCTTCTGTCTTAAAATTCTTGCATGTCATAGAAAGCAGCATACTATCACAGATTTGGCCAACTAGGTATGATCAGCATAATTTTCCAGTGAAACCCATCTTTTCAGATTTGCCCAAAAACAACAAACTTGCTGCCCTTATTTTTAGGGATTTTCCGAAAAAGTCTCAGAATAAAAAATCTAAGGAACTGGGTTTGTTTAGCATTGAAGCATGAACAAAACTCATGTGTTGGATTTTTCCCGGAAAAATTCTTCTCGACAGGCGCTATTTTTAAGGGTTTGTGGAAATTGTCAGAATAGGGTCGTGTGCATAGTCGATCTTTAAGTCTTTCAGAATGCAATACTCCCAGGTACAATACAAGACCAAGACGATCTTGTACTGTGATTTCCTAAAAATGACTGACACAAACCTACATCGGAAGAACCCAGAGGTCAATTCTGAGGATTTGGAGTGAATCAAATCACGTTGTAGAACATAGAAGAATACAGGTTGTTTCAAGCTGCATCAATTCCTATCACATTACAGAGTGTGGAACTTGTAATTGCTTGCATTAAGCATTACAATCCTACAACAAGAGAAATCCGATCAGTGGATGGAAGAGTGATTTGTAGTTTGAAGCCAAAGGACATTGAAAAATGTTTTGCTATTCCGCCATGCCCGACCAACAAGGTCATATATGTGAGGGGATGCGAAAAGGCATTCGAAGCTTCAAAGGAAAAGTGTTCGCTGAAAATGGCTGAACAATGGTTAAAGGTGAAAAAGGCCAACTTGCCCAAATTAGTTGGAAGAGGAGAATTTAGAGATGAGTATGCAGTGTTAATCACTCTACTCAGTAGGATCACTGGACATGAGTTGGGCAACCAATTTCAGCCGTAGATGTATTACATCATTGCCAAGATTATTAGCAAAAGAAAACATTACGACTGGGCCTCCCTGATCAGTGACACGCTCCACCAACAAATTACCGGGTTTCTAGAAGCTCATAGTTTCCATATGTGTTCCTACCTGGTATACTTGATTGCCTTCCAAGGTGAGTTCATGACACTAAACATTGTGAGGACCTTAGGTGTGCAGAAGGTCCAGGAATACTTTCCGTGTCTTGAGTTTACTCAAGCGGAATGACACTTCAAAAAGATAAACGACCTCTTCATCATGCACACTGTACGAGAGCTCAACCATGAGATGCACGTGCGTATATCACCAACAGCCAAGGAGGCAATGGTGGACTGGGCGGATTGGTTTATCCAATTCCCCACCTTCACCTACATACGTGTGTATGGTTACAATGGTCACCCCGCCATGATGCCACGCTACCCTTCAGATAAGGTAGTGTTCATGGAATTCCTAAGGCAGTTGGCTGAAGTTCACACTTATCTACGCTTGAAGAAGTTGGCTGCGAATTTTCCCATTCAGATGGGACTCTATAGATGTAAAACAACGGCGAATGCCAAGTTGATGAGCCAAGAAACAGTAAGGCTCAATCTCAAGTACCTCATTGAGAGGAGGTCATCATACGATCCAAGAGGGCTCTATGCAACACATCTCGAGCAACGCTCATCACATAAATCTTCCATAGAAGATTACTAGGTCAATTGTGACGATGAGTTCGAGGTGCGAAGAAGGAACTATAGCCAGCTTAAGCCCTCACAAATTGTTGACTTCATGTCAGAAGACATTGAGGGCCTATCCAACGATGAGGAAGAAGTCATTCTCCCTTCCTTCTTCACCCCCCCTGCAACTATGATTCCCAATTCATCTACCACCCCCCCCCACCCCCCTCCCTCCCCACTATTCTAATTCTAAGGTGATTCCCTCCCACGAATAGAATCTACCTCCACTAGAGTTCCCACCCACCCGAAACCAAGGGCGAATGGGATAGTGGGGTTGGTACCGACCCCACCCTACTATGGCTCCCGGGGCGCCTTGGGTGGGGGGATTGCCAGGGGGTGGGAATCATAGTTGGCAGCCTTCGGCACCCGCTATAGTAGTTGTCGTATGGGTGGTGCCGAAGGCTAGTCGGTGAGACACCAACGGTTGCCTTCCGGTTGCTAGAGTTGTTGAATTCTCGGTAGTCCCAGCTAGAGATTAGCCTAATCTAGCTTCATGGGAGGATGGCTATAACTGCCGGCCATCCTTTCTTTGTTTCCTGTCCTAACTACAGGCTATCCGGGCCAACAATGCTTCGGCTATCCGGGAGGCTTAAGCTCTAGTTCCTTGGGGCCCTAACTTCCTACCGGGGGTGAGGGATGGAGGAGTTAGACCTAACTAACTTGATACAACAACTTGAACTGAACTACCTTCTCTAGGTCATTAACTACCTTCTCTGGGCTTGCCTTCATTGAACTCTAAGGAATATATGGTCGGTGGGTACGTTAACAACTTGAACTGGTGAACACTCCCTCCCACCCATTAGGCAGGTTAACAACTTAACTGGTAGGGGATCACTTGCCTCTCACCCAACTTGAATTGCTTTCGCATTTCTTGCCGATTGTTGCCGGCCAAAGAAACGGTGCCGTTGAACTCCTACTCCTCGATCCAGCCCAACATCCTTCACTTATCTTTTGTTTGGTCGGTTGTATTACGTAAAGAAAGTTGTTGAACTTGTTCTATTTGCAGACCCCATCGGTTCCGGGGGGTGGGAGGCCAACTCGCTAGAATCTACCTCCCGGGGGGGGCCACCCACCCGCCCTTCGGGACCGAGCCGGGCCAACTAACTAGAATCTACTGGGCCTCCCGCCTTCTATAATCTACCTCTAAGCAGGGGGGTCCGGTGGGGTTTTTTGGGTCTGCCTTCGGCAGCCGACCATATGGCAACTACTATAGTGGGTGGGTAAGGCCTGCCTTCGGCAGCGCTATAGAGTTGCTAGCCTTCAGCGCCACCCATACGACAACTACTATAGTGGGTGCCGAAGGCATGCAACTACTATAGCGGGTCCAACCCCACCATCCCATTCGCCAACTAACTAGAATCTACCGACTACCAGAGAACCACTTGCACCTTAGAATAGTAGTGGGGGGGGGGGTGGGTGGTCAACTCCCCCTACTATTCTAATGGGCCGGAACGGTTGATTCCCCCCCAACCGACCCACCCGCCCCCTACAATTCTAAGGGCTCCCACCCCCCCCCATGGATCAAGTGGACTCAGCCACTCAACAAAGTGGATGGGTACGCAAAAGAATGCACATCTATAGAGGAGAGAATGAGTAGAGTGGTCAAAAACAGTTGATTCTACCTAGACAACAAGAGGACAAGGAAGGTAGTATTTCCCCGAATAGAGCTGCCAACGGTTTAGTCTACACTACCTTCCACGTCCAGGAAGAAACCCAAAAGAAAGCAGTGGAGCAATCCCCCCAAAGGGATGAGGATGTGAGGGCTTCCATGGGGAAGAACACAGATGGATGATGTAAATCTGCAAGAAGTACAAGTGGAGACAGCCACCAACTTACCCGAAGTAGTAGAGACTACTACAGCTGAACCAGAGCCATTGATTGAGGCAATGATGGTCGAAACAGATCCCATGCTAGAAGCAGTTGCAGCAGATACGGTGCCTGTGTTTGAGACAGAGCCGCCTACTTCACCACCATCACATCAGTCACAAGTCCCCATCGACTTGGACTCTCCACCACGAGACATCGCTACAACACAGTCTCGTTCATCCAACATTCAGGGGGCCCACATTCCTCCTTCCAGCGAGGCTAGTCGGGATTCTATCTGGCTTGAGAGTTTCTTTGGAAGGAAGAGAGAAAGGTCGTCCTACTAGCTCGACTTCACAGAGTTCGATCATGTCCCTCAAGACATGCCGACGAAGAAGTTGAGGAAGCAAGTACATGTAGAAAGGAATGCGGATAACGAGGTCATCATAGAGACTATTGCCACACATGAGGACAAAAACATACATGAGGTAGAGGTCGGGGATTTCACGCTATCAAAGGTGAACCTTGGAAAGACCACTCGTCAGGTGGAGGCAAACCTTCTCGGAATTGCCTTAGTGAGCGCCCAAGAGAGGATGGATAAGGATGGCCAAGACAAAGCAGCCTTAAAGGCTGAAAACCAACAATTGAGGATGTATATTTCTAGCTTGATGCACGACACTCCCAGTTGCTGAATCTTCCTGCGGAGCAAAATCATCACCAATTGATTACACATGGCAAACACTTGAGAAATCAAGTGGAAGAATTTATTGTAAGAGGGCGATATGTATTGGCAGAAGTATATCAGTTGAGAGACAGAGCACATTTACTCCAAACAAAAATCCAACATTCAGAGTTAAAGATAGTAGAGAAGAGGCCTGGAGATGAGGTCATAGTTGCAGACTTGCAATTGGCGTACCAATCAGTTACCACCGCAGAGAACAAGCAACATCGTTTTGCTTGAAAAGAACAACTGGCATACAAGGTGAAAGCCTATGATGCTAATTCTGTGGAGCTGATTGACTACAGACATATTGTCGTAGATATTATCAACTGCGCAAGAACGTTGGTAATATCCTTCCCTCACATAGAATATCAGCAAGAGGGAGGTGAATACATTGAGCTGGGAACAATACATAGTCAATTCAGAGATGTCATCCAAAGCACATTCCTCGATGATCCTGATGGTTGTAAGTTGACCAAAGTTGCAGCCATGTCTACCAAGTTAGATGATGCAACTACCAAGTGCAAAGACTATTAGTAGCAGCTTGTGACGGGTGAAGAAATACTAAGACGTCACGCCGTCATCTTGAGGAGCATTGATTGCCCAGGGGCTGAAGAGGTCAACGATTGGATAGAGGCACTGTTGACTAGTGGTGATGAGGTGTAAAGCACCCAAGAAGGACACCCTACCCTCCAAAGTAGTAATAACTATGACTGAAGTTAACTTGATGCCCCTTTCCAAGTTAACTCTAGATCCCACAGATCATGCATGTCAGATCCCACTAATCAAGGATGTCTAATTTGACTCCCACGATTTGTGGATCTCAAATCTCCATAAAAGGTGGATGTCTATTTTGGAGGCACATTTGTAATTTAAGTTCACTCTTAGTTAGGTTTCAGTCAACTGAGGTAGACTTTCAGTTTGACTTTTGTTTAGTTTCAGTTAACTGAAGTAGATTTCCAGTTAACTACTTGCTCACCTACATTTAAACATAGGAATAAATCTTGCTGATTGGCAAGAACTAATTGTTAACTCAAGGAGATTTTAGGGTTGCCTACTCCTTTGAGTTTCTATAAATAAGAGCCTTGGGCTCATTATTTGTTCAACCTTTATTTACTACGCAAAATTGCTGCGCCATTGTTGCCAGAGTTTGCATGTTTGTATTTGTTCACTCTTGGATGAGAGTTTATTGGTTGATTGTAATTGTGCATGATTTCGTGCCTTTGCTGTCCCAATCTTTGTAATTCTTTGGAAAAGCTTGAAGAAGAAAGTCAGATGGCGCATGCATATTTGATCTCAGATTTCAGTTGATTCAACGTCTTGTTCTAAATTGTTTATTGTTTCAATCTCCTCCTTGGACAGGGGTTCCTCCTCCTTGGATATTTTGTCATCAATTGCTATCGTTTGATGTTGTTTAAAGATCAGGATTTCAGCTTATACTTCGGACAAGGGTTCCTCCTCCTTAGCAATCCTGATACCCAGATCTTCGTACTTTGTTGTTTCTAGTAAGTTGTTTCCCAACCTATACCTCGGACAGGGGTTCCTCCTCCTTGGCAAGTCTTAGATCCAACCCATTGTAAAGAGTGTTTACTTGCATAAAACCTTATCCCAGCATATATTCGAGAGTTCAAAGCCTTGGCCATATTCTAAGGAGATGACAGATTCAAGTGACCCAACCCATCCATTTCGCTCCTATGCCCTCATGCTCTGTTAATCTTGGGGAGAAAGGATATTTTAGAAGCTAGTTTAGTTGTAGTTAAGATCTGCGGAAACCAGAGAAAAAGCTTAGCTATGACGCATTGTGTTTATGCACCCTCGTGTCCTACTGCTAAGTAAAAAAGATAGGAATCTTAGTATCCTTTTTTACATAGAACATCAGCAAAGAGAGATCTTCCTCTCTACAATTTGAAGAGCAGTACTATAACACTTGCAATAGCTGCCCGTTTCCAATAAGCACTCTAGAGGTGCTAATTGAAACGCCAACAAAGTTGAAAACTGCTGAAAATATTCTAAGTCTGGAAGATGCACGCCTTGCTACAAGAAAGATGCTATGCAGTCAATGCCTTGATGAACTTTTCAAGCACTCGCACACGTAGAATGGCGAAAGCAATTGCAATGGTGAACGTGTTCGCGTTGTTGACAACGACGATCAAACCAGTCAAGCTACACGGTGAATGCGAAGCGCGAAGAGGTGAGAATCTTCAAAAAGATGATGAAGCTGCAGCCAAAAGCGCCCTTGCTAGCCAGGGGCGCCCATGAATCAAAGAGGCCAACTGCAGTTGTTATCGATTGCGAAACCGGTCGTCCTCTTCAGAATTCTACTGGCTTTCCAACGCATCGTCAAGCTAGTTCACCTGATTCATTAATCAACGAAAAACGGAGGCGGAGACAGAAGATGTTGAAAGCAAAAGTCATCAAAGACGATAGTCAAAACAAGGGAAATTGCACCCTTGTAGCTCAGGGGCGCCCAAGAATAAGACTATTTAGATGTTAGTTTTTGAGTTGGTTATCTCCAGGAGATCTTCCCGGCTTTAGCTCAGCTTTGCAACGAACCTGTTTGCTAGTCCACGAGACATATCAAATGGCAGGAGTTGTTGATCGTACAAGTACGTAAAACAGAGGATGAAATGAAAGTCAAAAGAGAAAATGTACCCCTACAGGCTAGGGGCGCTCAGCCTTTTGAGCAACTAAATGAAGTTTTTAGAAGCTCTCTTCTCTAAGGCATCTTCGCAACATCCTTCCAGCTTCACGATGAATCCAATTGCAAGCTCACAGGACCTGTCAAGCACTCACAAACGAAGATCAAGCGTAAAACGCTGGAGGCGAAGGTAAAATGAAGGGACATGAAGAATTGACTAAGTGTTGAAGAAAATGCACCTTCCTAGAAATAGGCGCCCAACCTTTTGGGCAATCAGATGCAGTCTTCAAGCTTCGTAACTTCCAGGAAGTTCTCTGTTTTGATCAATCTCCGTGATGACACCGTCATCAAATTCAATAGAACAATCAAACATCCGATGACAAAGATCAAACTGGAGCTGTTCATGAAAGGTTGCAAAGTTAAAATTACAGCACAAAAGGTCAAAGTCACCCCTGCAAGCCAGGGGCGCCCAAGAATTTGAACCTTCTAAATCAACTTTCATTACTTGCGATGCCAGTCATCCTTTCTGAGATTGAACTAGTTTTCCATTCAATGTCTCAGCACGTTCACGAGAGTCGTCAATCATCGGTGATGGCAGATCAAAGCATAGAGGGTCAAATGGAGAAAATTAAAAAGCATCCAAGAAATTGGCTAACACTGGTAGAAAAAACACCCTTCTAGGAAAACGAGCCCAAGAATTCAAGGCACCAGATTCAATTTTCAAGGTTCACAGCCCCTAGTAACATCTCTTCAAAGTTGATCCAACTCCGCAGTGAATCTATTAGCAAGGCTTTGCGATCAATCAGGCGACCAAAATTCAAGGTCGAATAGAGGTTGTTCATCAAGCAAAAGTTGAAAATCTTCAACATTGGCAAGGTGGCGTTCAAAGTCAACTCCCAGTTAGGATTTTTGAAGACATTTTCAAGCCTAGGCATCCCAAATTGGGTGGAAACTCTTTCAGTTAACTCCCAATCACGCAAAGACTCCTCAATCATGAATTTGGATGCCCTAATTGATGCTTCAACCCCAAATTGATATATCTCAAGCATCGAAGTGCCATTATTCATTATTTCTTGCAGGTTGAAGAGCTCAAACACAGATATTTTCTCTCCAACACCATTTGAAGATCTAACAGATGCCATTCTCAACGTTCTTCATTTTTCCAGTCTCAGGTTGCATAGAAGGACGTCTTTCACAGATTTCATCATCGGGCATTATTTTCCAAGGCAACAACTTATAATGTCTAGCTTCTCCCCACACATTTCTTCTATTCTTGTCTTAGATCTTCTTGCATGTTCAAGTAAACAACATATTTTCACAGATCTGCCCTTCTGGGTATGATCAACACAAGATTGGCCATAAAACCCACGTGCTAGATTTCTTCAGAAAAGTTGCCCCGCTGCCTCCAATTTTTAGGGTTTCTGCAAAAATTCACTTTTTTTAGAAACTGACGAACTGGGTTTGTTCAGCTCGCAGGCACTTACAATACCCATGTGCCAAAAATTTTCGAGAAAAAAGAGTTTCTGGAGCCTTTAAAGCTTCTACCTCGAAGGGTTATTGCATGTCAAAGAAAAATCCATCTTTTCGAAAATTTGACGTTGTGGGTTCATTCAAAAAGCTATCCCCAACAAAACCCACATCTCAAAAATTTTCGTAAAAAATACCCCTTGAGGAGGCTATTTTAAGCCGCCATGAAAAGTTGTTTGAATAACGTCGTGTGCCCAGTCAATCTTCAAGGTTTTCAGAATGCAATTCTCTTAGGTTGAATACTAGACCAAATCGGTCTTACTTCACAATTTCCTGAAAACGGTTGGCACAGATTTGCATCGAGCACACCCATTAGATGCGTAAAACTGCAGAAGAAACAAAGGCCATCACTTCAGTTACAGAGTCGCTAGAGTTACCAGTCAGTGAACTGCCAGTTTAAGTGTGCAGATATTTCTAGGATTGCTCAAGTTGCTAACAAGCAGTAAATTGACAATTAAGGCATGTGACGATCTCCAGATGATGAGGTAGTTAAATGTTTCTTAGAAGAGATGATTGCTCAGGGAGGCAACCAATGAACTGGCAGTTAGGACGTCCCACCCATCCAAAGATGACATTTGACATAGGAGTTAACTTGATGCCTCTTTCCAAGCTAACTCGCTATCCCACCAATCGTGCATGTCTATTTTTGTAGACATCTATATACATATGGAGTTCTTTTTAGTTTAGAATCAGTTAACTGAAGTAGTCTTTCCAGTTAACTGTTAAGTTACCTACTTTTAGACATAGGAATAAATCTTGCTGATTGGCAAGAACTCAATGTTAACTCAAGGAGACTTTAGGGTTGCCTACTCCTTTGAGCTTCTATAAATAAGAGCCTTGGGCTCATTATTTGTTTAACTTTACTTCACGGTAGCAAAACGCTGATGCTGGATAGCTTGTGTTTTGTTCACTTAGTATATGTTCTTGAATCATATTTGTTATAGCTAAATGCTGAGCGGTTTGCTTGTGTTCTTGTTATTCAAGTCTTTGTGTTCAATATTTGTCAAGTGTATTTGGTTGATCACATGTTGTGTGATTGTCTTTTTTCATGCAATTTGCTATCCCAAAGTGTAATCTTTGATTGAAGTTGAGATAATAAATGAGGAGAGCCACGTGCCTTTGATCCAAAATTCTCAAAATCTTTCATGTTTGTTGTTTCAATAATCTTTCTTTCAATCTACACCTCGGACAGAGCACCTCGCCTCCAAGGGAATTTAGAGATTAGGATTATCGTTTAATGTTGTTTCTAGTAATTTATATTTCAGCCTACACCTCGGACATAGCACCTCGCCTCCTTGGGAATCCTGAGATTTAGCTTACCGTTTGATGATTACTTGCATGAACTTTATTCCAACGTAAATTTGAAAGTTCAGAGCCTTAGGATGCATTCTGAGAGACAGTTTGTCTAATTGATCAAACCATTCCCAATTGCTCCTAGATCCTCTCACTCTGAAATACTTGAGGAGATAGGATAGTTTTAGTTTTAGCTTAGTTGTAGTTAAGATCTGTAGAAACCAGAGAAAACCTTAGCTGCAATGCATTGTGTTTTATAACCTTGTGCTTTGCCGCTGAGTAAAAAGATAGGAATTTAGTTCACTTTACTTTTTACACAACCATCAGCAAAAGAGGGAGCTTCCCCTCCTAATTTGAAGAGAAGTTAATACTGTGCATAGCTGTCCATTTCCAATACGCACTCCAGAGGTGCAAATTGAAATACCAACACGATTCTTGTTTTCTTTTTTCTATTCTCAAAACATGTTGGCTTTGAAAAGTCTATGGAAGCAATTCATGATTTTGTTTTTTCTAAATGTTCATCAAAACATGTTGGATGTTAATGTTGGCTTTGGACCATCTATGGAAGAGTTGAGTGACCAATGATCAGTTTGTTTTACTCAATCGTATTAGATTTGGGAAGTTAAAAGTCTTCCACTCTCCTCAGCCACTATTTGGTTTTAATATTAGTTTACCAAGGAGACTAATCTGCTTTATAGGAGATCAATGTGCTTTTGAGGGTATTTATTTTGGTTTTTTGTTCTAATTTGTACGCAATCATATTTATCAAGATGAGGTTTTCTTTTGTGTTCCAAAACTTTCATATAAGCTGTTGGTTGGCTGCTTTATTTAGCTCATTGTTGTGCTTTTAGTCATAATTCTTTACTTCAGAAAATACTGAAGTGATTCATTGCATGATGACTGATAATAAATGCATACATCAATGGAACTGCAATTTTCTTTTTCAGTTCTCTGTTGGTAATTTACTAATATACACATAATTGATGGTCTTAATTATTTTTGTCATTTCACTCTTGTTTCATACTTGGCTTCTAATGTTATTTTTGAATTGTGTTGAATCAGATCTAAATGGAAGTTATCGCCCCTTAGATACAAGGTATACATTTATGCCTTATGATGTGCATGTGCATTTATTTTTCTTAAATCATGAATTCAAATGTTTATTACTGATTATATTTGTAGCTGTGCATCATTACTTTTATAATAGATTGTAAGAATCTTAATTTCATTTAATTATTGCATTATACCACGCTATTTTGAGCTACCTTAACATTGGATCCTTGTCTTGTTTCTCCTGTGTTTGCAGTGGAGGTGGTGAGAAATTTGGAAACAATTTCCTAGCTGTTTTATCTTGTTATATTATTTACTGAATGTCATGCTGTGCCTTTTAGCATCTACATCACAGACTTATCAAGTGAGTAGCTTTGATGGTGAATGCCAAATATCTAATGGATGTGTAGCTGGAAGCAGGAATTGGTGCGGGAGCAATTGCTGGAATTTCTGTTGGCACTGTTACTGCATTAGTTTTTGTCGCTATTGGGCTGTTTTATTTCCATAAGTCTAAAACAAAGAAGTCATCTCTTCTACCATCAACAGACAAATATGACTCTACATTTAATAAAGGTCACTTTCTATTTTGCATTTTCATTGTTAATATTTTTGCAAATTTTCACCATTTTCTAAATACCTGTCTGTGCTATGAAAGCAATGGCTTGAATCCTGTGAATGCACCAGTCACAAGTCTTGAACATATAGGTTTCCTATGTTGTTCATATTGATGGGTACATAGTTGGATTATGTAAAGGATAATATGCTGGTTGAAATTAAATGAATAATGTGCAACATCTTATACTTCTTAGTAATATGATGATAGAGAGGAAATTTACATACTGAAGAGGAAAATCTCTAATGAAGAGAATATGCAGTGAGATAAGTGGGTTGCACTATTACAGAATAAGGGATCGTTATTTGGAATACATTTTAACTTTATCGATATGCCAAAGCCAGTCACCTGTTTTTCCTAGTTTGTTATGGTCACTAATGTGCGCCTTAATGAATGCTATGACTGTGTGTATGATTTTGTTAAAAATAAATGTTGATGGAAGAACTGGCAGCACAATTACTTTAGTATGCTTAAAATAGTTATAATTAGACAAATCAAAGAGTGGGTAATAGATTTATTTTTTGGAGAATTACAACTTATATTGCACCTGAGAGCAAGAAGATTTTTTCAGCTTTATGACAAGGTTTCTGGGAAAATCAATCCCTATAAAATTCAGCAAAGCTAGTAGGAAATATGTTACCATGATATCAGGGAACATGGTCATAGCTATGAAATTCTGAAGGATCTGGTCCAGATCATATCAGATCAATTTTTTTTTATGGACATATTGTATTGGTTTGATAAAAAATAAACTTCTTTTTTATATTTATCAGATTTTCATTTCTCTGCACCGCCAGCTGACTTGCACTGCTCAACCCAGTAATTAAAAGTTTACTTGTGTTAATGTTATATGCTATAAGTAATTTGTTCTGAATCGGGCTTTTTGACATCTCTCTGGAATTCCATATTTTTCCCCTTGTATGAATTCAGATTTCCAAACTTGGTAACTTTGGACAAAATTGAATGACAAATAGATGCCTCTTTCTCATGCATTTGTTATCTGTTATTTACATTGTAGTTTACAACATGGTATCAAAGTAGGCCACAAAACTTGATATTGAAGGTTAACGAATGGAAAGGATGGCAAATGGTCCTCTTATGATAGTTATGATAGACAAAATCAAGATTTCGTAGATGCAATAGATCTGGAAGATGCAATAAGATGTCACCCAAGTCTTGTTTCAATTTTCTGAAGATCATATGCATTAATGTGATGTTCTAAATATAATGATAGTGGTGCCCATGCCATCAGTTGACTTGGTTATATTTTATTTTTCTTGCTGTCTAAGGAATTCTTTGAAGATCAAGATGGTTGTTTCTATGTAATGAAAATTATTATTACCAATGCATTGCTACAGAGTTACTTTCATCCATCTAACACCAATTCTCAAGATTGGAAGATATTTAGTTGGCTTTCTGTTGATAATGTTGGGTTACGTCTGCACTAGCATGTTGGTGTCAAATCTTATTGTTTGAACGTAACCAGGGATATCAAAATTATGTTCCTGTGGTGATGCTGGAAGGCATTACTGGTTTAATAGAATTGGCAATTTGTGTAGTAAGATATTATATGCCTAAATTTTTATGTTGATACAATCAATTCATTTTAGTTTCCTTGTCAAACTGTATACAAAATGATCAATTCATAACCGATCAATTATCATCAAACTGTTTGAGAACATCCCATATCATATACTTACAAGCATGCAATATTGCACTTGAAGTTGCCCTTAGGTTGTGTAAAGGCTGGAATTCTCCATCTATTATTAATCTGTAGTTGTATAATCAAGAAATTAGATACCAACCATTCCTGATAACCCCTCTTTAGACCCGATGTGTGGCTGATCCAAGCAGAAATCTTCCAATACCTTCTCCAGTCAGGAATAGCAGTATTTTTTTTTTTCCAGGGACAAAGCTCTTTTAGCTTTAATTGTAACATACACCCCTGTATTTTTTTTTGAAGCCCCTGTTTGCTGGTTGCTTGTTTCAATGATGTGTTGTGTTTGGGTTTCAATGCATTTCCAGATGAAAATAACATAAAGATGATATTGCAATGAACAGGTAATACAATAAACTAGACTTTTTCAATATTGATTGAAACAAACAACTTGAATATTCATTTTCTGTTTTAAACCAGAACATTACAATGCATTAATCAGACCTGGTAAAGCTTGTACAGTAGCAAGAAGCCTCTGATTTTTGCAGCAAACAATACTCAATGCCTTAGCCTCCCAAGCGCCACATTCTCCAATGCCAAGACCTCTTTTTTCAACCCCAAGATCCAGCGATTAAAGTCCACACGTGCTGGTCCAAAGCAAGGGTTTCCTGGCAGCAAAATGGCGTCCTTCTCTCAAGCTCAACCTTCCCTAGAAAATCAAATACAGCTTCAAAAAATACAAGTTTATGCTCTTTGAAATCGCCTTGAAAAGAGTCTTTCAGGAACCAACACCCATAATGATTTCTCCAACCATCTCAGAGCCATGAGTGAAAAACCAGATTCAGGTCCAAAACCAAAATACCCAGATAATGAAGAAAAACACACCAAAACCTTTACCAAACACCCCAAAGCTGAATACTAAGCAAACCACGCCAAATATCCATCAAAATTACTGATAACTCTTCATATTCAGAACACCAAATCGAACTCTGTGAAGCTCTGTATGATCCCTGCTGTGGAATCACTCTCTATCTGATTAGGCAGGATATTTCACC
The DNA here is from genome assembly GCA_007115665.2 of Sequoiadendron giganteum. Classification (NCBI taxonomy): domain Eukaryota; kingdom Viridiplantae; phylum Streptophyta; class Pinopsida; order Cupressales; family Cupressaceae; genus Sequoiadendron; species Sequoiadendron giganteum. Next base: position 432,248,549 of record CM021101.1, on the reverse strand, counting down.
ACCGAAAACAGCCCAAGCGAAGAGGGTTTTCGTCCTCAGTTCGTAGCCCAAGCATTCTGGAAGTAATCCAACAACATTTTGTTATGTTGTCAAAGCCAAGATGTGTAAATGAGAGCCAAACTTAGAATATAAAGAGCTAGGGCGATGGGCTTGAAGCTTTTTCTCCAATTTCTTCTAAAACCCACAACTATCTCCTTTTTGAAATATTTAACATTTAAAAATATTTTTTTTTCTCTCCTTTAGGCGTCCATTTCAAGAAGCAAATATAATATCAATTTATCTTTTAAAAACAACTTAAAGTTGTTTCACTAGGCACAAGGTACTTTTCGAATGACCACTTTTACCCCTCAACTTAATTTTATAATATAACTTTTTAAAATAACTGAAGTGATCGAATTAAACAAATAACCAATACTGTAACCTTAGGCTCTCTGAAAATAAATTGAGTGTTAATGCTGCTGCAAGCACATTGGATTGGGACCAACTCCCCTAGGGGTGACTTACTAAAACTAGCACTGCTATAAATAGTAAGTATATGCCAAACACCCCAAACCAAGTGAAACTGAAGACCATAGCATAATATTGTGACCAACTGAAGATAGCAACATCAAGACCGGCCACTGCTATAAATAGTAACCCCTCCGGAAACCCCCAAACTGAACTGCTATAAATAACACTTACTATAAATAGAATACTGCTAAAAATAGTAAGTGACTCCAAATGTGTTTTGAGCACAAACTGGGCAGCCGTTGCAACTTACTAAAAATAGTAAGTCTAGAAAAGGTTGACAAATGCAGATGCATGTCATACCATTGCAAAGCTCTCTGAAAACCTAGAAAGAATCCAAAAACCAATCCTGCATGCAAACCCTTGATTGAAATGCATGTCACATCCCTCTGAAGCTCTTTGAAACCTAGAAGGAATCCATAAACCAAACTTCCAAACTCCGACATGCAAACCCCTGAATCCACAAAAGAGACCTCCAAACAATTGGAAACCCTAATTCTACCATTGACCTGCCTACGAGTATTCGGAAATAGGCCAATAGTCATTGGGAAGTGTAGTGCTAAAAATGGGGACATTACATTAATAGCCAACAAAACTTGTCTTTGAGAGGACCCCCTCTTTTAGGATTATGGAAGTCATGATGAGGGGAATGGGATTTGTTCTCTTAGGACCAACAAAACCATGATGCTCGTATAGGGTGCCTATTCTCTCAGGGCCAACAAAGCCACAACTTTGGCACTAGGTCCTCTTAGAAGAACTTAATGACTAATGAGTTATGTGAACCTGAGCAACTTGGGGTTCAAAATTTTCTTACTTTCTCCCACAATCTGAACGGGTCGGACCAAAAAAGTCATTTTCCAAGCCCATTAAGAAAGGACCAAGGGCAAAGACCCTATGTAGACAGTTATCTTCTCCTCCAAACTTCCTCGACTGTTTCACTTTCAACACATATACTTGCTCTAAGTAATAGTTAGAAATTTTCGTGCAAGATGACCCTAGGAACACACTGTATACCTTCATCATATGAAAACCTTCTAGGTCTTTTCTCAAGAGAAGACTAAGAAGGATTAAGTTTTCATTCCCACAAAGATATTGCAGGATCTTTGCAACCCCTTGAAAGAGAAAAAACATATAAATTGGGACCTCTTTCAGGAGATAAGGCAGTTCATCCATTGGTTTGTAGCTTTTGAGTTCGTGAAGGCTACTCTGCTACAGTCATTGAAGAGGTATGGAACATGTTGAACTCTCATCCCAAGATGTTCCAAAATTGTTTGATGTGGTTGTGAGTTCTTTTCCAATACCTACCCTATGGATACCATTAGTTTCAACAAAGAGGATGATGATAGGGTGAAAGTACCCATTGTCAAAGATATAAAATCCTTGCAAATTTCTTGTCCCTTGGATGCACCCATTAACCACGGGCATTGAATTTCATCCTCCAGGTTTCTTCTTTTCATACCTTACATTTTAAATGCACCTAGTTAGATTTGTTTCGCAACTATATACTCTAGATTGATTTTGTTTTATCTAGGTTTAGATTAATTTCTGCTAGATTATAACTTAGCCTTGGGATCAACTTTACTTTCTGATATGATGCATAACCTTGATTTCATTTCAAAATGTTTTATTTGATGGAAATGCTATTTTCTATATTTAAATAAAAAAAGAGTTGTCCTATCCACTTAGCCATGACATTGATCAGGTACTCCATCCTACCAATTTTGGTGTGTAAACATTTTAGGCTTTGAATGACACCAAAACTAATAGTCTTGTATGTATTCTTAATTATGAACTTGTAAAATCATTGTGTTGGATGGAAGTGTAGTGCTCATATAGTGCCACTAGTCAGGTCCGCTAAAACATGATCTACAAACTCTTGTCCATTTTTTTTGATGCAAGAGATTTAAACACAAGTTGATGGGAGATCAATTAATTGAATTTATGGTGGAAAACATACAACTGACTATTGCCACGAAGATTTCAACCCAGCTGAATTGTGTGTTATGAATGACAACTCAACATTATTGTCCTCAATGTTGGTGACAAAAGAGATTGTTTTGTTGGAATCTTGGGAGTTGTGTTTGTAAACATAAATGGATTCCAAATTATGGAATTGTAAAAAGTATTAGGGCATATGTAATAATATCCTAGACATTTGGTGCAACAGTGCTCCTGTGCATTGATTACATTGTTCATTAAAGTAAAATTTTCATCTTATCACTAAAAGAAAATGCTAAGTTGTTGGTATCAGTATGGATCCTGGTTCAAGTTCGTGGATTCGACAAATTTTTTTTGGGGTTGGGTTTGTTAGTACAAAAACCTGTGTTACTAGATCCACCGACTTAGTTGCTAGATCCCAATTCAGTTCGTACCAGATGTGGGATCTGGTTCGGGTGTGGCTAGGATCCGTATTCTATTATAATGCGAATGGGCATTTCCTTCCCCGATTTGTAGGTAAAGACTAAGTTGTTGAAACCACCTTCTGATCCTATCCAGATAGGCAAGAAACAAAATCCAAGGCAAGAACACACACAACCAGTCGATCTATCCTTCCTCACTCACACGGGATTATTATATATTTATATAATTATATATTATATATTATATATGTACATATTATAACATATAATAATATGATATATAATATATTATTATATATAAATATATAAATATATAATATAATATATTAATATGTAATAATATAATATATGAATATATAATAATATAATATATATATTTATATATTATATTATTTATATTAATATATTTTATTATATATTTATATATATATATATATATATATATATATTTGATATGTAAGAGTCATTATATTGATAAAAGTCCAGATTACAAATGTCTGCATTGCAGGTAATTGAACAAATTTTATCTAATTTTTCCACCCATCAAAAAACCGATTTCAGCATCTAGATTTTAACAAGGCATTCCCAGTAATTACAGACAAAACCCCGATCGAGATATTGACAATTATTAACCAGATGAAACTAGCATAACATAGATGAACCAAAAACTATCGACTATGAGCCAAAAAAGAACCATCACCATTTACAAAAATTTGTTTAATTGTGCAAATTCTTTGAACTCCTAGTCCTCGGTATCGACCATCATGAGCCCAAAAAACTTCTTCAGGAAAATTACTGCAACCGCTACAATCGCCCGATGACACATTAAACCCGGTCCTTGCAAGTCCAGGAGGAACGGGTATAGCTTCACTGTGTCCTCCACACTCACCCTTTCCAAATTGCAAGACCGCGGGCAGCCTCTTCCTTCAACCACCACTCGCAGAAGCTCATCCATACCTCCAAGCAATTCAGGTTTAAACATTTTACGCATTAAGCTTCGAGCTTCCACCTTCGGCACCAGATTATCTAGGAAAGAGGCTAAGAACTGAGAAGAGATCTGCAAATTATCTCTTCCATATTCTCTACTTTCCAAGTGGCTGGAACCCATAACCATTTTCACAGCCACAAGCACCAGCGGCTCATAATTTAGCAGAATTCGTTTGAGCCTTTGATCTGTGATGGCCCTGAAGGAAGTAAGCCTCTCTGTCGTCTGGAGCGAAATGGGATTATCGGACCCAAACCAAGCCAAGCCTGCCACATAAACCTCTATCACAAATTTGGACGACCTGGCCATTCCTCTCCAGACTGAAAGCTTCTCGGCAAAAAGGAAGCCACGCTCTGTATACAAAACTCACAAACACTTGTGCCAAAATGAAGGCTCAAAAGTCTTAAATGAATTCGACTACCCAACACCACCAACCTTGCCAGTGTACTGCTCGTTCGTGCGAGCTGTCCTACCCCAGATGATGGTTCACTTCCCATGAAGAACGATCATTTCCTACACCTTGGGAAGAGTATATTAGCTGTCTTGCCCATACTCCCAGCTTGTCGAAAAGACAGGCTAGCAAAACCTTGCCTTCATGGCTATCTACACGGCACCAGACTCACCTGTACCATTACCCACGTGGCCACTCATGCCACCATCCTCCGCCACCGTGGAGGGACGCCCTCCCGACCTCCCGACCTCCCACAAGATAGAACTACTCAAAAAATTTCTCTGAAGTCTGGTCTCATGACGCCCATGTTAGACAATAGATCCGCCTCTGTATTGCCTTCCCTTAGCACACGATTTATCATTACCTGATCCAACTTGACGATCCTTAACAAAGTAGCATCCAACAATTCTCCTAACTTCCAGTTTGGGATCTGCTTTGATCTCAACGCATTAATTACCAAAGAAGAATCTCCTTCGATTACTACTCTACTCACACCCTATTCAACACAAAAGTCCAAACCCAAGAGCAACGCTTGGAATTCCGCCGCATTGTTTGTTCTTGCTAGAAGAGCTTGAGCTAACCTTCCCACAACCACTCCTTGTGAATCTTTGACAATGCATCCTGCTCCTGAGGGCCCAGGATTGCCCTTGGAGGCCCCATCAAAATTCAATTTTACCCATCCTGGTTTCGGCGGACACCATACTACTCTCTTGCGATCTTCTGCTGTTGCTGCACCACCTAAATTTCCAAAATTTGGAATACGTAGACCAAGCCATTTCTTCAATATCCAAGCATCCCATTCTATAAAATTTCCTTTCTTTAGATTTAACTCTTCCAATCTTGCATTAAATAATTCTATAATGCACGCCTCAATCTTACATTGTAATCTGGGGATTGAGAGCTCCTTGTCCTGAAAAATGTGCCTATTTCTCTCCTTCCAAACCTACCACAAAACAATCGATGGGCTCGATATCCACAGATCCCCAAACAAAGATTGTTTCCCTTGAAACGACCACGATTTTAACCAATCCAGTAAGTTGCATGGCAGCACTCACTACCATCTTAGCTTTGATCTTAACCAATGCCAAATGGCCTGAGTGTATTTGCAATTCAAGAATAAATGATCAACTGTCTCTTTTGCTTCCTGGCACAATGAACACCTAGAGGGCCTATGAAATCCCAACTTAGCAAATCTATCACCTGTTAAAACTCTACCCTGTCCCGCTGCCCATGTAAAAATTCTTGCTTTGGGTAAGCAAGCCCTATTCCAACACAATTGGGTAGGTAGGATGGATGACTCTCTCCTTGACAATGCCAACATAGAGTATCCAACTTTGACCGAATAAGCCCTTGTGGGCGAAGCATTCCATCGCAACTTATCCCTTCCTGCTCTCTGCCAAATTCTCCTTTCTGACAATTTTTTTTCCATTGATTCCGCCTCATGCTCCAACAAACCAATTTGCTTGAAAGATTTCCATCTAATTGAATCTTTCTCTGATGCCAACGATACATCAAAATAATCACTAACTTTTGGGCCCTAGGCTTGTAAAGCTTTTTCTTTGATCCTACCTAATGCTGGATTATCTACTAATTTAACATGACCTTCCCAAGAGTCTTCCCAAAAGAGGGCTTCGCCACTATCCTTAACCTCCCAAGTTAAATAATCTAGTATAAGATCCCTGGAACTACATATGAAGTTCCAAATTTTGGAACCCACTGGAAGAGTCTTGGCCATGAGGAAGCAATTCGGATCTTCATCCAGATACTTTGCTTTCACAATTTTGACTCATTTAAGATCAGGTTGGGAGTGGATCACCCAAGCTAATTTCGCCCACAATGCCTTATTCTACAAGAGAATATTCTTCAAGCCTGCCCCATCTTCCTCTTTTTTCTCACAATTTTTTTGCCATTTCACTAATGGGAACTTCTTCTGATCTGAAGTGCCTTTCCAAAAGAAATCCCTCATTAACTTATTTAGGGATTTACTGATACCAACTGTTAAAGGCAAACAAGACATCATGTAAACTGGGAGGGCTGATAACACCGATTTTATCATTGTTAACCTCCTTTCCCAAGATAACCACTTATTCTTCCAAAACGAAATATGATCCTTGACTTTTTCTACCACAGAATTCGAAATCCCTCCACTTTGAACTCTCTTCTATAGCGGTAATCCCAAATATTTGCAAGGTAATTTTCCTTTTTTGAAACCCAGAATCCTTAAAATCTGCATTTCTTTAACACACTGAGTATTGAAAAAGAAGACTTCAGACTTAACCACACTGACCTCTTGCCCCGAAGCTTGGAAATAATTGTCTAAAATACCTTTCAGTCTCCTTGCTTCTTTCGCTCATGCCGAGCCAAACAACATTGTATCATCAACAAATTGCTGATGCGTGACTGAGGGTAGCCTACTAGTCACTCGAATTCCTTCCACCTCACCAATGCTTCTGGCTTTCTCAACTGCTCGGCCTAAAGCTTCCGCCATAATGATAAACAGAAAAGGAGAGAGGGGATCTCCCTGCCTTAACCCCTAGACGCAGTGAAGAAGCCCTCCGGAGAACCATTCACCAACACTGAATAGCACGGAGAGGCTACCCACCCAAACAACCAATCCAACCAAGCTTTTTGAAATCCAAAGGCTTCCATAACTTTAAATAAAAAATGCCAGTTCACTCTATCACCGTGTTGCATGGGGTTTTGGGGACGGGGACAAGGGGACAGCAAGGGACGTGTTTCCGAGACGTGGGGATGGGGGGCCTAAGTTTGGGAACAGCAGGGGGACGGCGGCGAGGGGGAAGTAGGGTGTTGAAATACATATAGTACTTGAATTTTTTTTAATAAAAAGATGTATAAGTATAAGAATTATACATCTTGGAGACAACTAGGAGTCCCCTAGACGTCTTGAGGACACCCCAACGTCCTCAAAGTCCTATTAGTGTCTTGGAGATAGCGACACTAGTGGTGGGATGGTGGCGTTGGTGGTGGCCTGGTGGGGGGACGTCTCCCCCAAGTCCCCAAGTGTCTGAGACATCCCCCTCTAGGAAACGCGAGGTTTTTTTGGGGGGACGCGTTCTCGTGGAACACTGCTCTATCATAAGCTTTCTTAACATCCAGCTTCAAAAACATAACAGATTTTTTCGTTTTTTGAATCGAATGAATGGCCTCCTGGGCAATTATCACCCCATCAAAAATCGATCTCCCCGGAACAAAACGAGTCTGTTCTTCTGAGATGATCCTAGGCAAAAGTTTTTTCAAACAGTTAGCTACCGCTTTGGCCAATATTTTATAAAGTTTGTTACACAGGGAAATTGGCCGAAATTCATCCCATGAATTCAACTTCTCCTTCTTTGGAATTAGAGTAATAAAGGTATATTCACTTCTTTAAGGACTCTTCTCGTGCTCCTTGAATCTTCGATCACCTCAAACAGATCTTTACCCACCACATCCTAACACTTCTGAAAGAAAACCGCTAGAAAACCATCTGGACCAGGAGCCTTCTCTGGATGGAGCTCAAAGGTCGCCACTTTTATTTCTTCTTCCGTGAATTTAGCATTTAGAGAATCCATCATATTCTTTGATATTAATGATGGGATACCTTTAAGACTTTCTGCCTGAGCACCCAAGAGTGATCCTTGTCATTAAGCAAATTTTGAAAAAAAAAAACTGCTGAAGCCTTAATTTCCATAGGGTCCTCAAGAAGATGACCATCCGCCGCCTTAATACAAATAACCCTATTTATTTTGTTGAATTATGAAAGAATTTGGTATTTCGACCACCCGCGCTCAGCCAAATTTCTCGCAATTTTTGCCTCCAAAAAACTTCTTCCTTAACCAGGATATCATAAAAATTTCTTGTGAGCTCCTTTTCCTTTTCATAACTAACCTCATCCATACCTTGTTGAAAGATTCCATCTTCCAAAACTTCCAACTCCTCCTGCACTCTTAACTTTTCTTCAAAAATATTTTTGAAACAAGCCTTGTTCCACTGCTTAATCTGTTGCTTAACATATTTCAGCTTGGATACTACATTGAACATTTTAGAGCCTCCCGGAGAACACTCTTTCCACCATACATCAACTAACCCTAAAAATTTGGGATCCTTAAACCACATCGACTCAAACTTGAACTGGCAATGAACCGACCCTTTGTCTCCAATAATATCTAAGAGAAATGGGAAGTGATCAGATCCACTCCCAGAAGTGATCTTACTATCTAAATGGCAGGGGAAAGTGCTCATATTCTCTTTAAAGAAAAATCTGCCTAACTTCTCCGCAATGCTACAAAAACCTTTCCTTTTGTTGGTCCAAGTAAAACTTCCATTACCAGAAAGGATTTCTACCAAAGTATTTCTCTCTACAAATCATTGAAAATCTTTTTGAGATTGTAAAACCTTTCTCACACCACCCTTCTTATCTTCAGACCTCAATATCGCATTAAAATCCCCACCCAAAATACAAAAATCCTACCACATTGCATAGGAACCCATCTAATTCTTGCCATACCATTCTTTTAAGGGAGCACAGAGATGGCCCATATACATTAATAAGCAAGAATTGCAGATTAGAAATCAAACTTCTTACCCGACAAGCCTGCCAATGCCTACGAGAAACCAACTCTTCAACCACAACCGCTTGGGGCTTCCACAATATTAGCAGTCCCCTCGAAGCACCTTCAGCTCCCGACCCCAGCCACTTCCATTGCTTTAATTTTTTGCTAAACTTAACAAGATCTTGATCACCCAACTTCGTTTCTTGTAAAAGACAAATTTCTACTTGATTTATTTCCATTGCATGCCTCACCAGGCACCATTTGTTAGGAGCGTTGAGGCCCCTAACATTTTAGGTTAAGAGTTTCATTTCTATTCAGGAAGAGCCTCACTCTTCCCTACTTTAATCATGGAATCAATTTTTTGTTGACCATTCGCCTTCGCATCCCATTTCCTCTGTTCTTGATTTGAAATCTTGCCTCTCTTCTTATTCTCACCACAATCCGGCGAAGATTTGCTAATTTCTTTCTGATGGATTCCTAACTTTATCCTGACCTCAGCCAGGCCTTTAGAGCATTTCTGCTTCTTTGCTGACTGTGGAGACCCACTAGCTACTCCCGCCAATGGCCCATCTGGACCCAACTCTTCACCCCCTATCTCCACCTCCATTACATCCTCTAACTCCCATGCATTATCTTTTGCTTCCTTTGCCAAAACAACTAACTCTTTACCCACTTCTATTAAGGAATCCAACTCTATATTAGAACAGTCTTCGCCTAAAATCTCTAGGACCTCTGAAATTTTTTCTTCCAAAGATAGACTCTGAGTTACATCCAATTCTTCCACCCCAACATTTTTGTCACCCAATCCAACCTTCGAGTCTTTCTGCTCAATTTGTTGAGATGGAACGAAATTCGACACTTTATCCTGAATATGGATTTCTCCATTCATAACCTCAGGAACTATTAGAATATTCTCCTTGTGTATATTCTTTCCATTTGCCTGGTGTCCCTCAACCTCCGCCTCTGCTTTTGAACTCCCTGCCTTGCTTAACGATTGTCTCTTCCCCAAAGGTCTCACTAAGCTATCCCTAGTGAATGAATCGCTCTTCAACTTTTGAATCTAGCTGCCATAATCCGAAATTAATTCAATCTCTTCATAGCAATGCCGAACTAAATTATTTTCCACACAAATCCTCACATGTGAAAAAGTCTCTCCTTGTTTTTTCCTTTCTTCAGCACAGACAAAAGTTCCCGAACGATTGCTAATTTCCTATAAAATGCTTGGTTCCCAAAACTCCATTGGGAGATACAGCAAACTATACCAATCTTGCACTATTTCCATCACATGCGAAGCAGGGTTGAAGCCTGCCTTCCACCTTCGCAAATAAAAACCACTTCCATCCAAAACCCAGATACCATTCACTATTGTTTCCCTCAGAGCTCTACTTGGGCAAATTACCAAGAAAAAGCCATTTTGAAGGGTTTTAAACTGCAACTCATCCTCCCATCTAGATCTCTACCATTTTATGAGATAATCCCAGTTCAGATTCGCACCATACCACTTCCCAATCAAACCTAAATTTTCCAATCTTAAAACTTCTGCTTGGAGCTTGACAATACTAACCACCAATGTGGTGCGTCCCCCCGGGATTCCATTCCCTATTTTCACTGATGGTCTCCTAGCTTCGTCCCCCTACTTCTCATCCCTAGCCTCCTCCCATACCGTATCAGGCTTCTTCTGTTGCCAAACTTCCCTATCAAACCCTTTCCTCTTGTTGGGGATTCTATCTCGACCCTCCATTTCCATCCTTGACATGCCTCCATTTCCTCTATTGCCACCTTCATTTTGGTGTGGCCTGCGAAAGGCATCGTTTCTATAACTCTCCTTTGGCAACCTCTAGCACCCGTTCTGTCGTTTTCAAACCTTCTTCCTACTCTATCCCCCACCTCGGCACGCGAATCATTTCGAAAAGTCTGCTCCTGTCGGGCCCATCTGTCTTGAAGCCAAACCTCTTCAGAATCCACCTATCGGTTATTTCTGTATCCTTCCTGGTTCCTCTTGAGCCGTCTTCCACCAGATAACCGTTGCAAACCCTGAGCTCGCACCATTGCAAAATCTTTGATAAAACTTTTTAACACAACATTCAATCTTTTGGACACATCTATTTTTTATTATATATTTATTATTATTATATTATATGTTTACATGTTTTTTGTACGGATGAACCCAACCCTAATTTTTTTAGTTGAATCCACAAATCGGATCCACGAACCTGAAGTAGGATTTGTACCAGAACTGGCAACTTCTACAAAAACTTTTATATATATATATGTGTGTGTGTGTGTGCGTGCAGACCAAATACAAGAATTAAGTTTAGAATACCACATAGCATAACATAATCAACTAACTCTAGTGTCATTTAAAGCAAAATAATAAATATTATAAAATATCCATTATTCAAACTTCAAGTTCAACAATCAATTTTCAGCATCATAAGGATTCTCTAAATCATCAACACCAGCATCATCATTGACATTAGATGATTTAAGAACATTTGTAGAATCACAAAAAGTGTCACTACCATTTGCACTAAAAGTTTGCTCACTTTTCAAACTCAAGAGTAAGATGTTGGAAAGTGGAAGCATCTAAGTCAATTTTCTCTAGCTCCATATCACACAGCTTCACCAAAAGGTGGAAAATTAAAAAAGAAGAAATATGGACAGATTCACCAAGGTTCCTTCAGATCCTGCCTGGGTTCTTCCCAAACAAACCCAACCCTATTCTGCCAGATCCAAACTGAATCGAAACCTGGATCTGGCCAGTCTGCAGGAGGATCCGGTAACAGAGAGAAAATGGTTCAGGCTTTAGGCTAAATACTAATCAATGAGAACACATCTGATCCAATCTGACCTTGTCATTGAACTAAAGCTTCTCTCTTTGGATCAGATTATATGGTTGCAAATTGAGTTATATCTTTTCAAGTGATTATCATTTTTGTTAAGTGCTGTAGGAATGATCAAGTTCAAAAAGAGAATTGGTACCTGCCCAAAGAGTAATTGTTGTCAAACATTGGAATTACAAGTACAAGGTCTAGTCAAATAAATGATCAACTATCATTCAAGCAGCAAAGAGAAAGACAAATAGGACTGCAAACTGAAATCATATCATTACTGCCGAAACAAAGAGTTGGTGGAATCAATAGAGTGTAGTTTAGAAGGTATATAGGAGAGGCATATAGTCTCTGGTAGCTTATTTTTGGAGAGGGATATAGTCTGCAGTAGCTTCCAGGAGAAGAATGTCTCTGGTAATCTCCAGAAAAAAAAGTATTGTCTAATCCTGATGATGGATCATGTAGTATAATACCAAATGTCAATTTTTTTAATAACAGAACACAGTTTAATCCAGAAAAAAATTATTCAAAAACTACTATGGACTGTAGAAACATCATATTTTTAGAATTTCTTTAGTCATTTTGTCTCTGAGCAAAGATTATTTTTTAACTGTCTGGAGGAATGTGATGCATGCAGTTCCAGTAAACCTTGGTTTGATTAGTAGTTTGTTTCAAAGGAAACTGAAATGTTCAGAGTTGTCAGATATAATCAGACAATTGTTGGGGGTTTGTGGGTGAAGGGTGACCATGAGTATTTTGTGTTCTTTTATTGAGCTGGAGTGCTGAAAAAAGATGCAGGTTTGATTTGTTCTATCTCTTGACTAGTTGTCAAATAAAAATTAAATTAAGAGTTTGATAACTTATTGTGAAAATAAGTTTTGTAGCTGCAATTATGACTAGAAAAAAGAAATAGTGTTTATATTCATGACAATATAAAACATAACATGCCTCTCCGTTTGGTGCTTAATGTGTCTTATTCTTCTATGTAATTCTACAAATATCCAACTTGTTTCAGTTCTAGCTTTTGTGGCTGCTAAAATCAATGCTAAGATAAGTGTCAAGAGTTCATAGGGGGAACTAAATTCCACTTGTTTAAACATCTGTATTCAGATCCAAGCATAGATGAGATTTTCTCTTTACTGGCTGTGGAAACTTTATAGATTTCATTGTCTTCTTAATTTTTCTCCTAACTTGTAACATTTGACCTTTTAATTTTGCAGCTGGCATGATCCCTTATGCTGGAAACATGGAAAGCATTGCATTGACAGGAAGCACATCGCAGGGGCTTGCAGATATAACTGTAGATAAGTCTGTTGAATTCTCTTATCAGGAACTTGCCGAAGCTACAAATGGTTTTAGCATTGCCAATAAGATTGGTCAAGGTGGTTTTGGTGCTGTTTACTATGCGGAACTTCGAGGAGAGGTTTGATTATCAGCATTCTGGTCGCTTTAATGTCACATTTTCTATGACAATTTTTGTTCGTAGAACTTTGAGCGACATGATAATGCTCAAAGTTTCAAACTGAAATTAGCCATGCTAAAATTATGTCATTCTTTTCTTAGTTCAATACCTAAAGAGAAAATACAAGTATGCAATCCTTTGAACTATATTAAATTCTACATTGAACTATTTTGAAACTTATTTTCCAATGGTCCTCTTTTGGAGAGAAGTACTGCCAAAATCCTAGAAATGATATTTGAATAAGGAACTGACATGGAGATGGGGACAGGTGATGTGAAGGTCATATAGGGGATCAAGGAGTAAGGAAGCATCCCAGATTAAGACACATTATAAGCTAGCCTGAAGTTGGTAATCTACAGAAGTACTTATTATTTGAATGAATAGGAAATTGTACATTTTCATGGTGCCAAAATGAAGCTCTAATGAGAATGGCTTGAAAATTAGAAGTCTGTGAGTTCAGTTTTGGACTCATGCACTTCCATATACTACAGTTACCAAGTTCAAATGAAGCTGGTACAAGTTTTCTCATCCTTGAACATTTCAGGCAGACTGGTTTGTGTCCAAACTAGTAAGAAAGTAAAGAAAATAATTTAATAACATGCCAGAAAACATAAAAATGTATAAAATAACGTTTAGAAACTCCTTGGATTGCTGTTAACTGTCATGCTAAGTTATGGGTTTGGGTATGAGTATGGGATTTGGGCACATGAGTTCATCATTTTATTTGGATCTTGGTTATGGTACAAAAAAGTAAAAATTAAATATACAATAGTTGCATAAGTTTTTAACTTTTTTTTGATATGTTCCAATTAATCACTGCTTGGCCTTGTTGCTGACTTTTTCCCCAAAAACTCTTAAATTTTTCAATTGATCAGCCAACCCAGCTTTTGTGATTTAATCACCATTAATTCCCAATCAAATCACAATGTTTTTCAGAATCTTGAGTTCTAAATTGTGATTTTTGTATATAAAACCTGCATTCTGGTTGATCCTGCTCATCTTTACATCATTGTTTTCAATTTTTCAAGAGTGATTTTGGCAATTTTTTGTACATCCTAACCCCAACCCTAACCTAACCTAATTTTTTCCTGATTAATTGATTTTTTAATTTTGATTTACGGAGTGATTCCCAAGAAATACTTTTGCTAACATGATATAGACAAAATAAATTTAACCATAATATCAATGAAAATTAAAAAATAACAAAATACTATTGATAATTGATAATATGAAATATGAAATGAGTTTTATCATATGTATATCACATAGGTTTATATTATTTGTTTAGAAAGTAGTAAATAAATAAATTATATTAATTTCAATGGGTGACCAAAAAGTAAATGGGATTTGACAGTACATTACTACACAATAGAATATTCTAGGAAGAGAAAATCCTAGAGACGCCCAAAAAGGGGAAGGAACAAAAAAAAAAATACAATACAGCTGTGGACCACTAACACCTGGTCAAGAAACCAATGCAAATAGCCAAGTAGGGGAAACAAGATTCCCAAAGAGCATAAATTGAGTATGGGAGAGAGGGAGACAAGTCTCATTGAATATCTCTGTTTGGGCCTGAAATGGAGGAGTCGTGTCATTACCGATCAGTTGAGAGGAATGATACAAGATCTGATAGTACTCTTCATAGTCATAGCCACTTGAATAAATCATCATGTTTATCTTAATTAAAAGCATCCCAGTCAGCAATTGGTTTATTAGAATCTGATGCAGTAGGACTAGCAGCAGTTTAGTCATGTTTCTTATTATGCCTTCTATTGTTTTATTATTTATCTTTGTTTTTTTAATCATGACTTTTGTACTTGGGTGAGCACAATTTTTTAAATATGTTCTTGCTATGATAGTTGAGCACCTAGAATGATAGAACAACTTGGGAGGCAACTAGGAAGTACCCAGAACAGTTCCAGAACTGTACTGGTATGGTTAAGGGACCCTCTAGAGAAGTACCTGGTAATGTTGCAAGTTTCATGTCTCCGTGGAAAGAGTAGATGCCCGCATTGCATAACTGTTTGATGATATTTCCAACTATGCATTCACTCTCAGAATTGAATCATGGAACTTCTTTCTGTTTACCTCTACACTTTTGAAACAAAATAATTTCTTGGGTGATGCATAAATGACTTGAGTTTTGGAAAATTATGTAAGTATTGACAAAACAACACAGGTTCAATCCAAAACTAACCACTGAAGACTGGTACTAAAACCTATCTTCAATGTTTAAGTTCAAAAGGTGCCTTTGCAATGATGATATCTTGTTCTGCTGAAGCTTGTTGTAGTGCTGGCAAGAAGTTGGCATTTAAAGACTGCTTAGTGCCAACAATTTAGTCAATTTTGGTATCACCAAACCCAACATTAAACTGAGCTAAGTGGATGAGGAATTCACAAAATACTAAATACGGATTGAAAATTCCATGAAGGGTGCAGTGTCAGCTAGAATGATAACAACATGAAGTATTTTGTGGAAATAAGTACCATACTATGCTAAAAATCCTAAAGTATTGTCTGATTGGGTAACACTAAAGGTTAGTACTTAATACCAAAGATGGATTTGGTTTCAAACCAAATTGTTCCAAAAGTGAACTGGAACACAGAGAAAGGTAGTTGAAACATCTGTTGCATGGTGCATATCTAGACTGCCTATTTGAAAATCAATGCCAATTATTCTTCACACTGAAACAGTTGCAACAATGGATCTAGATAATTTTTTCTAGATAAATTAGTGGGGTACTGTAAGAGTTCCTGACCGTGAAATTCCAAAGCACAATACAATTTCCATCAAATTAAAAAACTACTAGCAACTAGAAAACTAATGTCACCCTTTAGGGGATCCAAACAACCTCTCTACAGCCTAATGTACCAGCTCCTATAAAGACAATCATTTTTCTGTTTTAAGAGCAATCTCAACACCATTTTCTGTGAAACATACCTTTTGCTCTTGGATTTCTTGCTTTTACTCTAGTCTGTTTGTTGCTTTGGGTGCAGTGTGAGACTGTCCATCAACTTCATAGTTCATACTCACTAGTTTGTTCAACATCTGAGGTAAAATTTTCTTCAATGGAGTCTATAAATAAGTTTTTTCTTCTCTGTAGATTCTTCAGAGTTGGCATATGAGAATTCTAGTGGTTTTAATATTTACTCGTGATTTTTCTGCCCTGTCTAATTCTTTTGCTCCACTTCTAGCTGCCTCCATTCTTCAACGAAAATCTAGTCCTTCTCTGAACTTTTATTTACTTGTGCCGATTCTGTTTATATGTCCTTCCCTTCCCCTAATACTATATTTCCATTTCCTTTTACTTTTTAGGCTATGAGGTGCTGAATCAAAAGTGCAACTGCCCAACTAATGTCGAGGACAAGCATCCTTCCAGCAAGAGTATTGCCCAGAAGGCTTTTTGTATTTGGTACAGTCCTCTGCTTTATGCCCTACCTAAAAACAAGACCAGCATCAATTTTTTTCTTTCTTCATAATTCAGTAGTTGGTTCCACATTACATTATCAAATTTTAGCCCAATTTCTTCTGGTAGACCATTGCAAAAGGTCCATTTCCACAAGGATCCTCATTGTGGTTGTCAGTGTATGCCTATGGGTTTTTGGTGACATTGCTATATACTTTCCTTAGGAGTCTCCAATATTTTTCAATGTAGAATGCATCCAAAGATGTAGAGGAAGATTTAGAAGTGTTACCCATATTTGCATTATCTTGAAATTCTTTGTAAATGGATTGAAACTTGGAATAAAGAGGAGTTCCCCCAAAACCATTGCCCATTTTCTAAAATCATATTTCTATTTGCCAATGAATCACATACCACGACGAAAAATGCATGTGCACTAGGATAGATTACAACTGGAGTTTCAACAAAGCTTTCCATGTTTGTGTTATCATTTTAATTCAGAATTTTTGGTGCAACACAAAATGGAATAGATGTGTGGCAGAAGCACTCTTTGAATTAGAAGGGGAAGTTCCCTATAAATAAAACTAACCTAATTTGCAAAATAAATGCTTGCTATTTACAATCTTTACAATATTTTCTGGATTTTTTCACAATTATGCCCAATAAAACTAAATGTGTATCTTTTTGGATTCAACTAAGGAAAAAAACTCACATGTGCTTCAACTCAAGGTAAAATATTTTTATGCTTTTTGATTGAAATAACTCTACAAGTTCACACCTACAATGTTCAACTAAAAGCAGCGGCTGAATAGTGCAAGAACACATAAAGATTGAATTGATTTAATGTAATGTCCTTGGCAGGACAGCTAGCTCAAATCCACCAAATTTTAAAAATAGTTCAAATCCTATCTTTTTTTGATCACCAAGTTCCCATTGTGGGCAAGGTGAGAACATACAGAGACTAGAATGAGGATAATAAATATAACCAAAATAACAGGTAATGATATGCAAATTCTGATTATGCCAAATTGACAAATAACAAGTTGAAATATGTTAATGTCAAAATGACTAACTATATCATCCAATTCTGAATCCACGCCGAATTGGTGGATAATGTATGAAATAGATGGATCCAATGATTGAACCAACTAAGATTTTCTTACAATAATAGCATGGATCCCGTGGTGAACCATCCAAGATCGTTAACAATAATAATCAGACTGTTGGAGTTCTTGAAAGGAAAACAATTATTTCACTTCAATAACCAAAACTAGGTGTGGATATTGAAAAATGTCCTTAGCTTGCCAACATTTTCTCACTAATTTGCATCCTTCCTACATAATTGAATAATTTCAATTATTTGATTATTTCCTAGTGTCATACCACTTTCTTCTATTAAATCACTTTATCTTTATTTTTCTTTTGATTAATTAAATAAATCATTTATTTAATTACGTCACTAATTTTTGTTAGGAATTAGTGTTCACATAGGTGTTAGAAATTAGAGTTTATGTTGTTTTTAATAAGTGTCATAATATTAAGTTGTTGAGAAATAACTTAATATTATTATGTCACATGGTTTGTTAAATAGGTTATTAGAATGGTGGTATGTCATGTCCCCGAAATAGCAAAACTATAAAGACCAAGTGTTAAAATACAAATAAATTAATAAATAAAATAAATAAAATAAATAGCAATATTAATATTAAAATATAAAATAAATGTGTATCATATCAATATAAAAATATAATAATAATATATAGGCAAATTATTGTTATTACATTCTATTATTAAATAACTTAATATCAAAAATAATAATAATAAATAAATATTATAATCATTACACATTAAAGATTGTAATACATTAGAATAAAATAATAATAAGATATTAGCAAATTGTTTTATTATTATACTTTAATGTTAAAATATGTTCAATAAAACATCAAAATAAAATAATAAAATAAATAGAAATCTGAAATATCATAATTATAGTAATAATATATTATTTTAAAAATAGATATTATTGTGATAATAAAGGCAGCAATTCAATCTAACAAAGGGATGTATTTTGTGAAAAGTCACTTCTTTCACCAAACAATACATTCCCCCCATGAGTCACCTACCTTGAATGGTATAAATAGAAGGAAGGAAAATAAGGAAGGGAGAGAAAACATTGAGAAATACAATCTGCAATTTAGAACAGCAGCAACAATGATTGTTATGCATTGGAATATAGTCATTTAATATATATATACACTAATGGATATAAGTAAAAGAATAATTATATATATGTATATAAAGTGTGTATATATATATATATATATATATATATATATATACATATACATGATTATGCAATAATGATACTTATAAGTAATGATGACTCTTTAATATAAACATAAGTAGATTATGTATATTTATGAATTGTCCTCATCCTATGATCAATTTAGTATAAGGTTGAAGGAGGCGAGTAAGGAAACATGGAGAGATATAGCAACTCAGGTGATGTACTCACTTAGCAATAATATTTAGCATATTTTGAATATAAGAAATAAATATAGCTAGTCTGATTATTGGCGTAATGCTTTCTTTAATATTATCATGATGATAATGATGTTGATATTGACTTCAAGAATCAGTAATAAAAACAAATGTATTTGATTGCTAAAAAGATTGTCTTCCTTGTGTTTACAAGCTTATTGGGAGGAAGGGTGTGAGGGAAGTGGTGCCTAAAAACCTCACTTAAGTCCGCCCCCGGAACCCAAGGCAGGGATGGGCCCTGGAGGGGTGGAAATTCTACTCATAGTCCACCCAATCCCAAGGCCTGGGTGGGCCATGGAGGGGTGGGGGTTCCACTCATAGTCCGCTGCGGCCTTGGAGGGGTGGTAGGCCCGGGCCACTTATCAGTTCCCCCGACTATCCCCAATAAGTCAAGTGTCTTCTGAGGTGCTGAAATGGGTAGAGAAAGCAGATACCAGTGTTTCCACTAAGCACGCCACTTCGAGTATGAAATGGTCTTAGTTTGGATGTTCAACTCGAAGCCAAGGGGTGGATTGTCCTGAGGGGATGCTTGTGCCCTTGGGCTTAGATGGATAGCTTCAGGAGGATCTACCCATGCCACTCCTCTTATGTCTTCATTATTACTTTTGATTATGCTTATATTTTGATATCTAGATATTAATGCTAACAGATTTGTTGTTAATATGGTGAATACAAGATTCTTATCTAGGGTTATTGCATTAAGAGAACATTCATTTGGAAAAGAAGAATTCTTAAACCTAATCAACAGATGAACTCTAGGGCAAATCGGGTAAGGGACATTACATGGTACGTATTGAGTTGTTAGAAACAACTAACAACTCAATATTAATAGGAAATTTGTGTAGGTTGTTCCCTATAAAATAGGATATGGAAATCCTATAATTATGTAATTTGTATTTGAATGAGTATTGAAGAAGCACGGTATTATTTCTGAATGTAAATTTTCAGGCTTCTTTTTGGCTCTATCCAAATTCACAATAATTTCCCTTCTTTCCCCTATAATTAAATAAATTCTTATTTATTTAATTATTCGTTTTCATTTCCCTCCTTTCTTCTATAATTAAACAATTATTTTAAATTATTTAATTATTCATTTTCCCTCTCCTAAATTAAATAATTGTGGTAATTATTTAATTTGTTCATTCTTATTCAAGCCCTATTTCTCACCTAATTTCTTGGATTGCGGTCCCTTCTTCCAATTCTTATCTCTTTTCTTCTCAATTAATCTCATCCATTGATCATCATACCTCATCATTTGATTCTCACCCTTCATTTGAATTGGGATTTCTATAAAAGAAAACTATCAATTCCATTTCAAGGTTAACCACAATCTTTGAAGTTTTTCTATCATACTATCTTGAGATCTTGCTATCATACATCTACATTGAGCTTATCATATATCTTGCATGCTACAAATTTGAGAGCAAACAAAGCAAAATGGAGAAGAGCAATGGAGGAGAATCAACTTTGGCATAGGAATTGAGGTTTCATTGGTTTATTATGTGATTTCTATTGTCATTTGTGCTTCATTGTTAGATTAGGGTCTCTATGGCTTGAATTTAGGTAGTTTTGTGGTTGCTATCAATGATTCATGCTTTTCCCCCGATTTTCCTAGTCTTACACCAGGTATTATGTCAAATAGTTATCCATTATCTTGAAAGAAGATATTTTGTCAAAAAAATTGAAAGCAAACTACGAAAAGAATGAAAATTACCCAAATGATTGCAATCCTTAGTAGAATTTGTTTCTTTTGTAGCTGGCTGACAAGGAGGTCTGAAAACAGTGAATAAATTATAATATCAATGTGTTCACCTTAACAGGATGCAAAACATTCTCAAATGTACAAAACTTGCTAAAAACGTATGGCCAACATTTTAAAATAGTACAGTCCCTTCTAAAAAACACTTCAACAGCTGCAAAAAGAACCTCAATTAATTCTGATGCATGATTGGTAACACAATAAACAATTCCAAATAAAATGGCAGATCTTATTGCTCTTTAAGAACATGCCCTAGTACAAATGGTAGGACCAACCCCAAATAAATTGTGACATAGCTGTGAACTCTAAACAAAAAGTATGTCCTAATAATTATTGAAAACCAAAACAAATCAGCACAAAAAAACTCAGACACTGTAATATAAAACCCTGATTTTTTTTTTCTGTTTTCTCACTTGCTGTTTGTGTTTTGTTTGAGATGTTTTTGCATTGAGTTTCATGTGCCATACATCATTTTGACATGCCAATTGAATGATACAAATATGCAGATAATAACATATAAAAATTGTTTGAAAACTACACACTTTCAGTTCTTTATTGCTCAGAATACATAACAGAAAATTACAGTCATATTCTAGTTCATTGAAAGCTCAGGAAATCAACAATCAGACCTGTGAAATAAGCACCAAACAGCAGATTATAGATTCCTTGTTGGGCACGCTCATCACCAATGTGTTTGGCTTCAAAATTCTTCCTAATGCAATGGTAAATACCCCACAGTAAGCTCCCAGCAATGGCAGATACAATACCACAGAGGGCCGGCCAGAAATATGATGAAATCACCACAAATGAGGCGCTAGCAGCAGGATGTCGACTTGGCCTTAAAAATCCAAATCATCTTCAAAAATTGCAAACCAATATTTGATGTTGTGCCAACGGAAGAGCTTTCAATAGAGTCAATACCCACGTGGAAACCTTAAACCCTTTGGAAGTTATGAGCAAAAACCCAGGTTCAGGGCCAGATGCTAAAGTGCCCAGAAATTGACAAAACCACTTCCAATCTCCTTAAAAACCACGCCAAAATTAGAGGAAACAATTGCAATCCAAAACCCAACTGAAACACATAAAAATTGCTGAAAGATCTTCATCCCAAATGACTGAAAACTGCAACTTGAAGCTCAGAATGTGATTCTTGGATGAAACCACGCCTTCACTAGCTAAGGCAGGTCTTGCACTACCAAAACTAGTCCAAGATGTCAAGGGTTTTCGTCCTCAACACTCACTTTCAGACCTCCTGGTGAAAAACCAGCAGCATCTCCTTATGTAACCAAAATCAACCATAACCAAATGAGAGCCAAAACTCATATTTATAAGGTGAGAGAAGGTTTAGGGCAACTTGCATTTTAGTTTGAATAAATTTTCCTCTCATTTCACTTTATGAAATAACATGAAATTACCCCAAGAGGGGCGTCCAACTTTTTGCCTCCAAAATTCCACATTTGTTTTTTAATTTAAAACATTAAGCCCAAACTAAGCGTCCCACCTTATGAGGCATAACATTAACTTTTAAAATTGATTAATAAACCTCTTTTCTAGGCATCCACTTGAAATACATGGCCCCTCTTTTAAAACAACATTGTGCAACTAGGCTAAGGGGTCTGCTCATAAGGAAACTATTTGCATTTTTGTAGCCTTCTAAAACGACTTAAAGTTATCACTTAGGCACCAAGGTACTTTTTAATGTCCCCTCCACCCCTCAACTTAAAATTATAAAGTAACTTTATTTTAATTTACTTTTTGAAGAGCAAAACAAATATTTAAATATTCCAACCTTAGCAACCAAGAGCCTCAATTGAAATAATGTTGTTGAATGTAGCTTGACCAGGTCCAGCTTTTAAAAATAGTTAAAAAATTAGAGACACTTACTAAAAATAATAAAAACATCAGCGACACAAGCTAAAAAGATAAATGATATGCCAAAGAGCTCACTGTAGACAATAAGCATTGGATTGGTCCTTTGCTAAAAATAGAAAGCCATGCGTGAAACATCGAAAAACCCCACATAAAAGACTAGCACAAGGCATTAAAGCTCATTGGGCAACTTCCACACATTGCCCAAACATGAAACCTTACATTGCTTTGCCTGTTGGATCAATTACTAAATATAGCACTCACTAAAAATAGTAAGTGTGTCAGAACCAGACTTATCCAAAAGAGGACATCGAAAATGGGGACATTACAGACACCTCAAATTAAATGTAGAAGTCTTTATGCACTAGTACGACCTGCTTGGTAATTGTATGGCTGCCTTAGCTACTAATGGTACGAGCCATAACTAATGCAGTTTGGCTTGATTTTGTAATGGTATGACGAACAATTCAAAGGGAAATTCTATACAAAATTTGTATGCAACAATCTTCTTCCTGTGTGGTCCCTAAATGTATATAAGGTCACTGCATTTTGACCACAAAGTGGGTACGACATATATAATAATCTCCTCAAAAGGTTGTATGGTTAGAAACTAAACTGTACAACTTGCATTTGAATACCTTAAGTCCTACAATAATTTTCAATGAGATAGCGAGCAAAAATAATATCACTTTCAATTGAAAAAATTGGAAATGTAATTTCTGTAAGATCAAACAAACAACTCCATAGAACCAAACTCCAAAAATTGCAAACATTCAACACTCAAGTGACTTCTGAATGAAATCACACAAATGGCTAGGAGGGTTTTTATCCTCAAGCAAAAAAGAACTCACATTCATTCTTTGAAAGAAGAAATTCATAAAAATAAGTAAGAAGTTCTTCTCTTGAGACAAAACCTCTGATTATAACTTTTTGAGGGAATATAATATAATTTTATATTCTCTTGTTGGAATTCATATTACATCATTTGTATATAGTTAGATTAAATAGTAAATAAATAAAATAATGTTAGTTAATAGTTAGTAAATAAAATAATAGTTAGTTGTTTTGGGAGTTACTTTCGTGTAAGTAGCTTCGGGAAGTTACGGGAAAATAAAGGCTTTTTAAGCCATTGCAATGCAATGCAAAATTCAAGTTGAATATATGAACTCAATATTATATTTATTCTATATTGCTATGTAATTATGGTTTTAGCTTTTCTAGCAATTTTTGTATGCTCTACCATTTTAATATTTTTTATTTTATTTTTCGCTCAAAGTTATAAAATATTAAAGTGTCCTTTTAAATACTCACTTTTTGAATTCACTTATAACAACATTATAAAATATTAAAAAATAATTAAAAATAATTCATCTTTTTAAAATATAATGTAAAGTTACTTTTCAATAACTTAAATTTAATTATTTTTCTTTTTACCACCCCATTAGCCCATGGGAAAAATTAAGGAAATAGGCAAAAGGAATTTAATAAAATTACATATGAAAACACAAGTACTTTGGTAAATTCAATTAAAGGATTGGTACAAAGTTACAATCTTCAATTTTAGGCAAACATGCAATGCAAATTTTGCAACTTATTGAAAGTAGTTTAATCTCCCTCAACACACAAAATATTTCAGTAACAATTTTAAAGGAAAATAAACATAATAAATTCTATTGAATGGACACTAAATTTTGCAACTTATTGAAAGTAGTTTAATCTCCCTCAACACACAAAATATTTCAATAACAATTTTAAAGGAAAATAAACATAATAAATTCTATTGAATGGACACTAAATCTTGGATTAACAATAGTGAATACTAGGTGAAAAACAATTTCAACAATATGTAGGCATGAGACAAACCATTAGAAATAAAGTGCAAATGACACTTATTTATAATGTTTACAAAGCTATTTCCTAATAATAAATAAAAAGCTAATGGCTAACTTTACTCTAGGAATTGATTGCTTGCATGCAATGCAAGTTTTATTATAAAATCCTATACAATAAAACTAAAACCATGTGATTCCCAATTAGATTGACACTAGGAATTATTAAAACCTAACACTTAGAAGTCACATTTCTTGCATGACAAGATATCCAAAGAGATGATCTAAAATTGCTGACCTTGGGTTAAAAATAAAGAGAGTAAAAATAACACAAAAGTTAAAAATAAAGGTTGCTGAAAATAGGAGGGGCTATAAATAGCTTTGACTAAAAGTAACAAAACTTGGAATATGCTTTTTTCTCTTAAAAAGGTGACATGTGGGCTAAAAATAGACTTTTGGATAGATGGCTCTAGATGACTTTGATGATTTTGTTGAATTTCCAATCATGGAAAACCTTTTGATGACTTCTAACAAAACTTGGAAAATTCACTTTGACATTTTCAATTCCTTTGATAGGCATGCACTTCTACTCTGCATGCACACCCATACCCTATAAAACAAACTTTGAACTTGTACTTTTGATTTACTTTGTATAAATGTGCACTTCATCACTAAGCACACACTTGCGAACATAAGTTAAAATAAAATTTGAAATTTGAAATATAGCTTTGGTGAGGTGCATGCCTGCACCCTAGCCATGTCCTGGATAATTGGATTTGGAAATTGGGTTTGAAATCAGATTTTCTTTAGTGAGGTGTGTACCTGCACCCCAAATGCACACTTATAACTATATTTGAAAGTTCTCTTGGTGAGCTTTGCACCTACACCCAAATGCACACCTGACAAAGGCCTTTTTGATGTTTGCATTTTGAATTCACTCCTTTGTTGACATGCACACTTCTCTAGGGGAACCCTTGTTAATATAAAACTTGAAGACTTTTGATCTTCACTGTCAAGCATGAAGTTGATGCTCTCATGTTGTAATGTCCCCTATTTGGTATACTTAGAATTCTGCCCTAAAATCACAATTTCCAAGTAAGATATATTTTGTTCAATTACAACTTCTGATAGACTCTAGTTTAACCCTGCAATAATGTTAGCCAACGATTCATAACATAATATAATTGATTGATCATTTGTATTATTACATCCACTACATTATTTGATATATATATATATATATATATATATATATATATATGTTAATCTAGATGAGTAACTCACAATGTCGATTCTAAATAATTATCCCCTCAATAATCAATCATTGGGGAAGATTAGAGAAGGAACCTCAATATGGTGCTAGGAGTCTTTCCTACTTCTAAGCCCAAGGGTGGATAGTGAACCCCCTTGTCTACTTAGCAAGGAATCTCTCCCCTCCTTCATGTACTTCCAACTCTTCTTCCCATGAACAAATTATTTATTTATTTTGACTTGGGCGCAAGAGGTGGGAGTCAGCCCAAATAGGATATGTTTTATTTTATATTTCATAAGGTAGGGGATTTGAGGAGGGGTTTTTACACATGTGCACCTACACATTGAGTTTTTAACATTTGTTTTTATCTTTATATAGGTGTGAAGTTCATCCTTCCACACACACTTGACAATGGGGTTTTCAGACTTTGATGTGATCCAAAAAAAATCTTTTTTGAGGTGTACATTTGCATCCTAGACATGCACTTGATAACTGGATCAGATTTCTTCCATTCTTCAGTGAGCCCATCTACATTGAAATTTCCCTTAACTTAAATGTATTTTCACCATTATAGAAGTGTGCACGTTAGGCTTAGGTGCACACTTTTGAATGTAATGGATTTCAATTTTCCTACACAAGTGTGCACACTTTATGCTCCCACATGCACCCAACAACGGAAACTAGAACTTTGGCTTTTTCAAGTGCACCCCTCTGCTCTAGGTGCACACCTCAACACCATACTTAGCCAATTTCTTGATTTGAATGCCTCCTCAAAGGTGCACTCTTGAAAAGGTAATTTTAACCTCAAATGTGCCCTTATTAAATGCATGCATCTCTCCATTGGATTCTTTGAATTTTCTTCACTCGGGTGCACACTTGTCTTTATGTTGTAACAAATTATTTCAATAGTAACTTCTCTTTTTTCGCATAAACTAATGACTTAAAGAGCTTTGTTCCATCTTCCTACAAGCATTTAGAAAAGAGCCAAAAGGGTGACTTGACAAAACAAATTGGACAAGACCTAACCTTGACTTGCACTTTGATGAAGAAAACAATGAATTTGAGTTTTAGAACTTGACACAATGTGTACATTTCGTATGGGTACAATAGTCTATTCAATCCATTTTTTTAGCTCCGGGAGAGAGGGCTAGAGTGAACTAAAGTTCCCAATCAAACACATCTCTAAGTAATGCTCCATCTCCTCATTCTAACATAAGCTTTTTAGCTATTTTACATTGTTTCTTCTTCCCTACTACAGCTTTGAGACTTTGAGCTTTAATTGAGCCTTTCATCTCTCATTGCCTTGTGATTGTTTACTCATGATAGCTATATAAGCAAGTCAAAACACAACCTTATGACTAGCATATACTTCAATAAAAACACCTATTTTCATTTATCCTCTCCATCTTGTGACTATTAACTCATGATATCTACATAGGAAGGTCCATCCACATCCTTATCACAAGCCATCCACATCCTTATCACAAGCATTATAGGTCAGTAAACAACTCCTACTTTTATTTATCCCCTCCACCTTGTGGTTTGTTTGGCGTGACAGGTGTAACATTGTTGCCAATTGAAAGGTCCTCCTTGTTGATGCCCACCTCAATAATCCAAAATTTTCCCAGTTTGGTGCCCCCTTCAGTTCTTTGGCCTAGCTATGCCCATCATTGATAAGTGATCTGAGAAGCCTTTAGTGGGCTCCCTTGGTCAAATTCGTGCCTAGTGTTGTGCTTTCCCCTCATATCCTTGTCATTTGCCTAAATGTCTCAAAGTGTAGAAGTTTCTTAGGGTTAAGGATGTTTGTGTCTATTTATGGCCTTTGTCGAGTTTTTGGGATTCTCTCTATTCGTATTCTTTCCCTCCATTCCTTGAAACCCAACGCTTCCACATCTTCTCGAAGTCTTTTTTGCCTTTCAGGTTTTCGAACTTCTCCTTACTTGGACAACTTCTCATGATATTCCTTGAGCTTCTGCTCCTCAACCTTCCTCTTTTGCTTTTGGCCCTAGGCCTTAAGGTTTCATCCCATCATCATGATTGAGGATTGTGTGGCGTGGACATGGTTGCTAATGTAGGGGGCGTGGTTTCATGTAGATGGCCATGTGAGGATGATGCAATGAACATGGGCAACTTGCAAGCTTGTTGATTGTTTCGGCATTCCCTCCTAGCTTGCACAATGAAATTGTAATCCTATATATACATGTCAAAATGGTTGGTTGTTGAACCAATTTCTTGGTTGTATATGTCTTAGGGTAGGCTAGGATTTCAAATGATGAACATCCATCTCTAAAAATGATGAAGTGTGCTTGCGAAATAGGGGAAAGGGTAGTCTCATAAGGCTATGCTTGTAAGTGAATGCCTCCATGGTAGGTTTGAAATATGCTAGGCAATTTTTTTCAATTTTTAACACAACTAATTTCACCCGTTAACATTAATAAAATCATAAACCAGCTAAAGGGAACCCTTCCTCTTTCTGATCAACCCAAATCCCAGTATGGGCAAGGCGAGAGCATACTCGAAAGGGGATCGTTAGCATAGAACTAAAACTATAGTAACGCAACTCTAACCAAGAATGCACCCTAAGACCCGATGTGGGAGGAGGGGCGAGCATGTGGTCAGAGGATCCCTATGCACTGCTAAACTGAAAGTAATTGTAACCGAGAATGCGCCCTAAGACCCGATGTGGGAGGAGGGGCGAGCATATGGTCAGAGGATCCATGAACCAGATGACGGCTCAACCGATCAGCAACATGATGTTAAAATGCATTACAGAAAGTAACTAGGCGGCATGCTGGCCTCTTCCACTTTTCAGCGGGTGGTACAAAGAAAGCAAAGACTGAAATGAAAGACTGAGGCAAGGCCAGTCTTTGAAATGAAAGACTGAGGCAAGGCCAGTCTCTTCCACAATCGTGGGAATTACAAAGTGCTTAGCAAGAATATAAGAATGCTGACAGTACTACTGTTCATCTTACAATGAGATAGAATGCTTGCCAAGAACACAAGATTAGAAGTCTACCATTGCTGCAATAATGTATAATAACTCTCCAACACTCAATTTGACTTCCAGAACTCAAACCTCACTCAAAGAGACCAACTAAATAATCTGATATGACTGAACAGTGACTGAAAATGCACAGACCAGCAACCCAAAACTTCACTAAAATGCTTGTAACTCTCTCTATACTCACTCAAATGACTTGAAATTAGATGCAAAATCTGATAGAGATGATGGCGCCCAAATCCAAAGCAAGAAGACACACTAAACCAACAAGTATATTTTTGTGCACGCTTCCCAAGACAGCCCAAAATGGTATGGCCTCAAAAGGGGCGATTTTCTTATTATAAAATCTGAAACTCCAAAATAAAATCTGCAAGTTGGCAAGAAGGGTCACCTCTAGCAGATGAATACATTAGTTCATTACCCAGAACAAAATAAAAATCACACAAATACTTCTATGTGAAAACGACTTCCAGCTATACTAAGACCAGCAACTTCAAAACTAATTGAAATACAAGAAACTCAACTACAGCCTGTTCAAACTACTCATCAAAGACTAAGAACATCACTATCTCAACTAGTTGCTATCTCTCAAGCAAGAAGCTAAGCCAAGCTAGGGGATATGCATTCCCCGAAGCACTCAATCACCATTTCGGCAGCATAACTTTGTAGTAGACACAAGATAATCCAATGAAGAGCCAAGACCTCCATTTATAAGTTCTCAGAAGCAACTCCAAAAGTTTCTAGAAGGTGCGCCCAAACCAAGAAGTCAAACTATTTTCAAATCTGAGGTTGACTCATTTCCCTTTTCAAGATGGCGTCCCAATTCAATAGATGAAATATTTTCACTTTTTAAATTAATAATCTTCCTCATAAGTTGGCATCCCTTTTTCCTCCAAAGTCCACTTTATCACTTTGCAAATATTTCGATTAAGCCCCTTGATGAGGCGTCCACCCATGAAGTCCACTTTTTAAAACAACTTAAAAGTCATCAAGCTAGGCCAAGGGACTTTAATATTAAAATATAACATTATTTTAATTAAAATAAATTATCTCCCAAAAAATGCATCCAGGAGCCAAACTCAATACAGCCAACTGAACAGCTCGAAGAGGGAAGCCAAAATTACTGATGCCAACAAGACCACTGCCAGAAATAGAATTTACTAAAAATAGTAAACTCAAGAAGTTGCTCAGATCAACATGCATGCTATATTGTTGCGAAGCTCTTTGAAAACCCAGAAAGAAACAACGATCAAAACTCCAGAATTCCAAGGGCAAACCTCAGAAAAAGATGAAACAACCCCCACGAAGATAGGAAACCCTAATTTCCACTTCCGAGTAGCCTACGGATCTTCAGAATAGGCTAACGACGAATTGCTAGATCACTGATGAGAAGGGGACATTACAAGGTTGTAATGTTCTAAGGGAATCTTTGAACATAGTTGTTGGTTCTTTCTTGTCACTTTTGTTGGCTTGGTGTAATGAAATGTAGATTAATGTTGCATCATTATAATTCATTACAAACTATTTTGTAATGGTCTCTATTGATTACATGTGGGATATTGATGATCATTTTGGGATAATTAAGTATGTTCATTTGCAAGATTCATTATCTTTTAGGGTTGTATATATACAATCTTTGTTTTATTTGTTTATTTGTAAATATGTTCTCTTTGCAAGCCGAGACTCTATTATCCCCAATGGAGTAGCATTGGTTTGAAAGGTGGAGGGCCAAATACCTTTATTATAATCATCTCTCTAGGTAGTTGTAGGAGTAGGTTAGATTCCTCCATGCTTGTATGATCCGGTATTATGAACCATGCTATATATTGTGTTGTCTCAAAACTGACAAATCATAGGAGGATCGTGAAAGTGTGTTTCCATAATGTACATGTGTATGATCAGTGAATGGGATTCAATTGTTAGGGTATAACAATATCATTATCATTTGTTGCATATACATGGATTTTTCATTTGGCCAAGCATACTATTGATGCATTCATGCGCCTTTCCAAGGCTAGGTGCATTAACATCTCCATATTTAATGACTTCAAAAACTAAAGCAATGATGGAAACAATGTATTTCATATCAACCCAAAGTGTGTCACTCTTCACCACCTCTTTCACCTTCATCCCTTGCTCTACCTTTGAATCGGGCCATCAGTTCCACTCTACTATGATTACTATTGGTTGCAATGCCTCTTGCAACATAAGCAGCCTCTCCAAGAGAACGAAGTATGATGCATATCAAATCTCTACAAGTTTCAAAAACTCCTTGGAGAAGGTCTTAAAGAGTGCATGTGGAGTGTGTTTGTTGCAAGAAAACATCTACACATCTCTAGCATCCTTAGTGACCTCTTTAATTCAACCGATTTTTCCATGTTCTTGAGAGCATTATTCATGGAACTCACATAACAAGGAGTCCACCAAATATTCTTGCAAGGCACTTTAATCAACTTCCTTGTAGCTTTGTTAACATAGGCTACATTTTAACTACATTCTTTTGCCCAAGCTCTTGAATAACATCTCTAAGGATTTGGAATTGAAAATTGCCATCCTTGTGGTACCTTGAACAATCAACAACCCTAAAGAGTAAGTGCTCTATCCATGTGACCATGATGTTGTTGAGTGGATGAAGCCTAATGTTAGTCCACCCATCCATGATTATGTTACATCCACTAGTGACCTAGGCAGCCTCCATTTTATCCATTAGAATATTTATCTTGAAATAGTTCTTATTCAAGATTTTTTTCTCAATATTGTCTCCCTTGGTGGCACATATGATGGTCCTACCCTTATTAACTTTGCCTCAACCTCTTTATAATAAGGAGAGAAAACCACATGGAATGGCATTGGCAAAGAAGAATTTGCTAATAGCAGCATCTGCCTTATCCTTATGCAAATTGAATAACTCTACCATTGTGTTTGTTACATCACTACTACTAGTCATTCTACATTTCCCCTTAGGTTCTACTACCCCTAAACTAGATGGAAAAGCAGTAAGCCGTGGTTCTTGGAAATTTCTAATTCTAGTATGAGTAGGATCCCTTGGTGGCAAAGTAATAGTTGAAGTGTTTATTCCTGACCATAACCCCACAATCTATTTGTTTCAGCCCTTTGTTTGTGTGGCAATTGGTCGTATACCTCCACAAGTTTGCCTTGGATGTGAATGAGGTATGCATTAATCCTTGTATTCACATTGAAATTCAAGTTGATATAAATGACATCGCCACAACCTAGTGCCCAATGTTGCCCTGGGTTTTATTTGTAGTTTGGTTGCAAATTGACTCAAAGAGGAATTTTTATTGAAGGGGTCTTGAAAAATTCTTCTAATAAAGGAAAAGCAATTAAAATGTACATTCTCAATAGAACTAGTTGCCTCACACCCCTCACTTCTTTACTCGAAGTCTCAAATTTAATCCCCGCCGACTCTTGTTGACCTTCTTCATTACTCTTGTTTTGAGAACTCATACTGCACTATAAGAAATGAAATTAATGGTTTAAATTTTAAACCATAATATGTTATTATGCATGGGCTCAAGACACAAGAACTTTTTATTTGTTTTTTGTATTTAATGTTGTATGAAGCATAAAATCAAAGAATACACAAAAATAGGAATCCTTGTTCCTCAACTTTTGTCAAACAAGGATTTCACTTTTGTTTTTCCTACTTCAAGTCGCATGAAGCACAAAGCAAAGGATGCACAAATGACAAGATCATAATTTGACTGGTATTAATCAGCTATTTATGTAAACTTGCAAATAAACATTTAAAAATAATTTAATAAATAAATTAAAAAACCCAAAATACTGCTGTTATAAATGTAAAGTCAATACTGAAACCCTTAAATGCCATTTTTAGGGTTGTCTAACTAGTGTTCATAGTAAAAACAATAGTTAAACAACACTAAAAACGTCAGTTTATAACCATATATGATTCTACGAATAATTTATTCATAAAAGCAAACAAACAAACTATACGACATAATCATTGAATTCATATTTTTAGATTCAGCCATTTAAGAATGAACATTGAAAATAAAGATCAAAGTGCAAATCCCAAAAGAATCAAAGATGAAGGCCCATGGCCTACCTTGAGGCTTGAAGGCTTGAGGGCTTGATGAATGTTTTGAAAGTTGAAATTAGAATAGTTGATTGATGAAGACTTGGCACTTACTCTTCCTCTTGTTGTTTCTCTCCCTCTTGCTAATGCTCTGCTAATGCTCTCACTCTTGAGTCCTCCAGCCTTGCTTGCTCTCACTCCTGCTATGTAGCATTCAATTGTTGCACTTGCAGCCTCGCTCAATACTTTCAAGCTTTGAGAGTGATTTGGAGCGAGGGTGTGAGGTTTAATAATAATCAGTGTTCCACGGAGTTTCCTGAAGGGGACGCGTCTCAGGGACGAGGGGACAAGGGGTCTAAGTTTGGCGATGGCGGGGGGGGGGCGCGGGGCGGCGGTGCTGATATACATATGGTACTTGAATAACTAGTTATAAAAAGATGTTTAAGAATAACATTTCAAATTAAACTTTGGCAAATTAGTAAAATTGCAAATACTAACATTTTGAATACTTGAATACTATTATTAAAAGACTAAAAGTAAATAAATATTGAAATTTGACAAATGAAATTGTCAAATTTGAGATTTCTATTATATGAATATCGAAAATATGACATGTCACATCAAAATATCATATCATAAAAATGATTACAATGAGTAGCATGATACATTGATATGAATCATAATCAAAATAAGTACAAAATGCAAAAATGTAGTGAAGGGAGGCCTCTAATCATCTCCAAACTCCTCATCACTCTAACTACTCGAATCCTCGCGCTCAAGCTCTGCCAAACTAACACCAACCAGCCCTGCATCTGAAGCCGAAACTGAAGCATCCTCATCAATTTGTTCTGCCTCCTCTGGCTCTACATCCCACCGTGCTGTTGGACTCTCTTTGTACAAAAGTGTTTTGCGGTCAATGAGACGCAAAGCACTATGTATAGCCACAAGCTTCTCTGCTCTCCTAGAGGTAAGTCTGTTCCTCTTAAGAGAGTGGATGAAGCTATATGTAGACCAGTTCCTCTCAATAGTTGAAGAAATAGAAACCTGAGATAACGATCGAATGGCTAGAGTGGTAGACAAAGGTCCGGATCCATGGCAAGTCCACCACAAAATTGGGTCCTCCTGCGCCATAGTTCTCATATCCATCTTGGCTGCATCTGAATAACCCCTAAGAGTGGCAAATTTGGTCCACTCAGTGCGAATCATACTGGCATCTACATCATTGTACATCCTCTCAATGCACCTGAAGAACCCTGCCTTCACCTCTGCATCCTCTATAGGTGTCACTCTACCAGGCCTAGTCAAATACCAGTTAGGATTAAGTGCATAGGCTACCATGTGCAAGGGAGTGTTGAGCTTCTCCCATCTCCTGTGAATGATTGGCTGAATGTGCTCATGGTAGAATGCTAATGTGGGGTCCCTCTCTCGCACAACTATCCTCATTTGATCAAGCATAGAATCGATGCACTCATACACCTCTCCAAGGCTAGGTGCATCTGCATCCCCATACCTGATAACCTGAAAAACTGGTTTAATGATGGCAATAATATATTTTGCATCACCCCAGAACACATCACTCTTCACCGTATCCTTCACCCTCTTCCCCTGCTCTGTTTTAGACTCGGCCCACCTACTCCAATCTGATGTCATGACCATGAGTTGCAGTGCCTCTTGCAACTCAATCATTCTGTCCAAGAGAATGAAATAGGAAGCATATCTCGTATCAGTAGGTTTCAGGAACTCCTTCTTAGCGAAGGTCCTGAAGAGTGCATGTGATGTGTGGTGGTTGCAGATAAACATCTGCACATCTCTCGCATCATTAACCACTGCTCTAATCTAATCAATCTTTCCCATGTCCTTGAGTGCATTGTTCATGGCATGCACACAACATGGGGTCCACCAAATATGCTTGTAAGGAGCCTCAACAAGTCTCCCTGCAACTTTGCACACATGTGCAACATCTGTCACAACTTGGACCACATTTTGTGGCCCAACCTCCTCAATAGCATCCCTGAGAACCTCAAACTGAAAATCAACATCTTTGCGATGCCCTGAACAATCAACTGCCTTAAGAAAATATGGGCCCTTAGTACATGTAACCATGATGTTAATGAGTGGACGATGGCTAATGTCCGTCCACCCATCCATGACTATGCTGCATCCTGTCTTAACCCAACACTCCTTCATCTTCTCCATCAACAAATTGATCTTGGAATAGTTCTTATCCAAGATCGTAGTCCTCAATTATGTCTCACCTGGTGGCACATATGATGGTCCTCCCTTTGCCACCATCGATATCATCTCCTTATAATAAGGAGATTAGGCAACATGAAACGGGATGCCATTGGCAAAGAAGAACTTGCCAATGGCATCATCTATGTCATCCTTGAGCTGCACATTAAACAAATCTGCTATGGGGTTACTTTGAGTTTGACTTTGCAATCTTCGTTTCCCCCTCCCCTCTCCTGCATAGGCACTAGAAGAAGAACCTGGTGTCCCTCCTACTCTCGTTTGCAAAGTATGGCTGGATCTCTGTGGCTGGCTATGCTGAACATGTGCCCTATGCTGCAAAGTAGTAGGCATAGGTGCAACTAGAGTATCATCAAGAACACCCCATAACTTATTTATTTCAACTTTGTATTTCATGTTTTCTGGTTTTGTCAAAAACTCACATATCCCCACACCTTTTCCTCTAATGAAAAGAAGGTGTGCATTCACTCTAGTGATGCTCCCATACCACCCAATACCACAAAAGTTTCACTTCCACCTCCTTGTGCCACTGGATGTAGCCCCTTGGGCTTGCCTGCTTAGATCTTTTGTTGCAAATTGTTTGAGAGGGGATTTGGGATCAAAAGGACCCTTAGCATACTTTGCCAATTCTGCAGAAGGGCACTCAAAAGTACTTGCTTCACTTGCCATGGAACTAGTTTGGGCTTCATGCTCAGCCCCATTGTCACCCCCCTCAGCCTCAGATGCATATTCAGGATCGGTATCACTATGTGAATGGACCTCATCCTCCCTCATGTTGATGTCATGAGAGCTCATTGTGACACTGCAGTAAAAAAAAACTTCTATAAGTGCCTAGTTTCAGCCTAGTTTAACAAATTTGAAAATAAAATTTTAAAACTTCATGATGAATCTTGATGGAAAGATGAAAAAAAAAATAATGAGCTTTGAAATGAAAATTCAAAATATGAATATGCATTTGCAGCCATGTATATGAAATTATGATTAATTTTTAATCATAATTTCATAGACATGGCTGCAAATGCATATTCATGTTTTGATTTTAATTTCAATGCCCATTTCAAACATCAAACTACATTTTTGAAATGAATCTAAAAACTTGGAAAACAAAACAATTTTTTTTTTGAAAAAACTTCAAAAAACAGTCATAAAACCCTACCTTGTGCTTGAAAAATCCTTCAAAATTGCTGTAGAATGCTCCTCCTGTTCTTCTTCTTTCTCCTTCTCACCCCTCTTGCACTTGCAGCACCTCAAACTCACTCTTTCACTCACTCTTCTTACTGGTTTTCCTCTTCTTCACCTAGCTGTTCCAAAACATCAAATGCATATGTGAGTAAAAAAATGAACAATTAGAGTGTTTTATTTCATTTAGAGGATTTTAGATAGGTCCCACAAGCCTGTAGGGTTCGACCCTTGGCACACAAACCAATAAAAATTAAAGAAATTTTTAAAAAAGCCTCTTTTCATGACGTCCCAGTGCAGGGGACTCCTGGGCGTCCGCCGCATCTCCTTGACGTTTCCCACGTCCCGGTGGCGGTGGCGGGACGGCGGAGGGACGTCTCCTTGCCTTCTCCGAAACGTCCGTGACGGGGGGACGGCTAAAAATTAGGGGGGGATGCTTACCCGTGGAACACTGTTTATAATTTTTTTTTTGAGTATTTAGGTTATGCATGGGGTCCATAACCATTAGGATTAGGGTTGGGAGCATGAA
This sequence comes from Sequoiadendron giganteum, assembly GCA_007115665.2. NCBI lineage: Eukaryota > Viridiplantae > Streptophyta > Pinopsida > Cupressales > Cupressaceae > Sequoiadendron > Sequoiadendron giganteum. The sequence continues at coordinate 432,211,730 of CM021101.1, read as the reverse complement.
CATCTAGAAAAATGTCTCAATTGTTTTAAAAAATATAATTCTAAAGGTGTTTAACACAACAGACAGTTGGTTGTTTCCAATGCATTTGAGAGATTATGTAAGTTTCTGCAGTCTTTAGGTTGTCTTGACATTCCTCTATTGTCTCCACTATAGGGAGATGCCTCCAAAATGTTCTCTCTTTGAGGGAGATGTCTTGTACATTGTTGTGGAACATTTCCTTACCATTCCAATGTCTCCGGTATGCCTCTATCTCTAGAAACAACCTTTTTTGCATTGGGAGGGGGGGCGTGTGTCCTTGTGGAACATTGTTTATTTATAGGTTACAATGTATGACTTTTAGTGATTGGAGAATAATTATATATCCCACAAAGAAATGTTTTAAAGCAAAGCTATCCAAGAGCTGCAAAAAAAGTGGAAACAAAGGAACTCTAAAGCAAGCCTATTATGAAACAACTAATCAAATACAAACAATCTAAAATAGGCTCTCATATATCACCTGGAATAGGACATTGTCAATAGCTAGTGCTGGGTTTAATTGCTGCTAAAAATAGCAATTTGCACATGAGTGGTCTTTGAGACTTTGAAGCAATTTTCACACCATAATTTTGACAAATCCTTTGAAGCAATTTTCAAACCATAACTTTGAGAAATCCTTTGAAGAATATTGAAGCCTTGACCATTTTTCGAGTAATGACTTTCTCAATCCAATTTAGTGACTTGAAACTAAAACCCTAAGTGTTTGTTGGATCATCAAATTGAAAAACCATCGACTAGGGTTTTGTAAAGACTGAAAACATAAGATGAAACCTTAGCAAACAGTGAAGATTATGAAATAGCAGCATGATTGATATAAAAAAATGGTCATCAAGATCCTAAGTGACCTTTAATCTCAAAACATATAAAAGGACTGTTGCTACCATGTTACAAAACTGCTCCTTTCTTTGAGAATGATGAAACTCTAGGCTTAATTCTCAAATTGCCAAATACAAGTTAGAAACCCTGAGTGCTAGCTTCCATCTGCCAATGGGAATAAAAAGGCAGAAAACCCTCAATCTCATCAATGAATCATCATTATGTGGCTGATAACATAGATTGGAAACACAAAAACCCTAGTCATTCCAAGGAAGACATGCTGATATTCTTTGCAGTCAAAGCATTATGTGGCTGATAACATAGTTTGGAAACACAAAAACCCTAGTCATTCGAAGGAAGACATGCTGATATTCTTTGTAGTTCTAAACCCTTAATAAATGCCTGAAAACTGGAGTATGAAAAGAACCATCATACATAATCAAGGTGTTGCCGGTACAAATGACAGAAAGTAATAAATTTTTCTTATGTAGGAGACCAAAAGCCCTGTTTTACTCAGTCTCGTAACTCAATAGTATGATAGGTGCCCATTTTGCAATGCCACTTAAAACTCATGCAAATTGATTGAGGTGTGTTTTAATGGCATGTTTGCCACTAATCTGGCATGTTAGGTGGAACTTACAGATACTTAAACCATGTTTATGCTTTGGCAGAGATTTACCATGGCTTAACCAAGCCTATCTTACGTTTAGCAGACATTTGGCCTGTTTTAGATGTGTCTAGCATAGGATTTAAGAGGCAAAGCCACTGCTGGCATGAGCCAATGATATTCTTCCAACTTTTTAAGTTGCTGGAATCCTAGGCAGAAGTTTGATGACTAACTGCCACCTTTCCCTTGTCATTGACTCCAAAATATGGCTATTTTAGTCTGAGTATGCACCAAACTTATGTTTGCCACTTTTTACACAAGTGGAACTTTTTGTGACTTGAACCATGTTTTATCTGCCTTAGCAGAAGTTTCACCTTGCCAAGCTATGTCTGGTGGATACTGCTTCACTTATTGCCAATTTTTAATGGATTGGTGGAGATTCATAATACTTTTTCCATGTTTATCCACCCCTCGGCAGAATAATCAGGTGGCTAAACCATCACTGGTGCACACCTGCTACACATTTGCGCACTTTTCTTGTCTTTGGCAGTGTTTCCCAATGGTAAAACCATCTGAAATGCGCTTCTCTTTTATATCACTTGAGTGGAGATCTCATAAGTCATTGCCATCTTGTACAAAAGCCCAGTGGAAGGTTTTGATGGTTTGGTCACTTTACATATGTGCGAGCTAGACTATATATCAGCCACCTTACATGCACCCTAGATGGAAATATCTCATGGTTAAGCCATTTAAAAGGTGAGCCATCCTTATGAATGCTTGGTAGAATTCCATATGATTTAAGGTACTTCAACATTGCTGTCCCAAACACCCTTCCATGCCACTGATCTATTTTGATTTCTTCTCTTGATATTTTCTCTAACATAATCATTTATGTCTGCTGGACTTGTGGCAATGGCCATCATTTTGCAAAAGTCGTTAGTTGAAGGATAAAGACCATGACATGACGAGCTTTCCAAACTGACCGGGGAGATGACAAATTAACTTGGACTAGCAAATATTGATGATAAAATTGTTATGACAAAACAGACAAAAAGTAGTATTAAAGTTGAGTTTGGTATGGCTATGAACACTACCTAAATTGGTGTTTATGATATTTTGATTTTACCTATTACTCCCTTTGTATTTATTAAGAGAAAAACTTAAATCATTTAGACACTGCTTATTTTTACTGGTTGGTTTTTATTCGAATAGCTTGAATTTGTACTTGCTTTCAACTTGAGAATGCTTATTTTCTTGTACATAAATGTAGATGCTACGATCAGTAAAATATAAGAGTTGATTCTCAAAAAAGATTTTTCCTTGCAGAAGGCAGCCATAAAGAAAATGGATATGCAGGCCACGAAGGAGTTCTTAGCTGAATTAAAGGTCCTTACACATGTTCATCACTTGAACCTGGTAGGGTCTACTTCTAACTCCTTGTTTCTTATTTCTGAAAATAACATGCATATTCATGTAGAGCATAATGGTTTCCATATAATGATGTATATATTATTCATTGCCTAGTATCTGTGATTGGTAATGAAGCATTCAGATTCAGATCAAAGGCATTACTTTTGGTAGGTCAATTATACTAGTGAATTTTAAAGAACAATAGCAATATTTATGGTCCAAAAGTTGCTTTACATTGTACATCTTTGTTTTTAGCATGCTTGAATCCAAACTAAATATGAGAGGAAAATTGTTCCTATGTAGTTTAAGTGGAAGTTAGAATCAATTGGTTTAAAAAGCTGCAACTAAATAGGTTTGGTCTTTGAAGAAAGGGAATGCCTCTTATACTACAACAAAGAACACAATATGATTATATTAAAGACTACAAAGAATGTACAAAATAGATAGCCATTGTTCATGAATGTATTCCTCTTCCAACAGTGGCGGGAAAGTCAAAAAAATAATCTTTAGATCCTAAATCAACTTAGTTTCCATGTTTCCTAAATAAATCCAGTCTATTTAAACATTGGGTGGCAAAGCGCCCTTTAAAGCTGTTAATTCTCAAGGTGAAGGTTAGGAGTGTCATTAATATAATTAGATACTTCCTTGCATCTTCTCCATGAAATTTGATACATTGGTCAACCAAATAGAGCTTAGTGTTCCTATGCTAGGCTGTCCATATTAGTGTAAATAGGGTCATTTCAATCTAAAATAAACATCTTTAGATCCTAAATCAACCGAGTTCCCATCTCTCCTAAATAAATTCATTCTATCTAAACATTGGGTGGCAAAATCCCCCTTTAAGCTGTTAATTTCCAAAGTGAAGGTTAGGAGCATCATTAATATAGTTAGATATTTCCTTGCATCTTCTCCATGAAATGTGATATATTGGTCGACCAAATAGAGCTTTGTGTTCCTATGCTAGGTTGTCCATGCTAGTGTAAATAGGGTCATTTAATATCTAGCTAGATAATTACCCTTTTTAGGTTGACCTATTTACCCTTAACCTAGCCAACTTTGGGATTTTTACTTTTTTTTTCTCACTTCATAGGGACGTTACACATGCCCTCACACTTATCCCAAGTGTTCTAACTTGTGTTGCATTCTTGGAGGGTTAGTCAGTCATTCACTTCTACCTTCCTTCTTCCTCCATGTGCTACTTATACAAGGAGCTACAATGTATATTTTATACACTCTTTTTATGATAGACATGCTTATTTTTGCTCATTTTCATTGTGGAAGTCATCATTGACATTAAGATCTTGGCTGCTACAACAGTCCATCCATCCACAAGTCTCTCATATTAATTCTTTCTAATTGATGGTTCCTAGAAATATCCGCATTGACTTTATTGCAGTGAACCCCGGGGATGCGTCCTCGCCCCTAAGCCCTAGTGTCCCCGAAACGGGGACGTCCCAAAGACGTGGGGACGGCGTTCCCAAGTCTCCGGCGGCTCCACCAGTTTGCTCCCTCGCCGCCGGAGACGTGGAAACGCACCGACGTCTCCGAGACGCTGAGGGAGACGCCTAGGCATCCCTCGAGCGTCTCGGGGATGCCCAGGCGTCTCCCGCGGTGGACAGTCATAAAGGCACGATTTAAAAAAAAAAAACACAAGTTTATAATGTATTTTTGGTTCTATTTGAACCCTAAGGGCATGTGGGGCCCATCTACACTCTTCTATGCTTTCAAAAGCCCCTCCTAACTTCATTTTTATTCACATTTGCATTTTTACTTGTCTGCTACAGCAAGAAGAAGAAGAGTGAAGAGCTGAGGAAAGAGTGATTGGAGGAGTGAAAGGAGTGATTGCAAGTGAAAGAGGAGTGTCAAGGAGCAAGAAGAAGAGGAGGAAGATTCTTCAGCTTGTTGAAGAGATTTTTCGAGCAAAAAGTAGGGTTTTTAACAGATTTTTTCTTTTATTTTCTGATTTTCATTTCTAAATTCTAAGTTCTTAGTTCTTGTTGTTTCATTTCTAATTCTTGTTGTTTCATTTTCTAAATTAGTTTAGATTTTGTTTTGCAATTTAAAATTTAAAATATAGAGTTTTATTTTTTTAATTTTAAAGTAGGGCATAGGCTGAAACTGTGTTTATTGAATTTTTTTTTCATTTTGTGAAATGCAGTGTCAAAATGAGCTCCCACAGTCATGAAACGAGTGAGGATGAGATGTAAAATAATTCTCATAATGCAAGCCAATCAAAGTATGAACCTGAGCATGAGGATGAGCACAATGAGGGGGGTGAACATGGGTCAAATCCGGAAGGGCAAACTAGTTCCATAGCTAGTGCACCAGTTGCTACTGATTGACCCTCCCAGCTTTTGGCAGAGTGGGCTAGGGGTCCTTATGATCCCAAATCTCCTCTCAAATAGTTTGCAACAAGAATAACAAGCCCAACATCATCAGGTGGTGGTACGAGAAAATGGAAATGCAACACTTGTGGCGATGATTGGTTTGGGAGCATCACCAGAGTTAATGCACACTTCCTCTTTTGGCCAGGAAAAGGTGTGGGAGCATGTGATTTTTTGAAGGACCCTAAAAATCTGAAATACACAATTGAGTTCAACAAGCTTTGGGGTGTTCTAGATGACATGGGAATTCCTATGCCTACTACCTTGTCTGGTAGGCAACATATTCAGTCTATTCAGCAGATTCAGGAGCAGCATATGCAAAGGAAACCACATATTTCTACTCCCACATTGCATCAGAGAGCATGAACATTGTCAGGGGCAGCCTCAGGACCTTCATCCACCTATAGTGCTATGGCTGAATCGCAACAGGGCAAGGGGAAACGCAAGATGCAAAGTCAACCTAACCCCATAGTTGATTTATTTAATGTGCACCAAAAGTATTAGATATATGATTCCATTAGCAAGTTCTTTTTTGCCAATGGAATCCCATTTCATGTAGCTTGATCTCCTTATTATAAGGAGATGATGTCGATGGTGACGAAGGGAGGACCATCATATGTGCCACCAGGTGAGCACAAATTGAGGACAACGATCTTGGATAACAACTATGCCATGATCAATTCATTGATGGAGACGATGAGTGCATGTTGGGAGGATTTTGGATGCAACATTGTTATGGATGGGTGGATGGACATTAGGCATCGTCCACTCATCAATGTCATAGTTACATGCTTAGAGGGCCCATTCTTTCTTAGGGCGGTTGATTGTTCAGGGCATCGAAAAGATGTTGATTTTCAGTTTGAGATCCTTCGGGCAGCTATTGAGGAGATTGGGCCACAAAATGTGGTCGAAGTAGTGATAGATGCAGCACATGTGTGCAGAGTTGCAGGGAGGCTTATCAAGACAACATACAAACATATTTGGTGGACTCCATGTTGTGTGCATGCCACAAACAATGCACTCAAGGACATGGGGAAGATTGAGTGGATTAGAGGAGTGGTTAGCAATGTAAGAGATGTGCAGATGTATATCTGCAACCACCACACTTCACATGCCATCTTCAGGAACTTCGCGAAGGAGTTCTTGAAACCAGTTGAGACTCGATATGCATCCTATTTCATTCTTTTGGAGAGAATGATTGAGTTGCAAGAGCCACTACAACTCATGGTTATGACGCAAGAATGGAATCGGTGGGATGGGGCCAGGACAGAGCAGGGGAAGAGGGTGAAGGAGATAGTGAAGAGTGATGGATTTTGGAATGATGCAAAATATATTGTTGCCATCATTAGACCAGTTGTCCAAGTCATCAAAACGGGGATGGGGATGCACCTAACCTTGGAGAGGTGTATGAGTGCATCGATTCGATGCTTGGCCAGATGAGGGTAGTTGTGCAAGAGAAGGACCCCACTCTAGCATTCTACAATGTTTACATTCAGCCTATTATTCAGCACAGATGGGACAACCTAAAAACTCCCTTGCACATGACTACTTATGCATTGAATTCGAAGTGGTACATGCCTAGGCCTGGTAGAGTTACACCGATTCAAGATGATGAGGTGAAGGAAGGGTTCTTCAAGTGCATTGATAGGATGTATGATGCTGAAGCTGCTGGCAACATTCGCACTGAGTGGACAAAATTTGCTACTCTTAGGGGTTACAAGGCTGCGGCAAAGGCGGATATAAGAACTATGGCACAAGAGGATCCGATTTTGTGGTGGACTTATCATGGACCGAAATCACTAACTACCACACTAGCCATTCGTTTGCTGTCTCAGGTTTCTAGTTCTTTAGCTTCTGAGAGGAACTGGTCTACTTATAGCTTCATCCACTCTCTTAAGAGGAACAAACTTACCTCTAGGAGAGCAGAGAAGCTAGTGGCTCTACATAGTGCCTTGCGTATCACTGACCGTAGGACACGTGTGTACAAGGAGAGCTCAGCAGCACGATGGGATGTAGAGCCAGAGGAGCCATCACAGATTGATGAGGATGAGGATGCTTTAGATTTAGGGCTGGTTGGTGTTCCTTTGGCAGATCTTGACCTTGGGGAGTCCAGTGGTTCCAGTGATGAGGAGTTTGCCGACCTCACGAGGGATGATTAGAGGCCTCCGCCTCCTTCACTACATTTTGACATTTTGACTTTGTAGTTTGTACTTGTTTTGATATTCATATCATGCTACTCATTGTAATCATCTTTATGATCAGATATTTAAATTTTTGATATCATATATGATATAATAGAAATCTTCCATTTGCTGATTCGACAATTGTTACATTGTAGTATTGAGTATTCTAATTTCTAATTTGAAAACTTCAATGTTCAATGGTTCATTCACTTCATTGTTAATGTTCAATGTTCAAGTATACTGTTATACATCTTTTCATAACTAGCATTTTAAGTACCATATGTATAGTATATAGTATATACACCCCCCCCCCCCCGCCCCCCTCGCCACCGTCCCCAAATTGAGGCCCCTTTGTCCCCTCGTCCCGGAAACCTGTCCCCCCCGTCCCCGACGCCGGTGTAACTATGCTTTATTGTATAAGAATTGGTCAAATATGCAAGTCCACAAAGCATTTTGGTGTATTTTATTTGTTGTTAAGTTATCAGGAAATGTCTGCGAGTACAAGCTCAGCTACAGGTATAGATTAGTGTTACAAGACTCGCCCAAACTCGGCGAGTACTCGTGAGTCCCGAGGCGGGTGACCCTAAACGAGTCCCAGAGACTCGGCTGTCGAGTACTCGCCGAGACTCGCCGGACTCGGCAGACTCGCCGGACTCGCCGAGTCTCGTGCCCCAAACTCGGCCATTTTGATTAAATTTTTTTTTAAAAAATTGCATTCTTTTTTTTTCAAATTTTTTAAATAAATGGTGTGCGCCATGAAGGTTTGTGTGGTTTTGAAGGTCTTCATTTGGGCTTGGTGGTTTTGAAGGTCTTCATTTGGGCTTGGTGGCGGGGGCTCCGCCCCTCGACCCCGCCCTGTATCGCGACAGGGAGCGCGCCCAGGGCGCTGCCCCGGGACCCTGCGAGGGGCGCTGCCCCTCGACCCCGCTGGGGGCGCTGCCCCCAGACCCCCGCAAGGGGCGCTGCCCCTTGACCCCGTTGGGGCGTTTCCCCCAAACCCTCATCAAACTATAGGTCTAAGCATGTTATAGGCCAATGATGAATCATGATCATAAAAACCTACAAAATACATATCCCCTGTTGCAAATCTTTGCATCTTTCACAGTCAAAGCCATAATCAAGGATTATCTTGTTTCAAAATTCATACATTAGACAACAAAACATGCAATCTTGAAGGCTTCAATAAAATTTTAATAATAAAATCCTCACTTGAATATACACACCAATCATTGAGACACAAGCAAATATCATGGCTACATCATCATCTAGGACCTAACTTAGACACTAGCGCATGACTTGTCGTGATATTGGGATGAGTAATGCAAGCTCTTCTGAGCCATAGACTTATTTTTTTAGTTTTGATATTTGTTTTGATGCCATGGATTTCATAGTCCATGAGTTTTGTATACATTTGACAATATTTATATATCTGAATGTGTTATTTCCTTCAGCTAAAATTTGCGTTTATACTTATGTGATCGATGTATGTTTGTGTATAGGATCGTAGTAGTTTCTATTTCATGATGTTATTGTGTATTTGAGGTTTATTCACTAAAGGGTGCATGAAACAAGCTTTAAATCCTTAAAAATCTCTAAATTTCAAGGGTTTTTCTATTTGCCGAGTCTTTGCCGAGTCTTGGGCGAGTCTAGGCTCCGAGTCCGAGTCCGAGTCAAAAATCGGCTTGCCGAGTCCGAGGCGAGTCCGAGTCTTGTAACTATGGTATAGATAAAGGGACTGCTGATTTTTCAACACCATGGGTATTGTTCATCATGAAAATGTCCATATATAAATTATAGATAAAATAAAAAATATAAAGAAAATAACCATAATATCAATGGTTAATACACTATGGTTTAAAATAAAATAACTTTAATGAAATCAGAATTGAAATAAAGAAAAGGTGACAGAATACTACATAATTTAAAATATCCTGGTTAATACATCATGATTTATGATTCTGGTTAAGTTGCATTTTTCTTTAAGTAGACTCTTATTGTGGGTTCACCCTTGAAATGGATTGGCAATGTTGGGTTTTTCTTGATGATGATGAAGGATCCAAGATGTTTCTTAGGAGAAACATAACAAGGATTAGCAATAGAACAATTTGAGTTGAAGTATAGAGGTTTGTTTTGGAGAGTTTAATAAACTAGCTTTATTATAAAAAAATAAATGCCACTGGAAAGTCCTGACTTGTGAAGCCTAGCCTTGATTGCTAGACTTTGATTAACTATCATTCACCCTAAGACATGAGATCTGAAGCAAAGCATCCTTTTTATTCAAAGTTTTCTTTCCATGTGTTTTCTATGTTGTGGAGCCCTCATCTCCTGTTACGTCTGAGTTTGATATTTGGTTTTATTTTCTGTTGCTACCAATTTTGGTGCCACTAGAAAAAAATGTTTTCAATCATGTTTATAGCCAAAGACCAAGTCATTCTTGTCACATCAATGTCAATTATGTTATCTTTCTGTCAAATGGATAAGTCCTCAAGTGTTGGTAAGTTCCAAAAGTTCCACTAACAATGTATTCATGATGTTTGTCATGAAGATTAGGAATGAAGTTAAGAGAAAGACAATGGTTGTAGATGCTAGGTAGAGAAGTTAGTTGGCCTTTGATAAGCCAGAAATCAAAGAGAGCAGACCTGTTTCACCTAAAACAAGGAAAGCACTTAAAGAAAAGTGTCATTTCTATATATAATGATCGAACTGGTCATTATTCCTCACAATATCCGTTGAGCAGCATTCAATAGTAGAAATTGGCCTCTTTGGTAAGAGCAGAAGCATTTTTTGAGTGACAAAGACTGCTAAAAATTGGTTTTGCAAGGACAAAGACAATGTTTAAGTGATAACCTCAACCTAAATCAGACACCTAGCAGACACAGAATGTCATGCCCGTTTCCAGTCAATCTAAGTCTGTACTTGCGTCTTCCTTGCTTTCATTTGCTGTGTGTTTTCCCTTCTCAAGTATGCCCTTTTTTCCAACTCCACTCTTCCCTTCTTCCTGTTGGAGTTTCAAACTTCTCCATTTTGTCATGCCTTCTATCTGCCCCTTGCCTCAACTAGTAGTATGAGTCTTGTAGTAGGGCCGACCCTTGATCCTCAATATTTCTGCCCATCTTTTTGTTTTCTGCCTAACTTCCTAGCATGTGTTGTATTGCTTCTAGTAGTTTGTTTTTGGTGCCATAACTTTCAAAGTGGAATCTTTCTCACCCGTGATCACTATTTGAATTTGAAGTTGTGGGTGTGCTTGGTGGCTGACTTGTTTTGTTTGTGGAGGATATAAAAGATCGAATATTTTCATTCAAGATCATCATCTACACTTAACTAAATTCTTTTTAGAATCCGTTTTGAGCGCTTATGCTCAAGCGTTCAAAGGGAAATCTCGTATAGAGTTTGTATTTGAGCTTTATTAGACGTGGACTCTAGCCGCATTGTATTGATCCGATTTGCCATTGCTATTGTAGTTATTGATATTACAAAACTGTTTGAATGTAATATAGTCATTATTGTAATAAGAAAGAGATCAAGATTTACACCTATTATTTGTTGTTCATTTTAATAAGATTGGGAGTTATGTTTGTCATTTGCTGTTTGAAATGCAATGGTATTATTGATGCATAAACAATAATTTTAATTTGAGTTGTCTAAGATCTGAGTGAATACTAGGGACTGATAGTGTTGTTATCCAAATAATAAGTGTTTGGGGAAGGGTAAGAACCGGATTTACATTATTGTTTTGGCTTGAAACATTATAGTGGTATCAGAGTTGGTGATCTTGTTATCTTGTGAGTTCAAAGTTCAACTTTGTATGTTTTAGTCTTATGCAGTTTATCAAGATACAAAGCTGATCTATAGAGAATTTAGAGACTAGATTGTCTCATATAGATTCCAATGCAGAGCATAATAGTATAGCAAAAAGGGAGGAGAAAGAACATTGAAAACCTTGAGGGTTGGGCCAAAAGCATAGTTGTCAGGATTCTCCATTATGGGAACATAGACAACGTACTAGTGCCCATACCCAAAATTTTCGGTGAATCATTTACATATAAAATAGCCTTCTCCTTATTCATTTAACTCACGTACCCTAATTGATTGGCGTCCCCGTACCAGTACCAGTACCCTGCGTCTCTCGGTAACTATGGCCAAAAGGAATTTTGATCTAATGATTGATATGATGACATAGTTGCTTCACAAGATGAATAGTAATATGAACACCTAGATAGCCGACAAGTGAAGCAAGTGCTTCTAAGGGTAATAATTTGGATACCACATAGAGCCACACACAAAGGATTGTTCTTGTTTCAACTACAAGACTCATTGAACCTACCTTTTGAATAAGGAGGCTTTAGAGCCTAAAGCCTAGAACTCATTGTTTGATGATTGTTGTACCCCAAAATTAAAATTTTTGCTACACTTAGGCATTTTGAAGAAATGAGTCAAGATATTGTTACTATCAAAAAGGTCAAATTTGGGGTTTGAATGTTTTGCATGGGGGTCAAAAACTTGAAATTTTCAAAATCTGACAATTTGGGTCGGCTCAAAACGACCAAATCTACAATACCCAGATTTCAGTTTTTCGTCTCTAAATTTTAGGAAAATTTTTGTTTTTAGCATTTTTCTAAAAATAGAAACTTTTTTTGGGTTTTTCTGGGTTTCTCAAGAAATGGATACTTGTAAAATTTTCTAAAAATAGAAAATTTCTAAAAATAGAAAGTTTGGCTTCTAGGGTTAAGACTGATTTTGATTGGCTTAAAATACTTCCTCATTAGGTTGGTGCAGTCAGAATCACAAAAATATCAGTTTTGCCCTAGTGGGTCTATTTTGCTTTTTCAGAAGCTTTTCATGGAGATCCAAGGTCATCAATGGAGGTCAGATAGCTGCCAGGTGTCAGAATCAGACGTTCAAGCGTCAAGCAGAGGTTGTCAATGAGGAACGTGCACAAAAAATGAGGAACGAAGAAAGGAAGATTGAAAAATTGAAAAATAGGAATTTTTGGCTAAGTCTGGAGACTTCAGGCGCCCCAGTCAAGAAGAGGCACCCAAACCTTCATGCCTTAGAATATTTTTCTGTTCCGACAGTCAAACGACAGAGAAGCATGTCAATCAAGAGGAAAGTTGAAAATCTCAAAATAAAAACTAACACTGCCTGTCATGGGCGCCCCAGAAGGAGAAGGGCGCCCAGCTTTTCAAAAGGTCAAATGTCAGAGTCTGGGTTTCAACCTATAGACCATTGTTGTTCAAAATCCTTCCAGCTCCGCAACAAATCAATCAGCACGATCATCTGACCATTCAGCCAACCAGAATCTCAGATCGAACGAAGAAGTATCAAACTGGAAAGGTTGAAAAACGTGAAAAATGACTAAGTCTGGGAGTGTTGGGCGCCCCAGGCAGTCATGGGCGCCCAAGGTTTTGAGTGCTCAAAAGATAAAGTTAGGGTTTGCAGTCCCCAACAGCTTTTCTCCAGATTCAGTCCAGCTTTGCAATGGATTCAACGTCAAGCTCGTCAGATTTGTTAGTCATCAGATATCACAAAATGATCAGAAGGGTAAAATTGTGCAGAATGAAGAAAATCAAAAGCAAAAACGAAAATCCTTAAAAATTGACTAACTTTGGTGAAGTTGGGCGCCCCTGGAGAAGAAGGGTGCCCAAGCTTTTGAGGATCCAAATCAACTTTTCCGGAGACATCACTCCCAGGAGACCGCCTTCAAAATCTTCTCAGCTATTTGACGAGTCCGATCGTCAGCCTATCAGAGCTCTAGATTGTCCGAAATGGTCAGATCATCTGAAGGGGAGGAGAGTATAGAAATTTGAAAAATGTGAAAAATGGCCAACTCTGGAGAAAGTGGGCGCCCCTGGAGGAGATAGGCACCTGACTTTTTGAAGGGTCAAACAAAGTTTTCATCAGAAGTCTCCTCCAAACAAACTTTGTTAGATTTGATCAAGCTTTGCGATGAATCTTTCAGCTCATTCGCCGGATCTATCTGGAGGCCGGAAATCAGAATCAAACTAGGGTTGAAAATTGAGGAGAAGTTGAAAACAGTGAAAAAATGACTAAGTTTGGATGAAATAGTCGCCTCCAGCCAAGAAGGGCGCCCAACTTCCAATGCCTTAGTCAGATTTTTGAAAATTTCAAAAATTGAAGATGAAGACAAAAGTCTATGTTCATTGCACAAACTTGAATTAGGTTTTTGAAGAATTAGGGCAAAAGAAAGTTGTTTTCTCAAGGCAAAAGCTGATTTAAGGCACCTTTGTGTTTCATTATTCATTATTTTCTTGCAGGTGGTCTTCATTGAGAAACAAAGCAGCAACTTCAAACCCTTATTTTCAAGATTCAAGAGTTTAACTTGCTAGGTTTTCAATAAATTTTCAGATCAGCACTCAAGAAGGCTTGCTTTTTCGTATTTTTTTCATCCAGAACATCAAATCTTTGAAGAAGGAGGCCATTACTTTCAATTTTCAGCAAGCTGGTCCATATTTGTTCTATCTTCTGGACAAATTGTTGAAGAATTTTCTCAAGGTTGCAGTAGTTGCTTTTATTTTGCATGTCAGAGAAAACTTGAAATTTTACAATTTCTAATCTTCTGGGTCTATCTCAAATATTCTTCTGGACAAAACCCATATCACAACATTTTTAGAGAAACTTAAAGTGGTTGCTTTTTGAGTAAAACTTCGAGGCTTTCAAAATCTAATCAATTGGGTTCATCTAGAATATGCTCATGAACAATACCCAGATGTTAGCTTTTTCTGCTTTTTTTCGGAGAAAATTAGGGTTTGCTGTTTTTTCAGTCTTCACTCCAAATTTTCAAAAACGGACGATCTGGGTTGGCTTGTAACTAAATTCTAATCAAAACCCATATCTCACAAAAAATTCTAAAAAATTTATCCGTTTGGGGAAGAAAATGAGCAAGCTAAAAATAGAAAGTTGTGCAAAATTTGTCCGAGCATAGTCAAGTTTATAGTCAATCTTCAAGTTTTTCAGCATGAAGTACTCTCCCATCGAATTCAGAGCCAAACAAGTGTGTATCATAATTATTTGAACGGATAATGTTGGGAAGTACTTTTTAGAACCATCATGGACATAAAACGTCGTCATCTCAGTTGAAGAATGTGCAAAGAGAGTGGTATGAGCGAAAAGAGAAGTGTCAGAATGCATAAAGTTGCAGAGCCGCCAAGTTATCAATTAGTGAGTCATCTTTTGAGGCAGCAATGTTTTTGAAAAACAAAATTCAGAAAGAAGTTGAGGATGTCAAAGATTCTCTAAGTTTGATTGCAAAAGGAGAGAAGATCCTAGAAAAGCGGAATATGGCTATAGATAGTATCAACGCTCTTGATAGAGAGACAGTTTCCCGCTTTTTGGCAGATATTTGAGAGAGATTTAAAGCGACAATCTTCTAGAAGCTTTCTCCAAGCTTTCTTTCCATTCTTATCTCACGCTTTCTTTCTATTCTTGTTTCAATTCTTATCCATTCTTTGAAGAAGAAGGAAAACAAATGTAATGAGTTGGCATTTCCTATTTTACATGCTTTCTTAGGTTTTAGATGTTTATCTTCTTTAGGTTTAGAAATAAAGCTTGCATGTTGGCAAGTCTTAGTTGTGAAAGGAAGGAGATTTTAGGGTTCCCTACTCCTCTGCTTAGTTATAAATAAGAGCAGTGTTTGCTCATTTTAGTTTAGCCATGCTAGTGATAACAAGACATAAGTGCCTTTAGTGTCTTTTCTTTGTTATTCAGTGTTGTTCAGAACCGTGTTTGTGATAACAGAATCGCTGAGCTTATGCCTTCATGTTTGTTATCGTTCAGTGTCAGTTCACTTTGTGTAAAGAGCAAGTTTGCATGCCTCCTTAGTTGCAAATCCTTGTTTAGTGCATGTGTTATGTGTCAATTATAATCAGGTTGATCGCATGTTGCAAGTATTTTGCTACAACTTGCTGTCCCGAAATTGTAATCTTTGTTCCAGAAGTTTGAGTAAATCAAATCTTGAAGCTTGCTTTGCTGCCCTCGATATAAATATCTCAGATTTCCGTTTATTGTTTTGTGTTAGAAGTGTGAGGAAATAAAATCTTGAGGCTTGCTTTGCTGCCCTTGAAATAAAGTCTCATATTTCGGTAATACTTTTATGATCTATTTTTCAGCTTGCCTTAAATGTATGTTGAAGAAAAGTTTGTTTAAGTATCTTTGTCAGAAAATCAAACTCGTCCATTTCTAAACTCTCTTGCTTTGCGTTTACTTGAGAGGATAGAAACGTTTTAAGCATAGTTTAAGTTGTAGTTGTCAAGTTTCATTAAAGGGAAAACCTCAGTTGCAACATCTAGTGTTTTATAACCTTGTGTTCTCGCAGTTGAACCAAAAAGATAGGCAAAATTAAGTTTAGTTTACTTTCTTTATGCAACTTAGCAAAAGAGGGAGCTTCCCCTCCTAATTCGAAGAGCAATTTACTACACATAGCTGTCTGTTTCCAAAACGCATTCCAGAGGTGCGATTTGAAACGCCAACAGTTTTCTGGCGCCCACCGTGGGGCACGAGGCATAGAACTTGAAGAAAGCTTTCGCTTTATGACACGAGAATGACCATTTGGCACCCTATTGCGTGATCTAGCCAGGAGCAATGGGTGATAACAATAATATTGGTAGGAATTTGAGACGATCACCCCCATTACCTTGGGGTAATATCATTGGACCTTTGGCTTTGCAGGAATATCATGAATTACCTAAGGGGTCAAGGAAGCACTTTCCGCAGTTTCATGGCGATGGAACTCAACATCCCGATGATCATATTTCAGCCTTCTCAACGACTTGCGGCGTTGTGCACGTGGCACATGAAGACATTGCAGTACGTCTCTTTGTGGAGACTCTTGTCGGGAATGCTGCTGATTGGTTCAATCACCTGGAGCCAGGCATTATCACAAGCTGGGCAACTATGAGCGAGAAATTTTTGGCGAGATTCAAGCCTGCTGAAGACAATCATTGGTTGTTTGCCCAACTTGCAAATTCAAAGATGAAGCACAACGAACACATGCGAGAGTTTGTAGCAAGATTTAATCGTCTTGTTACACGACTTTCTTTTACACTTAATCTGTCACCAGAGATTCTGATGAGCTCCTTCATAAATGCTCTTCCATCAGAGATAGCCTTCTTTATCAAGACAGAGAGACATACAAAATTGATGGATGCGCAAGAGCACGCCATTGAGCTGGAGGATAATATGATTACTTTCGGCTTGATGAAAATAGATTCTATCAAATCTCCAGCTCAGCAGCCGTACTAGCCAAAGAGAAATGATTTTCAGCCACGATTGCTAGCACGTCCACCGAGATCAATGATTGAAGTTGCACAAAATGCGGTATTTTGTTCTTTTCATGACACCGATGCACATACCGGCTCTACATGTCCTGAAAATGTAAGAATGAATCAGATTGTGGGATATACTGAAGCAGCACCCAGTTCCAGTTTTGTCCCTACATCAAGTTCGAATGTTGTCTCACTACAAACGGACAACTTCGATGGCGACTCCACAACAAGGTATTTTGAACCCATTATTGAAGAAAAAGACCTTTGCCACTACTCTCTTGAAGTATATCAAAGAAGACCTTCAATGCCTGTGTTTACAAGTGCTTGACACTTGAAAGCGCAGAAGGAAGAAGAAGAAAGGCCAAGAGCTGAAGAACAAGCTAAGGAAGTAGTTGCTCAGGACCCATCCTTAGCAAATTTTGACATTGTAAACTCCATGATGAAGACTAAGGTGCAGATTTCACAGTTGGAGTATCTTCGTGATCATCCTGAGCGGCTGGACAGAATAATACGACATGTAAAGAAAGAAGCTTCAATTCAGCCTACATTGCTCGAGTCATTTGTTCCAGCAAAAGATGTGCAACAAGCTTTGGGGAAGTTGACACTCTCTCTATGATGGGTCTAATAGATGCTTAGCTTGTGTGTGGGTACAAAAGATAGAAACATACATTTCCCTTAGGTCGATGACTAAAGATGAAGCAATCAAGTTTGCCACGTTGCATTTGGAGGGCACATAAGTGATGGTACCACAGTCAATCACTCAAGGTCACAAATCCATCACCTCATATGATGAATTCTGCAAAATTTTGATTGAGAGGTTTGACTGGAAGTATCCTAAAGTTTATTTCAAATATTTGACTTAGCTCAAACAATGTGGTTTAGTGGAGCACTATGTAATAGAGTTTCAAAAGTTGTTTGTAATGGTGTCCGACATCATAGAGAGAAGATTGACTATACTCTTCATTGAAGGGTTAATTGAATCTCTCAAGGGATTGGTCAAGGATTTTGAACCACCTACCCTACAAGAGGCAATCAAGGGGGCTTTGGAATTGGAGACTTCCATGCCAAAGAAAAAGTTCTAGACTAAAACCTTCATTCTAAAGAAGCCTTTTCACAAAAATCTACAACAAACCAAGAGTTTTCTATCGAGAATAGACATTAAGGTGAGGAATGAATTGATGAGGAAGAAGCTATGTTTTAGTTGCAAGGAGCTATAGTCACCTGGACATAGATGTCTTAGGAAAGGGAAAGTGCATTACGTTGAGGTAAGGTTTGATGATGAATTGGGATCTAATGAACCTAAATTGTAGAGTGAGGAAGAGCCTGAATAGGATATTGGAGAAGAAGACAAACTAAAAGAGGAAGGAGCCATGCCAAGAGTGCCAAGCACTCTTGCCACACCTTCTGGTACTCCAAGGTACAACCCCTTTCATATCCATGGGGTTCTACAAGGTCAAAGGGTGATTGTATTCAGTAACAATAGTGCCCACTCTATTGTACCCAAAATAATTTTTTAACATTCTGCTTAAATTGAGCTAAATCATGTAAAAATGCCGTCAAAAGTTTGTTTTAAGTCAAACCAAACATGAGGTTTTTGTGGGTTTCTGTCAAGGAACATGTGTAAAATTCTGAAAAATTGAAAATTAGGGTTTCGTGCCCCCTATTTTTAGGGAAACCCCTGAAAATAGGACCTTCTTGGAAATGATTGAAAATGATTTTGATAGGATTAATCAACTTCACGATCACATTGGTCAAGTTAGGATCATCAAAAATCATGTTTTACTCTGGTGGGTCTATTCTTATTTTCTCAGGAACAAAGTTGGGAGCTCCGTAGCCATTAATGGTAGATTGGCTAGTACCAGGTGTTGATAGCTAAGCTTCAAAAGCTTCAACGAAGAAGCCATAGCGAAAATACCCCGAAAAGATGTTGTTTGATGAAGGAGATTCTCAAAACCGAAAAAGCCAAAATTTGGCTCTCTGGAAGGAAGACGCCTTGTTACCAAGGAAGAAATGCTGTCAACAAGGTCAAAAGGCGCCCCTCTTGAAGAAAGGCACCCTTTGATCTCAAAGGGAAAATGCAGTCGTCTGGTCCATCTGAAGCACTCATCCTCTTCATGTTCGTACTGGCTATTCAATGCATCGTCAAACGAGATCATTTGATTTAGAGATCACCGACAAATGTAAACAAAGTATGGAGATGTTGCAAGCAAAAACATAAGGTCAAATCAGTGAACTTCATAGCTAAAGTGCCCCTGCTGGCCAGGGGTGCCCCTAATTTCAAGGCACCTGATGAAGTTTTCAACAACCGCTTTATACAAGGCATTTGTCCAGCTCTCTTCCAGTTTCGTGATCAATTTGACAGCACGTTCATAGGACATGTCAAACAGTCAGATGCTGAGATCAAGAAAAACGCCAAAGGTGAAGACTGAAAGAACA
Source organism: Sequoiadendron giganteum (assembly GCA_007115665.2). NCBI lineage: Eukaryota > Viridiplantae > Streptophyta > Pinopsida > Cupressales > Cupressaceae > Sequoiadendron > Sequoiadendron giganteum. The sequence continues at coordinate 432,192,577 of CM021101.1, read as the reverse complement.
TGCCAAGAAATTGGCTAAGTGTTGGTCAAAAGAGCCCCTCTTGAAGAAAGGCGCACAGTCTTTTGAGGATGTAGATGCAGTCTATTTGCTCAGTGACCTTCTCCACTTTGATTGACCTCGACAACGAAACCATCAACGAAGACATCAAATAAATCAGTCACCTGCTGACGGAGATCAAACCAAGGCAGTTTATAGCATGCACATAATCGGTCAACAAGTCAAAGGCGCCCCTGCTGGCCAGGTGCACCCTTGGCTTTGAAGGGCCTAAACTTACCTTCAAAAGGTGAGAAACCAGTCGTCCTTTCCAGGACTAAGCTAGTTACTCAACACACAGTCAAGCAAAGCCATCCGACTCGTCAGTCAACGGTGACATTAGATCAAAGCACGGAGGGTCTTAATGGTGAAAATGAAGAACAGTCATAAAATATTGACAAAGTCAGAGCTAAAAGCGCCCCTACTGGAGAAAGGCGCCCTTGAATCTAGAGCCTCAAACTCAGTTTTCTGACTTGATGACTCCCAGGCATACCTCTTCAGGATGGTTCCATCGCAACAACAAATTTGTCAGCAGCTGCTCAAGATCAACTGAACGACCAAGAGCACGGATCAAACAGAGGCACTTTAGCTTGACAAAAATGATGAAAAATGTTCAAAACTCAAGAAGGACGCCTAAAAGGTCAAAGATGAATTTTTTGACTTGAGTTAAGAAATTTTGGAGGCAAAAAGAACCCAAACACCCCACAATCAATGGAAATCAGCCTTTTGAACTGCAAATCAAGCTAAATCAGGCCTAAGTCATGAGTTGGTGCCCATACTTCATGGATTTAGACTTGAATCATTATATAATCAAGCTAGGTGTCCCTTTTTCATTATTTCTTTTGCAGGTTGAAGATCAAAACAACAATTTTCTCTCAAGGACGTCTTTTCAAGATCTGACAAGGGTTTTGGACCATTCTTCAATATTTTTTGAAGATCAGTGGCATAAAGAGATTTCCTTTCAGAGGTTGAATTCATTGGCAGATTTTTACAAAGAGGTAGCTAATAACTTCCAATCCACCTCTTGTCTACTTCCTCTCTTCTGTCTTAAAATTCTTGCATGTTACAAAAAATAGCAGGCTATTACAGATCTGGCCAATTAGGTATGATCAACATATTTTCCAGTAAAACCCATCTCTTCAAATTTTCCAGAAACAACAAACTTGTTGCCCCTATTTTTAGTGATTTTTCCGGAAAATTCTTAGAATCAAAATCTAAGGAATAGGGTTTGTTCAACATTGAAGCACAAACAAAACCCATGTGCCAGATTTTTCTCGGAAAAATACTTCTGGCAGGCTCTATTTTTAAGGGTTTTCGAAAATTGTTAGAACAGGGTTGTGTGCACAATTGATCTTTAAGTTTTTCAGGATGCAGTACTCTCAGGTACAATACAAGACCAAGACGACCTTGTACCATGATTTCCTGAAAACGACCGACACAGACCTACATCAAAAGAACCCAGAGGTCAATTTTGAGGATTTGGAGGGCATGAATCAAATCACACTACAAAACATTGAAGAATCCAGATTGCTTCAATTTGCATCAATCCCTATCACATTACAGAGCGTGGAGCTTGTAATTGCTTGCATTAAGCATTACAATCCTACCACAAGAGAAATCCGATCAGTGGATGGGAGAGTGATTTGCAACTTGAAACCAAAGGACATTGAAAAATGTTTTGCTATTCCACCATGGCCAACCAACAAGGTCATATCTGTGAAGCAATGCAAAAAGGCATTCGAAGCTTCAAAGGACAGATGTTCGCAAAAAATGGCTGAACAATGGTTGAAGGTGAAAAAGGCCAGCTTGCCCAAATTGGTTGGACGGGAGAATTCAGAGATGAGTACGCAGTGTTGATCACTCGACTTAGCAGGATCACTAGATAGGAAGAGGGCAATCAGTTTCAGTCGTAGATGTACTACATCATTGCCAAGATTATCAACAAAAGAGAACATTACGACTGGGCCACCCTGATTAGTGACACACTCCACCAACAAATTACCGGGTTTCTAGAGGCTCATAGGTTCCACATGTGTTCCTACCTAGTATACCTGATTACCTTCCAAGGCAAATTCAGAAGACTAGGCATTGTGGAGACCTTAGGTGTGCAGAAGGTCCATGAATACTTTTTGCGTCTTGAGTTTACTCTGGCGGAACGACACTTCAAATGGATGAATGACCTCTTCATCATGCACACTGTACGAGACCTTGACCATGAGATGCACGTGCATATATCACAAGCAGCCAAGGAGGCAATGGTGGACTAGACGGATTGGTTTATCCAATTCCCCACCTTCACCTACATACGCGTGTATGGTTACAATGGTCACCCCACCATGATGCCACGCTACCCTTCAGATAAGGAAATGTTCATGGAATTCCTAATGTAGTTGGCCGAAATTCACTCTCACCTACGCCTGAAGAAGAAGTCAGCTACGAACTTTCCCATTTAGATGGGACTCTATAGATGTAAAACAATGGCTGATGCCAAATTGATGAGCCAAGAAACGGTGAGACTCAATCTCAAGTACCTCATTGAGAGAAGGTCATATGATCCAAGAGGCCTTTATGCAACGCATCTTGAGCAACACTCATCACATGAATCTTCTATGGAAGATTAAGGGTCAATTGTGACGATGAGTTTGAGGTACGAAGAAGGAACTATAGCCGGCTTAAGTTCTCACAAATTGCTGACTTTATGTTAGAAGACATTGAGGGCCTATCTGATGATGAAGGGGAAGTCATTCTCCCCTTGTTCTTCATAGATCAGTGGACTCACAGCCGCTTGGAAGAGTGGATTGGTATGCAAAAGAAAATACATCTATAGAGGAGAGATCAAGTAGAGTTGTCAAAAACAGTCAACTCTACCTAGACAACAAGAGGACAACGAAGGTAGTACTTCCCTGAACAGAGCCGCCACTGGTTTAGTCTACACTAATGTCCACGTCCAGGAAGAAGCCCAGATGAAAGCAATGGAGCAATCCTCCCAAAGGGATGCGGATGTCAGGGCATACATGGGGGAGAACACAGATGGCTGATGCAAATCAGCAAGAAGTACAAGTGGAGACAATCACCAACTTACTTGAGGTAGTAGAGATTGTTGTAGCCGAGATAGAGCTAGTGATTGAGGCAATCACGGCTGAAACGGAGCCCATACTAGAAGCAGTTGCAGCAGATACAAGGCCAATGTTTGAGGCAAAATCGCCTTCTTCACCACCATCACAGTAGTCACAAGTCCCCATCGACTTGGACTCTCTACTGCGAGACATCACTACAACACAGTCTCATTCATTGGGCATTCAAGGGCCCAACATTCCTCCTTCTAGTGAGGCTAGTCAGAATTCCATCTGGCTTGAGGGTCTCCTAGGAAGGAAGAGGGATAGGCCATTGTACCAACTTGACATCATCGAGTTCGATGATGTCCCTGCAGACATGTCGGTGAATAAATTGAAGGAGCAAGTTCATGTAGGGAGGAATGCGGATAATGAGTTAATCATAGAGACTGTTGCCCCACTTGAGGATAGAAACATACATGATGTAGGGGTTGAAGACTTCACATTGTCGAAGATCAACATCAGAAAGACCACTCGTCAGGTGGACGCAGACCTTCTCGGAATTGCCTCAGTGAGCGCCCAAGAGAGGATGGCTAAGGATGGCCAAAACAAAGCAGCCTTAAAGGCTGAAAACCGGCAGTTGAGGATGTACATTTCCAGCTTAATGCATGACACTCCCAACTTCTCTACTTTGCCACGGGAGTTGCTAGATCTCCTCATAGAGAAAAACCATCGCCAACTGATTACATATGGAAAACACTTGAGAAATCAAGTGGATGAGTTTGTTGTTAGAGGACGGTGTGTACTGGCGGAAACATACCAATTGAGAGATAGAGCACATAGACTCCGCTCAAAGATTTAACAGTCAGAACTGAGGACAATAGAGAAGAGGCCGGGGGATGAAATGACAATCGTAGCTTTGCAGCTGGCATACCAATCAATTACCATCATCGAGAACAAGCAACATCTCTTTGCTTGGAAAGAACAACTGGCATACAAGGTGAAAGCCTATGATGCCAATTCTGTGGAGCTGATTGACTACAGACATATTGTCACAGGTATTATCAACTTCGCAAGAACGTTGGTAATATCCTTCCCTCACATAGAATATCGGCACGAGGGAGGAGAGTACATTGAGCTAGGAACAATGCATAATCAATTCCGAGATGTCATCCATAGCACATTCCTCGATGATCTTGATGGTTGCAAGTTGGCCAAAGTTGCAGCCATGTCTACCAAGTTGGATGACGCAGTGCCAAGTGCATAGACTATCAACAACAACTTGTGACAGGTGAAGAAATGCTAAGATGTCACATCGTCATCTTGCAGAGCATTAATTGCCTAGAGGCTGAAGAGGTCAACAACTGGATAGAGGCACTGTTGACCAGTGGTGATGAGGTGTAAAGCACCCCAAAAAGGACGTCCTACCCTTCAAAGTAGCATTAATGGTGACATTAGTTAACTTGATGCCTCATTCCAAGTTAACTCCATGTCCCACTGATCTTGCATGTTAGATCCCATCAATTATGGATGTCTATTTCTAGATCTCCATTATTTGTGGATCTCTAGTTTGGAGGCACATTCATAATTTAAATTCATTTTTTGTTAGGTTTCAGTCAACTGAGGTAAATTTCCAGTTTGACTTTTGTTTAGTTTCAGTTAACTGAAGTAGATTTCCAGTTAACTGCTTGCTCACCTACTTTTAGACTTAGGAATAAATCTTGCTGATTGGCAAGAGCTGATTGTTAACTCAAGGAGACTTTAGGGTTGCCTACTCCTTTGAGTTTCTATAAATAAGAGCCTTGAGCTCATTATTTGTTAACCTTTATTTACTACGCAAAATTGCTGCGCCATTGTTGCCAGAAGCTTGCAAAGTTGTATTTGTTCACTCTTGGATGAGAGTTAGTTGGTTGATCGCAATTGTGCATGATTTCGTGCCTTTGCTGTCCCACTCTTTGTAATTCGTTGGAAAAGCTTGAAGAAGAAAATCAGATGGTACATGCATGTTTGATCTAAGATTTGAGTTTGTTCAATGTCTTGTTCTTAATAGCTTATTGTTTCAATCTCCTCCTTGGACAGGGGTTCCTCCTCCTTGGATATTTTGTCATCGATAGTAATCGTTTGATGTTGTTTAAAGATCCAGATTTCGGCCTATACTTCGGACAGGGGTTCCTCCTCTTTAGCAATCCCGATATCCATATCTTGGTACTTTGTTGTCTCTAGTAAGTTGTTTCCCAGCCTATACCTCAGACAGGGGTTCGTCCTCCTTGGAAAGTCTCAGATCCAACCTACCGTAAAGAGTGTTTGCTTGTATAAAACCTTATCCCAGTGTATATTTGAGAGTTTAGAGCCTCGACCATATTCTAAGGAGACAGAGGATTCAAGTGATCCAACCAATCCATTTCGCTCCTATGCCCTCATGCTCTATTAATCTCGAGGAGATCGGACAATTTAAAAACTAGTTAGTCATAGTTAAGATCTGCAAAAACTAGAGAAAAGCTTAGCTACGACGCATTGTGTCTTGCCGTTGAGTAAAAAAGATAAGAACCTTATAACCTATTTTTACGTAGAACATCAACAAAGAGAGATTTTCCTCTGTATAATTTGAAGAGCAATACTATAACACTTGCAATAGCTGTCCGTTTCCAATAAGCACTCAAGAGGTGCTAATTGAAACGCCAACACACTCATAACTTCATTTATAAGGGATTGGTGGCCAAGTGAGTCCTCAAGACAAAGGACTTTGAAGGGCTCAGTATTATGGTGGCCAACGATTTCACCATCCAATGTAGTTGAAAGATCTCTTAGCTGAATCATAATTTGAAAGGTTATGATATTGTTGTACCCATAATAATATTTTTTGCTTCACTAAGGCATTTTGCTTAGAATAGTCAAAATCTCAAAATTGTCTTGAAGTTGGAAATTTGGAAAAGTGAAAATTTGCATGTCATGCACAAGAGTAAAGAACTCAATTTTTTTCAAAAAACTGACAATCTGGGTCTGTTCAAAATGAAGTTATCTAAAAAACCCAGATTTTAGTTTTTCATTTTAGGTTTTCCTTAAATTTGAGGAAAAATTAGGGTTTCCTAAATTTTAGGGTTTCTTTTCCTAAAATTTAAGGTTTTGGGTTTGTTGTGAAATAGATGCCCATAAAGTTACTTTTTTAAAAAACCCTAAAAAATGGGGAAAAAAGCCTGAAAATAGCCCAAAACCCTAAAAAACCCTAAAAAATAGAATTTGTCAGAATTGACTGTAAATTAGTTTGTTTGGCTTATTTCACATCATGATTATAGTGGTGAATTCAGAATCAAATAAAAATGAGTTTAAGCCTGGTGGGTATATTTCACTTTTTTGGGACAAAAGTTAGGACCTCCGAGGTTTTCAATGGCAATTGGCTTGTACCAGGTGTCAAAATCTAAGCCTGAAACTCATCGTAGCAGATTCTGTGGTGAAAGATGCTGAAAAAGATGCTTCGCGATGGAGGGGGTTTTAAAATGGTGAAAATTGTAAAAAATATTCTGTCTGGAAACATGTCACTTTGTAACATGGGAGATACTTGTGCAATCAACGTGCAAGTCAACTTTGCAGTGTCCGTACACGTGAAAATGGTGAAATACAGTCACACACTCGCATCAATGGCAATGAGGCTTCAATGTAGTCAACTCAGCAACCGACACGATGTTCGCGAGAGGCGAAAATGGTAAAAATCATCTGGAAACTACCAAGTTTGGTGACATTTGCACCCCTGTAGGCCAAGGGTGCCCTTCAATTTGAAGGCCCAAATTCAGTTATCAGTGGTTGCAAATATATTCATTCTCTCCAGAATTTTGTCACCTTTCCAGCAAGCCATCAAGCGAATCCATCCGATTTGTGAAACTTCGACAATTGAAGGCGAAAGCAGAAGATACAAAGGTTTTACATGTTAGAGATGATTGTCAAATTTCAGAATTTGTGCCCTTGTAGCTCAAGGGCACCCTTGAATTAGACCTATTAGATGATAGAATTTACAGAAATCGTTTATGGGGGATCTCTTTAGATTCAACCTAGCTCTGCGATGGATCCGTTTGCAAGTTCGTAAGACATACTGAGCAACTGTGGCAGATGATCCTACGAGCATGTAAAATGAAGGGAAAATAAAAGTCAAATATCAAAATGTACCTCTATAGGCCAGAGGCACCTAGCCTTTTGGCCAGCTAGTTGAGGTTTTCAGCAATTGTCGTCTTCATGAGATCTGTATAGAATCCTTCTAGCTATGCAGTGAATCCAACCATCAACCCTCGGGATCCGTCAAACGCCCATAGATGAAGAATCAGTGGAAAATACTGAAGGATAAAAACAAGCAAAAATAAGGCTAAGTATGGAAAATTGCACCTTTCTTGAGAAAGGCGCCCTTCTACTGGAGGTCTTAGAAGCAGTTTTCTGACTTTGTCACTCCCCTGAACATCTCTTCCAAGTTCTATCTCCGCAATGAAATCGTCAGCACGCGCATCGAAGCAATCCGGCTCTTGGTAGCGAGGGTCAAAGAGGAGCATTCCGTTGGAAGTTATAAATTGCAAAATCATTCTCAGAAGCCAAAATAGCCCTTGCAAGCCAGGCGTGCCCTTGCATTTGAGGGCCTTAATCCAGCTTTCAGGCATTGCACATATAGTCATCGTTTGCGGAATTCTTCTAGCTATGCGATGGATCCAACATGCAGCCGACGCGAGTCATCAGTCATTGACAGCGGCAGATTCAAGCATGGAGAGTTAATATCAGGAAAATGGATAAGTTTGGTGTCATATGCACCCTTTTGGGAAAAGGCGCTCTAGTTTTTGAGGCATCAAACAAAGTTTTTAGCACTTACAGCTCCTAGCAACATGTTTGTCAGACTTGTTTTGGCTATGTGATGAATCCATCAGCACAGTTTTAGGATCAACCGAGCATCCAGGATTTAGGATCGAATATAGGCTTTGGTGACGTTTGCAAGTTAAAATTTTCAAGAAATTGGCTAAGTCTGGAGAGGTGACGCCTAAAGTCAAAGTTTGACTTTTGAACTCAAGTGAGTGGGCCGCCCCAAAATGGAGGAGTTAGTTAACCGAATTTAAATAATATTATATCTTCAGTTAAACTTCTCAAGTTGACTTCAACAAGACTTAATTTTTGCTTGCAATCGGCGAATTTATTTTTGCATGCATAGATAACTGAAGTGCATGGAGGTGGCGCCCATTTTAGGGCTTATTTTTCATTCAGTTAACTGAAAGGAGGTCCAATAAGATTATGGCGTCCCATTTACATACAAAATTTACAAAAAATTCTTTAAATATGCATTTGGATGTCCATTATTTTTACAATAGGTGGAAGCAAACACAATTTTCCTCGTGCAAGCAATATCTAGAGGCGCTATAGTAAGAATTTTTCAGTGTTCTTTGCATCTATAGGTCCAGATTGTTCAGTAGGATAGTTTTGCATGCTTCATTTTTCTGGCAGATTTTTGGCAGCTTTCATCAGATTAAAGGCAAGAAGGCGAATTTCTTGAGGCAAATTATAACTTCTATTTTCTCACCTCATAATTCTTCTATCCTTGTCTTAGGTTTTCTTTTGCATGTCAAAGAAAGAGGCATCTTTTTTAGTATCAGATCATTTGGGTTTGCTTAGAAACTTTTTC